>CM070875.1:106831859-107531026 GCA_036365515.1 Torymus aiolomorphi | reverse complement strand
TAACTTACAGTCGTCGAAATTGCATCTTGTCATGTATCCCATCATGTTTTCCGAACGAGAAACGCGACGACTTTTTTTCTCCTTTATTTTAATCGTACGACACTGTGGAATTTTGTTGATTAATGAGGAAACGGCACGTACATCGAGTTGCAGGTGCACATTATTTTGACTATTGAATTACATAGGGAAACAATTTTTCTCGAGGAAAGAAAGTTGAAATTGTTTTTTCTCCTTTATTTAATCGTACGACACTGTGGAATTTTGCTGATGAATCAGAAAATGTCACGTACATCGAGTTGCAGCTGCACATTATTTAAAATCGAGATTAAAAAAGATGCGGCAATCCGGTGAGCTAAAAATGTCTACTGATCAACACGCGGCATACTTTTCGGGGAATGGATGACCAGCGGGAAGTCGGCTGTTGGAAGTCGCCCGTTGGCTGCTGGAAGTCGGATGTCAACTGCTGGAAGTCGGCTGTCGGCAGCTGGAAGTAGCTGCTTCAATTACTGTTTCAGTTATCCATACGGATACATCCGCGATCCGTCTGCAACCGACGCATCGAAGGACCACACCCTGGAAACCTAGTGGCACTGGTGTAGCAGCTCAAAGAAAGCACTCGTGATCTGTGACGGCACAGTGTGAAATCAGCTTGTTGGTTGTGTCTTCCAACAAGATGCTTTAATGACCACGGGAGGCGCAGCATGGAAAGAACTGATTGGTACCGCTGTACCGTCAAAAGAGCTGTTAGCTCCCCACACGGCCCGCAGATTTACGAGTGGCCGTGTAACGTCTGAACGCGAGTATGCACTCCGATCTTTTTCATTTCAAGATAAAGAGCAGAAGATCTAATTAATTCTTTTACCTCGAGCCGGCACCTTACCAGCCACCGGCTCTACAACCCTTTTACCTCAAACTGGCACATTACCAGTTGCCAGCCTCTCAACCCTTTCAAGCATTTACCTTCACTCGTAATCCTCTCTACTTACCTCGAGCCGATTACTTACCACCCGTCGGTAACTTGCCCGCCTACAGCTTACCATATGCATTCACACAGTCTCGAGAGCGCACTCTCTCACTCACCTATATATATATATCTACACTCATTGTACACGTGCACATATGCTCCTATATCTATACGCATATGCACACGTCATATTATTAATCAATCTTAGTTAACTAACATTTAATTATCTTAAGGAGAAGAATGCGTAATTCATTAACTTATAATAAATTGGATCATCTGCCATGCCTTCCAAGAACGCACGTGCAGAGCAACACGTTTTATCTTATGTACACACATTCTTTTCTCGCCGTATGTAAAGTCGATCCGCCGACAAAAAAATAATCTCAATACATTAGGCACGTCCGCCCTTCAGACGCACTGCCGAATTATTATCCGTGTGACGATAGCCATTTCTTAGAATCCTCGTGCAAAGCATTGCACTCGCAATCTTATAAACACATTCTTTTCTTGCCACATTGAGGCACCATTCAGATAAGAACGGGCACGTCCGCTCCTCAAGCGAACTGCCGCATAAGTAAAATAGAGTAATTAATCATCAGATATACAGTACAAAGACACGTCCGCTCTTCAAGCACCGCCAACATAACTAATCTATAAGCTAAACACCTTCTGTAAGCATTACATGCTCCAAGGCACCCTTTCCGCGAAAGAATGCCCATTAAGATAAACCAAAAGCATCGAATGCCAGAACTCTAGATATAAGCGTCATTGTGAAAGCATGCTCTTTCCAAGTAATCAGTGTGATTACGATGTGTCCCAACTGATTATCGAATGAGAATGCTTAGGCAGATAAAAATATCGGGAGTAAGCCGAATCTCAAAGCAAGCCGACATGATGGCGTCACCAACCCATGCCAAGCAACGGCGTCCCCACGCCAAGCTGAATGGCATCATCACGTGACACGGCGTCCCCACGCCAAGCAACGGCGTCCCCAAGCCAAGCCTAGAGCGGGAGAACCAACCAGCGTAAACCACGCCCACCGCTCGACCAATAGGAAGGACGCCCCACTACAGCCGGAGCGCTCCCACCACTCGCTTTCTCTTCAGCAGCCAGAGCCAGCCAGACAAAGCAGAGCGGAGCAGCCAGCAGTCAGTCAACCTCCACCATCCAACTAGGGCAGTCCACTCGTGAGATGAGCTCTCGATATATATTCACTCTGTAATTTTTATCCATTAAGATCGTTTATACTTTTATATTTTTATACTTTTATATTTTTCTCAATATACGTGGAGCGTCTCCACATTTTAACATAAAATCAATCGTCTTTTGTCTTATTATTTATCCACGGAATACCTACAAAAACGTATCGCAGTCTTCCTAAAAGCATAAAGAGTCAAAAGAAAATTCTTCAAAGTAAAGAAATATATTTCGTCCGCGCCGCGACCGAAGGAATCTCCACCACGGGCCGACGCTGGACCAGAGAGGCAGCCAGCCGAGCAAACGAGGGTCTTCCTGCCCGCCGATCACAGGGAGTGGTGACAGCAGCCCATGAGACGAAGGACGCACGTCTCCGTCGAGACGATCCTCGCACAGCCAGCCCGCGCGTAACGCCATCATCGGGGCCTACCCTAAGGGCCGCCGCTTCGACCGCAAGCCAGCCACGCAGCTCAACTACCTTGCTTAGCTAAGTAGAACTTTCGTTAAAAGTGCGCGATCGTGTAAAATCATACCTTTAAAATCTATACACGAATCGGGACGTAACAGCCGCACAAACGCGCACGCACACCTGCACGCACATCCGCATACACACACTAAGCTATGGCTTCAAGGCCCAGTTTGCGTAGCCTCTCTGTATCATGGCAAATGCACCTACATAAAAAATTTTCAGATTCGTGTGGTTTTTATGGGGTTTTTATAGGGTTTTCGATATTTTATCGGATTTTGGAAGCTAATGGTACATGATTCATAAATATATGGTCTTATGGGGTGTCTATGGTGTTTTTATGGTGTATTTTATAACTTTTGTGTATAGCCTCTCTGCACCATGACAAGTGTACCTACACAAAAAATTTTCAGATTCACGGGTTTTTTATGGTTTTTTACAACTTTTATGTATAGACTCTCTGTACTGTGCAGCAAGTGTCCAACACGCACGCGCAGTATCTAATCACGCGGGCACGGCTTGAAAGAAAAAAAGGAATAACCGTAGCCTCATGGACATCTCATAACCACTTCATGATAGATCCGCGACACTGTTTCGTGGAACTGTACAACCGAATTTCTGCATTGAACCACTACCTACATAAAGTACTGGCGCACAACATTGGTATGGAGAGCACAAGAGAGACACATGACACACTTCAGAATCCGCACAATACCCTCATGCTTTGCAACGGAGATGTTCACGCGGCTAGACAATATTCGCGACTGACATCCGGTCGTCTTTGCCACGGATGATCTCATCGCACGTGGGCTCTCTGCTGTCGAATTATATCGCCTTACCTCGAATTAGTCATAACTTACAGTCGCCGAAATAGTATCTTATTACGTGTCCCACAATGTTTCCCGAACGAGAAACGAGTCGACTTTTTTCTTCTTTATTTATTTTATCGTACGGTACTGTGGAATTTTGCTGATTGATGAGAAAATGTCACGTACATCGAGCTGCAGCTGCACAATATTTTGACTATTGAATTAAACAGGAAAAGAATTTTTTCTCGAGGAAAGTCTCAAGAAAAGGAAGTTGAGATTATTTTTTCTCCTTTATTTCATCGTACGATGCTGTGGAATTTTGCTGATTAATGACAAAATGTCACGTACATCGCGTTGCAGTTGCACATTATTTTGACTATTTAATTACATAGGGAAACATTTTTTCTCGAGGGAAGGCTCAAGGAAAGGAATTACACATAGAAGCTAATACACCCATACACATACTCACACATACACAGACGCACGCACATCAATATTTTGACGTTCCATCAAACATACACCAGGCACTGCTGTTTTACGGCTCGTTGATAGAGGAAGGATCGCAAGGTCTTTTCAAATCTTTCTCGAGGAGCGGATGGCCAGCAGGAAGTCGAGTGTCGACTATTGGAAGTCGGGCGTTGGCTGCTGGAAATTCGCTCTCGATTCCAGGAAGTAGCTGTTTCAAATACTGTTTCAGTTATCCATGCTGTTACATCGGCGGCCCGGCTATTACTGCCGCATCAAGGGATCACACGCTGGAATGTTAGTGGAGCTGGTGTAGCAATACAAAGAACACACTCGTGACCGATGACGACGCAATGTAAAATCACCTCATTGGCCGCACAAGCTAGCCCCACTACAAGGCTCGCGGACTCTCGAGTGGCCATGTGCTGGAGGAGGGGCACCGACCGCGGCTAAGAGTTCATTGGCCACCAGCACTGCGCCGGCAAAAGAACCACGGAGATTGCGTCAAGGCATGTTTGCGTCACCAAATTAAAAAATATTTATGAGTATGTAATTCCAACTAATTTTTGTTAGTTATTAAATAATTTAAAAATACTTTTTCAAAAAATATCCAAATGTAAGCTAGCTTCATTTCGTTAAATAAAATTTAATTTATATAAGTTGCAATTTAGAAATGTAAAGTAAAAATTAACGTGTTAAAAATACAATAAGTTGGGTTTAAGAGGAAGGCAAGGAAGACAAAAAGAAGTACATAGTAAGTATATTCAAATTTTTCTATTTATTATCAAATAATATAGTATTTAATACATGAACAATTCTTGGCATCTGTAATGATACAATCTGACACAATACATCAGCAACATCGCACTTAGGGAGAGACGCTTGATCTTTTTCTTTACATTGCTGTTCTACACTAGAGGTTATTTCGTCTATTACATCATTATCAACTAAATTTACAACGTCTTTTACATAACTAGGTGTATACAGTTGTACTTGTGGTTCACGCATGAGACTACTTTTAGTTTTAATAAACTCCATAACGTCGCAGGTAAGATATTGTACACTACTCGCAATAGAATTTAAATATTGAAGACGAGTATCGACATACTTTACAATAAATTCTTGGAGACAATCAAAAGTAAGTTTTTTGATTACTAAACTATGACGAAACCGTTTGATCCGATCAACACCAGGCCTCCTGTCTTCTGCAATTTCGATTGCTTTTTCCTGGTGACTTGTGGTGAATTTTAAAGTCCAACCGTTTCCGTAAATTTTCTGGTACTTCAAACTATTATCAAGTCCACGAAAATATTTATCAATGTGGTCGAAACTTGTTTTGAATTCTTCCCAGTCATTGTATAAAAATGCAACACCTTCAAAGTGATTCGATAATAGTCGAACCACAGGTTTGTAGCACTCGCGTCGAACTTGTCGATGACCTCGTCATATTCCAAACCAACAATTACCTTCTTGGTGAACGATTTATTTAAGGCGTACAATGTATAACAAACTTGATGTGGGTGTTGTGCAGCTCGTGGTAGGGTCGCCATGGCGATCCGAGTATCTTTACGAGTAGAAAGCGACTGGTGCTAAAGACTCTGAAACGATCCTTTAAATACAACTTTTCAAACTATGCACACGGTTCAAAAATGCAGACGTTTAAGAAGTAAAGAATGCGGCGAGCAAGGTTAAAAAATGACGCACATGTAGTTGAAATGGTTAAATTTCCATGACACACGTTGTATCGTCTTACATCAAAAATTCTTTCGCGTGGAGAACGCAACGGAAAATTCCAGCCAAAAATGAACCAATACCGCCGTGCCCCCTTTGGTAAGGGGATCCAACCTAAATACGTCCGACCCCACCATTAATTCGTTGACCCCCACCAAACACCTCCCCTCCGCTATATCCACCGCCAACTTGCATGTTAAAGTATGGTTGCTCGGAAGACACGTGTTGAAACGTCAGCGGAAATTGAACCTCCGTAAGCGCGACTGACCACGAACCTTGAAGACGTATCTGCTGAGGGAGTTGCGTAATGAAACGTGTCGTGGTATTTTCCGCAAAATAATTCATGCTGCTGTTTCTCGGCAACACAATATAAAACTGATCTTTCATTTTAAAAATTTTTTATATATTCATCAATTTATTCGCTCTAACCCAGGAATTGAACTTATCGCTGTATCCTTTCCACTTTACAAAATATTCTTTAGACGAAACTTTGCCTCTAGTTTTCAAAATTTCATCAATTTCAAAAACGTCTGCAGTTAAATTTTTACGTACTCTGCACAATTCTTCGGCGTAGAAAAAACCGTCAATTTCCTCACCTGCCAAGTCTTCTAAATAATAAACTGTAGGCGGACGCGTCGTTGAGATTCGTGTAATTTTAAAAATCTCTAGTGTCCAGCCACTCTCATATCCTTTAGCGAAAACGTTCTTTGCACGACTGACGCGTACCAAGTCACCAACGCAATATTTAAGAGTTTTAAAAACACGATTACCATATCGACGTTGTAAATTTTCACGAGCTTTGGCTGTATTGTACAGTGCTACGACTGCTGGCACCATTTTTGTGTCCGAATGTTTGGTATGATTGTACGCCTCTACGATATTCTGCAAAACATCAACATACCTTCGAGTATTTTTGTGAGTAAAATACCGCCATGTTCTTTCTTTTATAGTTCTTATGAATTTTTCCACAATGGCAGCTTTTACATCTGGATTGCGTACCACTCTAAACGCTATACCATGCTTTGAGAGATCTCTCTGCAGCGCCCCGCCGATAAATTCTTTACCTTTATCAGTTTGAACACATATTGGTTTCCATCCGTTACTTCTCGACAAAATGCGCACAAAAGTATCAGCGACATTTCTCGAAGTTTTGTTCTTGACAGGTTCAGCCCATGCGTATTTGCTGAGAACATCGATAACAGTTAAAACGTAGCTGTAGCCATCGTTGTAAGATTTTATAGATCTCATGTCCATCAAATCAGCTTCCCACACGTCGTCCAAATTGCGTACATTATAATTACGTCAAGGAAAACAATGTCGAACAGGTCTATGCAAGTTATAAGCGTCTTGACTCTCAAGCCATTCAATAACACTTTGACGATCGTATTTTTTACGCGTAGCTCGCAAAATTTTATCAGCACCAGTGTATGCCGAAGGCTGATGTGCTTCGTAATAAAGTTTGTCAAACGTTTTATTCATTGTTCGAGATTATTATTTTGTCTATTTTCTTCATATCATTTGGTTTCTGTTCCTTCGTCTTCTTATCCTTTTTTATTTGTCCACGCTTTGGGTTTTTATCTTTCTTGTCTCGTTTCCTGATAACATTCATGATACGCGAAAGAATTTTCTCAAAAGTTATCTTGCTAACCATGCAGCAAGCTGTCATCATCGCGACTGTTCTTTCGTCAGACGGCATTTCCTCGGCAAGCATGCGAGAGAAGGCATATTGCGCTAAAACTCGGTCGGCTTGACGACGGTCACTGTACGAGTCAGCATAAGCTAGATCATACTGTCGGCAGGCCTCATTTAACGGATTAATTCCAACGTCGCCACGTTCGATATGCTCTGCTAGCGTAGTTCCGGGTCCGCAAAATTTGTAATGCGGTACATGCATTTCAAACGGTAATAAATCAACGAGTGCACCTGGAACGCTATTTTTCTCCTGTTCTTCTTCTTGAGAATTTATTAGCGCAGCCTGAATGTCTTGCTCATTCCGCGCCATGATAGTATTTCAGAGTACGGTGGTGAGACCTTCTTTTTCTTCAGCTGATTTCTTTTTTCTTCTTTTTTCGGGTTGCGTTGGATCTGATTCATCAGCGGCGCTGTCGCCGCTACTCTGAACTCTCAAAATAGGAACGGTGTAGTAAAAGCCCCGTTTTCTAAATGCTCACTGGTCGGCGAGGATCTGGTAACGTTGTTCCAAACACGTTTGTTACCTGTAAACTCTCGGGGTACAGTTGTTTGGCGAAGAGCGACAGCGAACTGAAGATGACCAGGCGGAGCGCTCCTTTTTCTATCTCTCATTGCGTCATTCACCAGGTCGACAATGTTGGCTCCGGGCACAATCATGCCATCTATCGTTACGGCTCCGTTGGCATCCCAAACTACTTTACCACCAGCTCGCAAGCATCGAACGAGCTGTTTGGCTTCCGTTTTGTACTTTTTCAAGACGGTATAGATAATGTTTGCGTCAATGAGCTCATCGGTTTCCTCCTCCTCCTCCTCCTTCTCCTCCTCCTCTTGCTGCTCATTATCGTCCAACGTATTAGGTTCGCTGACACTGTCATTCTTTTGTTCTTTTTTATACTTATCTCATCCTTCGGTTCCTTTAAATTGAAGATATCGCTGTAAAACTTGACGGTAGAGAGTCCACTTTTCACGCTCGTCTTTGTATGTTGGCGAGTTTAATATTTCGCTCATTTCAGCATCGAGTCTACTCGTCATCGATCCCGGTGTTTGCACAGCCTTTATCTTATCTTTTCCAAGCGTGGTTTGCAAACGTTCAAGGCTCTCTTGCGGTAGGAGAATCATCTTTCTCGCATGTTCCGTCTTTATTTATTCACGAGATTAGCAAGAAGCGTGTTAATCAGAGGTGCTAGCAGAGCAGGCAAAAAACCACCACGTTGCACTATAATGTTTCTTCTTCGTTGTAAAGTGATATCCGATGATGCCAGCTTTCGCAGAACTTTTGCGTGCTTACGCAGCCGACCCTTGTGACCTTAACTTAATGGAACGTTACCTATCAATACGTTTAAAACGCACTCGGAAATACGATGAACCAATTTTGCATCAGCTTTCTGTAAAACTGCTTTCCGCTGTTCTTTGTTAAAATGGTACAATGCTGCCAAGACGGTAGCATCTTTTCGACCAAAAGGATAACGCGTTTTTGTAGTCATTACAACGCCACGATTGCAACTTGATCTTGACTGTTTGTCAGTTGTTTTCGCGGTACATAAACGGACTGGTACTCATCATCGGCGAAAATACACGTTCGAAATCGAAAGTTATCCAATGTGGTTTGCTTCAGATCCAACAAGAAGTAGCCAAAAGCTTGCGATGTTGCGTCCCGGTAAGCTTCTTCTAAAAATCGAGGATGTGTAGGATATACTTGCCTGGCAAGATGACGTATCGGGGCACGATATCGCAAATTCCTAAAGATTACAATGTACTGAGCGTTCAAAGATATGTATGATCTTTGCCTTGATGGAAGATGTTTTAAGTGATAAAAATCACGCTCAAGTTGTTGTGATGACTGCCTTCCGTAAAGAGATTCACTATGGCTCCTCCAGAAGACGATTCGGGCATGAGGACGTCGATGATGATCAACTTAGGTTTCCGATCGTTAAGCCAATCGGTGTTTTGCGGTAGACCTTCGCGAAATTCAACGTCTTTACCCAGATCTCTGTATCCCGATTGCCATTCACCGTAATAAAGAATAATACGCTCGAAGCGAGTGTCGCTCAAACGGTCAATGTATTTCAGAAATTTTTTAACAAATACTGTTTTACCGCAACCGGTGGGGCCACTCAACGTACACGTCCATGGAAGTTTACAGCGCGTGTCCATAATTCACACTGACTGGGCACTCTGAAACACTTCTCCCGAAGAGCTCGTAACCGCGCCCGGTACCCCCCGCGCGCGGCCGCTCGCGAGCCCGCGAACCTTGTGGTGGGGCTAGCTCCGCGGCAAAGCAGCTCTTTCGGCGGCGCAGCGGTGTCCAATGAGATCTTAGCCGCTGCGCCTCCCGCGGCCGCTAAATCAGCTTGGTGGGGCGTACCAGCAGCCAATGAGGTCTCTTCTGGTGCGCCGCCGCCGTTTGGGGGACGCACCAGCAGCCAATGAGCTCTCTTCTGGTGCACCGCCACCGCTAATCACAACAATGGAGACAGCGGTAGCCAATGAGATATCTTTACACTGCGACGCCACCGGTCACGAGTGCGTTCTTTGTATTGCTACACTAGCGCCACTAACTTTCCAGGGTGTGGTCCCCTGATGCGTCAGTAGTAGACGGGCCACTGATGTAGCTAGTTCCTGCAGTCGACAGTCGATTTCCAGCAGCCAACGGCCAACTTCCAATAGCCGATAGGCGACTTCCCGCTGGTCATCCGCTCCTCGAAAAAGGTTTGAAAATACCTTGCTGTCCTTCCTCTATCAACGAGTCGAAAAACAGCAATGCCTGGTGTATGTTTGTTGGAACGTCAAAATATTGACGTGCGTGCGTCTGTGTATGTGTGAGTATGTGTATGGATGTATTTGCTTCTATCTGTAATCCCTTTCGTTGAGCCTTTCCTCGAGAAAAAATGTTTCCCTATGTAATTAAATAGTCAAAATAATGTGCAACTACAACTCGATGTACGTGACATTTTCTCATTAATCAGCAAAATTCCAAAGCGTCGTACGATGAAATAAAGGAGAAAAAATAATCTCAACTTCCTTTTCTTGAGACTTTCCTCGAGAAAAAATTCTTTTCCTGTGTAATTCAATGGTCAAAATAATGTGCAGCTGCAACTCGATGTACGTGACATTTTCTCATTAATCAGCAAAATTCCCCAGTAACGTACGATTAAATAAATAAAGAAGAAAAAAGTAGACGCGTTTCTCGTTCGGAAAGAATGGTGGAACACATGGTAAGATAAAATTTCGACGACTGTAAGTTATGACTAATTCGAGGTAAGGCGATATAATTCGACAGCAGAGGGCCCACGTGCGATGAGATCATCCGTGGCAAAGACGAACGGTCGACCGGACGCCAGTCGCGAATATTGTCTTGTCACGTGAACATCTCCGTCACAAAGCATGAGGGTATTCTGCGGATTCTGAAGTGTGTCATGCGTCTCTCTTGTGCTCCCCATACAAATATTGCGCGCCAGTACGTTATGTAGATAGTGGTTAAATGCAGAAATTCGGATGTCGCGGATCTAACCTGAAGTGGCTATGAGATGTCCATGAGTTTACGGTTATTCCATCATTTTTTTTTCTTTTTTTTTCGAGCCATGCGCGGGTCATTAGATACTGAGCGTGGGTGTTGGACACTCGTTGCACAGTACAGAGAGTCTATGCATAAAAGTTGTAAAAAACCATAAAAAGCCCGTGAATCTGAAAATTTTTTGTGTAGGTACACTTGTCATGGTGCAGGGAGGCTATACACAAAAGTTATAAAATACACCATAAAAACACCATAGACACCCCATAACACCATATATTTATGAATCATGTACCATTAGCTTCCAAAATCCGATTAAATACCGAAAACCCCATAAAAATCCCACATGAATCTGAAAATTTTTTATGTAGCTACACTTGTCATGGTGAAGAGAGGATGTACGCAAAAGTTATAAAATACACCATAAAAACCTAATAAACACCCCATAAGACCATATATTTATGAATCATGTACCATTAGCTTCCACAATCCGATAAAATATCGAAAATCCCATAAAAACCCCCCATGAATCTGGAAATTTTTTATGTAGGTGCATTTGCTATGATACAGAGAGAGGTTACGCAAACTGGGCCCTGAAGCCATAGCTTAGTGTGAGTATGCGGATGTGCGTGCAGGTGTGCGTGCGCGTGTGTGCGGCCACTCGCAAATCTGCGGGCCGTGTGGGGAGCTAACAGCTCTTTTGACAGTACAGCGGTGACCAATCAGCTCTTCCCAAGCTGCGCCTTCCGCGGTCATTAAAGCATCTTGTTGGGAGACACAACCAATGAACTTATTTTACACTGTGCCGTCACAGATCACGAGTGATTTCTTTGAGCTGCTACACCAGTGCCACTAGCTTTCCAGGGTGTGGTCCTTCGGTGCGTCTGTAGCAGATGGATCGCGGATGTATCCGTATGGATAACTGAAACAGTAATTGAAGCAGCTACTTCTAGCTGCCGACAGCCGACTTCCAGCAGTTGACATCCGACTTCCACCAGCCAACGGGCGACTTCCAACAGCCGACTTCCCGCTGGTCATCCATTCCCCGAAAAGTATGCCGCGTGTTGATCAGTAGACATTTTTAGCTCACCGGGTTGCTGCATCTTTTTTAATCTCGATTTTAAATAATGTGCAGCTGCAACTCCATGTACGTAACATTTTCTGATTCATCAGCAAAATTCCACAGTGTCGTACGATTAAATAAAGGAGAAAAAACAATTTCAACTTTCTTTCCTCGAGAAAAATTGTTTCCCTATGTAATTCAATAGTCAAAATAATGTGCAGCTGCAACTCAATGTACGTGACGTTTCCTCATTAATCAACAGAATTCCACAGTGTCGTACGATTAAAATAAAGGAGAAAAAAAGTCGACGCGTTTCTCGTTCGGAAAACATGATGGGATACATAACGCGATGCAATTTCGACGACTGTAAGTTATGACTAATTCGAGGTAAGACGATATAATTCACCAGCAGAGAGTCCACGTGCGATGAGATCATCCGTAGCGAAGACGAACGGTCGACCGGCTGTCAGTCGCGTATATCGTCTTGTCGCGTGAACATATCCGTCGCAAAGTGTCATGAGTGTATTGTGAGGAGTTTGCGCGCCGTGTGCCTCTCTTGTACCCCATGCAAATGTTGTACGCGAGTACGTTATGTAGCTAGTCATTCAACGCAAAAATTCGAGTGTACAGTTCCACGAGAGTGTTGCGAAAGTGTAATCTATGATGAAGTGGTCTTATGGGACCTGAAGTTACGGTTTTTCCATTTTTACAAGCCGAGTGCGTGGGTGCTGGCCACTCGCTGTGCTATACAGAGAGGCTATACACAACAGTTGTAAAAAACCATAAAAAACCCATGGATCTGAAAATTTTTTATGTGGGTACACTTGCCATGGTACAGAGAGGCTATACACAAAAGTTATAAAATACACCATAAAAACCCCATAGACTCCCCATAAGACTACATATTCATGAATCACGTACCATTAGCTTCCAAAATCCGATCAACTATCGAAAACCCCATAAAACTCCCATAAAAACCATGAATCTGAAAATTTTTTATGTAGGTACACTTATCATGGTACAGAGAGGCTATACACAAAAGTTATAAAATACACCATAAAAACCCCATAGACACTCCATAAGATTATACATGAATCATGTACCATTAACTCCCAAAATCCGATAAAATATCGAAAACCCCATAAAAAAACCCATGAATCTGAAAATTTTTTATGTAGGTACACTTGCCATGGTACAAAAAGGCTATATGCAAAAGTTATAAAATACACCATGAAAACCTCATAGACACCCCATAAGGCCATTTATTCATGAAACATGTACTATTACTTTCCAAAATCTGATAAAATATCGAAAATCGCTAATGTAATTAATGTAGGTACATTTACCATAATACACTATGCCTTGCCAACCCGAAGGCATACACACACACACACACGCACACACACACACACACACGCCTATATACAAAAGGTATAAGATAATACTGCAGCGTCAAAGCGAACTGGTCTTGAAGGCCTAGTTTATCCTGGCGTACCGTAGCGCTGCACATGTACACACACACACTCACACACACATATTTTGATGCGCCAAAGTGAAGCCATAACTATTCTCTCTCTCTCTCTCTCTCTCGCTCTCTCTCACTGTTTTCCTTTCCCCCTCTGAATTTTCGCTGATGCAGCGCTATAGGCCGTGTCATGTGTGTGCGTGCGCGTGTGTGTGCGTGTGTGTTTGTGCGTGCGTGCGTGTCTGTGTGGGCGTCTGTGTGCGTGCCTGCGCGTGCATCGGTGTACGTGAAAGTGTTAGACCGGCGAGGCACGTTCGCAGGATAATATTATGCTGGTGCAGCTTTCTTTCGCTCTCGCGTCTGTCCTCGCGCTATGCGTCGTCAGCATCCCGAACTTTGACCCCGGCTGGGTCAAGAGCAGGTTTGTTATGACGGCCCATAGCGCGGGGTATACTACTTCAGTTGTTTTTTACTTATTTATTATTTAATATATAAATAATAACAGAAAAAGTAGAAATTGTCAATTTGAATTTTAAAAAGTTGAAAATAACACCTCCATTTTTTTTTAAATTTATTTATTAACGCTTACAGAAACGCTTACATCTCCCTGCAGCATGTTGATATAAAAAAAGTCTTTTTATGTCAAATAGCTTATGAAAAAAAGAGATTTGATAATATTAGAAAGTTCGCAGATGTGGACAGGGACCGGAAAAATACAGTGCCTGTGAGAAAAAGAAAGAGGGGAAGAGTGTGAGAGAGAGAGATGAAGAGCGTGTGCCGCAGAGTCGCGCTTTCCCCCACCATCATAGATTTCTTCGAAATCTAGAAATTATTTTGAATTACTATTTTGTAAAAACATTTTCTATTTTATGAAAAGGACACTCCTGCATGAAGAACCAGAGCGCTATTTAATGTACAATGCTCGCAATTTTTGCAAACATGTTTTCATCATTATCTTTTAAAATATTTATCGGATTTAAATTCTTTTTTTTTAAATAATAACATTTTTCAAGACCTTTCCAAAGGTGTACCACCGATTTAAAATAAATTATTTTTGAACGTGTTTAAATATTTTAGACGTACGCGTAAACAATTAATAGTTTACAAAATTGAAATTTAAAAAATTTTCAAAATGGAAATTTAAGTTGAAAAGTTTTATGATTTTTCAAAACTTTGCTGAGCAGTCTGACATAATTTTTCTAGACGCGGAGTAATATGCAATTAAGGAGATATCGAAGCCAATTATAGATTCCTACATCGCATTTTACATTATTTAAATTCTGTTTTAAGGATTTTAATATTATCGCAGTCATTTGCTGTCTATATTAGGTTAACGATCGCCGGATGACAATGATATTATAATTAATGAAAATAAAAAATTGAATAAAAACAGTAGAAAATACGAGAATGTCGATAAGTACGTAATTCTCGATAGGCTCCGATATCCCCTTTCACCCTCTAATTTCATGTATAATAAACCATAAATCATTCTGAAACTTGGCATGCACTTTTGTATAGACTAAAATACGTTTTACATGAATTTCAGACCATTCTGGCTTTTTGATCAAAAGTTATTTAATTATGAAAAAAGGTGTCTTTTCAACTTTAACGGTTATTTGCAAGTTGACTATTGCAGTTATTGACTTCGAAAAAAGCTAACTTTGTTCGAAATTCAGTAAGAAACAGAAATAACCTTGACTAATTTTTCCACAAAGTGCAAAGGCGAAATATAAGAGAAAAACTAAAAAAAGTCACAAAATTTTTCATAAATTGTTAAAAGCAAAAATGGAGTTCACACTTTTGAGACTTTGGATAAAAAGTATCTTATACAGGACGTTGAGATGAATCGATCCGAAAAGGAAAGTTGCATGTAGGGGAGACTGGGGTAAAACCGGATACTGGGCGAAACCGGAATTCTGAATTTCTCGGTTACTACTAGTGCAATCTATATAATAGCTATGGTATCTCTTTGAGAATGTTCCTATTATCATTTTGTATACGATCAGCATGTAAAACATAGTCTCGTGTTGACTTTAGAAGAGGTCAAAGATTTCTTAGCTCGCAAAACCGTGTTCATCGTAACAATCATATTGCGTACAATCTTCCTGTAAGCTACAAATTCTTTCGGAAGGGTAGACGTACCGGTTCTGGCCATATTCAGGATTTTCATTACATTAGATACAAATTTAATTGTTTTTCGGGCATTGTACAATAACCGTGTCATTTTTTTAGATCTAATAATAATTAAACTTTATAAATTACACGTCTTAGAAAGACAAGAACAACAAGACAAGAAGGTCAATAAAAATTAAAAATTATAAATATATCGTAAAAACCCGTTTTTCACCAGTTCTGGCCACTTAAACACCAGTTATGACCATGGCCATGGTTCTCTTTTCTCTGACTGAAAACTACGCAGTCTATGACGCTGAGAGCTTAGTGGTGAACTAATTAAATTATAAAGATCGTACGTATGGCGAACAACGGAACAGTGTCTAGAACCGGTACTTCTACCCTATGTACATATGTACATTACCTTTTTATTTATGTTATAATAAATAAGTAGGGAAAATTCCGTTCTTAATTTCACTTTCAATTGCAAAAAATGAATAATTACTTTTCTTTCGAACTTTGGGGTAAAATCGGATCCTTTAAGCTGGCTAAATGCGGATAGCTTATTTTCTCTTTTCTTTTAATGCAATGATAAAATTATCATAGTTATTTATTGCCATCAAATTATTATTAAAGTTCTCTCATAAACGGGGGTAGTAAATATATCAATTTCAAAATTTTGTATTCAAGAGTCTCCTGTGGGTAAGTGGCTAACGCGTCCGATTGCCGTGCTGAGGATCCAGTCACCGACGAAAAAAAAATTTTTATTTTTGAATTTATTTATTTTAACATTAAATGTGTCATTAGGGTCTATCGCGAGGTTCTATAAATATGAAATAATGAAAATGTAATTACATTTTTTTATATAATTTGAGCTCAATCGAAAAAATTACTATGTTGGATAGCAGAAATTAATACAATTAAAGTAGGCCAGTAAACAAAGGTTCGAAATCGATTTTTTCGAGGGAATGACTGCATTTTTGATATTTGGACACATCGTCTAAAAACGATGGTCAAAAATGTAGCTTCCAAAAACACAGGCGTCACCTCTAATTTGGCAAAAAAACCATCCCCGAAAACGGTTTTTCGCTTATAACTGGCGAACGATAAGAGATATCGAAAGAAGCCTCAAACAAAAGTTATAGAGCGTGAAATTTTACATAATAATGACCTATCATTATTTTGCATTTGATAAAATTAAGTTTGAGAAAAGCACGCAGAAGATGCAAACAGCAAGCGGCTGAAGGGGAAGGGAGGCCTAGGCCGGCGCGGCTGCGGCGTCGGCGGCGCTCTTAGGCGCTCGGAAGGATTCGCTAAATTGTGGCTGGCTGCAATATTGTCATATGAGCGCGCGTGGACGGAGTGTCTTTGCGACACTCGCGAGCCGTTTTTCAGTTTCTAAAGATTCTAGCTGTCCCAGGCGCCAGAAAATTTATTGCTTCTGTCTTCACATTATACCTGATGATGTAATAGGCAAGACGAACCTTCGCTTTTTATAGATTTTGATTCGTAGAAACTAAATTTCGAGGTTACAATTTGATAAAATTGCAAGAACGTTGATTTAAATGCATTTATTTAAACAAAAACGCAATTTAACAAATAAAAACAGTATTTTGCGATCAAAATAATGTTTTCTTGAAAATTTAGGCAATTTTAAGATTAAAATGTTTCATTCAACATCTACGAAAAACCAATATTCAAAGAGTTATAAATTTTTAAAATATTGATTTTCAGTATATAAGAGATTCTTAATAATAGTCACAAAATTAAACATCAAGTAAAAATCATTACAGTTACTTATCGTTTACCATCTAAAAAGAGATGTGCATAGTTAATATTACTTTGTATTATAAATAATTCACATTAATATACGAGTAAATCTCAGGAACTCTTAACTTCTTGAGAACTTCAAAGTTTAAGCAGACAAATGAATCAAAGCTCAAAATGTTACACTTACGATCGTTGCTCAATTTGTTAGCTTTACTGTGTGCCAATATCTTTAATTCGAGCCCTGGTAGGTCGATGTGCTATGAAAATTAGCCCAAATATAAGATTTTTAATTTTCTAAATTTTGTAATGAATATTAGGGGTAAAAAGTTACTGAGATTTGTTAATATGTATTGATTAAATTTTCAAGGGGAAGACTAACAGCCTTATCTATATCTATATTATTTGCAAAGATATTCCCTAAATAGTAATATTTGTTACTCGTAGAAAAAATATTTTATAAACATGAGTGTGCAGCGAACATTGACAAGTTTCCTATTTATAAAATTAGGAATGCCAATTCGTACCTGAAGTATAATTTTTTGTCTGTCAACTGCTTTATAGAGAGACAAGAAAAACAAGTTTTACAACATTTTTTTACAAGATGCAATAGCTTCTTACAAACATGAATCATTATTGTGATGGTAAAGAATTGACGTAAGTGTTAGAATACGTGTACATTTATGTCAGCGTGCGAAATAGAGAGCGCATGCGTGGCGCCATCACGCGAGCATAGCTGGAGAGCTAGCGAGAGCGAGCGGCCGAAGCGGGCACTCACTCGTTCGCCGTCCTCTGCCGAGAGCAGTTGTAATCAGAGAGAGAGAGCTGTACTGTAATTGAATAAAACGTTGTTGCTGTTAACCAGAGTGGGTTATTTGAAGAACCCTGCCTTCCACATCCTAAATTAACATGGTAGCAGTGTGCCTGGTTTATTTTTAGTGCGGTACTGTTTCTCTTTACGAGAGCAGTAACACACTTTAAATTCCACGAAAAGGAAAAGTGATTTTAAGTTTAGCGCATGGTAAGCGCAAGAACAAAGGAAAACACATGAGGTAAAAGAAGAACCAAAAGTAAAAATTGAAAAGTCAAGTGAAACTGAAAGTGAAGAAAAATTTTACAATATTGAAAATAAGGAAGTTAAAAAGGAAATTCCTGTTGAAAGCGAGATGGCATCGGAGAACAAAGGATTCACGTTACAAGTATTTGATGGGACACACTATGATAAATGGAAGTACAAGTTAAAATTATTCTTGGAATTTAAAGAGTGCAGTGAAGTTATCGAAAATGATGAAAGACCGGAAGCAATAACAGAAGTTGAGTGGAAAAAGAAAGAGATAAAAGCTAAAAACTATATAGTGAACAGCATGACAAATACACAACTAGAATTAATTATTTCAGAAGAAACAGCAAAGAAAATGGTTGCTAAGTTGGATGAAAATTACTTAGTTAAAAGTAGTGCTGTGAAATTATTGTGTAAAAGAAGACTGCTCGATTTGAAAATGGGAGAAAGTGAGAACCCGACAGACTTTTATAATAACTTTGAAAAATTAGTGAACGAATTAAAAAATGCTGAAGAAAATGTGACGAAAGAAGATAAATTGAATTACTTCTTATTAACGCTACCAGAAAGTATGTCACACATGGTTGATATTGTGGACGCATTAGCTAAAAAGGACAAAACAGTGGAATTTGTGAAGTCAAAATTGGAATTCGAATTTAAGAAAAAACATGGTGAAAGTGAGAATTCGAGATCAAACGCGTTTACGTTTGAGAAAAGAAGAGAGGATAAAAGGACATGTTATGTATGTGGTGGTGTAGGACACATACAATACGATTGCCCGACGAAAAACAATTCCGGGAATCGCGCGCCACAGCAAGGAGGCGGCAGAGGAAGCCGTGCGCCACAGAGAGGAGGGGGCAACGGCAGAGGCTACACACAGCAGCGAGGAACGAGTTCCAACCGGCGTGGAAGGAGCGGATACCGACAGCATGGCCGAGGCGCGAGAGGCAGTGACAACAACGGCAGCGGTCATCAAAATACCGAGAAGAGCGAAGTGTTGAGCACTTCAGTAGAAATAATGTCTGCGAATATAAGTAACGGTAAAGTAAACGAAAATAAGATAGATTGGATTTTAGATAGCGGTTGTACAGACCACGTGATAAATAACGAAAATTATTTTAATGATGCAATTGTATTGAAAGAACCGATTAATGTAAAAGTAGGAGACGGTAGAATTTTGAAAGCAACAAAAGTAGGTCATGTAAAAAGTAAATTCAAAACGTTTAATGAAGAGATAGATATAGAATTAGAAAATGTATTTTACGTAAAAGATATGGACAGAAATTTAATGAGTTTTGCTAAAGTAACTGATAAATGTAAAGTGGTATGTATCGGTGATAGTGGTAAAATTTATAATAAAAATAATAAATTAATTGCGATAGCTTGGAAAAAAGATAGAATGTATAAAATGACTAGTTTTATTGAAAAAAGAACAAGAGAATCAAATTTCACAGTTAAAAATGAGAAAATGACTTTAAAGGAAAAATGTCTTAGAACTCTAGGGCACGTTAATTTTAACTATTTAAAAACAATGTGTAAAAATCATGTTTTGAAAGGTTTGCCTAACGAAATAGAATCAGATTACTATAAATGTGCTACGTGTATTGAAAACAAAATGCACAATATCCCGTTTGAGAATAATAGGAAAAGAGCGAAAGATATATTAGAAATAGTACATACAGATTTGAATGGACCACACAATACAGTAGGTTATAAAGGAGAAAAGTATTTCATAACTTTTATTGATGATTTTAGTAAATTAACAAAAATTTATGCAATTAAGTCTAAAGACGAAGTACATGATAAATTTATTGAATATATAAATTTAGTTGAAAATAAGACTGGAAAGAAAATTAAGAAATTAAGGTGTGATAATGGTACTGAATATTTGAATAAAGACATGTATAAATTATGTAGAGAAAAGGGAATTGAAATAGAAACATGTCCACCTTATGTACATGAGCTTAATGGTACAGCAGAAAGGTACAATAGGACGGTTATGGATAGTACAAGGTGTTTGTTAGCTGAGTCTAAGATCGAAAGAAGATTTTGGCCAGAAGTAGTCTGCGCCGCAGCCTATTTAAAAATAGAACTATTGCTAACACCTTAGTTAGAAATAAATCTCCTTATGAGATATTTTTAAATGAAAAACCAGACACGAAGCATTTAAAATTATACGGAAGTAAAGTATTTGTTAGAGTACCGGAAAACAAAAGAAATTCGAAATGGGATAGGAAGGCTGAGTTAGGAACGTTGATAGGTTATGATGTAACAGGGTATAGAGTTTTGATAAACAATAGAGTCATTGTTGCAAGACACGTTGATGTCGTTGAGGAAGATGTAATATGTATTGGCTTAGATGATAGTGATTTAGAAAATGAGAGTTTAAATAAAAATGTTGATAAAGAAAATGAACATGTAGAAAATATAAATGAAAATTTGAATAATATAGAAAATGCTGAAAATGAAGCTAAAGAAGTAACTGATTTAAGAAGGTCACAAAGAACGAGTAAAAAGCCTAGTAGATTTGATGATAATTATGTATATAGCGGATGTATTTATGTAAATTATTGTAGTGCAGATAGTCCTGTAAGCTTTAAAGAAGCTATAGATAGTAATGAGTCTAGTTTTTGGGTAGAAGCTATGAACAAAGAAATGAATAGTTTAGAGAAAAATAAAACATGGGTATTAGTTGAAAAACCAAAGAATGAAAAGATATTAGATTTAAAATGGATTTATACTAAAAAAGGTGAAAATATATATAAAGCGAGAATAGTGGTAAGAGGTTACCAACAAACAAATGTATTGGATGACATTTATTCACCTGTTGCGAAAACACAAACTTTGAAAGTATTGTTATCGTATTGCTGCCAAAACGGATTGTTAATTGAGAAAATGGATGTAGAAACAGCGTTTTTAAATGGTAAAGTTAAATCAAAAGTATTTGTTAAACAGCCTGAAGGTTATGAGGATGGAACAGAAAGGGTTTGTAAATTAAATAAAGCGTTGTATGGTTTGCGAGAAAGCCCAAGAGCTTGGTATGAGTGTCTTGATAATTATTTAAGTTCTTTAGGATTTGTAAGAAGCGAACATGATTATTGTTTGTATACTTTAAGAGAAAGAGATGAGATTATATATTTAATTATATTTGTGGATGATTTGTTAATATGTTGTAAGAAAAGACAAAATTTGAATTATATAAAAGGAATGTTAGAAGAAAGATTTCAGATGAAAGATTTAGATAAAGTGAGTATGTATTTAGGTATTAATATTGAATATGATGAAAACAAAAATGAGATGTCCTTAGATCAGGAAAAGTATATTGAATCGTTAGCTAGAAAATATCAGATTGAACAAGCAAAATTGTATGAGACTTCAATGGAACAAAATTTAAAGTTAGAACCCGCTGAAGAGATAGATGAGAAAATAAAGTATAGAAATTTGATAGAAGCACTTTTGTATATTAGCTCAGGAACAAGACTAGATATAAGTTATAGCGTAAATTATTTGAGTAGATTTCAGAATTGTTATGATGAGACACATTATAAATATGCTTTAAGAATTTTAAAATATTTATATTTAACTAAAAGTTTAAAATTAAGATTTAAGAAAAACAATAATGTAGATATTCTTGAATGTCATGTAGATGCCGATTGGGCAGGAGACTGTGTAGACAGAAAGTCGACAACTGGATATATTGTTAAGTTGTATGGAAATGTAATATATTGGAAATCGAGGAAACAAGGAAGTGTAACTAAGTCTTCGACAGCTGCTGAATATGTCGCACTGTCTGAAGCAGTAAGTGAAGTAATATTACTAAAAGACTTGTTAAGTGACTTTAAAGTAGAAATTAAGAAACCTGTAAATATTTATGAAGACAATTCTGGCGCTGTGAGCATTGCGAAATTTGGTAATTTTACAAAGAAATCAAAGTACATAGAAGTACATTATCATTTTGTAAATGAGAATTATGTTAATGGATTAATTGATATTGTTAAGGTCAGTACAGAGAAAAATGTTGCAGATATTTTGACAAAGGCTCTTGGACGAGTAAGGTTTGAAAACTTGAGAAGTTTATTGAATTTGATTTAAAGAATATTGTAATTGCGAGAAACATAAATGTAAGGAGGCGTGTTAGAATACGTGTACATTTATGTCAGCGTGCGAAATAGAGAGCGCATGCGTGGCGCCATCACGCGAGCATAGCTGGAGAGCTAGCGAGAGCGAGCGGCCGAAGCGGGCACTCACTCGTTCGCCGTCCTCTGCCGAGAGCAGTTGTAATCAGAGAGAGAGAGCTGTACTGTAATTGAATAAAACGTTGTTGCTGTTAACCAGAGTGGGTTATTTGAAGAACCCTGCCTTCCACATCCTAAATTAACAGTAAGACGAACCAAATTTTGGTGTAATAGATTTAATTTTACGAAATAAAATCTATTACACTATAACTTGGTTCGTCTTACGTCCATGCTTTACTAGCACAAAGATTAAACCACGAACATTATTCCGTGTATTATTATTATTTAAATAACATAATTTTCTATTGAAAGACAAATTATGCTTTGACAACAGAAATTACTTTTTCAGTCTAAGTCTCTATCTCTAGATTCAAAAACAATTTTTCTTTGTATGAAGACTCGACTCCTAATATCTGAAAAGTAATTAGTTGTCTTCGCCCGGGATTTTCTTCTCAATAGTCATGATTATTAGAAGATAATAACAAATTTTTTCTTTGGAGAATAGATCGTATAATGAGTATTTACGACGGTGTCTATGAACATTTTACTTTGAATGATTGTCCTTTTGTTAGTAGCAGAAAATACGTGTATGTAATACAAGTAATTAATTATAATATTAACTACAATGCAATTTACTGTTAATATTTACATTATATGTAACTTAAATTTTATTTAAAAAAAAATAAATCTTAACGATGACAAACTATGGAGATATGAAAAAGTTATTTTTATTGTGAGATATATTTCTATTTCAGCAAGTATCGGTCAAAAACTCGGGAGAGGAGTTTCTTACGCCTGGATCATGAATGTGGATAGTATTTCAGGGTGTCATTTTGTGGCTTAAAAAAGCTCTTATTTTCAGTTAGGTTGAAATACTATAAAAAAAGTCTACGGTTCGATTACCCATAACTGCACTTCTGGGGCAATTTCCAAATAACTTTTTTCCAATTTTTTGTTATAAGTATAAAATGTTGTTATAATCTAAAAAATTCATCATAACAATAAATGGCAATAAGTAAAACTCTTTTTATGAACTTTTTTTAAGGCGGTCTTACACCGAAAAATTTTGAAAAAATCAAATTTTTTTATATTGAATGTTTTGATTACATATGTTATTTCGAACTTAAAAAAACTATAGTTTGGATCAATAATTAAAAAAATTTTAAATAAACCGCTGAAAGAGCTTACTATCTTTAAAATGACGAGAAAATTGATTTTCTTGTTTTTTTTGCCTTTTTTATAGACTTCTGATAGGAAAACGTTATTTACTTAAATGTGATATAAAATATAAAAAAATAATTAAATTTACATACAGTATTTATTATAAAAATTAAATAAACCATATTGTGGAATTCGAAATCCAGTGGAATCGTCTTGTGACCATTTTCCACTTCTGCTTCTCAAATAAAAAGATTTTTTTCATAATGTTTCATTATTTGTATTTATAAGTGAATTTAGGACTGAAAATTTAATGAATTATATGTGAAGATATATATGTAAAAGTATTTATAATTTTGATTATAATACAAGCGTGCAGTGACAGTTTTGTTTAAATTTGAAAATTATAGCTTCAGTTCAAGATGCATGAGATTGCTGTATGAAAGTTAATACAGAAAAACAAGTGGATTTAGTTAAGTATTCGAAGGAAGAAGCTGTAATAATTTTTTACGGATAAAAATAAATACATCTTTTTTCTAAAAAAGATGAAAGATTGTTATTTGAGTTTAGCTTACCATAGGATATAATTCAATTCAGAAGAATTGTGAATTACAATAAGTGTCAAGATGTATCTACGCAGAAAAGCGGCAAGCCTGCTTAGCACACAAGAAATATATAATATAGGCTTGAATTCAAGATATATTTAATATACAATATGCGTAATCAAGTGATCATTGACAAAATGGGCTTATCGACTTTTATGTATTTATGTACTTTTGGCCATAACAGTGATGGCTTCTTAAGTTGCGATTAGGATTTCATAAGACCTGCTGCATATTCTACATTAATCTTAGTATAATAAATAATAATATAACTAAGTACAATGTGTTAAAAAGTGACTCAACAGTGGATGAATCAAAAGTACAAAAGCGAAGGACAGATTGTTAGCAATAACTTTGAATGGAACGCATGCTGTTAGATTAGCAATAAATTTTAAAGGAACGGATGCATGCAAGGTGCCAGAGCTTCGGTTTCAACATATTTATATAGAAGAACATATCTTAGGTATACAGGAAACTGAGTTTCATGAAGGGAAAAAAATTGGAAACCTAATGGCTGGTTATTTTTGAAGTTTTATGGTATTTTTCTTTGTGGGCTTATTTCTCAAAATGTCATTTTTTAAAGTTTGGCGTTACTTAAAAAAAAAACTATTCCATTGATTTTGATGGGACAGGGCCTGAATTACTTGAAATTTATTCATCTATGGCAGGAAGAGTTGGAAACGTGAAAAATATTTTATTAAATAATTTTAAAATGGTAAAATCCACAAAAAAACATAACAATTCATAAAATTCATGAATTTAAAGCAGTTTTTTCCATAAAAAAAATATTAATTTTCAGAAATTTTATTTTTCCAACTCTTCCTGTGCTAACTGCATGAATTTCAAGTAATTTAGTTCCTCTCCCATGAAAATCAATTAAATAGTTTTTTTTAAAGTTACGCCAATTGAACAAAATTGAAAATGCTATATTTCTGAGTAAAATTGGTCTACAGATTCAGTCTTGGGCCATATTATCAGAAATAGTGTATATTTATAGTATATATATTGTATTTTGTTTAAAGTACATTTTTCTATTTTTTATAGCTCATTTTGACCTCAGAAGCCAGTAGGTGTAAGACCGCCTTAAGTAACTAAGTGAATAGAGAACATCAGCCATTCCATTTACTTTTTTATTTACTAATTATAAGAAATACGTAAAGCTGATGTGATGATTAAAAAAAGATTGATATTTCATATTTTCAGATATTTATTGAATTATTGCTAGATGCAAATTATTATGGGAAGTTATAATTATAATAACGATTATTTCTTAGAAAACTGAAACTTTTAAGGTAATAATTTCAGTGTAGATAATTATTTATGCAAAGATCAAATAGGAAGATGCCAGTATTTATAAGAGTTATCGTTTAGAAAAAAAAAAAAACAAATTTTTCTTAATTTTTAGATTTAAAAGTAGTGCCAAAAAAGTGTACCATTCAATAGCATTTGTAAATAATTTTTTTCACATTCAAAAAAGCTGAAAGAACAAGAAAAACTTTGTCTTATGAGCGTGCCTTCAAAAAAACTTTTTATTTTTTTTTGAGACGTAAGAGGGAAATAATTTTAGAAATAGTTCATATGCTCTTTTACCATACCCTTGCCCAAAGTACCGCATTCGCGTTTCTGAGCCGGGAGCGAAAGTGGTACTTTAGGCTAGGGTGTGGTAAAATAATCTTATACTTGGGCTAATTTTTATAGCACATCGACCTCTCAGGGCTGAAATTAAAGATTTTGGAAAACAAAAAAGCTAAACAAATTGTGCAACGATCGTCAGTGTGCTCTCCCAAAAAGTTAAGAGTTCCTGAGATTTACTTGTATATTAATGTGAATTATTTTTATAAATAAAACATTTATTCAAAATTGAACATCATGTAGAAATGATTACAGTTACTTATCGTTTACCATCTAAACAGAGATGTATATAGTTAATATTACTTTGTAATAATACAAAATGGTACTTTAGGCTAGGGTGCAGTAAAATAATCTTATACTTGGGCTAATTTTCATAGCACATCAACCTTTCAGGGCTGAAATTAAAGATTTTGGAAAACAAAAAAGCTAAACAAATTGTGCAACGATCGTCAGTGTGCTCTCCCAAAAAGTTAAGAGTTCCTGAGATTTACTTGTATATTAATGTGAATTATTTTTATAAATAAAACATTTGTTCAAAATTGAATATCATGTAGAAATGATTACAGTTACTTATCGTTTACCATCTAAAAAGAGATCTATATAGTTAATATTACTTTGTAATAATACTTTGTAAAAACACAATTTAACAAATAAAAACAGTATCTTGCGATCAGAATAATATTTCTTGAAAATTTAGGCAATTTTAAGATTAAAATGTTTTATTCAACATCTACGAAAAACCAATATTCAAAGAGTTATAAATTTTTAAAATATTAATTTTCAGTATTTAAGAGATTTTTAATAATATTCACAAAATTGAACATCATGTAGAAATGATTACAGTTACTTATCGGTTACCATCTAAAAAGAGATGTATATAGTTAATATTACTTTGTAATAATACAAAGTGGCACTTTAGGCTAGGGTGTGGTAAAATAATCTTATACTTGGGCTAATTTTCATAGCACATCGACCTTTCAGGACTGAAATTAAAGATTTTGGGAAACAAAAAAGCTAAACAAATTGTGCAACGATCGTCAGTGTGCTCTCCCAAGAAGTTAAGAGTTCCTGAGATTTACTTGTATATTAATGTGAATTATTTTTATAAATAAAATATTTGTTCAAAATTGAATATCATGTAGAAATGATTACAGTTACTTATCGTTTACCATCTAAAAAGAGATGTATATAGTTAATATTACTTTGTATTATTACAAAGTAATATTACAAAGTAATATTAATATTAATATTTTATATTATTACAAAGTAATATTAACTATATACATCTCTTTTCAGATGGAAACGATAAGTAACTGTAATCATTTCTACATGATGTTCAATTTTGAACAAATGTTTTATTTATAAAAATAATTCACATTAATATACAAGTAAATCTCAGGAACTCTTAACTTTTTGGGAGAGCACACTGACGATCGTTGCACAATTTGTTTAGCTGTTTTGTTTTCCAAAATCTTTAATTTCAGCCCTGAAAGGTCGATGTGCTATGAAAATTAGCCCAAGTATAAGATTATTTTACCACACCCTAGCCTAAAGTACCACTTTGTATTATTACAAAGTGATATTAACTATATACATCTCTTTTTAGATGGTAAACGATAAGTAACTGTAATCATTTCTACATGATGTTCAATTTTGTGAATATTATTAAAAATCCCTTAAATACTGAAAATTAATATTTTAAAAATTTATAACTCTTTGAATATTGGTTTTTCGTAGATGTTGAATGAAACATTTTAATCTTAAAATTGACTAAATTTTCAAGAAAAAATTATTCTGATCGCAAAATACTGTTTTTATTTGTTAAATTATGTTTTTGTTTAAATAAATGAATTTAAATCAAGGTTCCTGCAATTTTGTCAAATTGTAACCTCGAAATTTAGTTTCTACGAATCAAAATCTATAAAAAGCGATGGTTAGTTTTGCCTATTACATCAGCCGGTATAATGTGAAGATAGAAGCAACAAATTTTCCGGCTCCTGGGACAGCTAGAATCTCTAGAAACTGAAAAACGGCCCGCGAGCGTCTCAGAAACATTCCGTCCACGTGCGTTCATACGACAACATTGCAGCCAACCGCAATTCGGCGAATCCTTCCGAGCGCTTCCGAGCTCCGACGACACCGCAGCCCCGGGGCCGCAGGCCCGGTCCCCCTGCCCCTTCGGCCGCTTGCTGCTTGCAACTTCGGCGTGCTTTACTCAAGCTTAATTTTATCAAATGTAAAAAAGTGATCGATGATTCTTATGTAGAATTTCACGCTTTACAACTTTTGTTTGATGCTTTTTTCGATATCTCTTATCGTTCGCTAGTTATAAGCGAAAAACCGTTTCCGAGGGTGGTTTTTTGCTAAATTAGGGGTGACGTCGGCGTTTTTGGAAGCTGCATTTTTAACCACCGTTTTTAGACGATGTGTTTTACCAAATATCCAAAATGCAGCGATTTCCTCGAAAAAATCGATTTCAGACCATCGTTTACTGGCCTAAACTATGTCTCACCGTTATTACAAAGTATAGTAAATTTTCTCACGTTTACAATAAATTTTCCCGCAACACTTCTCTCAGTGTATGCAAAAGCAAAAAATAAAATTAATCTTATACAGCGAACGTCAGTTTAAAAGATCCGGAGATCTACTTGCTACGTGCCAATGATTTTGCAGAGGCTTTTTATATGATAATTTTAGAATCCACTGGCCATCCCTACCAAATTAGTGCTCTTATTTATTATGGATAAATAAAAACACATTTTTCTCGTTCGACGTTTCGGACACTTTATTCTGTCCCTCTTCCGGAAACTAATTAAACAAAAATTAACACATAATTTTACACGCCAATACTAAACGCAACAATTTCAGTTGGGCAATAACAAAACTTAAAACTTACAAGTAGTCGTGATAATCAAAGTATTTTCGCGGGGAGCAATTCCGCTTGTCAATAGTTTGTTTTTACATTACGTATTGTAAATACAAATGGTGGGGAAGCCGCCCCTTACAGCGCTAGCGACAGGAGAGAGGAAGACCTTCTTGAGGCGTTGAAACGGTATTTTTGTTATTTGAAAGCCACAACATCGCAATTCTTTATGAAAGAATTATATTCATTAGGTAATCTATTTATTTCGTACTGGTTGTTCAAATAGTTTTTTTGTGTGTGTATAAAGAGTGCTTCGGTGAAGAGTCTCTTCCCATTATTTATTTCTCTATCTAAAATTTTAATATCGTTGAAATCAATCGAGTGGCTATTTTCTTTTGTATGTGTGAATAATCCAGAATTTTCATCTTTATCAGCGTATTTCTTTGCGTGCTCTTTTATTCTGACCTTCAACCGTCTACTAGTCTGTCCGACGTATGAAGCATTGCAATCTTTACAATTTATTTTGTACACAACATTCGCATTGTTACATATTTCATTTTTATCTTTGCCAAGTTTTATAATGTTATTTAATTTATTTTTTGCGCTATATACTACTTTTGTGCTATATTTTTAAAAAAATTTCTTTGTAAAACCTTCCAATTCTTTTACAAACGGTAAACTAATGATAGGTTTGTAGTTGTTGACAGTATTTTTTGGTTTCTCTGCAAACCTTATCTTTTTTAGTCGCTTTTTTATGTGAAAATCTATTAAGTTTTGTGGATAACTATTTTGTCTTAAAACTTTTTTTATGAATGAGATGTTTTGATTATGGAAATTTTTGTGTGATAACTTTATGGCTCTATCAACAAGGCAATAAATAATCGCTATTTTATTGCTGAGAGGATGGTGCGAATTATAATTCAGATAGCGTCCTGAAAAAGTAGGTTTTTGGTACCAATTTGTGATTAGGTATCTCTGATTGTTTATTATAATTTTAATATCTAAGAAATTGATGCTATTGTTTTGTGAAATTTCTACGGTGAATTGTAAGTTATTATCATAAGCATTGAAAGTATTTAAAGTGTGATCGATAGAGTTTTTTGGTATACATACCACAATGTCATCGACGTAGCGAAAATAAAACATTGGTTTGAAATTCCATTTATTGATACACTCTGTTTCCAAATCATCCATAACTATGTCAGATAAAATTGGGCTTATGGGATTACCCATAGCTGTTCCGAATATTTGTTTATAAAATTTATTATTAAATTGAAAATAATTGTTATTAAGAATGAACTTTATAGTCTCTATAAATTCAGTGCAACTCATATTTAATTTATTATGTAATTGTGTCCATCTTTTTTCAATCGCCTTACAAACCAGATATTCGGGGACGTTTGTAAAAAGACTGACCACATCAAGGCTAATAATCTCGTAGTCAGGAGGTATTTGGATGTTATTAATTTTTTCTATTAGTTTTAAACTGTTGTCGATATGTGAGGCTGGAGTTTTTAAATTTTTTTTAAGGAAATTTGCAAAGAACTTTGAGACGTTGTATGTTGGTGAATTTAGTGTCGAAATTATAGGTCTGACGGAGAATCCTGCTTTGTGTATTTTTATTAAGCCGTAAGCTTTTGAAATATTAAGTTTCTGTAAAACAGGAAGCAGTTTCTTTCCGTCTCCCATAACATCTATCTTGTTCAATCGTTTTATTAATTCGTTTGTTGTTCTTTCCAAACTTGGTAGAGGATTTTTTTTTATTTCTTTATAATATTTTTTATCTTTAAATAAATTTTCAGTTTTTTCCAAGTAAGAGGATTTCTCAATTATCACAGTGGCGTTACCTTTGTCTGCTCTAGTAATTAAAATGTCCGGATTATTTTTGATAAAAGTTTTGGTTTTTTGTAAATCTATTTTGAATTTTTTGTCAGTCAATGTAAGAGTGGATAATTCTTTGTTCTGATATTTTTTTATTATATTTAAGAAAGTACCTCTTACTTTGGAACTGTTTTTTTCATCGATATAATTATTCACAAACGTCTCAAAATTCTTTAAATGTTGTAGAGTTAAATGCTTATAATAATGCGAATGTTGTGTACAAAATAAATTGTAAAGATTGCAATGCTTCATAGGTCGGACAGACTAGTAGACGGTTGAAGGTCATGATAAAAGAGCACGCAAAGAAATACGCTGATAAAGATGAAAATTCTGGATTATTCACACATACAAAAGATAATAGCCACTCGATTGATTTTAACGATATTAAAATTTTAGATAGAGAAATAAATAATGGGAAGAGACTCTTCACCGAAGCACTCTTTATACACACACAAAAAAACTATTTGAACAACCAGTACGAAATAAATAGATTACCTAATGAATATAATTCTTTCATAAAGAATTGCGATGTTGTGGCTTTCAAATAACAAAAATACCGTTTCAACGCCTCAAGAAGGTCTTCCTCTCTCCTGTCGCTAGCGCTGTAAGGGGCGGCTTCCCCACCATTTGTATTTACAATATGTTGATACAGTATTAGTGTCCATCTCTGTGATATAATTTAACATATACATGTACATTTATAGATATATAAGCTCGATCGCAATGTAAAAACAAACTATTGACAAGCGGAATTGCTCCCCGCGAAAATACTTTGATTATCACGACTACTTGTAAGTTTTAAGTTTTGTTATTGCCAAACTGAAATTGTTGCGTTTAATATTGGTGTATAAAATTATTTGTTAATTTTTGTTTAATTAGTTTCCTGAAAAGGGACAGAATAAAGTGTCCGAAACGTCGAACGAGAAAAATGTGTTTTTATTTATCCATAATAAATAAGAGCACTAATTTGATAGGGATGGCCAGTGGATTCTATAATTATCATTAACATAAAATCCTACCATTCGATAAAAAAAACCAGCTTTTTATATGAAATATCTGAAAAACGAATTGTTGAATCTGAATGAGATCGTACACGTATACCAAATATAATATACAATATCTCCTTTAAACTTCAAGCTGATGTATAAAGTCGTACTCGAGTAATTGGGATTTGAAAAACGGTATGAAAAATATAACATCTTAAATATCTCTACAATTTATCAACCAATCTCTTCGCTCAAAGAACTCATCCAATAGATGTGCAAAGACAACCTTGTTACTCCAGTGATCGAAGAGCGAAGAAGATATTTTTTATTAAATTAATTGATTATCCAGAACAAAACCACTGCCAATTCATTGGCCCGTGACTTCCTCAAACATAATTTGCTGATCCCTTTAATTAAATTTTAATAACAATTTTTGCAACAATTTATTGCATAATTATAAATAAATTAATTTATGAAGATTAAAAAGTACTAATTTTTAAATTATGTGTAAAATATAAAGAAAATAATATGTATTATTTTTTTTTTTTAAATTATGTGTGAAAACAAAATAAAATAATTGATTGTAACTTTGTCGTCAAAACCTTTTAGAATTCCTATATAAGTTTGTGTCTTTTACTGAATGAAATGGGAAGGATCGTGGAGCAGGTTCAAAAAATGAAGTCGTTCGTGTGGAGAAAACTGATGGATTTATTGGCCGAGTACGTCGTGCCTCTTGGCGTACAGTTGGTGGTACGCCTCTCTCTCTGCCGTCGCGCTTGAACTGACGCCGGCCGGCGCTGCGAAGTGCGATCGGCGTGCCTGGTAGTAGGGGGGGGGGGCCGTAGAGAGACGCGTGGAGAGCGCTGACTGGCACGGCTCTCTCACGCATGTATGTGTTGGCGGAGTAGGGGAATGCTCTCGGCTGATCACGTTGAATCCCGAACATTCCGCCCACCTTCGCCAAACTGGCGAATGGTCCTTATTCAGCAGGGTGAAGACGAATGACCTTGGCGATCGGGCGACGAAGAGTTGTGGTGGCCGTGCGCAAATCGACCACGCGCGTGATTCCATCACTCCCTGGATCAATAGCCGTGATGCGTGCGATGGGTCACTTGGCTGGAGGCGTGAGCTCATTGCGAACGAGCACGATTTCGCCCACGGTGACTGGTGGTTGCGGCTGTCTCCACTTCATGCGGGATTGAAGAGAGGTCAGGTACTCGTTGGACCACCTGGCCCAGAAATGTTGTATCAGCTGGCTGATCAATAGCCAGCGCTTTCCTGGTGGAACATTGGAGTTGGTGTCATCGTCTTCCGGTATAAATGATGAACGTTGTATAAGAAAATGTGAAGGTGACAGGAAGTCCAGCTCAGAAGGATCATCAGTGAGAGCAGTTAAAGGTCTCGGGTTTAGGCACGCTTCAATTCGGCACATGAGGGTAGCAAGCGCCGAGAATGTGAGAACTTGCGCACCTATGATGCGGCGTAAGTGATGCTGAGCCGATTTAACGGCGGCTTCCCAAAGGTCTCCAAAATGGGGTGCACTGGGAGGATTGAAGGTCCACGACGTTCCTTCTTGAGCGAGAGACTTTACAATTTGAGTTGAATAAGAAGAAGAGGCGACGATCATCTGTTTTAATTGAGCATCTGCACCAACGAAGTTAGTTCCTTGGTCAGAATACAATTCCTTGCAAAAACCTCTACGAGCGGTGAATCGATGAAAGGCAGCGATGAACGATTCACTAGAGTAGTCCTCGACTATCTCGATGTGTACGGTTTTAGTAGCCATACAGACAAAGATCGCGGTATATCCTTTCATTGTACCCTTTCCTCGAGTTTTAGTAAGACGAACGTTGATAGGGCTGGCATAATCAACACCTGCACTCTCAAACGGTGGAGAGGGGTACACTCGAGCATTGGGCAAGTCACCCACCAATTGAGTGGGCACTCGAGCGGTGTGACGGGTGCAAGTAATGCAAGACCTAATGACTTTTTTGATCTCAGCTCGTCCTTTTACTATCCAATACTGACGCCGGAGAGTGGCAAGTGTTAGCTGAACACCACCATGAAGGGTACGCTGATGAGCATCCCGAATTAGTAAAATGGTAAAATTACAATCAGCTGGTAAAATAAGAGGATGCTTAGCATCTTCTTCTAGAAGAGAGTGAGAAAGGCGACCGCCCACCCTGAGAAAATGATTTTGTATCATGGGATTTAACGGTAAGAGAGTACTCTTCGTTGAAAGCTTACCTTTTCTCTGTAATTGTTGGAGTTCAAGTTTAAAATACGCAGCTTGCACTAGATAAGTCGGACACAGTCGGGTGTTCTAAATCTCACTAGCACTTATCTCCTTAGAGCACGAAGTGTGATGGCTTAGTAGGGATTGAAGAAGAGTGATAAAACGAACAACAGAACTTGAAGTCTCCTTATCCTCAGTTTTCGAGTGGATTCTGTAGATGAACCTAAAGCAATACGAAGCGATTCGTAACAACTTATCTAGTGACGAATACTTGTTTATAAGACTCCAAACTTCTGGAGTATTCTCAACAGAGTTTGGTGTACTCTTACTAGCGACTAGATTGTGACTAGATTGAAGATTCAGACTGGTTACCGAGAAATTGAGTTCATCATGAGATCTTGACCAAGGTTCATGGCTATCAGAGAGCCATGCGGAACCTTTCCACCATAAGCTATGCGAAACTAGTTTCGAGGGCTCAATTCCTCGTGATATGACATCGGCGGGGTTGTCAGCTGATCGCACATGATGCCACTATGCGTCAGGCAATAGTGTGTGAATTTCCGAACACCTATTAGCCACGACAACACCCTATTTTGAAGGGTGGTATTTCAGCCAAAAAAGCACATCCGCTGAATCAGACCAAAGGTGCACAATTCCAAACTTTATTGGAAAAGATTCGATAAACATTTGAACCAGTCGGGCAAGTAGGAACGCAGCGCAAAGTTCTAGACGAGGTATGCTTAGCGTCTTAAGTGGAGCTGCTCGCGTTTTAGCCACTTGAAGGGTGATAAGCACATCTTGTGCTTGAATTAAGCGCAGGTAGAAAACTGCACCATACGTAAATTTTGATGCGTCTGCGAATACGTGGATTTCTAGAAGTTCGCATTGTAGAGTGTATCCACTGCAGTGAGGGATTCTGATATGACTTATATGTTGAAGATCTTGTAACCAAGACTGCCACCGATTGGAGATATCGACAGGAAGTTCTTCATCCCAACTAATCTTAAAAATCCACAGAGACTGCATAATAATCTTTGCGGTTATTACAACAGGAGCCAACCATCCCATGGGATCGAAGATTCCAGCGATTCTTGAAAGAATGGTGCGTTTTGTAAAGGGCGAGTCAGACGGAGCATCTTCGATATGAAAACTAAAGAAGTCTGAGTTAGGTTGCCAATCTATACCTAGAATTGGTACAGATGTTTCGGAGGCAAAAAGCGATTGAACCTGCAGCTAACATGTTAAAAGGTAGAGAAGAGAGTACTTCAGCATTATTTGAAGTCCACTTGCGAAGATTAAGATGACCTTGTTTAAAGAGTTGAATTAACTCATCCTGTTTAAGTAAAGCTTCTTCTAATGAATGTGCACCAGATAAAACATTATCAGAATACATTACTGAGCGAACAGCTTCAGCTCCGATCGGATAAGTTTTGCCATAATCTTCGGCTAGTCTCAAGAGTGTGCGTATAGCTAGAAATGGCGAGCATGCCAAACCATACGTCATTGTAGTTAATCGATAAACTTGAATTGGTTCACTCTTGTTAAAACGCCATAAAATCGACTGAAAAGGTTGATCACATTGTTCGACACCAATTTGTCTGAACATTTTTTCCATGTCACCTGAAAGTGCGATCTTATACCTACGCCAGGCACAGATCAAAGCGACGGGATTTTGAAGAAGATTGGGTCCAACGTGTAGAAGATCGTTGACCGAGAACCCTGTTTTGGTTTTACTCGAACCATTAAACGCAGTACGTAATTTGGTAGTTGTACTGGTTTCCTTCCACACACCATGATGTGGTAAGAAGGCTTGACTTTTGTTAGACAACGGATCGAAATTCGAGGAAAGTGACATATGACCTAGGTCAATGTACTCTTTCATAAACTCTGTATAGGCTATTTTGAGTTTCTCGTCCTTAGCGAAGTTTGCTTCGAGACGATTGAGTGCGCGTAGTGCGGTAGAATGAGAATTTTCTAGTTGAGCAAAACTCAACTGATCTCGACTTTTCCAGGGTAGACTTACTCTATATCGCCCTGTTTTATCTTGACGAGTTGTGTTTTGATAGAAATCCTCGCATGCTTGTTCATCCGGTGAGTAAGATTTTTTGTCAATGACTATCTCCTCCGCCCTCCAAAAATCTTGTACGAGCTCCAAAAGTTTGGCCTCATGCTCGCAGCTGTCCCAACAATGAAGAGGTATTGATTCTAACCCTATTTCTGAAGATGACGAAGAGAGATTACCTGTCAAAAGCCATCCAAGTTTGCAACTAAGTGCTATCGGCTGAAGACTTTGGCCTTTAACAATTTGATTTTCAATGATTTGCGCATAGGCGCTTGCATCGAGAATAATATCGATACGTGATGGTTCAAAATACATGCTAGCTGTAGCCCTCTCAAGTATTCGAAATTAGTATTACCACCTACGACGGGAGACTTATACCAAAATAATCTTGGTAAGATAATGGTATGCACTTCTAGAGAATAAGTTGGATCAAAATGAGGTTGTATAGTAAGACAAGCTACCTTCGAAGACACGGCAGCTGTCTTTTCTCCTATACCTTGAATGTGCGTGTGACTGGTTTTACAATCTAGTGAGAGCAAGTTACACAAAGCTTGTGTAATAAGTGTGATTTGAGATCCGGGGTCGATAAGCGCACGAACTTGAATTTTGGTTCCGTTAGGACCAAGGGCGTTAACCCTAGCGGTAGCTAAAAGCACTCCTGTACATTTAGTACTTTCTCCACGATTAAGGGAGACTGCTTGATGAGCAGATTGAATGTCTTTTGAAATGACAAGATTGCCACAGTTTGGGCTAGGGATGCTGGACACAGAGTCTATCAGATCAGTCTGCGATGAACTGATTACTTGATTGCTGTCAGTGTGCACCAAAGTGTGATGCTTAGCTTTCTAAAGAAAGCATCGATATGTGGAAATACAATTTTTAACGTTGTGCTTTCCTAAACAATGGAAGCAAAGATTGGAAGATCTTATGAATTCCTTTCGTTCAGGAATCGTTTTATTGAGAAATCGTTCACATCTATTTGTAAAATGATGTTGGTTACAAATCGAACATTTCTTTTTTGCTGGGTTCGAAGATGAGGTTTGAAGCGAATAAACCGACTGAGCATTGTCATGCTCTGATTTACGAGGTTTTGAATTTGTGGATTGAGCTTTTGAATTATTTGTTGAAGACGATCTAGTGCCAGCTTCTATGACCTCTAGACTGAAGGTTTGACTTCGAAGAAAGGCTTCAAGTTGTTCTAATGTGGGTGGATCAATACTATCACCAAGATGTGTTTCCCATTCTTTACGAGTATTCAAATCAAGCAGCTTAAGCAAGAAATGTACCATCAGATCACTACCTAAAGAATCCGCTCTATTAAGGGATGTTAGACTAGCTACAGGGTTGTAACGTTCCCTGTAAATACGTTTGATTTCCGAAGAAGAGTCTGTCTTCATGGGTTTGACTGAGAAGATTTCTGAAATGGGAGAGCCAACAATACGACGTTGATTTTCGTAATATTCGACTAAAGCTGTCCAGGCTCGTTCATAATTATCACCTGATATAGGGAGAGATTTAATTTTCTCAAGTGCCTTACCAGTGAGTGCGAAGATAATGCAATTTCAAGACAGGCGTTAAGTCTTCGCGACGATGTATGACCGAACGAAAGATCTCTAAAATTCTCCCGATCAGCGAATTTGCCTGAAAATTTAGGTAAATCTATATTTGGCAAAGAATGAAACGAAGTATTAGCATGAAGTGGGGACTTGGGTGGAGCCAGAGCTTCAGTTTGCTTAGAGGATCCTGGCGCAGAGCTCTGTTCTTCTAAACTTTCCAAGTAATTTAGAAACTCACCCTTTCGATCATAGAAAGTGTCTTCAACTAAGTCAAACATATTAGTTTTGAAGTAATCATGCTGCCAAAAGCAAGATTCGAGGTTTAAGATCTTTTCGTGATTTATCTTAAAGGCATTGTAATTCTTCTCAAGATCGGTTAAACGAGCCTTGGCGTTACCCTTATTCATTTGATCTTTACATTTAGATTTGAAGTTTGAAAGGAACTATTAATTCTAGCTTGGAGTAACAACTGTCTAGTATGTAGTCCCTCCATTTGGAGATCAAGTTAATTAGACTAGTAATAAATTTGACTATTTAACTTTGGTATTGAGATAACTATCCTTACCCACTCGAGAGTAGGGAAAGAGATAGTGAGAGTTTTTACAACTAAATCTTAACCTAGGTTATAATACTCATGCTACTGTGAAAGTTGAGATACGCTTGAAGATGCAAAATTGACTGTTTCTGCTGACGTTCCCACGGTGAATGGGCAGATGATCCACAGCTTTGTCTGCTGGAAGAGAAGATACTGCAGGCGATGTATTCTGCGATCCTTGGGCGTAGTCAGCAGCTGGATCAGGAATGTAACCAGGTGTAGATCAGCAGTCGAATTTGGAAACGAGAAGATGCATCAACAAGCAGCGATAAACTGCAAGGTCAATTAACATAAGTATTTGCTAAGCCAAAAGAATTACATTCAATTTCCTCAAGAGTAGTTCAATATTACAAATTAAATTTATAATAAACTCAAACTCAATTAACTTGTACTAATCTCAAATAAAGGCTACTCAATTTTAATTTAAGTAATTTGACTAAATAGAGATCACTAAATTCTCATTAAATGTAATAAATGTACTAAATTGACTAGACGATAGTTGCAAAATTTAATTTAAACAAATTAGAACGATACGTGTGCCCAAGTATTAAGACGAGGCATCCGAGCGTAATCGGATCGGCGTTGGGTGCGAAGAAGATGGACTCGTCCGAGTACAGCTTTTTTCCGTTGATACGCGCCCCCTGTGGCGAATGTTGGACTCGTCCGCCTCCTAATCCTCCTGACGATGACGTATGCGATGTCCCGGACGTAGCGCGTCCTGATTATCGTCTTCTTGTAGACGACCCTCCTGTCCTCGTGAAAGGCTGGCTGAATGCATGGCGAGCGCCGCGCAGCTTGATGCAGTGGCAGCGAGCAGGCTGCACGTGGGTAATCTTCGACTCGATGAGTGTGAGCCCCGTAGCGTGTACGCTGCACGCGGGTACTCCTTGATTTGCCTGTTGTAGACCCCGTAGCGTGTACGCCGTACGCGGGTAGTCCGTGGCTTGAGTGATGTGGACCCCGTGCGTGTACGCTGCACGCGGGTTGTCCCTATGTTGGCTCGTGCGAACTCGTTGAATTGTTGCTCTCAATGGCAACGTTTAATTGATCATCGCACGATCGCGATGACTTTTGAGCGAGTTTTACAACACGCGCTTCACTTAATTGAAGATTGCCACTTGTTACTCTTGGCTGCAAAAAGATGGCTGCCGATCACCGTACGAGCGCGGTGACTCTAGAGCTGGCTTTACAGCGCACGCTCTTGGCAACGTCTTGGAGTCGGTAGACACGCATATTCCAAGGCGTTTTCGGAAATGGGGAGAATAGCAATTCGTGTGCTATTTCCCCTAGGAAGCCTTAGAAGGTGGCTTCCGAGTACGCGCGACGGCGAGATAAACGAGAGAGAGACAGCAACGTACGCGCGAAGTCGGCAGACGGGCACATGCGACTTTTACGGCACTCACGACCACGAACACTTTGATGCGTACCTGAAAGAAGTTAGCTATCTCTACGCTACTCGAGAGTGGACGTAGAAGATAGAAAGAAATTTCTTCCTCTGCGTGGCCATGATGAAATCCTCCCACGATCCGGCTCCAAGGGCCAAATGTTTTTTACTGAATGAAATGGGAAGGATCGTGGAGTAGGTTAAAAAATGAAGTCGTTCGTGTGGAGAAAACTGATGGATTTATTGGCCGAGTACGTCGTGCCTCTTGGCGTACAATTGGTGGTTGCTGCTCTCTCTCTCTCTCTCTCTCTCTCTGCCGTCGCGCTTGAACTGACGCCGGCCGGCGCTGCGAAGTGCGATTGGCGTGCATGGTAGTAGGGGGGGGGCGGTAGAGAGACGCGTGGAGAGCGCTGACTGGCACGGCTCTCTCACGCATGTATGTGTTGTCGGAGTAGGGGAATACTCTCGGCTGATCACGTTGAATCCCGAACACTTTCACTTTAAATTATATTTTCTTTTTGAACATTCACAAAAAAAATATTCTTGCAACTCCTTCAACCCTTATTTGGAAAGGATCCGGATGGGTTTTGACATAGGCAATTGTTTTGTAGACCCACTACGTGACCCCACCCACGTCATTTCGACTGAAAAATGTTTCCGGCATTTGATATGCACGTCGTCACATTTTTTTCTCTTTCTCGCAACCCCTTCATCCCCTATTTGTAAAGGTTTCGGACGGGTTTCAGCAGCAGCAATTTTTTTGTAGACCCACAACGTATCCCTGAATTATTTTCACTGCAAAATTTTTCTTCATTTGATATACGCGATCGTCAGATTTTTTTTTCGTTCTCGCACCCCCGTCATCCCCTATTTATTTGGGAAGGTTCCGGACGAGTTTTGACATCGGCTATTTTTTTGTAGATCCACAACGTGCCCCCGAACTTATTTCCACTGCAAAATTTTTCCTTATTTGACATGCGCGATCATCAGATTTTTTTTTCGTTCTCGCACCCCCTTCATCCCCTATTTGGGAAGGTTCCGGACGGGTTTTGACATCGGCAATTTTTTTGTAGTCCCACAACGTGCCCCGAAACTTATTTCCACTGCAAAATTTTTCCTCATTTGACATGCACGATCGTCAGATTTTTTTTTTCTTTCTCGTACCCCCTTCATCCCCTATTTGGTAAGGTCCGGACGGGTTTTGACATAGGCAATTTTTTTGTAGTCTCATAACGTGCCCCTGAACTTACTTCCACTGCAAAATTTTTCCTCATTTGATATGCACGATCGTCAGATTTTTTTTTCGTTCTCGCACCTCTTCATCCCCTATTTGGCAAGGTTCCGGACCGGTTTTGACATCGACAATTTTTTTGTAGACCCACAACGTGCCCGCAAAATTATTTCCATTCCAAAATTTTTCCTCATTTGATACGCGTGATCGTCAGATTTTTTTTCTATCTCGCACCACCTTCATCCCCTATTTAGGAAGGTTCCGGAGGGGTTTTGACATCGGCTATTTTTTTGTAGACCCACAAAGTGCCCCCGAAGTTATTTCCACTGCAAAATTTTTCCTCATTTGATACGCGTAATTGTCAGATTTTTTTTTCGTTCTCGCACCCCCTTCATCCCCTATTTGGCAAGATTTCGAACGGATTTTGACATCGGCAATTTTTTTGTGAACCCACAACGTATCCCCGAACTTATTTCCACTGCAAAATTTTTCCTCATTTGATAATGATTTGAAAAATAATTTTTTGTGTGTGATATGCCTGTATGGGTAGATTTAGGGGTGGTTTTGGGGGTAGTTACCTTTGGAATACCTTTTTAGGTTATATTTATCACTTTTATAACATTATTTAAGAGTTAATTCAGTTTTGTGCGAAAATGGCGATTTTGGAATTTTCGTTCACGATGAACGATCGAAAGTTTAGTCACATATGCAAAGTTTATGAAATATATATTGAGAAACATTATATGTAAATAATAGTATTTATTTTGGACATAACATTATTCTAACAGCAAGTTAAAATTCCAAATATTTTCAATCAACAATAGAAGGTCCGCGAAATGTATAAACTCAATAAAATAATTGAATAGAGCAATTAAAATTTTAATTAGAATGAACAACTTAATATTTTATAAGGTTTGCATAAGAAATTTCATTCATTAAATAAAATGATACATTTTACAATACGAAAACCGTTAGTGAGGTCCTATGCAGGGAGTCTTGCACATCTGGAAACTCTTATCGTTCCCTAAAACGCTGCGTAGCATAAACAAACACCTAAAATACGATCTTTAAGGAAACCTTTTGATTTCTTTGCACTGCCACAAAATATTATTTTCCAATTTTAAAACTTGTAAAGCTTATATTTATTTAACTATCTTACATTTTTAATTTCTGACAACGCAATTCAGCTGCAATAACTTTTCTTTGCATTTTCATATAACATTAATACCTAGTCTCAATCCTTAAAAATAATTGTTCATATATAATTTCATTTATTTATTCATATTTTTCTTATAAAATCTTAGTAAATTTGTTTTAAAGCAATTCCATATTTCTGATAATCACAAATATGGACATCCAAAGTTCAACATGAATGATTAATTAATTAAAGAATGAATAAATATAAAAATAATAAATTTTATGATTCGCAATAATCTGAAACCATTTTTTTTTACAATGAAAATGAATGAAATCTTTTATGACATTGCGTTAACACTAACTAGAGCATTATAATTAAATAAATAATAGCGATATTTACCACAATCTTGCAACCACTTTTATAACATTATACTTGACTATTTAGTTTTAACATTTTTACGAGATTTCATAAATTTTAAATAATTATATTTATTATTTTTCTGTAAAACTATCTATTATATCTTGCGATTTTTTTGTAACCGTGGGTCTAGGCCAAACAGCACAAAGCGACAAAGAGCACAATGGCTAAAACGGAGGGAGGGGAAAGGCAAGTGCGAGGTGGGCGCAGCGCGGAAGGAGAGATGTAGGCACGCGGTGAAGATAGAAGAGGCAGTAAAAATGTTGTATACCTAAAAAAGTGAGGTGGAGGGAGGGAGAGGGAGAGGGAGAGAGAGAGAGGGGAAGGGAGGGAGGGAGAGAGTATTCAATTAAGTACCTCTCTCTCCCTCTCCCTCTCACCATCTCTCTCCCTCTCTCTCTCCCTCTCTTTCTCTCTCCCTCTCCCCCTCTCTCCCTCTCCCTCTCACTCCCTTTCTCTTCCTCTCCCTCTCTCTCTTCCTCTCTCTCCCTTTCTCTCCCTCTCCCTCCACCTTGCTTTTTTAGCTGTACAACATTTTTTACTGCCTCTTCTATCTCCACCGGGTGCCTACACCTCTCATTCCTCGCTGTTCCCACCACGCACCTGCATTTCACATCCCACTGCCCGCACTGCACTCCCCCTCCCGCTGTTCTAGCCATTGTGCTCTTTGTCACTTTGTGCTGTTTGGCCTAGACCCGTAACCGTTGTAACTCTACTTCTAATCAACGTATAATCACCGTTTAAGTTTGTAATATTTTTTTAGAGAAATATCTGTTAAGGTAAAATTATAATTAATTTATGAAATTGCGATCTCTAATAATTTTAAACAAAGCGAGGAAAACTGTGAAAAAGACTTTGACAGTATTGAAGAGTGAGAGAGATAGAAGTATCTTTTGATCTCTCATCTCTCTTTGTCATTCATCTAGCGTTTTCTCTCACTCCTTAAAGAAGATACGAGCCGCCGGAAAATACCCTAGAGAAGGGATGAGCGCCAGCTCTCCGGGTTAAGACATAGGATTCTCCTCACTCGCCTAAAAGTCGACGTTTGGAAGGGATACCGCCCCCGCACAATTAGACACCGTTTTCCCGCACCACTAGCCCCATTTAACATTATGAGATATGCAAAACATCAACCGCCGCCGAACATATCATCGACGATTCGTCGACTCAAGATGACGCAACCACCCGATTCGACACCGCAGATTTCTAGCCAAAGAAGAGGAGGAGCAATGGATTTAAATACGCCGAGCGCGCACTGCTCAGGGCAGATCGACACAAGCCTCACAAGCTTTAAGATACTGTAAAACGAACTCACAAATTCTAATTCAGATAAATATTCAAATTTCTCAAAATTAATTAATCTTCAAAATTCATTTTTCCAAGTCTTTTACAAAGAAAATTTCAAAATTATATTAAATTAAATGTCTTCAATTAATTATATTCTGCATCTCTCCTCTAAACCATAGTTGTTACGACTTTACGGATGAGCATACTCCTATTGGTTTAGAAAAAGGGATTAAGTAAACATAACGATAGTTGTACGACCTTACGGGTACGCCTCACTGGTTGTGTTTACGAAGAATATTATCAATTTATAAGAAATTCACATTACAAAAATTCAAAGACATTTACATTAAAAAAAAGAGACAATGAAGAACACAAAAATAAGAAGGTAAATAAATATTTCAGTTAGTTATATTCTGTATTTCTTCTCTAAACCATAGTTGGTACGACCGTACGGGTAAGCATACTCCTATTGGTTTAGAAAAGGATTTAGTAAACATAATGACAGTTGTACGACCTTACGGGTAAGCCTCACTAGTTGTGTCTACGAAGAATATAACTAAATTATAATAAATTTCACAGTACCATTCAAAGGAATTTCAACCTTCAATGAAATATATTCTGAATTACTTCTCTAGACCATAGTTGTTACGATCTTATGGGTAAGCATTGTAACAGTCCAGCTCGTATATGAGGCGTTTCACGTCAGCTCTCCAGGCGCGGCGCGCGAGCGCGAAATCATGCTGTTTTCAGCTTGTGTTTGAAGGGCTAAGATGTATCTAAAAAAAATAATCCCCAAGTGATTTCGATGTATTTTTTCCTCAGCTTTCCGATGGTGCTATTAGTTTCTCAAAAATTTTCAATTCTAAGTATTTCTTGAATAATATCTCGAAAAAATCAAAAAATCCCTTATTATTTTTTTTAGATACATCTTAGCCCTTCAAACACAAGCTGAAAACAGCATGATTTTGCGCTCGCGCGCCGCGCCTGGAGAGCTGACGTGAAACGCCTCATATATAACGCGTGAAGGGATATCACGCGCGAGCATGCGTACAACTATCGTGAGAGAGAGGACGAGGCAGAGCGACTGGCATTCCCACTATTCCGCATAAGTGCGTGAGGAGGGGTGCGGCACGCGGCTTCTCTGCGCGTTCCGCATGCATAGCCTATTCAGCTAGCGCTCCCCTCTCCACGACTCTCTTTCTTCTCCTTGGCGAGCGAGTGACCGATTGTACAGTGCGAGCGTAGAGAGGCACTCTCATTCTGGCAGTCCCGTAAAGTGCGTATAAAAATAACGGTAAGTCTAATGATAAAGTTTCAATATAGAAAGTGAATATTTAGCAAATTCGGTCGAGAGTGAACGGGAAAAACTCCTGTTTTGTAAATTAAAATGAGTAAAAAAACGATAAGTTTGGTGATAAAAAATAAAAAACGGAGAAAGTTAAATCTCATTAGTAGAATCTGTTTTCCATCACGCGTGAAAGTAAAAAATTAAATATTTCACGCAAATGGTCAAAAAAATTAAGTATAATTCACCTAAAAAATTAAATTTTGTCCTAAAATTTAATGTATGTAAATGAAATAATGAACGTAGAAGTTTCAAAAGAAAAAAGATTATGCTTTTATAGTAAAAAATTCTTAAATAATGAAAGATTTAAAATATAGCAAAAGGAAATTTAGGAAATGATAATTCAACGTGAAATAATATTCAGATATAAGTAAATTCCTTTATTGAGGCACGTGTTGACCGGATTACCTAGCGTAGATCATGGAACACAACAAGCGCATGTTATTTCTTTCAAGTCTATAGGTGTTTATGAGCGTATAGCAGTATTCACACTTATTAGACGTGTTATGCTTATTTCACATTGTATTTTGTATTTACGTATTTGAATTTATTTTCCTAATTAGAATTTTCTTAATAAATTAAAATAATTAATGTAATGTATGGAAATTACAATGATTCCACTTTTACAAAATTATAGTAATAAAATAAATTTATGAGAGAATTAAATATTAAATCTAGCAATTTTTTTTTTGATTGATTACAAAATTTACAAAGTAAAATTTTTTTTTCTTGTTTTTTTGAGTTGAAGTTAATGTCAATTAAAATTCTTCAAAATGTCTAAGTCTCGAAGATCTCTAGGTTTGTCTCGACAATTACATAGCATATCTATGGACGAAGAAAAAGGTAGATATTTAAGTAAACAGCAGGAATTAATTGACGCGTTAACGGAGGAAATGACGGAACTATATAGGGATCAGGAAACCATGGAAACGAAGATAGATAGGATTTTAGCGATAATACGCAATGATCTCGAAAAGGTAGAAGAAAGTAATACGCATTTACAGGCATGTCCTAGAAAGGACGAATTGGAGGCTTTGTCTATGAGTGTAAAATCGTGGACCACAGAAGTGGAAAATATGAACCACGAATTAAAAGAATTGAAAGAATTTGTAGAAAATGACAACTTAATTATTGAAGTTAAAGATAATTTATTGGCAAAACTTAATGAAGTTGTGATGATTTACAATTACAAATTGAAAAATTAAGAAAGACTAAAATTAATAATGATAATAGCAGTAATACAAATACTCCTGTAACTTCAGAAAAACCAAAGATAAAGATATCGATTCCGTCTTTCAAGGGTACAGACCAAGAAAGGCCAGTTAAATTCCTAAACGATCTAGATAAATATATTGCGTTTGTGAAAATTAATTCTACAGAAAGTATTCAAATCGTTTCTCAAGCGTTAGATGGAATAGTCAAAGATTGGTGAACTGAGAAAAATTCGGCGCACGACGTAACCTCTAATCGGAGTGACAGCAACACTCGCCATTAGGCATAGTCAGTGCGCCGAAAAGGCGCAGCGGTTGCACACTATACACGAGCAGTAGCTACTCTCTGTGTTTGGGGCACTGGCTACTCCTTTTCTCGGATCACTAGTTACACCTTATCCTCGGCGTACTAAGCTATTCTTTTTTGGTACAGCGGCTACTCTTATGCGAGTTTGGGGAATTGAATGTGTTCTTTTTTATATTAAGCAATTAATAGATAATTTGAATAAAAATAATTTATATACAGAATGTAGAAGTAAGTTAATACATGCTGTGGATCACTTTCGTACACACAAGTATCCATCAATGCAATATTTTCATTATCATTGGCATTAAACGATTTTAAAATACTTCGTTGGTACGTAAAAATATTTTTTTCTTGATTGTACAACGGTAAAAATACAGAAAGAAGATTAATATCGCCTTTAAAAAATTAAAAATTAACAAAGTTTCTCAGTCTTAATATTAAAAAATTTTTCATCACTGGGGATATTTTCTAAATAAAAAAATTTAATACTTAAATATATTGTAAAAAGAGAGAAGAAGAGAGAAAGAAATTATATTTTAAAAAGACAGCTTTCTATAATTATATAAACATTTTGAAGCATCTAACCTCAAACTATATAAACATGCAAGCACATGATATGTTATTTATAACCTCTAAACTTGTGCACTAAATTTCTTTAAATATATACAAACTTTATACCTGTAAGAAATAAAACTTTTATATCCGTTGGCAGTATCACTGTATTTTTCCATAAATTCTTCCATCATTCTCGTAAATGAATATAGAATATGATGATGACTTCTACTCCTTTCGAAAGAGCAACTGTTACCCCTTTCCAGAGAGCAGTGCTTACACTAACGGTTTGGCGCGCGCTCTACGCCCAATCGGCGTAACTGTGACTCCCTTCGGAGTAGCTCGTGTTCCGACTAAAAGAGTAAGACCTACCCCAGTAATTCTACGCTTCCCGTACACCTCAGGAGTAGCTACTACGCCGAATTTTTCTCAGTGTGGTATATCCACGAAAGTGACGTACGGGAATACGAGCAATTTAAAAATTTATTTAAAGATAGATTTTGGAATTCAACTATACAACGACAGACGCGTCGGAAAGTTGAATTTGGAACGTTTTACGCGGAGGGAAAATTAGATAGAGTCACCTACGCGTGTATATAATAGTATCATCATGGATAACTAAAGATTTTGATGCTCAAGCTCTTATAGGCTTAAATTGTAGTAGCTCTATAGCAAAAAAAAAAAATTTCAAAATGTACATCTGCATACTCGATACTACAAAAGCTAGATACCTTATATGGAAAAAAAAATCAGATGTATCAATTTAGGGATTGAAGAGACAATTTTTTAGTTATAAATACAATAAGAAAAAGTCTGTTATAAAAAATTGTATACAAGTACAAGAGTATGCTGATAGTTTGTCCGCTGAAGGTGAAGAGATGAAGGAGTCCTGGATAATACAAAGAATTTTGGGAATACTCCCACCAGAACTTCATCATATTAGGACTGCCTGGGACAATGTAAGTGGAGTGAACAAATTATGTTGATGTGGGAATCTGTCGATCTTCCCGAGGCAGCAGGTGTAAGAAATGGATACCCTTACAACGTGTGTATGTTTTTTCTTTTTTTTTTGACGTTTCGGTGAGCAATGTCACCCTCATCAGAAACAAAGTTAGTTTTCTCACAATATAATTTTTGTCGATTTTCTCCTCCACCGCTTGACTGCGGGGAGGAGAATTTCAACAGTTCCTCTTACATTGGTTTCGGAACTCGTTCTTTGGAGTGAACAAATCCTTAACTAATTTGTTTAATCGGATGAGATTAGAAGAGGATAGACTGAATGAAGGAGAACATTCGACTAAACCTTCTCAAAATGCTTTTATATCAAAACATGAAAGAAAGTCAACAAAAGCATCAAATCAAAAGGATAATTCTATCGAGTGTTATGAGTGTGGAAAGAAAGGTCAACGAAAACCACAATTTCAAGGTAAACCATGTGCAAAATACATTGAATACTGTAAAAATACATATGGCTGTAAGATATGTAAATGTAAAGACCACTTTGCCAAAGATTGTCCAAACAAGGACTCCAGTCAGTACGATGACAAAACTAGTAAAAATAATGATGGGAACAGACGTGCTTTAATTACAGTAAGTTTATCAGCTGCAAATTTAGATAAAGTAGTAAGGAATGAATGTGAAGACACTTGGTACCAGGATTGTGGAGCAACTCAATATATCAGTTCGCATATAGAATGGTTTAAAAATTATGTTGAAATGAAAACACCAACGAAAGTAATTGTTGGTGATGCTTCTGAGTTAGATGATATCGGAGAAGGTGATATTGATCTTGAAGCCTTCGATGGGCAGAGTTGGAATAAAGTAACTCTTAAAATTGTTTTGTACACTCCGCAGATGCCATTTAATCTTTTTTCTATAACCTCAGTATTAGACAAAGGTTATGAGCAGACAGCTGACGCTAATATGTCAGTATTCAAAGACTGTAATGAAAATACTGGAGTAAGAGTTCTGAGGGAAGGTAAATTATTTAAAATGCAATTTCGCCAGGGATCATCTGAAAGATGTCTTGTAAATATTTCAATTAAGAAATGGCATGAAAAATTAACTCACCAAAATATTGCTTACGTAAGAGACATGCTGAAGAAAAATAAAATAAAATTTCAAGATGATTGGAATGATTATGTCTGTCCAGGATGTACGTATGGTAAACAACATAGAGTGTTACATCCAGTAAATCCAAAGATATCTTTGAATGTACTAGACTTAATTCATGTTGATCTATATGAAATAAATATTTATTCTCTAGGAGGAGCAAAATATTGCCTACTTTTTAAGGATGATTACTCGCATTTTAAGACTATATATTTTTTGAAAAACAAGAGTGAAGTTGCTGTTAAATTAGAAGTATTTTTAAAATTGGTTGAAAATCAATTTAACAAAAAGGTGAAAATGTTAAGATCAAATAATGGTACTGAAATTAAAAATTGTGCTACCAAACAAATTTTAGAAAATCTTGGAATTTTTAACACAAGATCAACTGCCTACACTCCTCAACAAAATGGACGTATAGAAAGAGAGATGAGGGCTGTAGTTGAAGCAGCAAGGTCAGTCATTCATGCTAAAAATCTAAAGGAAAATCTCTGAGGTACGAGTTCAGTCAAAGGTAAAAGTCCAGCAAGCCTATGGTTTGGTAGGAGAATAGACATCAAAAGTTAAAGGTAAGTTAAAGGTTTTTGGCTGTGATTGTTGTTTTAATTGAAGACCATAAAAGAGGAAAAACCGAAAAAAATCAATGAAAGGAGATTTTGTTGGCTACGATACTGATTCTCTAGGTTTTAGAGTTTTTATTCATAGTATGCAAGATGTAGCAAGCTCCAGTAATATGTTATTCGATGAAAAGACTGGAATTGAAAGCTTTACTCAATTAGAAATGTCATGGACTGAAAATAAAGACTTATATTTAGAAAATGAAAACTCTGAAGAAGAAATGTCTGAATATCATGATTTTGAAAGTGAAAGGTCTGAAATTGAAAGTTCCTCAGAAACTCTTGAAAATGAATCAGAATCAGAAAATCAATTAGAAGCTCCCGAATTAGAAAATACAAGACTGAGAGTTTTAAGAGATGAACGAAAATTAAAAGCAAAATCCTGCAAAATTTAATGACTATGTTGTAGATTCAGCCGTGATGATGCAAAAAGTAGAATCAGCCTTGATCGGTGAAGTCAACAACATTTCTATCACAGAAGCTCTCAAGGATAAAAATTGGAAAGCGGCAATGTTGGATGAGTATAAATGATTGATTGATATGCAAACATGGTCTCTAATTAAGAAGCCGAAGGATGTAAAGCCGTTGACATGTAGTTGGGTCTTATGTCAAAAAGAAAATGGTAAATATAAAGCGAGGCTCGTTGTCAAAGGTTTTGAACAAAAGAAAGGGAGGAATTATTTTGAAGTCTTTTTGTTCAGTTGCTCGTCATATGTCTATTTGTCTAATCCTCAGTATAGCAGCATCTCAAAACATGAAGGTTATAACGTTTGATGTAAAAACTGCTTTTCTACATGGCGAATTAAAATATAATGATAAGTCTGGACGTATTTGTAAATTACAGATTGGCCTGTATGGTTTAAAGCAAGCTCCTGAAATTGGAACAAGAAATTTACAGAATTTTTGAAATCTTTAAACTTTGAACCGTCAGATGATGATCCTTGTGTTTATTATAATAAAAACAGAAGTGTAATAATAGTTTTATATGTAGACGATGGCTTAATGGTAGGTAAAAATGCTAAGATTATGATTGAAATCTTAAAGAAATTGAATTATAAATTTCAAATAACTTATAATATTGCAAAAGATAATACTTTATCATATCTTGGGATGCAAATTGAACTTAAACGAACAGGAATCTTTGTGAATCAATCAAAGTATGCAGAATGAATTGTAAGACGTTTTAAATTAGATGATAGAAATCCTGTATACACCTATTGATCATGGGATGGTAACTGATCCTGAGGATCTTATGAATGATACATTGCTGAAAGAGTCAGAGCCACACCGTGAAGCTGTGGGTAGCTTACTTTATTTAGCTACTATATCACGTCCTGACATCAGTTATCCTGTTAATTATCTTAGCAGATTTAACAATGAACCTAGGACTAGCCATTGGAAAATGATAAAACGGGTTTTCCAGTATGTAAAGAGGATAATGCACTTTGGAATTTATTTTAATGGTGATGACAAATTAATTGTTTATAGTGATTCAGATTATGGGGGTGATTCTAGCACAGGGCATTCAACGAGTAAAGTTTTGTTACTACGTGGAGGTCCTGTGGTTTGGCTCACACAAAAACAGCATCTTGTAGCGAATTCTACTGCTGAAGCAGAGTATCGTGCTGCCATATCTGCAATTGATGAGATTAGTTGGATACGGAGCGAGCGTAGAGGGCTATGATTGGTGCGTGAATTTCATGCGTAGGTACAATGAAAAAGAGAAAATTGTTCGGCTCTCTAGAAAGTAGGATAGGAAGCCTTTTTGCGACTCATGAACATCTCGAAATAAAAAAAGGGAAAAAGAAATTCCGTTTGTAAGGAAAGTCAAATCTAGTATGAATGAGACAGCAAGTCAGGTGATAAATTCACACAAAGGCGCCTTTACATTTATCTTATATAATAAAAAAACGATTGTACTAAAATAAATAAAAACAGTAAAGAGAGATGTAACAGTGTTTATTAGTTTCTACCAGTAAAATCAGTATTAAAAATTAACAAGAGTACCCGCTGCCAAACATGGATCAGATCCCGCGGAAGCTCTAAGCTGCCCACTACATCTCAACCTTGGATCTAAGCAGCGCATATCATCAAATCTCTTTGAAAGAAGAGTCACTAAGATAACGACGTTCACAATAACCGGTCTAGGTCTATTACAATTTAAAAGAATGCCATATGGGCTGTCGAACATGATTGACAGAGTAATAGGGCCCGAATTAGAGCCATAGGCGTTCTCATATCTAGACGATATTATCATCGTGACGGAGACGTTTGAAGAACACTTAGTAATGTTAGAACGCGTATTGGTAAGGATTAAGGAGGCAGACTCATAATCAAGTAAGAGAAGAGCGTATTCGGAAGATCAGAGGTAAAATACCTTGGCGTCCTCGTCAATCCAGATGGATTCAGACCAGACCCATATAAGATCGCACCGGTAATGCAATTCCTCGTGCCAAAGCATCTGAAACAGCTCAGACGATTCCTCGGTATGGCATTGTGGTATCGGAAGTTCCTTCCCGTTTTGCTGATCCTCTCACCCGTCTAAGAAAGAAAAACTTCAGGTATGTGTGGAAAGAGGGACAACAACGAGCCTTTGAACACACCAAGGCGCTCATAGCGTCGGTCCCTAGCTTGCACCATTTGATCTCCCGGTTTGTGATACAAACCGACGCAAGTAACTCTGGATTGGGAGCGGTATTGTCCCAAGTAATAAACGGCCAGGTACGAGACCTAGAATTTGCGTGCCGATCGCTTGCAAGGGCCGAACGTAACCAGTCGGTAACCTAGTAAGAATGCCTTGCCATTATATGTGCCATCGAGAAGTTTCGGGCATACGTAGAGGGATATCATCTCCTCGTAGTGACCGACCGTAGCAGGTTACGTTGGATTCAGTCACTGCGCAGCCCGACAGGTCGGCTCGCAAGATGGTCTCTGAGGCTTCAGATGCACAACTCGACCTTGAGCATCGAAAGGAGAATCTTAACTGCGAACCAGAAGCATTATCCCAAATGTTTGAGAACGACGAGGAAGAGGAACAACCAGCCGTAGGCGCTGTCCCGTGGGCAACAATCACGCAAGACGAATAGTACCTCCTAATGACTTGCCTCGATAGAAGGTGTTAGGAGGACAACTATACGTGTATAGACCTAACCCTAACATCGAAGAGGACTTAAGCGTCGATGGCGATGCCTGGAAGGTAGTAGATGGAAGAAAGGAAGAAAGTCCACTTGAAATGCCACGACGACCCCACTGCTGGCCACCTCGGAAGGGAGAAAATCTTTGCGAGGGTAACTAGGTATTACTACTGGCCAAGATATTAGGAGTCAGTAAAAGAGCACGCAAGAACCTGCTTAGTATGCCAACAGTGGAAGGTATAGCAGAGATCCCCTATGGGACTGATGGGACGTAGAACCATTCATAAGCCTTGGAACGTCATCGCTGGTGATGTCACAGAATCGTTTCTCCGAAGCAAATCCGTATACGAATACATTCTGGTGCTTCAGGATTTATTTACGCGATGGGTTGAGTGTATCCCCATCCAGAAAGCCAACGCCAAGACAATGAGAAGGAAATTAAAGGACCGAATCGTCCTGCGTTACGGCGCACCGTAAGTATTCCTTTCCGATAAGGGAACGGTGTTTAAGACCCTGGTAATTGATAAGTACCTGGCAGAAATTATAGTTCATTACTCCCATATTCCACCTTACGACCCTCAGGCAAATTCTGTTAAGAGAGTAAACTGCACTCTCAAAACCAGTATTATGGCGTTTTTAGAAGGAAACCATAATACTTGGGACTAAAAACTACATGAACTCACGTTCACGCCGAACAATGCACCCCATAGCGCCAATGATAAGTTACCAGTGATACCGAATTATGGAAGAGACAGTACCTCCTGGGACTAAGAGGAGGGAATAAGATCAAGCAGTTGAAGAAGCAACGGCTCAAGAGGACGAGGCCACCTGGTCAGAGAGGATGAAAAACCTCGTCAACCTGCTAAATGACACAGGTCATCGCTAACGAGAAGAGCAAGAGTGGCATGCCGAGATGTACAATGCCAGGCGGCAGGAACCCAGGTTCGAAGTCGGAGATCGAGTCTGGAAGAAGAACCGAGTACTATCTTCAGCAGCTCAAGGAGTGATGGCGAAATTAGCACTTAAGTACGTTGGCCCCTACGAAATCCTGGAGAAGAAAGAGCCAAACACGTACTCGTTACTGCATCAGGATCGAGAAGTTGAAGACCTGGTCCACGCCGAACATCTAAAACCATACTTCGCCGAGAAAGAGCCTGAAGACGTCGATACGAGTACAGACGTCGAAGAACAAGAGGAAGACGACAACAACGCTCGACCACCGAGGGAGATCGAACATACGGCGACGACCGATCCGCCATCTGTGAGAACCCAACCGCCAAGGGGCACTGGGCCCGATCAGGTCGAGGTTAACGAGGCGTAACAACCTTGCGGGAGGGGTCGACCTAGAAAGACAACCAAAACCGTGAAAAGACCGATTGAACACCCTTCAACGTTAGCTAACCCCGAACCTCACGCGAGCGAACCTCCGACACCGTTTCATTATCTTGCAGAGAACAAGCGCGAATCCAAACCCCAGTTTCCGAAAATAATCCCCTCGTTCCTTTTTCCTTTTGCCTACAGATGCCGAGATGAACCCAGGACAGCTCAATCAGCAGCTGCTGCTGGAGTTGGTTCGACAGCTGCTTGGCCAAATCCAGCTTGCGCCACCGTCCCCTGGCTGGATCGTACCAGGTGCCGGCTTACCGGCGGTGACTATCGAAGAATTACTGGCAGGGGAGTTCGTAGCCCCCGTCGTATCGCAGCCACTGAAGGCCACGGACGGCCGAAGACCTCGCTGCCTTTGTATTCAACCAGGACAGTGACATGGCCACACCGCTGCCTGCTCCACAGGTTAGCCAGCCTGTGGAGCCAAAAAAGGAACAGACCAGTCGAGTCAGCGTGGCGAACCTCGCAAAAACTACTCCGCAGATAGGTCAGCTTGCGAAGCAAGCAGAAGAATCGTCGGAAGAAGAGGACGACTCTCCCCTGGCGGTAGCCTGGCGCTACCTCGAGGCGAACTTAAAAACCTCGAGGGAGCTGACCAAAGCCGCCAAAGAGAGAGGAGGCAGCTGTGATGCGAGAGTGTTCCAATTTCCACGATTTCGCTGGAGTGACTATTCCGCCCATTGGGCCGATCTGGTACAGGCCAGAAAAAAGGAGCTTGGGGCAACGGAAGAGTTCCGCAAGCAACGCGCGGCACAGAGGGTTAGCGAAAACCGCGAAGAGATGTAACCCGTCGCTTCTGTGAGGCGAAAGGGAGACCGCCCCCGTTCAACTGGAGATAGCCAGAGCAGAGGAATTGGTGGCGATGCGCCGGCAGACCTCAGCCCCTGCTCTGGTCTGTTCACCGAAGAATAAGAGCCGCCAGAGCCGTCGAAGAAGAGACATTGGTTATAGACCGTCGCAGTGCCAGGAGCAAAAGATTCCAGACACCCACGAAGAAGCAGCGGGACCTTCAAGGGCGCTTCCAATGTCCGCAACCCAGCAACGTACCCACGCGGGAAAAACCATGATCCCCTCAAACCCACTTCTACCGGCACCAAAATGAAGAAGAGTAGAGGCAGGGTATCAGTTAAGATGTAGGCTGGTGAAATAAAGTTTAGTTTTGTATTTTTTTCAGGTAAAGATGACTCCCGAATAGTATGCAGAGTTGCACACCCGAGGATAAGCAACGTCTGGATGGGGGGGGTGTCACGCCTTGCCGTACCGACGTCGGCAATGGCAACGCGGCTCAGCGCTTCGCGCTAGCGAACGCGAGATGGCACATCGATACAGAATTGGAGCTGCATCAACGAAACGACGATCGAGCCGGCACGAGAGCACGGCATCCATCTTTTTATTGCTTCTGCTCGTGAGAGAAAACGTGTACTCGAATTCGCTCTGCTATCTTTCGCATTTTACAAAGTTCTGATTAAGTTTTCCGCCGGCAAAAATCTCAAGAGAGCTCGTGATAAGTTTCGCGAGGCAACTTTCGCTGAAACCGAAGAGTGATTTCGCGTACTTGCGCCGAGAAGACGCGGAGAAAATAGCGGACGTGCGATAAGCTAGATTCACCTACCGCACTACTCGTGCTTCAAATTGCTCGCCTGGTTCGTCTGCCGTCCGGAGGACTGCGCGAGATCACTACATAACCAGAAGAGCAGAGAAAGTTCCCGACAAGAAGCTAGGCCTCATAATTCATTCTCTCGCACAAGGTAAGCGTGCACGAAACAACCGCGCCGCGGATATTAACACGTAACCGCTCGTCTAGGCTCGTCGCACCTGGACAGCGGTTCCGGTTAGGCACTCTAGTGCAGGAAGAGCAAGTGCGGTGAGAGAGAGTAGACCAGAAGCCCTCGTATCGTAGAGATGAGTCACAAGGTCACATCGCCGGTTAATTTAAAGCCGACGAGTGTGCGCAACAGATGCGCAGACGAGCAGCGCCACTGTCTCCTCTCTCTCTCTCTCTCTCTCTCTCTCTCTCTCTCTCTCTCTCTCTCTCTCTCTCTCTCTCTCTCTCTTTCTCTCTCTCTCTCTCTCTCTGTCTGTCTGTCTCTCTCTCAAAATGGCACTCGATTCCGAGCAAAATTAAATTTCTACCGAGTCTTTGTAGTTACAAGACGGCGTAATCACTTTCATACGATTCCTAATTAATCAGTCTGTTATAATTATCATTAAAAATATTACTTATGTCGACTGCAATTTAATATCAACTGATAAGAATTTTTCCATCGCTCTTACAGTCTTACAAATTAAATTAAAATAATTAATATTTATGGCAGTCAGATTGCCCTTGTTTATAATCACCCCCCCAGAATCTGAAATAAAAACTTAATTAAAATCTGGAAAAAACTTTGTTAGCAAAGGACGATCTGACTGCCCACCACCACCACATTGTCCGACGTTTCGAGCCTGCTCCGGCTCCTCCTCAGGGACTCAATCTGAAGGGCAATCTGACTGCCATAAATATTTATTATTTTAATTTAATTTGTAAGACTGTAAGACCGATGGAAAAATTCTTATCAGTTGTTATAATTATGTGTAAAATAATATAGAACTAGTCGCTATGAAAGTACCTACTGTATAATATAAGAAAATTGATATTAAATGTACCTGACGAACGCTATCTGTGATATATATGTATATAGATCATATTAAAATTATTAGAATATATGCTATAATTGTTTTCTCACTCATAAGCAATGTAAATGTTATACTTAAACAATGTAAATGTTATACTTAAACAATGTAAATGTTATACTTAAACAATGTACATTTTTGTATTTTACAAATAAATACTATTCTATCTATCTATCTCACACCCACACCTATACGTGTGCGTCGCGCGACGATCGCGACCGCTCTTCTACATCGCCGTATATTACGGCAAGCGCGCGACGTAGAATACGTGCGTGCACGACGTACATTACCCTGAGCGTGACTTCAGTCTCCGGGACAGCTGACGTCTAGTATAGAGTGCTGGATTATCGTTAGGTAGGATAATCGTATATTAACCTTACACAACTTATCATTACACTTATTTACCGTACTTTTAATCTTTCATTCAATAAACCATAGCCTTCTGTTATTAACTTTAACTGCTCGAGTTATTATTTCGCGACTTTAGTCATTCCCCGTTCCCCACAGCCTCCGCGGTTGTTACCGTTAGCGAAAACGTGACGTTTCATCTGAGCAGCTGGTACACAAACCAGGGATCTGGTGAGGAGTTCGAGTCCCTGGTGAGAAATAAAGCGGAATCTACTATTCGCGTGTTGCATGGTACATTACCAGGTTAGGTTAGCATTGCATGACGTTGTAGCTTCTACTGCCTAATCTGGCTATCGGGTCTTTGAGATTTGAACCAATAGACCCGGAGTTGAACCGCTAAGACGTGCAGTTGAAACGCGTCTTAGCCATAATAACCACCTGTGACAGTTTGAATGCGAACATTAGTACAATTATACCATAAATCATAAAATATAGCTAAAATTTAAAACTTCCGACTGTTCTAACTTCTGATACCAATCTCAATGGAGTGAACGGCTTGGCACAGCCTCTTTTTATGATAATAGAAGTCTCTTCCACCAGGTGTCATGAAAATTAATAACCACGTATAGTTTACTGGAAAGCTTAAAAAACTTGTCAGATTTCAGTAGTTTGGAAATAACCTTTAAAAATAAAATTTCGAAGTCGGGATATTATAAAAAATTTCGAACATTGCTAACCGGGTTTAATTTTAGTGCAATAAAACAATAAAAAATACGTTAAAAAATATCATTTTAAGAGAAGAATAGCATACTTAAATTCCAAAAAGATCGATGATATAAGCGCAGTCGAGCGTTTGATATAAAACGGATCCGCTCATGCTTTAAAGTTGTACGTTACATTATTCTAATTCGCTTTGGTAAATAATAATATTAAAAACAAGAAAATCATTAATTTTGCTAAAGCGATACACAATTACTGAGGTTCCTAGTTTATTCAAAAAGAAAATTATTTAATGAAAAATAGTTATCCTCACTTCTTTTCGATAAATGTAATAACATGAAACAAGACAAATATGATTGTATTTCTTAGCCTTCGAGTAAACTTGGATCACTTAAATTAAGCTGATAAAGTAGAATTACAAAGAATAATTCCCGTTTTACTCAAAAGCCAAGCGGTACAATAAAATTTCTTTTACATACAGGTGTCACACTCATCCATAGGAGTAAAACTGTTCATTAAATGGCTTACTCGCATAAGAAATAATTGAAACCATTATAAATAATTGAAACCATTATGTCGTTAATGTAGAAATTGCGTCGGTTCCGACGCTATCAAACTGCCGATATTAATACTTGTGAGCCATATTATACACACCTTAGTTCTCCTTCCAGTTTGTCTTCTTTACACCATATTTTTAGAAAATATAGTAGTAAGTATCCAATTCTTGGTTGTACAGACTGCAAATCAGCTAAAACTCGAGATAGAAGTTTTTTTCTAATATCCTCTTCTTTGCATAATTGAAAATGATTCTTAAACATTACAAATAATGGTGTACTTATGCTATCTGAAAGAGCCTCATCATTTAGATTATCGGTGGGAAATATGTCAGCAGTGATTTGCGTTGATAATATATTTGAAAGACAAGCAGTGAATATAGGAATAGTTTCTGTGCCGATTTCATCTACTACAACCATTTGCACAATTCTCTCCATTATTTGACATCTAATTTCATTATCTACTTCAAAACATAAATTTTGCATCATAGTTTTTAATTCTTCAGGTTCCAAAATATTCTCAAGAGACAATACATTTCCTTTTCTCAAATTATTCAAAGTTTTCTGATTATTTTTTGCTTTATGTGCTACTGAAGAAATATCAAGTTTATCTTTATTGTTATCAATTTTCGGTACTACACTGGAAATAAATATAAATAAAATATATTTTATAAATAAATCTATAAAATTATTACCTGAAATGCGTATCATCTTCTTCGTCACTAAATACCGGTTCAGAATCCCGATCTAAATGAGTGTTTTCCATCATCGAATTAGTTATGCCGTCAAATATCATATCACTGCTGAGCTCTTTATTGAATTCTTCTAGTTTTCCTGAAAACACGATAAAATGTATACGTTAAATGTACACGTTAAAATGTATTTATCTCCATATATTATATGGTTGTTTCAAAAAAATCAGCCAGCACTCGCCACATCAGCCCCCTCAAAATAACATAAAATTACGCTTATTCATATGATTTTTTGAAGATGACCCAAATTTCGTATGTTTTTCCAGGTTTGAGGCTTCAAGCTTCGCAACGATTATAAAATGTAATTATTATTATAAATAATTAGTCAAAAAAGGTAATTATCAAGAAGGTGATCAAAAAGCTTCAAGCTCCACTAAACATTAGAAAGCGAATTTTCCTTTATGTGAAAATATTCCAAACTTCGTATGCGAAAAATATTTTGACACTTTTTACAGACGATTTACCGAAAATATTGAAACTAAAGCAACTAAACATATGAATTAAATTTGACTCAGAGAAGAAATGATATGTAAAAATTTTGGATTACGTAAACGAAGTCTCAGAACTATATAGAAAAGAGAAGAAGGTGACATGAAAGGGCCTAACAAGGTAATACGAGGGTCATTTGACAAGTACCTAGCCTCACCGCCAGATGGTGCCACTATCGCACCAGAAATACACTACAGTGCAGTATCTTCCTGTAAACCGTTACAGACGAAATTTCAGCCGGATCGGAGTTGTAGTTTATTTTTGAGAGCGTGTGAAAGCAAATGTGTCCGTTGATTTTTGAAAAAATGGAGAAAGAACAATATCGGTCGGTAATTCGATTCTTGTTTCTGGAAGGGAAATCGCGCAGTGAAATTAAAGAACGCTTGGATGCAGTGTATGGGGATGCTTCTCCTTCGATGGCGACCGTTAAATTTTGGTATAAGGAGTTTCAACGTGGTCGTACCTCGGTTTTTGATGATCCACGCCCAGGTGCTCCGAAAACAGCCACTACGGAGGAGAACGTGACAAAAATACACGATATCGTTTTGTCAGACCGCCGATTAAAGGTGCACGAGATAGCTGCGATAGTAGGCATCTCAGAAGAACACGTGTGGCATATCCTACATGAGATTTTAGGCATGAGGAAGCTGTCAGCAAGGCGGGTGCCGCGTTTGCTGACTGCAGACAACAAGCGCATCCGTGTGACTAGTTCAGAGCAGTGTTTGGAGCTGTTTAATCGCAATCCAAAAGAGTTTTTGCGTCGTTACGTGACCGTCGACGAAACATGGATTCACTACTACACTCCAGAGACCAAGGAGCAGTCAAAACAGTGGACCTTACCCGGTGAACCTGCTCCGAAGAAGGCAAAGACGGTCCCGTCGGCCGGAAAGGTGATGGCCACTGTTTTCTGGGATTCTCAAGGTGTGATTTTTATTGACTATCTGGAGAAGGGCAAAACGGTCACAGGACAGTACTACGCCGAACTATTGAGCCGATTTGACGCCGTGTTAGAAGAAAAACGGCCCCATTTGCCTAAAAAGAAAGTGCTTTTCCACCACGATAATGCACCGGCTCACACTTCTGCACTCGCCACGGCTAAATTGGTCGAATTACGCTACGAACTGCTGCCCCATCCACCGTATTCTCCAGATTTGGCTCCGTGCGACTTTTTTTTGTTTCCGAACCTAAAAAATTCGCTCGTCGGGAAGAGATTCCACTCCAATAACGAAATAATCGCCGCCACGGAGGCCTATTTTGCAAACCAAGAGAAAACATTTTTTTCAACGGGGTTAAAAAAATTGGAACACCGCTGGACCAAGTGTATTCAACTAAAAGGAGACTACATTGAAAAATAAATTTTATTTTTTGTAAAATTTTGGTGTTTTCATTTGTAGGCTAGGTACTTATCAAATGACCCTCGTATGGTCTAAAATTCCCCAGAGCCTTGAGCTATCGGACCAATAGGAGCTTTTTTCTCATGATTAAAAAAACCTTTTCCAGCTGGTGTTAGGCCCCTACCCCTCAAGACGCCCTTTTAAGGTAACCTTTTGTCATGTTGAGCATTTTCAAGAATTTTGACGAATTCTCGATCATTTTAAATTGGGATTGTGGAAAATTGAAGAGAAAATTAAAACCTACACGCGTGAATTTTTTTTTTAATTTTTTGCCACGTGTACAAACGCACGTACACAAACACGCAGCATCTATGTAGGCGCGGTGGAAGTTTTATGTGGACATAGTTCCTAACACACTAAAAAGGAGAAGGATGAAGGTTTAGGAATCGGGTTAAGAATAGCATTAGCCACTATTTTATATATGAAAAAAGCAGTACCTCAATGCAGTATTCCAAAATAAGCTAAAGTATAAATTATGATCATATACACAAATTAAAATATTCGGAGCAAAAACTGTCGCTCACGTAATGCAGTAAAGCTAAAAGATCCAGCATGGTGGTGAAATAAGAAAAATATATTAAAATTATATTCAACTGTCATTCGCTTGATCATTTTGTTGAAAAAAGGGAAAGCTCTAGCAATCATAGTGCGTTGTTGTGCATACATGCTAGCACACTTCTGTATATGATCATGTGCTAGCATGCGTGTGTGCGTGTTCGCGTATGTGCAGAACATTTCCTTTGTCTGACGCCATATTTCATCTGTAGCGTCAAATCAGTGACTTTTTCGCATGTTTTTTTTTTTAGGTTTCTGATTACAAACAAGATAAAGTGAATCAAATTAACCGTTTTTTGTCGAATCAGGCAAAAGAATAAATGTATAACTATTTACCTGTTATCTAACTGAAGAAAAATGCAAAAAAATCGCAAAAAATAGTTTTTTATTATAAAATCGATGTTTAGTTGTTTCAAGCTTTGTGTAGCTTATGTACTATTATTACTAACACAGAACCACTTGAATTAATAACGTATCTTGTGAAATTAAAACTGTTTATGAATCAAGAAAAACTGAGAATAAAAGCTTTCTCGATATTCTTTTATATACATAACTTTCTTGAAATTCTTATTAAAAACACTTGAATTAATAATCTCACCACCACCACCACCACCACCACCACCACCACCACCACCACCACCACCACCACCACCACCACCACCACTCTCTCTCTCTCTCTCTCTCTCTCTCTCTCTCTCTCTCTCTCTCTCTCTCTCTCTCTCTCTCTCTCTCTCTCTCTCTCTCTCTCTCTCTCTCTCTCTCTCTCTCTCTCTCTCTCTCTCTCTCTCTCTCTCTCTCTCTCTCTCTCTCTCTCTCTCTCTCTCTCTCTCTCTCTCTCTCTCTCTCTCTCTCTCTCTCTCTCTCTCTCTCTCTCTCTCTCTCTCTCTCTCTCTCTCTCAAGGAATCCACGTAAAACTTTGAGAAGAGCCTCAATATTTTTTTAAACAGCCAACAAGAATGTTCTATAGAAGAATAATATACTAACAAACTTTATTTTGAAAGATCTACAGAATCTTTGAAAATGTTTTCTCCAAAAAAAGAAGCATTAACATTTTTTTCTTGAAAATGTTTTATTGATACATTTGTCTAATGTAATTCAAAGTAGAGATAATAAAACTTTCTATGAAAGTATAAAATAAGGCAAGTATCGTTGTTTGGGAATTATCATGATTTTGAATTTCCCGCGGCTTGCTCACCACAGGTATAACTCAGCAGGCAATCGCGCGGCGGCAGCACTCATCAGCTGCTCTATGGAACAGCTGATCCGCTATACTGATTAGCCGAGATTGCAAAAATCATGATGTCTCTCTTACTTTTACACATGTAAATGAGAGAGACGCTGATTTGACTCACTCCTCGGTGACAACGAGGCGAGGAAGAAGACGGATTTTCTCACTCAATTCTCACTCTCTACTCAAACACTCTCCATGTACCGGTCGGCCACGTGGAAAAACTCAGTGCGCACTTTCGATAGTTCTTCTTAGACAAATTCAAGTTCAGACTCTCTCACTGTCGCTCACTCTTGCTACATGGACATCTAGATGGCATCATCTCACACGGCAATATATTTGACAACAGTGTTTCTCACATAGTGTGGACATAGGTATAGTCTATAGCGTGCTTGCCACGAGGCTGCTTGGGCTGCCCATGCGGCATCTTCTCATGTAGCAGTGCTCCTCGCCCGGCACCTTCCCATGTGGCGTCTTTACACCAGCGGTCAATTACACCTACACCCTCACCAAGGCATTCTTCATCGGTACCAACTCAACATCATCATGATCAATAATATCACGAGATTTGGGTGGTAACTATCACTACGGATCATCGAGTGTAGTTTGTGTAATTGCTTTATCCTATCTGCTCGCCACGACTTTCTCATTCGATCATCACGCTCAACTTACAGCTTTTCTCAACTGCTCATCATCGTTGCAGAATCACTATCACTCGACCAACTCATCAGCTTAGATGATTAATATAATCTCTACGTACGAAAAGGTAACAACTCAAATACATGCGGCTATTTTATACACAAGTGCTGCGCTGCTATAATGAACGCATAGCCAAGCTGATAGCAGGAAATACTCAGTCACGATTTGATCAATAATATCTAATCTTGTCATCTCATTGAAAACTCACATACGATCAAATCAATAATATTTGATTGTGTTGCTTATTATATGGTTAGCAATCTCATCAGTGATTCGCAACGTGTCTCAGAAGAACTGATCCACACTCACAGAGAAAACTCATTCACATTCAAATTGTAAAGCTCACACATTCAAATATAATTTTGTACCACTCATATACTTAACCAATTTGTAACAGTCATACACTCAACATATTTATTATAACATTTACACACATTTCGTCTCAATTGTTTATAACAACCTTTTTATCGACATTAATGTAATAGTTATTTAATTTTATAGACAGTTTTTATAACATATTATAGTTTAATTTTATTCAAATGTTGTTCACGTTTATTTCTAACAACCACAGCATGTTACTCACTTATAAATTATGGCATTCTCAAATAATCGTTTTTCCTGGAATCTATAAAAATAAAATACATAAATAAATCTATATAAATATTTTCATTACTTTACAATTAATGGTATTGTTGATTTATCATCATACCTAAAAAAATACACGTTTGATTATATTATTTCAAAAAATTTGACTCATTTTATGATTTTATCGCGCTCCTTAAAAAAAAAACATTCAAATTTAAAACTTTTGTGAATAACAATACTACCATTTAATAATGTTATTAATAATATACTATAACAACCTCTCATAATGTTTTCACATTATGCAATTACTATTTTCACCTATAAAGTTGTGAAATCCATATAAAAAACTTTTACAAAAGTTTAAACTAAGGCAAGTATTAATACAAAGAATTATAAAAGGTTATCAAAGAAAAAGTTTAAAAAACTTCAATTTGGGATATATTAAAATTCTTCAGATGATCAAAGAGAGAAGCAAAATTTAAGGGGGTCAGACACCTTTAGAATGACGAAAAATCAATTTTTCTTTTATTACATATTTTACTAAAAAAACACTTGTAGAATATGTCCAAATTAGTTTTACAGCATTATCTATTTTTGTTTTAAGAATATACACAAAACACTGATAAGGCTTTTCATTTGTTTTTTGTTCAAATTACATTTTCCCCCTTGTATACATAATTATATAATCATATATTATTTCTACTAATTTTTTTTTTCATTTCACTCTTCTTAATATATTTAAAATTCTCACTCTAAATATCTGTCTGTATATACTTTAAAAGATCCAAAAATAATATTTTAAACATTAATACAAAGATAAAAAATAAATAATATAATTTATGTACGGTATTTTTGACAAAAATAAAAATTTGATTTTAAAACTTATATAGCAGTTAAGTTGGCACCGTAACAACCTGGCTTATCAACAACAGCCTCTTACAGGCTCACAGCTCACTCCTTTATTGTAACAGTCAATCCACATTGCACGCCGTATGCCGTATGCCGTATGCCGTCAGAAAAATAGTTGTTGTCCAAAATCTATAATATTTATAACTCTATGGTTACAATTCCTATAGGATTTATAACCATAGAGTTATAAATGCTATAGATTTCAGACAACAACTTTTTTTCTGACGGCATACGGCATACGGCATGCAATGTAGATTCACTGTAACAGAGCTGATTTTAACCTATAAAAAAGTCCGCAAGCAATGTAAACATCTACAGCTGTCATTTCATATAAACACTGATATCAGCATCAGCACCTTTTCTATACAAAGTGTTGTTCTTAATTTCCATTGTTTCCAACGGATTTGGGAGTAAACATTTAGTGAATTATAATACGTAAAGGTATTTTAAATCAGTTTTTAAAAGTGTTTGAATAATACATGTGACAGTTGAATTAATGTTTCAGAAATAGCTTTTAGTACTTGAACTTTTATTGGAAACTTCATACTTAAAATAACAGGGATTGATACTAAAGAAAAACTAAATATATATTGACTATTACAAAAAACATTTAGTGTACAGATTTAAATCAACTTTTAAAGGAAGCGAAAGATATGCTATTGTGCAGAAAAATGTTATGGAACCTTCGCTTCTGCCAGAAAGCTACCATTATCAGCCATTGCCTGAATCTCACTATGATATATTTGACATTTTATTTTCTGAAGTAAAAACAGTTATGCACTGCAATAAATATGTATCAGTCGTATTCTCTTTATTAAGTAATAATATTATATGTGAAAAAGAATAATGAAGGACAAGTAAAGAAGTTCACCTTATCAGATATTAAAAGAAGATCAATATAGGAATGTTGCTGCTACAAATATTTTTTTCAACCATTTGGCTATGGCGATACTGGCTTCATAACATGCATGAAGGATTTTGGATTTCTCAACACATTCTTTATTTACCTCAGTATATGTATAAGAATCTAATATATGTGATAAAGATTATTAAAAACATATGGATTTAAAAGCACCAAAGGATCAACATATTAAACCACTTAACAAACTTGACTGACTGATATGGATATGACTGTTACGAGTACTCATAGCTTACAAGTCTGATAGATGGTATACTGAGGTACCAGAATATTTGTTCTAAATGTAAAATATTTTGAGCGAAAAACAATATTTTGTTGTATTTCAGGGCAGAGATGGAGTTAAGAAATAAAAAAGAAGAAATAAAGAAGTATTTTAGTAATTTTATCTTTAAAGCTGTTTTCTACATAATGCAAAATTATGAGCTCTGCCGTCGACTCCAGATTCAGGTACTGCATATATTTTAATGGGAGAGATCCTAAAATTTTGGTATTTTATATGTCTATTGACTGAAGAGTTGTACGTATCCAATTTATTTGATTAAATAATTTTTTACGGTCCAAAATTGATAAAAAATCTTAAATTTAAGTGAAATTCAGATTTTTTAGCAATGTTTGACCGTAAAAATGATTTAATCAAAGAAATTGGATACGTACAACTCTTCAGTCAACAGTCATATAAAATACCAAAATTTTAGGACCTCTCCCATTAAAATATACGCAGTTCCTGAATCTGAAGTCGACGGCAGAGCAAAAATTTTGAAATGGCCATATATTTGGTTAAAATCGATCAAAATTTTTTTTTGGATCTCATTTTATCATAAATTGAATATATTTTTAGGATATTACTTTTAAATATTTCTAATTATGAAAATTAATTTTTTTCAGGTCATTTTATGAAGAAAATTGTAAAGGTGTCTGACCCCCTTAATATTTATATTACAAATATTATTCAATAGGTTATAAAAATATAAATAGATTAATTCTCTAATTCACAAAATCAAATTTATTTCAATAAATATCAAATTAATTATCATAAAAAAGACAAAGCTTTAGTACGCTTATTATAACTACATAAAGATAATAATAATAACTATTTTTTACGTTAAAATATACCTTTAATCCAGATGCATGACGAATCCGTATAAACAACCGTACCGGAGATAAATGTAGATAAAATACAACAATGAAGAAATTTAACTGACAACGATAAAAAAGCACTATATATTTACTTCGATTATCGACGAAAGCTAGAGAAAAACAAACCATTGTTAATGCTGCTAGAACGGTGGGAACAATTATATGTTCATGTGTACTTCTTTTATTTCTGGTGGTTTGGCGGTAGTAATCTGAGTTTCTAATTTAAACTATGATTGCTTAAAACAAGTATTCAATCAAAGGAGAAGTAAATGTTTTATTTATTTAAATAAATCATTTGCATTTGCGAAAAAGTATTTAATGAATAAAGTCAAATCATTAAATAGTACATTACGGTACAAGTGACGAAAGTTGAAGTTCCGCCACTGCGTGAAGTTGGCGCCCGAGGCGAAGCCGACGGTGCCATATCACGCAGTGGCGGGCCTTGAAGTTTCGTCTCGTGTACCGTATACTATTTTTCTTGATGTCCGGTGGAAAGTACGTTTGCCACTGACAATGATAACGCACCTGACGGGCTCGCGAGCACTGAGTTTGATGCCCGCCCCCGACATTTGCAGCGCGAGCGCAGCGAGTGCTGCTGGTCGGGGAGGCGGGCATCGAAAACATCACGTGCATAATTTTAATAAGTGAATTTTACTGAAGATCATGTAAAATATTTTCATTTTACGTGCAATTGTTACAATTGTTACACGTAGAATTATTAAACATGCGGTACTTTTGCTCCATTTGCAGCAACAAAGTCAACTACTTTATTTGTATCTGAAAAAATAAATGAATACTCAAGAAGAAATTCTCACAAAAAGTGCGACATTATTAACGAACAATCTTTTATCCATTTCACAAATTAAAGCAATATAAATCACTTGTATACCCGATGGGCCGCATTGATTCTGACAATGCATACCCCGTTAGTGACTGTCACACATAATATTTAAATCGTTAACATACCTCGAAAATGATATGAACATTCAAAAGGTTATGTGTGAGTGCCACTAACGGGGCATGCATTGCTAGAATCAATGTCCATCGGGTGTACCTTGATGATCAGAAGTGATAGTTTTTGTTGTAAATATAGGTTAATGACTTTGAATATGTTGACAAAACCTCTAAAACAATCTATTAATAAAGTCTACAGTTGCCTAGTTACCAACTCAGAATCAATGGTTAAATGTCCTTCTTTCGCCATCGAAAACAATGGCGAAACCACGTACTTTCCACCAGGGCATCAAGAAATATATTACTTATGTCGACTGCAATTTACTATCAACTGATAAGAATTTTTCCATCAGTCTTACAGTCTTACAAATTAAATTAAAATAATTAATATTTATGGCAGTCAGATTGCCCTTGTTTATAATCACCCCCGCAGAATCTGAAATAAAAACTTAATTGAAACCTGGAAAAAACTTTGTTAGCAAAGGATGATCTGACTGCCCCCCACCACCAAATTGTCGAACGTTTCGAGCCCGCTCCGGCTGCTCCTCAGGGACTCAGTTGATAATAAAGTCAAATAAAAAAGAATTTAAATTATTTAATAATTCTAATTTGTATTCTTAATAATTTTTTAAAGTAAACACATTGTTTTAAATAATAATAACTTTATTCCGTTTTACAAAGCATATTCTAAGGCTTAAAGTTGTTACTTAACTAATTAATTGACTAGCCTTGGTGGCACACCTCCTATATTAATTAAAATAATTTTATCAGCAATGGCTTTCCGTGGTTTGAGTAGGGCTATAGGCGATGGTATCCATGAATAGAAATATATAATAGTGTAATTTAATAATATGATTTTTGCAATAATTTTATCATGTCATAAAATATGTGCAAAAGGTATTAGATCATTATTTGATATAAAGTTATGTTTTAATTAAAAAAGAAATACCAAACGCACCATTAGCAATGCCCCTGTAGTGGAGCGGAAACTTGCTAACAGTTTGTAATTTAAATCAAATGTTTGCGATTTCTACTATAATAAATAACTTGGACTAATTTTGTTATTTATAAATAAGAAAAAAAAAGATGATAAAAAAAAAAAATAATAAGTACTGTTTGGGATTTCGCCCCCCTTTTGTGGTCTAAATCACGGGCTCCTTCTTAACCTCGTCTCACTGCGTCTTCCGACACCTACGGGCTAATGAGAGCGCTCGTACTATCGCGCTATATGTCTACGCCGCCCTCCCCCGCAAGAAAATTTTTCAGTTTCGCTCAGAGAGCCACACGAGACGGACGCTCCACGCAACTTATTCAAGCAATAAAATCTAACGTCAATCTACAAATTCACAATATTGCTTTGACTCAATAAAGAGCACTCCATTCAGTTATTTATAACTAACGTCTTTTTTATCCCAAAACACAAACTCTTTTATTCCTAAACATTTGGTCCTTCGAGCCGGATAAAAATACGGAAAAAACCGCGAGTGCGCTCATCGCCAGAAAGTTGAAGAAGGCAGTGACAAGTCGTCATCGTCACAACAACAACAGCAACGGGGGAGGCAACGCATCTCTTCTCAGCGTGGGTATCACGCTCTCCATCACTTCCATCGAGTACGATGAGCACGGCTATCAACAGCTCCGCTCGAAGCACTACACACGTGGAGCCGTCGGCTATTATGGATTGCACTCGCCGACCACAACGTCCCGACGATGGAAAACCTGTAGCTAAGCGTGCTCATGCACGTCTTGCTACCTCTCCGCCGACCATCAGTGCGAAAGCACGGGGCTTGCCTAGTGCAAGAGCAACAGGCGCGAAGCCATCTTGGCAATTCTCGCTTCGCGCCCGCACGGCTCTGACTCGCCTCGTAGTGTCATACTTTACTGATACTACGAGGCCGACGCATAACATTTGAGGACGAGCATTTCGACAGGGTCCGCTCGCCTTCGAACTTCTCATCGTCTCTACGCCTACGCGTCTACCGTACGGTTTCGCCGAGGCCTTCCTGCGCGTCAATTAGGAGCTGACATTCTTGAGGAACGCAGCTCCACAGTTCGAGCCGGTCGTCACCCGCAAGCGCAAAACAGAGGTAAATATCTCTGCGCGCGATTCGGACATTCTCACCCCATAGCAGCCGCGTGTTAGGCGCGCTGCCATCATTATCGCCGCAACTACGTACGCAGCTCTGCTCTCGCCGTGCCGCTCACCGCGCATCCATTTTGACTCGAGTTCCTCGGCCCGCTCGCGCACACAGTCGCACACTGGCAGACGATCATCGCATTGCTTATACCATCCTGACGACGACATTGATGTTCAGCGAGCATCCAGCTGCGCTGACCTTCATTGCTGAGAGGTTTCGAGGACGCTAGCGAGCAGGGCGCGCGTTTATTTGGCGCTTGACGAGACTGCAGCAATCTACCTTAACGGCCCCGCAGCAGCTGCCTTGAAGGAGCGCTCGACCAGCAGACAACGCCGCTATCTCTCTCTTTCACACTCTCATTCTCACCTCTGTCTCAGCTGCTTACCACCTAAGTGAGGCGTTAGCAGTTTATGCATTTATAACACACGCTAAAATCTTTTGACTTTACAGCTGTAAATCACCACTGCAAGGGAGATCCAGCGCCAGTCAATATCCACTGCTACAGCTGCTTGCATCCACTCTCAACTGTACGGCAGCGAGTCCAACCTCTAAAACCTACAGCTGTTGCAGTATCTTTACTGCAGCTGTGCGTGTACTCTCAGCGTGGGACTTATTTGCATCAAACGAGGACAACGCTTGGAACCAGAGAACTGCAAGGCTTCATCTCGCACCATAGCCATCATCGATCTTCAACTCAAGAACTTCACAGCCAATGGAAGGCAATTCGTGAGATTGTTTAAAGTTGCATACCGGCTCCGTATCATATTTTCTTTTATTTAGTTACTAAGACCTTTCAGCTTGCTTAGAACCTTTAAACTTTCCATAGTTTGCGAAACACTGTTAGATACAGATTCTTTAGTTATTATAGCATCAACTAATGTAATTTAGTTATTCAATGCTTGTAATCGCCAATATCAAGTGAAATCGAGAATTTGCTTCGCCTATAATTTTGCCTTGTGAAACTCCTTTGCTAAAACCTGCCGCGCTAAGACTAAACTATCCTTCTTTCTCCGTTCTTACTCTTTAGTAATAGTGCATACAATCTTAACCTACTAACTAAGAGCCTACGTTTGCATGCATCTTGGCCCACTTTTTTTTTTTTTTTTCATAGTTATTGGCAGCTTTTCTCATCATAAATCTAGTTACTGGGAATTTCGGTCCAGCTTACGCATGGTCACTGCAGTCTCTATGCATTATTTACTATTTTATTGTAATTTCAGCGTACCAGTGATAAGGCTGTCCAGTATTCGAGTAGTTAAGATGTAGTCGCAAAAGATTGGATTACTACCCTTTTGTTAGTGAACGTGAGAAGTCAGTAAGGAAGGTGTCTGATAGGAATTGCTACCTTAAATTCAGTGCTTGAATATTACAGATTGCTTAGTTTAGCCTAGATTCGCATAGTCTCTTCTCGCGCAGCTTATCTGGAATATGAGCCTCTCTGCATCATACGCTGCACCCCACTTTATCTCAAAATTTTGCGCCTCGCTGTAGCAACTTTCCCGCATCCTTTTAATTTTGCACTCGATAATTATAGTGCTACCTCACATACACAAATCCAAGTATAGAGGAATTGTACAAGAAAAGCAGCAATCGCTGTTTAACCTTTAGACTGCCGGGATTTGAAGGGCTTTAATCCCCTTAGAAAATGCCCAAACTATGTCACTATATCTTAGATATAACTTATACAATGTTCCGATCACAGGTAGAGCCTATATTTAGGCTTTCTGGCAGCCTAGAGGTTAACAAAATTACAAAGGCCTTTCAGCATTTTAAATCCAAAGGCCGAGATAACATGACCAAGGGTACAGCTAAAGCTCCACTGGAAGGGCTTATAGCCAATTATCAGTCATATTGTGAGAACGACAGCCAAATTCTCAGTCTCACTCAGCTCGATCCCAAGCACTTGTATTTCGAAACTGCTTTAACGGAGTTAACTGATGAAGCTTTTTTCGACAACAAGGACATGCTTCTCGACTTTATCGAAAGCGTCCAGAGGGAGTCTGAAGCTGCTGCCTCAACTCCAGCTCCATCTCAATTTGACCTTCAAGCTTTCCTCAAACATTCGTTCGCTCAGGCGATGCCCACGATTGACATTCCTAAATTTTCTGGGAAGCATTCTGAATGGGGCAACTTCAAGGAATTATTTCTCGCTACAATGGCCAAATGCAAAGATATGACTCCTGTAATGAAGCTCGTTTATTTAAAAACTCTTTTGACTGATGACGCACTTGAGAAAGTCAAGGGAGTTCGCACCAAAGACGATAAGTATAAAACCGCGTAGGACATCTTGAATAAGTATTACGAAAACAAACGTCGTTTAGTCGATTCTTACACGAGTGAATTCGCCGCCGTCAAGCCTATGAAATCTGAGACCTTCTCAGAACTAAAGCCACTTATTAAGGAAACAAGTTCACCTTTGTCATCTTTAGCCTCTCTCGATCAGCCTACAGAGTCGTGGAGCACTCTACTTGTATTTTTTACTGTCAGTCGTTTTGAGAAAATACACGGAAGGATCGGGAAAGACACTTGGGCGAATCAATCGAAACGCCTACCTAGAAACACTTCAATCTTTCATGAATTTACAACTTCTCACACTAGAAGCTATGAAGCAAGGTCTCAAGTCCCTCACAAATAATTCTGCTAAATCGTCGCCACCCAATCAAAAGGCAATTAAAGGATCCTCTCAGTCAGCTGTTCATTCTGTGCAAAGTGCCTCAAAGGTAGGGAGTAAAGCTAACACTCCAACGTGCACCTTATGTAAACAGCTGCACTACATAGGCAGCTGTGAATTGTTTGAGTCGAAACCTCTGTCAGACAAAAGGGATTTTGTCTCGAGAGAGAGACTTTGTTACAACAAGCTTGTCGCTCATATCGACGCTGCCTCTCGTGCAAAGGTAAACATCATACCTTGTTACACACACACCAAGTCGATTAACCCCTCAAGGGAATCAAGTTCGTCGCACGATGCAAATGCCTCGTTCAGCAATTTTCCCACTTTCGTCTCAGTCTCCCCCCCGCTACTCACACACTCGCCACCGCTCGCATTTACGTGGAAGCTCCCAACGGAACCAGGCTATTGGCACGACCATTAATTGACCAATGCTCGCAAGTTTCGATTGTTTCTCAGTCTCTCTGTCAGCGACTGAGACTAAGGTACAAGCCAATACACGCATCTATAGCTGGTCTGGGAAGCAACACGTCAGCAGTCTCGAACAAAATGGTACACTTCACCGTCAAACCTCGTTTCGACTCCGCCTTCTCATGCGAAGTGCGAACGTTAGTGCTCTCCGCGCATATCTTCGTATGCCCCCCCCCCCCTCCTTCGCGGGAAGGTTCCGGAAAATTAGAACACCTCGTATGGTTAGAGTTAGCTGATCCTAACTATCTCGACCAGAGGCACATTGACGTACTGCTCGGAGCATCTGTCCACGCACGCATAATGAAAGGAAAAATAATTCGTGGACAGAACGACGAACAATCGCTTCGCTCTCATCGCTAGGTTGGCTGATTTCGGGCAATTACCCCCCTTCAAATCTCAATGCGCAGATCGACCCATTATCACTACATTGTGCTACCACTGCTCCTCTCGATGATCTGTTGCAAAGATTCTAGCAAATAGAGGAAATATCCTCCAGAAACCTCTACACAGCCGACGAGCAAGAGTGCGAAAATCACTTTGTCGCCACTCACTCTCGTAACGCCGAGGGTCCTGCGCTTGCCCTGTAAAGTTGCCGACGATCCTTCTCGCAGTTTAGGTGATTCCTACACCGATGCCTTTCGCTCTCTTCTTCGCATGGAGACGCGACTTCTCGAGGACGAGAAACTCAGAGTAGTTTATCTCGAATTCATGCAAGAATACGAAGACATGAATCACATGACCGTCTCCGCTCAAGCGCCTGAGCAAAGAAGGTTTGAAGACGCATTATTTTTACCACATTATGGTGTGTGGAAAGAATCAAGCACGACCACCAAGTTACGCACTGTTTTTAACGGCTCCGCGCGTACAAGTTCAGGTCGCTCGCGAAACAATCTGCTTCACTCAGGCTCGAACCTTCTACCCAATCTCATCGATCTAATCTCCCGGTGGCGTCTCTACCAACACGTATTTTCCGCTGACATCGAGAAAATGTATCGGTAGATACTGCTGCACGATGAAGATCAACATCTGCAGTCAATACTCGGGCGAAAATCTAGCAGCTCTCCAGTCGAAGCTTATCGCTTACGTACGATAACTTACGGTTTGGTTAGCTCCACATTTATCACTCAGCGCACTATAAAACAATTGGCAGTAGATCATCAATCCGAATTTCCTTTCGGCGCAAAGCTGTTGCAGGAAGAAGTTTATATGGATGACGTGCTCTCCGGCGCTCACTCTCTAGATGACGCCAAGTTTAAACAGCTTGAGATCATCGAACTGTTCAAAGTGGGCAGCTTTCCCAGCAGAAAGTGGTCTTCAAACGAGTTGAAAGTCATCAATTAGTTCTCACCTCACCTATTAGCCATTGATCCCCTGGAATTCACTGATAAAAGTACTTCTTTGGCAGTGTTGGGAATTTCATGGTGGCCTCAAGAAGATAGCTTCTGTTTTAAACTGGATTGCTCTGCCACTGCAGGCTCGATCATCAAACGCTCTGTTCTCTCGATTGTAGCCAAGATTTTCGACCCAATGGGCTGGCTAGCTCCCGTGGTGATAGTAGCTAAAATCCTCATGCAATCGCTCTGGCTGCTGAAGATAGGTTGGAATGAGATCCTGCCGCCTGATACCGACGCTAAATGCATTGAAGTTCACGGCTTTGCGGTCGTTTCCAAGCAAGCTGACGCAGCCGTGATTTACCTAAGAGTGATACGCGGCTCCTAAGTCTTCCTGACTCTACAATTAGCCAAAACCCGTGTCGCTCCTCTCAAAACCTTAAGCATTCCGAGATTGGAATTATGCGCTGCGCAGCTACTCACTTGGATAGTTAAACATTTTATGGAAATTACTCCAATAGTCGTAAATAGTCTTCATCTATGATCTCACTTCTCAGACGTTCTGTTCTGGCTCAGGGATCGTCCTTCGTGATGGCCAGTCTTTGTAGCAAATAGATGCTCGGAGATTTTAACCTTACCGCCTAACGCTTCTTGACATCAAATCAAGTCGGAAGACAATCCAGCTGACGTGGCCTCTAGAGGCATTGATCCCCCTCTTTTGCCGGACTATGCTCTTTGGTGGCAGGGTCCCGAATGGCTCATCAGCGATGCCACTCCCTGGCCAACCTCGCAAAGCATTTCAATTGCCCAAACCCAACCCTGTAAATAGCAAATCTGTACATACTAGTAGCTTAAGTTTCAAATCTAACGAGCTTTTCTCAGCGCACTCCAACGTTTTATCGTCTGAACCCCTTCCGGAGGTATGGGATTTTATTAACGATTACTCGTCGCGGTCCAAGCTCGTGCGGATAACGGCTTATTGTCTGATGTTTATCAATCGACTCCTAATAAGAGCGAGATTTAGGTTAATTGGTTTAACGCTTCACGAGCTAGCTAGCGCCAAGCGGCTCTGAATGTTCCTGCTATAGAACTCTCATTACTCTAAAGAAATCGAGTCTCTTCACTCGAAGAATCCCCTACCAAAGCGCAGTCCATTGTTATGATTGAACCCTAACTTAACTGTCGGACTGCTGCGAGTATATGACCGCTTACGTCACTCTCTATTAGATGATAGCGTTAAACACCCATTAATTCTGCCTCCTAAAAACAACTTCATTAATTTAGTAATTCAGCACGCTCACTTGCTGACTCTTCACGGTGGAATTCAGCTCACCTTAATAACTCTTCGCTGTCAATTCGGGGTGATCAGAAGTAAGCAAGCAGTAAAATCCGTTAACTTGATGGGAGACGCCCCGAGCTTGAGTCACACTTGGCCTTCCGTCTCAACGCTCAGGTGTAGACTAGCGTGGCCCTTTAATGTTAGGTTATCTAAAACCCCAAGTAAGGGAACTAGGAAAGGTTACATCGCCATCTTCGTGTGTATGGCCACACGCGCCGTACATCTTGAAATAGTAAAAGACTATACAAGCGAGGCCTTTGTAAATGCATTTTACCACATTACATCTCGTCGGAGGCACTGTTCAGAGCTGTTTAGCGGTAAAGGAACGAACTTCGTTGGCGCAGATAGGCAGCTCAGAGAAATGTTCTCTGAAGCCTCTTCTTACTACGAGCACGTCTTCTACGCTCTCTCTCGTTACTCAATCTCTTGGATCTTCAAACCTCCAGCAGCTCCTTACTTTGGAGGGCTCTGGGAAGTCGCGGTAAAGTCCGCCAAGCGTCACGTTAGGCACGTGATAGGGGAGCCGGTGTTAACTTACGTCAAATACTCCACTGTACTGTGTAGGATAGAGGCCTGCCTTAACTCCATGCCTTTAATAGCATTGACCGATGACGCTTCCGATTTGTTTCAAAATCAACTATCGCTACCAAAGTTTCACTCGGCAAACGATGGGAATTTGTGTCTCAATTGGCACAACGTTTCTGGAAGCGCTGGTCAACGGACTACTTATCATCGCTACAAGCTCGACAGAAGTGGCAAACCACCTCTCGTTCATTCTGTTTGGGAGATCTAGTCCTCGTCGGCAGTGAGATCACGCCGCCTGGCAGGTGGCCCGTTGGAAAGATTGTTGAGGTTCATCCACGAGCTGACGGTCTTGTAGAGTGGCAACCATTCGCATCGCCACCTCCACCTTGAGAGTCCCATCGCTAAGTTAATCCTCATACCTAATGTTTGAGATTATATGCTTTTTAAATCTCGCGCGGTCGCACTCTCGGCGATTTCACTTACGGCGTTGTCACCGCGCGGCAGCACCTCATGGCGTCTCTGCGGGACAGCCTAAACGGAGTTTTGATTAGGTTAGTGAGTGATATAGTGTCTCTCGCTCTCCCATACATTAATGGGAGAGATAGTGATTTGATTTAAGCCGCGAGTGACAGTACAAGTCGAGAAGAAGGAAGTTGGACCCGACGCTCACCCTCTCTGCTTTTTGGCCACCCACGAGGGACACCTCACAGAATCGCTACTGCAGCTTTTTGGATATTCTCAACCGCATTTTCATTGGATCTACTTATCACCGGCTCCAATCAACTAGGAAAGGACTTGTCTTGACATCCGCTGCTTTGCCCCTGGAACAGCTCACCGTTGCAGCGTAACTGCAGTGGAGGAGCACAAGGTAACCTTAAACTTACACGTGCGCTGAATCAGCAACTCATCATGCTCTGGACAGGAGGCAATTCTCACGCACGATTAGATCAATAATATCTAATCGTGCACACTCAACTAACCTCCACAATTGAATCAGTAATATTTAATTGTGAACTTTCACACCAGCAGCATCATCTACCATCATCAGCGTGTGGACGCGGATTCAAGTAAATCTCATCTTTCTCTCACTCATTGGAGTAATCATTTATCGGACAAACTCACTGTTTGGCAAAAATCATTTAAGACCACAGGTTAATTTTCCCTACGAAGGGAATACTTGTAAATTGTAACACACTTTCACACACACGCAAAACCAATTACTTATTGTAAAACTCACCACTATAAATTTATTGTAACATTTACACACATCCAATTTTATATTAATTACAGTAATATGTGAAATCTTATATTAATATTGTTTTGTTATATATTGTACAGTGTTATTGATTAACTTGTGTTAGACTCAACTTATTTAAACACCCCCAGCATATCGTCATCGAATTAATTGCAATTCTCAAACACCTAAAGACACGTGACTCCTTCCTCATTTGCCGTGGCTCCAACCCTTTATATGTTTCACGTGCATCAATTCTCCGATGGACGAAAGTGGGCGGTAATGTTTGGGATTCCATCCCCTTCTTGTGGTCTAAATCACGGGCTCCTCGTTCACCTCGTCTCACTGCGTCTTCCGACACCTACGGGTCAATGAGGGCGCTCGTACCATCGCACTATGTGCTTACGCCGCCCTCCCCCACAAGAAAGTTTTTCACTTTCGCTCAGAGAGACATATGAGACGGACGCTCCACGAAACTTACTCGAGCAATAAAATCACATGCCAATCTACAAATTCACAATATTGCTTTGACTCAATAAAGATCACTCCATTCAGTTATTTATAACTAACGTATTTTTCATTTCCAAACCACAAACTCACTTATTCCTAAACAAGTACCGAGATTTGCCGCAGCCACCATACAACTATCATCTATTATTATTAGATCGCTTATGATGATGATCTTCCTCCCTTCGGGTTTAGGATTTGAGTTTTTGTAAAGGTGTAATGATTCTAATGGCAGCTCCAATATGTATAATATAAATGAATAGTGAAGCGAATGGCCCCGCTGCCTAGTGGTAAAGGAAAGACAGGAAAAACGGGAAAGGATAAAAACTAGAGACAAATCGTTGCCTATCCTTTTAACTAAGGATCAGGTAGAAAAGAAACGATATCTCTTTCCAAAAAGTTTAGGTGTTTCGTCCCAGGTTACTAGAGTGGACTCGTCAGTGATGCTCTAGCAACCCTCATCAGACACCGGCCTATCGGGTGACTTGACGGCCTTATAAGCAGTAGAAATGGTAATTCTACTAGTGGATTTAGGTGCTGCCATCTAATAGTATAGATACGAACTAGACAACAGCAGCTTAACGTGTAAGATTGGCCCAACGTTATATATAATATTGAAGCTGCCATTAGAATCATTACACCTTTACTTATATATAACGTTGGGCCAATGTTACACGTTAAGTTATTGCCAGATCATTGAAAATTCAAAACTGTTACTCAGTATTTTAAATTTACAAATTATATGTATACGGAAGTGAAGAAACTAAAAAGTAATGTTGATAAGTATATAGGTTTAAACAAAAAATCCTTGCGAATATTCTCTCGAGGTTAATAAACATGTATGCAACCCTGAGGCAATATTGTTGCAAATCAATGATTTCCGTTTTTCCATTGTAAATTTCAGACAGTTCGATACACCAAGCTTACTCAGTCATATAAATTTACAGAAGTAATACTTAGTAAAATTGAAAATGCATTTTTTGGATAAAAACTTATTTTTCTGATGGTGCTCCGACATAATTTAAAAACAAGTAAGAGGGAAATTACATGATAATTTTTATTTTTTTTGTAGTTTCTTTTAATAAATCACAAATAAGAATATGATAATAAATTATTTATGAGTGGATTATAATTCTTTGATGTGAAGGCAATTTGACCATTATGAAAAGGGAAGTTGATAGAAAATGTTATCTGCATGGAAATTGATTAATTCTATAATAAACAAAGTTCTTGACTTCTCAATTTCTATCATAAATTTTTATGATAATTGGAAAAAAAATTGTATTTTTCTCAACTGGCACAATTTTGGCATAAAAACAGAACAGCAATTTTCCATTTTAAGGTAGTTACGTCGTTTTCAGGGGGCCAGAGGGGGTTAAATGTAGAAATTGAAAAATCATCAATTAAAATTGAAGGCAATATAATTATATAACAAAAAGCTACTTTCTTAAAAGTGTACTATATAAATAACAATTTATTGATAAAAATATACAGATTGCAAATATAGTTGAATAATAATTGATTCATGCAAGATAATTGTATAGAGTACCAAATTAATCTATTAATTTTACTACTTAATAAATTAACGATTTATGAGAATTATAAATACATCTATTCTTAACATGATTAGTATACATTTTTTCTATTATTTATGAGAAGAATTTTTAGAAAGTTGTTACAAAATAGGTCGAATATAAAAGAGAAAACTAAATCCATAATAATATTTCTGCTCTTTTATTATAAATGTTAGGCGACGCGATAACGGACAAGCTCCATAACCTCAAAATTGTAGTGTTGTCTTCCAATTTTTTCTAATCTTCGAAGTATTTTAGAATTCGAAGCCACTAACAACGACATAGTTGTTGCGAGGCAGGGAGCAGAACAGGCTGTCGGGTCGGCGCCTACATCATGACTGGGATCGACTGCTTGCAAGGGGACGGGGGGTGGATGACCTCTCAAGGCCGGGTTTCTTAATATTAACTCAATCAGACCTCGTATAAATAAGCTCCGTCTGTACCTGGTTGAAGATTCCTCCTACCACCTCTTTGGCATAGCTGAATCTTGGCTTGGACCTGACGTTGATGACAGTCTCATTCAGATTGATGGCTACTCAGTGCTTAGGCAGGATCGTAATATAAATGGGGGTGGAGTTGCTCTGTATGCACGAAACGACTTCACCATCACGAAACTGGCGTCATCTATGACTCAGGGACTGGGAAAACCCTCAATCCCTGAGTACTTATTCTGTCGTGTGCAGCAGGGTTCCTCTCCTCCCATTTTGGTCGGTGTCATTTATAGACCTCCACACATTGCCATGCAAAAGGACACCGACCTTTTCGATGTTTGGCGCGACCTGAGTAGTGAGTATAGTCACAAGTTTATCATGGGGGATCTGAATGGTGACTTGTCATCGACGTCCGATGCTGATGCATATTTCATCAGAAACCTTGCCACAGAGTTATCATTACATATTGTGCAGCATGGCCCAACACATCACACGCCCACGTCTCACAAATGGATTGACTTAATCCTCACGGACGAAAACGACGAGGTGCTTGACTATGCGAATGAACACCTGTCCAGTTTCGGTAAGCATGCTATCATTGATGTTACCATCAACTATTTTGTGCCAGCGCGAGTAGGGAAGTCTTTCTCCTACAGAGATTATAAAAACGTATGCCCTACATCTCTCAATGAACTGCTTGCGCGCTGCGATTGGGTAGGCATGAATTCGATTGAATCCGATTTGGAGGGAGCACTAGATTCCTTAAACGCAAACCTTAACTCTGTCATAAACGATTTAGCGCCTTTAAAAACTGTGAAATCCAGTCGAAATAATGCTCCTTGGATTGGACCTGAGCTGAGGGAACTAATCAACAAACGTAATGCGGCCCATAGGCGTTACAAACGCACTGGGCGAGCGGCGGTGTTCGATGAGTTTCTTCGGCTCAGCAATGAGGTCGACTCACGCTTTGCTCAAGAGCGTAACTCCTTCCTTCACAAACATCTCTCAGACGCTCTTGATGCTAACAAGGATATATGGAAGGAAATGCGTAAACTCGGCCTTATTCCAAAGCGAAAAGAGGAGGACCTTTGCGGCTTCACGCCGGGAGAGTTAAACGCTCACTTCGCTGGAATCTCCGTGTCCCCCCTTGAAAACATAGAAGAAGCTATGGACACTATTTTACTAACAAGTGAGGAGGGCTTTTCCTTTAAACAGGTTACACTGAGTGATGTAGTTCTTGCAATTTCTCACTTCTCCTCACAGGCAAAAGGGGTGGACGGAATTCCTCGGGAGGTGGTCGTGAAGGCTCTCCCTGTCATTGGTGACTACTTGGTTAGAATTTTCAACTCCTCCTTCGCTCAGGGAATTTTTCCAGGCCCCTGGAAGCAGGCACAGGTAATTGCGCTCAAGAAAATTGCATCGCCGTCTACAGTCTCGGACTTCCGTCCTATAGCGCTACTCTGCTTTCTTTCTAAGGTGCTTGAAAAAATTGCCCACAACCAAATCGCGGAGTATCTTAATAGCAATAACTTACTTGACCCCCTCCAGGCCGGATTTCGCAAGCACCACAGCACGCAGACGGCACTTCTCAAGCTAACCGACGCTATACGTATAGGCATCGACAACAGACAACTGACGTTACTGCTACTGTTCGACTTCAGCAAAGCCTTCGACACCATCTCACCAACAGCGCTTCTGCGTAAGCTCTGTCGGCTGGGGTTCTCCAGGGCAGCTCTCCTGTGGATTCAATCATATCTGAAAGGACGTACCCAGATGGTCACCTCAAATAGCAAAGGTAACTCTGACTGGTTAGAAACCAATCTGGGAGTTCCACAGGGATCTGTCCTGGGTCCACTGCTTTTTTGTCTCTACGTTAACGACTTACGTGACGTACTTGACACTAATACTATCAGACATATATTTTACGCAGATGACCTTCAAATCTACTTACACACGACAAAAGATGAAATTCTGGAGGGTATTGATCGGCTGTCCCATGCGGCGCAAATGGTGGCTGAATGGGCGGCGAACTCGGGCCTGCACCTCAATGCTGGTAAGACCAAAGCCATTATATTCGGCTCCAGGGTAGGAGTTAATCATATAAACTCATTAGATCTGCCAGGTATTGGTGTGCCGCCTGGAGAACGCATCCCGTTCAGTAGCGAAGCTGCGAGTCTTGGTGTTACACTGGATAGTAAATTAACATGGAAACCGCACATTGACCAACTCACAAAGAAAGTCAATAAAGCCCTATACAGTTTGCGGTTTATTAGGGCGTGTACCACCGAGATTCTCCGCAAAAGATTAGTCGAGTCCCTAGTTCAACCCCACCTTGACTACTGTACGGTGGTCTACTTGGACGCGTCTGACGAACAGCGAGCGAGAGTGCAAAGATTGAGCAATTCATGTGTGAGGTACGTTACTGGGACTAGGAGGGATGAGCATATCACCCCCTACTTGAGACGTCTGGGCTGGCTCCGTATGGACTCACGCAGATTCTACTTCGCAGCCCTGCTACTATATAAAATAATTCGGATGCGTGAGCCCAGTTTCTTGGCTGCCTTTTTTACGGTGCACAAGCCTAGGCCAACAAGCAGGGGAGTGCAGCCGGAGCTTGCTTTCCCTGCCTTGAACTATAAGACGGGTGATAGAGCGATTCTGGCTCAGGGTGCCCGCTTTTGGAACGCCCTCCCCCCTCCCTGCGCTACCTTCCATCACTTTCATCATTCAAGAGGGCTGTGCGCCAACACCTGCTTGATCTCGACGCCTAGCCTCTCTATAAGGATGCTTAGAGCTGCCGGTGCGGGGACCTTTATCTAGTTTAGTATTAGACTGCGGATTAACTTTGATCTGTGATTTTTTGACTAAGCGGCTGTGATACCTTACTGTGATATTTTATGAAATGGTTAATGTATAACTCTAATATTTTCCTTTTAGCGTATAGTACCAGCTGTGATATTTTCTCTAGTTTTATTTATTTATTTTGTTTTAATGAAGGGTCCTCGTGATTTTTAATGATTTTTATGTATTTTATTTTTATTTTATCATATGGTTTTTTTTTTTTTTATTATTTTTTTATCGTAATTGAAGTTCCTCGTAGACAAACATATTTTTATGTATAATTTATATATTTGTATCAGGTTGTATTACTTTTATTTTTATATATTTTTATTATATCTTATTTTACTGTATTTTATTTTAAGTTATGCACTGTACAAATTCTGTATTAATTATTTTGCCGCGAAGGCAAATAAATCGTATCTCTCTCTCTCTCTCTCTCTCTCTCTCTCTCTCTCTCTCTCTCTCTCTCTCTCTCTCTCTCTCTCTCTCTCTCTCTCTCTCTCTCTCTCTCTCTCTCTCTCTCTCTCTCTCTCTCTCTACCCGGCACCGCACTCTATGCACTCCTCACACTCTCTCTCCCCTTCTCGCTGGAGAAATGCCGTACTCGTGCGATCACACGGGGAGAAGGCAGCTGTCCCGTGCTCTAGCTGAAGCGATACTGATCGCCTATCCCCTCGTGAGCACGCGCAAGCATCTCTCGGCCTTGCCCTTTGCGCAAGGTTGATAGATGTTTACCTCTCGGGTATTTGCGCGTGCCGTCGCAGTGTGCCGAGACTCGCCTCATGTCTCCTTAGCGCACACCGATACACACGTACGTGCGCACGCACGCGCGCCGTCTGTTACAGCATATTATAGAGATTATTTAGTATATTTTCATCAATTATTAGTGAATTGTATGAAAACTTGATAAAGATATAACTATTTTTGAGAGTCAACATAGTAAAATATCACGCGATCGACAGCTGATGAAGGTGTTGCATATGTAGACGAGACGAAACTTCATATTAAACAGTGTGGCGTGGCGTAATGGTAAAACTGCAACTTATGGACAAGCGAGCCCGGGTTCGATTCCTAGTTGCCTCGACTTTTTTTTCAGTTAAATTACTCGATTTCATAGTGGAAATTAGATTTTGAGCATAAATAACAGAAAATAAATGTGTCCATAATGTAGGGAGTAAAAAAAAATTTTATCATGAATTTCTTTTTACTAACTAGTACAGTAAAAAAACCACTGTCAATTCATTGGCACGTAGCTTCCTCAAACTTAATTTACTGATTGCTTTAATTAACCTTTAATTCCAATATTTAAAATGTAATACTTTATTTTGAACGGTGATACTATGTTAAATGGTTTATGACTTTTTATTTTTACTCTTTCTATTTTTTATCATTAAAAAGCAATTATCATTATACAATTTTATATTGTAGAAAAAAAAATTCATTGCCCACAAAAAACACAAAAAAATGATCATGACGATCAGATATTCGATATTAAAATTTTTTTTAATGTTTTTTAATACTGATATCTCAGAGAATATTTGATCAATTTGAAATGTTAACCAATTATTACAATTATTTATTACAATATTTAGTTAACCAATTATTACAATTATTTATTACAATATTTAGTTAAATTTTCAAGAGACTATCTTTATTTATTTTGATAAAAAAGTTATTTAACAAGTACAAAAACTCAAAATCTACTTTTTTTATAAAATAATTTTTTTCTCAAAAACAATTGAAGATTCGTTATTCTTTACTGTCCGTTCAACAATTTGACTTAATACAAAAAATATCTGTTTCTCTGCTCGTTTGTATATATCCTATATAAATATTTCTCCATACTCAAAATAATAGCATTTACTTTTTATAATGTCTATTTACGTGTATTATTGTATGCTATATCTCTGCCAAATTTCAGAACGATTAGTTGATTTTTATATCTTTGGTCGTAATATACAGATTTTTTGGGGTAACGAACTCGATCTGATGATATATAAAAGCTAAATCTGTGCCAAATTTCAGGACGATTGGATAATTTTTACTCTTGTTATCGTGCGACAACGAAAACGCACATTTTTTCTAAAATAATTTTTTTCTAAAAAACAAATGAAGATAAGCTCTTGAAATTTTAATCAAATATAGTTTTCAATGAGTGTAATAAGTGGTTAAAAGTTCAAGTCGATAAATAAAATATTTTTTGAGACATTAATTTATGAAATATAAAAATGTTTTCCTTAATAACAAATGACAGAGTGACGATAATTTAAATATTAAAAAAAGAAAATATAGGTAATTTAAGACCTTTCGAGAAAAGTTCATTATATTATGTAATAATGGCTGTAAGATATAAAAAAAGCATAAAAACTAAAAGTTTAAAATCGTTTTTTGGTTATAAAAAAAAGAAAATCAATAAAAACTCAAATCCATCAGGGTACCGATTTTTTTTTTGTGCAAGACGAAGAAGTCTTTGTCTTAGGTATAAAGAGTTTACTTACACACACACGCACGCCCACGCACACACATACATCCACGAAAAAAATTTTTCTCAAAATCAACAAATATCGACATATATCGCCTTAAAACATCTTTTTGAACATTTTTTGTCTCGAAAATTTTTTTCACCGTTACAAAGCTTCCTCTATGAGGAAGCAATTGGTAATGTTTATACTAAAATTAAGTAGAATCCAAGTTTGTTTCATGATTGACCAACAGTAATAGTAACTGCAAGCGTTTTAATTAAGAATTAACATCATAATCTTTATAATTGAACACACACTTAATTAGGAATTAAATTTTAATCTTTAATTAAACCCTCGATTAATTAAGGATTAACTTCCAAATCTTAAATTAAATCCTCGTTTAATTTAGAATTACCTTTTTAAACATAATTACAGACATATAATATATTAAACTGAATAATTAATTCTTGATATATAGTGATACGACGTATAATTAAACTCCCTGTTAATTATACGATCCAAAAATAAGTAATTAAACCTTTCACTGGTAATTATATAGATTCGAGCATTAATTTAATTAAATCTATGGGTAATGACCCAATGGGATACTCGACTCGTTGAGCTTGTTTTTGAGATCTATTTAAGTCTATGACTGCACGCACATGACCAGGAGATATTTCTTGCGCAAATCATAGCTTTCAGAAAGAATCTGGGAATACCTATAGTAACTTTTTCGTCCCGACAAACTCGATTTTGAGGACTATTTAAGTGTGCGACTGCACGCGCATAGCCGCGAGACGATTTATGCGCTAAAAAGGCCTAGGTACTTCCTGATCAGGTAGCCTCAGATCCGCGATAAAAGCTTTAATTTGCGCAAAAGTCATCCCCTGAGCATGTAGGTGCAATTATACAATTGAATAAACCTCGAAAACGAGCTTAGCGGGTCGAAAAACTCCCTAGGTAGATTAGATCCGCGATAAAAGCTTTGATTTGCGCGAAAATCGTCTTGTGGGCATGCGCGTGCAGACCTACACTGAAATAAATATAAAAAACAAGTTCAACGAGTCAAAAAACCCCCTAGGTACCCTCAGTTTTGCACTAAATGATATTAGTACAGTCAGCTAAAAAATTTAAAAGCCGACCGTGCAAGTTGGTACCTTCTTACGATCTCGCACGAGTTGGTACCTTGTTACGCGCTCACCCGAGTTGGTACCTTCTTACGCGCTCGCCCGAGTTGGTACCTTCTTACGCGCTCGCCCGAGTTGGTACCTTGTTCCTCTCAGCCGACGATTTTATAAAATCTCAAAAATAGTGATTTATTAACACTTGAATTTTATATAAGTAGGATCGGATGTCCATGCCCAGAAAAATTATTCGTTATTATACATAATATAAGCTACTTAGCGGAAAAGTTTTGAAAAAAAAAAACAAAAAGTTTCTAGACCGGAGATCTAGATACTTGAAAATATCGAAAAACACTATTTTTGTGAAAATCGCGAATTTTAAAGCATATACTTCAGAATATATTTTGATCAAACATTGAAAAAAGTCTTTTAATTATTCCAAAAGCTTTAAGAAAATAATATATAGAAATGCAGAACGTCCTTAGTAATGTATAGCATTGAAATCGAAAAAATATCGTAATTTATCAGCTCTAATCAATAGGAAATCGTTCGATATCCATGCCCAGTCCAATTCAGCTTCGTTAAGGTATGTCTAAAGAAGATTTTCTGATAGTTTTCAGCCAAATCGGAATTGGTAGAAAAATTTCCCACGGGTTTTAATTTCGTGAAAATGGCTGTTTTTTCAAAATCTGCTAAATTCAAACTAACACACGCGCCAGATTTTTTAACTTTTTTTACCTCAAGCCCAGTGAAATAGAAAGGTTTTTTCACCCTCTTTCGATCGTACTTTGGTAGATTAGGGTGCAATTGTAAATAATACCCGAAAAATCACTTCAAAGTATCATTAAAATGGTAAAAAGGTGACTTGCAGAATGTTGTAATATGAAAATGTATACGTAAATTTTGATTTTCGAAAAAAATCTATCTATAAAGTTCAAGTCAAGACGAAGAAAAAACCCACTGATAAATTGCAAATTGGTGTGAATGAACTTTTTAAATAAAAGTTTGAAAAGCATGAAGAAACGCTTAAAAAATTCCCTTTTTGCATCTTTATGACGAACTCCTATCTTCAATTTTAGATATTGGACCCTAAAAATTGGCAAACATTATTTTTTTGGTAAGTTCTAAAAAATATCTAAAGGCTGTAAAAATCGGCGACCCCCGTGCGCGAACTTTTTTAAAAGGATGTTTTTTTGACCCATATATATAGACCGCAACCTTTGTCAGTGTATTTTTTCTCTGTACTTATTCGATGTTGCACTTGCTAATGCTATCAGCTTACTGTACCGTGTTCATTCATTGACGACACCACGCCAGTATCCTCTCTGCCTCCCTCACCCGCTTAGCATACTCTCTCTCACTCTCATGCGTTCTGCTATTCGGGGTCAGCGCGGCGACGCGTTACAATGCTTCATTTATCGCTAAGGGGTTTCAAATTTCCCGGCGCATGGAGGAATGTGACCTCTCTTTGGGGGGGGGGGGGGGGGGGGGGTGAGAATGCTGCGTTGACGTACTTTGTTGCAGCTTAGCAATAAGACTCGTGAAATGAAAAGAAATATACTGGCATAAATTGAAAAATGTTTTATACTTTAGAAAAACTTATGAAGATTGTATTAATTTTGAATTGCTTGAATTAACTTTATAGTTGCAAAAAGTACGTCACGTAACAATCCTAAATGAACAGCTAATTTTATAATGGTGTGTGAACGCCCACAAATAGGCAATTCTTGTACACACCATGCGGCCTTCATTGGACTTACATACCTGCAGTCTATATAATCATAAATTTCATCATATATTATAGAATTATTATAGAATCATCTTGTTTTGTATGAATAAAAGCTCTGCATTGACCTTTATGTAAATATTTATACAAGTATCTTATGCTCATTATCGATACATAGTATTCGATATTTAGATGGCAATTGTACTGTTTAAGCAGTTTTGAATCGTAGGATACTACCATGGAATTATCAACATTTACCTTTTCTGTATTAACTACTTTATTATTAAACTAATTGTTGTTTCTATTATCACGTCTACGATATCTAGGTAACCCGTTGAGTTCAAATTGAGTTTCATTACAATAAAATTTTGGAAATTTTTTTGAACAAGTTTTTGTTTCATTATTGTAACATTGTGAGTTGCTGTATGAAGACCATGCAACATATTTTAGTGTCACTAATTATATAAGGAGGTCAGATACTCAATTTTTACCCACCGAGCAACATATAAAGGTTTTTGTCTATAAAAATAAATATATCTCGAATTAAATAAAGTGAAGACATCATTACCCTTCATAATGACATAATCGACCACTCTGCAAAGTTTCAAGTCAATAATTGAAATCGTTTAAAAATGGCATTTGAACAAAATTTTTGTTCTTGAACAGTCTGCAGGCTCACACGTCAGAGTTGCAAGTCTTTGAGACAATTGCAGATTTTATACGCAACTGTACCAATACTTAAGAGTTCATGCAAGGCCTGTTATGAAGACAATTTTTTTTATTACTTTTTTTGTTTATTTTTATAGTAAAGTAAATGTTTCATCTTATATTTTAGGAATGAAATCAAAAGTAGGAAAGTTTGAACTGGCGCCAGAAGAAATTAGTTTACAAAATGAGAGAAATACTTGAAAATTAGTTTTTTATCTTTATACCACTCTAACCTCAAAATCACAACTTTGATATGATTTTTCGGCGCTCGTCGTATAAAATACCGTTCGAAACTAGTGCGTAGGTCGATTATTTAGGTGGTTATTATTTTTACCAGCTAAATAATCGACTTCCCCACCCGTGTCGAAATGTACTATTATCAAAGTCATTTGGAATCTTTGGATATTCGGTCAGATATGGATATCGATGGAAATAGTACATACATATCAAAGAAAGATATGACAGAAGTTTTGTATGAAAACCGTATATAGATTAGTGAATATCACCTTATTATTGATTGGTTGGAAAAAAATCCTCTAGATCAAGCAGATAGATTACTATCTCTAGAAACATTTACTGATAGAACTATAGCATGAGCAAACACTTTACATCAATTACAAAATAAGGAACTTGGAATTACTTTTGCTTCTCTCGGTCTAGTGTTAAAAAAGAAATTGTATAATTTCCACCACTAATTAATCTACAGCTACAACAAGTACCAAAATCTCAACCTCAGCCAAAACTAGACCTCCCGGCACCAGTTTGAGCATGGACAATGCGTCCGATCTAACGGTGAATATGTTTATTGAAAAAGAATGGTTACTATTAAATGTTATCAATTACTTATATTGTAAAATCTCATTTGATGTTTCAATAGTTCAAATAGCTTACAATTACTCGAACTAAAAACAATAAGTTTTGTCGAACAGAAAACCTAAATGCGGATAGCCTAAATTCAAGAGAAGGCTCTAGGCAGCCTATACGCGATCCTGTATATTTTGTATTTACCTGTGTATGTATCCCTGACAACAACTTTAGATCGTATCTGAGAGTATGCGAATACTCAGGAGGTTTAGGTAGAGTGATTTACGAAGCAGCTATCACCTACTTTCCCTAGGAGACTTAACTGTGACAACCTTATCGAGGGCATCTCTAGTATCCCCTTTCCTTCCGTTAACTCTCCACTCATGTTTCCCCATCAGAAACTGCAACTCACACAAAGTGATTAGTAACAGACGTGGAAATATTAGGAACTTGAAAGTCAACCAGCAGCCAACCGAAGACCGCATATGGCACAAATTACAAATAATTTTTAACGGGAGTTAAATGTTACTAACATTTATCATTTACGACAGGGTAAACGCAAAATGAAAAAAAATGTATGAAATTTTAATTATTTAAACATACGCAAAATCATGAGCTATTTAAGGTAAAATAAGGCGAAAGCACATGGTTAAAATGGCGTTATTAGTAAATGAGGTATAGCAGTTCGGTACCACGTAGCGGCTCAGGACCACGTAGCGGTTCGAGCTCATGGGGATTCGGGCTGACGTGGGGATTAGGAAGCATTTCAAAGAAAGTAAAAGGAACAATTAGTTCCAACATTTAAATATTTTGGTGGCCCTGAAAAGGCTGGATTGATAAAAAAAAAAACTAAAAAAGTTTTCGCGCAACCTTAGCGGGCTCGGGCCTGTAGTAGCCCACGCAAACTATTTCAGGCAATGAATCCGGTGACTCCAACGTAATCGCCTCGGGCGATCGCTGCTGCTGATGTTTCTGTTGCTGGGGCCGTGCGGCCCGAGGCTCCTCAATGGTCCGGAGAATCCGGACGATGTGTTGGTCTATGACATGGGGCCTGTAGCGGTGATCGACGGGGCTCCTGCTCTGCCATTCCATTTAGCGCAGTCACAGCAACTATGCAAGGCATGTCAAGGCTCCATGTAGCCATCTTGACGAGTGTGCCGAACTCTCAAAAGCGCCCCAGTTTTATAGTAAAAGCGCGGACCTGCACGCCGCTAGGCGAGAGCCGCCGCCGCTCGAGAAAACGCTGTGATTGGTGCGGAGCAGCTCTTCGCCGCCGTCGCCACCGCTGCACGGGCAAACGCGTGATTGGCGCGGAGCAGATGCGACCGCGCGCCGATTGATGCAGAATAGCCCTACGCCGCTACAACGGCCGCCGTCACCACCACCCATTGACTCGTAATTTGCGGCAGGACAGCTTCGACGATCCTTATAAATGAAATGCGCCCGGCTGTAACAACACTTCTCTCGTGCGAGTACCAGAGTGCAGGTCGCTGCGAGGGCTCCCGCTACTCTTCAAATAGCAGTTAGGTGTTTTAACCGACTGCGTATTTAGAAATACGAGGGAAAACGAGGCTCTTCTCGCGTGCATCTTTTACTTGCATAACCCCTCACCGCATGCTATTTCAACGTTTTCAAATAGCAGTTAGGTGTTTTAACCGACTGCATATTTGTGAACGCAAGACTCTTCGCACGCGTCTTTGTAACCTTCGCGCACATGTTATTTCGATGTTTTCAAATAGCAGTTAGGTGTTTTAACCGACTGCATATTTGTGAACGCAAGACCCTTCTCGCGCGCGTCTTCGTAACCATCGCGTGCATGTTATTTCGATGTTTTCAAATAGCAGTTAGGTGTTTTAACCGACTCCATATTTGTGAACGCAAGACTCTTTTCGCGCACGTCTTCGTAACCTTCGCGTGCAAGTTATTTCGCTGTCTTCAAATAGCAGTTAGGTGTTTTAACTGACTGCATATTTGTGAACACGCGTCTTCGTAGCCTTCACGTGCATGTTATTTCGATGTTTACAAATAGCAGTTAGGTGTTTTAACCGACTGCATATTTCTGAACGCGAGACTCTTTTCGTGCACGTCTTCATAACCTTCGCATGTATGTTATTTTGACGTTTTCTCACATGCGTTTTCAAATCTCAGTTAGGTGTATTAACCAACTGCGTATTTGAGAATGTGATAAAAATCGAGGCTCTTTTCACGCGCGTCTTTACAACCTTCGCGTGCATGTTATTTAGACGTTTTCTCACACGCGTTTTCAAATCGCAGTTAGGTGTATTAACCGACTGCGTATTTGAGAAATGTGATAGGAAACGAGACTCTTTTCACGCGTCTTATTACTCTCATAACCTTCTCTCTCCCCGCGCGCATGTTATTTCGACGTTTTCCAATTGCTGTTAGGTGTCGTAATCGACTGCATATTTGAAAATGTGTGGAAAACGAGGCTCTTTTGTCCCGTAACCTCCTCACCGCATGCATGTTATTTCAATGTTTTCAAATCGCAGTTAGGTGTCTTAACCGACTCCATATTTGAGAATTGTATGCGTCAAAACGCTGAGAGAACGAATTTGACAGTCCCATATACAGACAGTGTAAATATTCATGGGAAAATTATAAAAAAATGGGCTGGCATCCGCTTGGCAACATGTTATGAACGGGCCGCCTATTGATGTGGTTAGGCGCAAAAAAATATTTAACTCATAAAATAGAAAATAGTTTGAGACCTTGAAATTTTGTATTATAAAAATAATACTGATATTCTTTTACGATTACTCCAACATTTTTGCGTTTTAGCATTCACAGAAGTTTAAATTAATACTTTTTAGTATTTAGAAAAGAAATGTAATGTATTAAGTGCGCTTGATTTCAGCTTGTTTTCTCTCTTTTGAAAAATAATGCATATGTTTGAAGGCAAACTATTCAGGTCACATATGATTTACTTATAGTGTTTTAAACCTTCTCAATAAAAATTGCAGCAAACAGTTTATTTATTTGATTTCACAAACAATATTACTAATATATTACACAAGTAAAAATACATATAGGTGGTCCCTTTAGTGGGACAGAATTTTTGAGCAAAAGTGAGACAACAGCCGGTAGTAGGATAATTTGAGGTTCTGCTAGTCAATAATAGATTTTAGTAGGTTTTCAACACTCTACAAATACTAAAAATAATGTTTTCTTGCCCCCAAATAATTATTGCAAAATTATAGTAAAAAGAAAATTGATTGAACCACCTCTATTCAGAGTATAAAATGTATTTAGCTACTAATTTATATTATCCTATCATAAACAGTTTATACATATAATAAATCTTATAAAATAATAAATGCTCAAATTTATTGTACAAAATCGCAATGCTATCCGTAAAATAAATAAATAAATATTACTCAATTATAGACACCCTATATACTTAAAATTTAGCGAGGCACTCAATTTTCGTATCTTGAATAATAGTTGAATGTTTATAAACGTACCGAAAGTATAAACATTATTCAAAAACTACAAAACTTATACCAACACAAAATAGCGAGTTCATTGATAAATAGTTTGTTCAGAAGACTTTTTATCGTTTTAGAATTGAAATGAATGAGGCGGTTGAGAAAGGAATTTTTACTTTTATGATTTTATTTATTGAATAATCAATCTAATACTGTCCCGGACACCCACTTTTTACACTGTTCTACAGATTAGGGCTTAACACGTATAACTCGGAAAACTCATATACACAAAACGTGGACTGCTACGCAGTTCAAAATCTGAATTCGTGATACCTACATGCGCTCAGTAGCCACTGCAGTTTTTCCGCGACTCTGAATCCTTTGTCATTCACCTTAAATAATCGTTAATTCCAGGCTCTTCATTTGTCAACAGAGCATGGCGGGAAATAGAAAAAAAAAGTGACAGGGTATTTGAAAATGTTCGTTTACCAAAATAATTTTATTGAAAATTAACATTTGGTTTATCCAATATCTCAATTTTTTAGATAATCTAGTACAATATAATTTTGAAAGATTAATTTATGATATTGGCAAAAACGGATTTCACTATAGTTAGTTCTTTTTCCCATGTTTTGCTGAGCAACGAGTAATTGTAAGCGATCAACTAATTTGTTAGGATCATAACAGACGTCGAGATCATATGCAGTTGTAACATCTACTCGCGAGATTTTGGGAACAACTTCTTCCACTTCATCATCACTAGTCCACTGTCTCTTTTTACTTTCACGTTGATATCTCCAATTAATAAAGTTACAATAATTACGAATTCTTCTAGGTAAATATTCATTGGTTGAGAAATCTGATTCATCTTCACTAGAATGATCAGCTTCATAATAACTATCAGGCTCGTTAGTAGTTAGAAGATGGGAATCAATTCGAGTATCTGATTCGACAGTTACAAACTTCTGTAGAGACCGTTTTACTTTTCTCTCTTGCTTTTTCTATTTCGTTAACATTATCTTCTCGAGATAATGACGAGACCCTTTTTACAGACGACTTTTCGAACATTGGAGCAATAAAAGTTCAAAAACGTGTCACTCTACTCCATAAAAGATGTAACTTTATGACATAAAAAGGGTCACTCAAAGACATAAAAAGCATATCACTCTAAGACATAAAAGGTATGAGTATATGACAAAAAAGGTGTTTACTCTATAATGTAAAAAAAGGTGTTACTCTATGACATAAAAAAGGTGTTACTGTATAAAATAAAAAGGGGTTACTCTCTGACATAAAAGAAGGTGTTACTCTATAACATAAAAAAGGAGATACTCTATGACATAAAAAAGGTGATACTCTATAACATAAAAAAGGAGTTACTCTATGACATAAAGAAGGTGCAACTCTATAACATAAAAAACATGTCACTCTATGACATAAAAGGTGTCACTATATGACAAAAAAGTTTCGTGCCTAACCACATCAAAAGGCGGCCCGTTCATAACATGTTGCCAGGCGGGTGCCAGCCCATTTTTTTATAATTTTCCCATGAATATTCCACACTGTCTGTACATGGGACTGTCAAATTCGTTCTCTCAGCGTTTTGACGCATGCAATTCTCAAACATGCAGTCGGCTAAGACACCTAACTGCGATTTGAAAACGTTGAAATAACACGCATGCGAAGAGAAGGTTACGGGACAAAAGAGCCTCGTTTTCCGACACATTTTCAAATATGCAGTCGGTTAAGAGTCCTAACTGCAATAGGAAAACGTCGAAATAACATGCGCGCGGAAAGAGAGAAGGTTATGAGAGTAAGAAGACGCGTGAAAAGAGACTCGTTTTCTATCACATTTCTCAAATACGCAGTCGGTTAGTACACCTAACTGCGATTTGAAAATGCGTGTGAGAAAACGTCTAAATAACATGCACGCGAAGGTTGCAAAGACGCGCGTGAAAAGAGTCTCGCTTTCTATCACATTCTCAAATTCGCACTTGGTTAATACACCTAACTGCGATTTGAAAACGCATGTGAGAAATAGTCAAAATAACATGCACGCGAAGGTTACGAAGACCCGCGCGAAAAGAGTCTCGCGTTCAGAAATATGTAGTCGGTTAAAACACCTAACTGCTATTTGTAAACATCGAAATGACATGTACGCGAAGTTTACAAAAACGCGTGTTTACAAATATGCAGTCGGTTATAACATCTAACTGCTATTTGAAAACATCTGCCTGCTAATGTTGCAAAATATTTAAAAGTTGGAACTAATTGTTCCTTTTATTTTTTTTAAAATGCTTCCTAGGTCCCCCAGAAGTCCTGAACCCCCACTAAGTCCGAATCCTCACGTGAGTGCGAATCCCCACGTGAGCCCGAATCCCCATGAGCTCGAATCCCCACGTGAGCTCGAACCGCTACGTGAGCTCGAACCGCTAAGAGGTCCCGAATCGCTATACCTCATCTACTGTTATTAATATCTTAAATGGTTAAAAAGCACACTGACTATCTTTGTTCCTTATAGGGGAATATTTAAAGAATTATTTTCGACAACTTTCAGCTCAATTGAATTGAATAGATTTTTACAGTTAGGGTGTCTACTTGACGATTTTTGAAAAATCACCTATCTTTGACCGGATATATCTTCTGTTTTAATCGAACAATCGGGCCGCCACAAAAACAGAATTAAAAGTCTTATGGCGACGAAAAATTTGCGATGTGGAAGACAAAAATCGGTGGAAAATTCGATGGCAAGCAATCAAAGATAACCTAAAAAATGTAAAATTTTTCACACATTCATAGTTATTAGGGTGAAAAATAAAAATATTCCAATTTCAAAATTATTGTGCTAATCTTCGCTTATTTTATTACTGGATAAAATAACCCAGAACTTACCTCGGGGAGATGTCTGATCTTCGAGTTCCAACCTGATCCTACCCAACCACCCTACCAAATAGGAACATGATAATAGGCAAGAAAGTTAATTTGCGACATATTACGTGGACTTATTTGTCAACTGTAAAATCTCTTTTACTGTCAAATGTTGGCATCATGGTTCTAGACTTTAACTTAAATCTAATAAAACCATCTCTACTCTTATATCCTTCTACTCCTTCCCTAGGGGCTGAAGGACCTTGTCGAGTGCCAGGCGGGTGACCTATCTTGGTAGGGGATCCGGATGGACCGGTGGCGAGGCTCAGACGGCGCGAGAGGGCAAAGGTGAGGCGTAGCTGCATGCATGTGGCGCCCTATAAACGGGTAGCCCTGGTGTGTGGGGGGGCCCCCTATAAACGGGAGACCTAGTGTGAATGTGATGGCAATCTGGAACAGGATTCGTCCAAGTGAGTGTAGGGCAGGTTAGTCCCGGCTACCGCCTAGCCCGGGTCGGATCGCGCCGATGGCCAACAAGCAGGCCCCCATCCAAGGTGGTGGACTGGATGGGTATATACACCGCGTGATCTGAAGGTGTCAGGCGACCCGTGCTGATAGGATTCGTGGCCCTCGGAGTATTGGAGGGTCTCTAACGGAGCCTCAGAGGCACCTGGCGCAACCACTGAGTATCTTAGTCGCCTTACCGCCGCAAGCGGGGCTCTGCGGCGGCAGACCTTTTGGTTCCCTAGCTACTCGTGGAACTCAAATGGAGAAGTACCTAAATATAAAAAAATCATCAAGGGAGGCGATTGGGGAGCTGGAGGAAACGAGGAGTCAATCGTCAAAACCCCACATCCTGGCAGCCCCCACAATAGAGGAAATGTCGATGACTTCTGAGGTCATCGCCCCGTCTACTTCGGTAGATGGAGGAGAACGCGCCCAGGACGAACCGACACCCGAAGGGGAGGATTTCGTGGTCTACGGACCACACCTACCCGCTAAGAAATGCAGTGCATACCGTAAAAAACTGGCCAAACTCAGAAGGGAGGCAGAGGGTAACCTCAGACCCGCACTGCAGCAAGGTCAGGCACCAGCGGTCCAGTCCCAGGGGACCCCAAAGAGGAAGAAGGGGGAGAATTACACCCCGCCCTCAGACCACCGGGACGACAAGAGGCCACGGAGGATGGGTTATGAGCCCCCTACGGGTCACGCCACCAAAGGCCCGATCCGTAGGGAGGAACATAGATCGCCCAAGGGAGGCGGTCAAAAGGTGGCGGAGGGCACCGATATGGCGCCAAAATCGCAAACTGGGAAACCAGATAGTGACCCCGAAGAGGATAAAATGGGCCATAAACTCCTTTAAACCATACAAATCACCTGGACGAGACGGGATATACCCCGTGCACCTAAAGAAGGTGGAGCACGTCCTAGTTGGACCACTGGTTAAAATGACCAGGGCGAGCCTAATTCTGGGGCACGTGTCCGCTGCTTGGCAGGGGACGAGGGTGGTGTTCATACCGAAACCAGGAAAAAGCGGATACACCTCTTCGAAGGATTTCCGCCCCATAAGCTTGACTCCCTTCCTGCTTAAAACCTCTGAAAGACTCGTTGATCGATATAACAGAGATGTTACCTTAAGAGGAAAGACCCTGCATGCGGGGCAACACGCATACAGGGCAGGTATGTCCACGGAGACTGCCCTGCAAAGGGTGATACAGCTAATTCAGCCCCAGCTGGAGAACGGAGGCTTTGCTGTCGGAACCTTCATGGACATCGAAGGAGCGTTGAACCATACCTCAAGAGGTGTCATTAGTGATGCCCTGAGGAGGTTTGGAGTGCCTGATATGCTAGTGGACTGGACGAGCCATATGCTCGGTAACAGGCAACTAGAAGTGACGAAAGGTAACACCACGGTAAGGGTCGGTGTCTCCTCGGGCTGTCCGCAAGGGGGGGGGGGGGTCATGTCGCCTCTGCTATGGTGTTTGGTAGTGGACAATCTGTTAACAAACCTAAGTGAGGAGGGATGCTAGGTTGTGGGTTACGCCGATGACATATTGATCATAAGGCGCGGACACTTCCTACACACTCTCATGGAACTCACACAAGGGGACTTACAGATTATAGAAGCCTGGTGTAGGAGTACGGGCCTCGGGGTCAACCCAGACAAAACAGAGGTTATGGTATTCAGCAGGAAATATAAGGGGCATAGAACATGCCAACTAACGCTCAATGGGAAGGCACTCAAGCTATCCAAAGAGATCTAATATCTAGGAATCACCATGGACAGCAAGCTGGCATGGGGGAGACACCTAGAGGAAAAATGTCGGAAATTCACCGCAGCCCTATGGCAACTGCGAAGGGCCATGGGCAGAAACTGGGGATTAAAACCAGTAGCGATGAAATGGCTGTATGATGCAATCCTAAAGCCCCGACTTACCTATGCAGCGGCGGTTTGGTGGGATAGAACGCATCTGAAAACAGCAGAAGGCCAGCTGGAAAGGTTAAGAGGCTTGGTACTACGGTGCGTCATCGGAGCGGGGAGGTCCACGCCAACGGCTGCCCTAGGGGCTGCACTATGTATGGAGCCTCTCCACCTGACCATTGCTGCGGCTGCTGCAAGAGGGCTGTTCAGAGTCAGAAAGAACTCTGGGGAGAACTTCCAGGGCATAATACCGGAGGTCTTGAAGACCGGAGGTGTCTTCATGATGCCCGCGATAAGATGACCAAGGCATTCATACTCGATAGGAAATACCGGATTAGCCTGGCGGATAGATCTGACTGGGCAATAGGCCGGGAGAAGCTACCAGCCAACGGTGAAATCTGGTACACGGATGGATCCAAAGGGGTAGGGGGAACAGGTGCCGGAGTATCCCGCCGTAGGGGGGGGAAGGGTTGCACCTTTCCACTGGGGCGGTACGCGACGGTACTGCAATCCGAACTGGTAGGGGTGCTGAACTGCGCTCTCTGGGCGGAAGCGGAGGGCGGTGAGGAGCACCTACATATCGGAACAGATAGTAGGAGCGCCATTGAGGCCCTTAAAGCGTACACAACCACTTCGAGGCTAGTGTACGACTGTCATCGGACCCTGAATCGGCTGGCAGAGAGCCGTCCACTAACCATTTTCTGGCTGCCGGGCCATACGGGAATAAAAGGAAATGAGATAGCGGACAGGCTGGCCAGGCAGGCGAGGAAGGAGGTCTTAGTTGGACCAGAACCGGCAACTGGAATATGCGACACTGTAATCAATGCAGAGATTAATAGATGGATCGCCAAAAAACATTCAGAGGCGTGGAAAAACGCACCGGGATGTCGAATAGCCAAGACCTTCATCAAGGATTCAGAGATGGAGAGATGGGCAGAGCAAATACTCGCAATGAATAGAAAGAGCGCAAATACCGTGGTGGGTATCATTACCGGGCATGGCACTTTGCGGGAACACAGCCACACGATGGGACTTGTTAAGGACCCGTCTTGCAGATTCTGTGGAAAAAAGGATGAAACGTCATTGCTCGTTATCTTCGAATGCCCTGCACTAGTGGAGAGGAGGCGCCTTTACCTGGGAGACCCCTTTCCACTGGCAAATAACAGCGAGGTGAAGGACGCCAGAAGGATCCTTCAATTTTACGAGAACGTGATGGGTTGAATCCACCCGAAACTGAGGGACGCTAAGGAATTACCCATGCGTCCGGAGGCCACGTAATGTGCCCCAACTCTCTCTAATAATAATAATAATAATAATCATGCTACTGATTGTGAAGCTTCCGTTACAACTTTGATGTATCTCTCAACCGCCTAAGTGCGGCAACGGAATTTTGGAAAATCAAGTTGTGGTGGATTTTCGCTTGTCGCAAAGGTTTTGATATCTTTTTGGCTTAAATTCATAGTTATCGGTGGTTCTGTAATACGAATTGTTTGCCAATTTATGATATCAGTATAATTTAGTGCGTCAAAATTTATAGACGGTGGAGAAAATTTTCTGATACCGCTCCTTTTATAATTTCTACTTTCTTGAATTTTTTTTAAAGCCTTGTTCCTGATATTTGGTGATGAATCACTGATCATCGCTAGTATAACGTTTTCCGGATGCGCAAAGAAGCTGTTGGGAACCAGTGTTTTGTCAACTATATTTCTAAATTCTACTGAAAGCTATCTAGAACGCCTTATATTAGAATAATTAAGTTGTCAGAAGGCTTTTCTGTGCTAATATACTGTCGAAGTATCCGATTTGCTTTCGTAAGCCATCGAGATAAGCACATGTGCCCCGGCTCTCTTAAATAGATTAAATGAGCATTCTCCAGAAATCACAGCTTGACAAATGTCCCAAAGATATTTTTGGTTACTACTAAGATCTTCAATATCTTGTAAAATTGGGAAATTATTCGAATTCTTTTTAGAAAGACTTTTCTTTAGATTATGTCGTTTAGACGGTTTATTGCTTTTGTTGATTTTTTTTTTCAATTGGCGATATTTAATAATATTCAAATTTCTTTGAAAAGAATTTTTTTTTTTTTACTTCAAGAACCCTTGTTTTATACTATATTGTTTCTCAAATTATAACATGTGAAGTAAGCATCGTACAAAATTTGTATATTTATATACATACAAGGTGTCCCATTTTAATCGCCCCAGGCAAATATCTTGAGAAGTATGAGAGATGGAAAAAAACTTTAAAAACAAAAGTTGTAGGGTGCAAAGGGGGTCAGCTAATGGTAACAACGACTTTGACCTTGAACTCTATTTTCAAGGTTATTTCAAGGTCAAAGTGATTTTTTTAAATGAGAATCCCTACTTTCGACCCCGGAAATGGAAAGATCAGAAAATTTTACGTTCAGATATGTACCGTCATATGGTGTCAAAGTTGGCCCTCTGGGGTCAATTAAGGGTCAAATCGTGCTTGAGGTCAATTGGGGTCAAATTAATTTTTTTAATCTGATGTGTTCTTACTTTTGTCAACGTAACTCTGAAGGATATTTGGGATTAATTTTCGGTATGAAAAGGTACTTTTTTTCTTGTTCTTCCTTGGTTAGGTTGGCACCATTGAAATGTACGGCTACGTCAAATGATATTTTTTAAGTACGAGTGACCGATTACTTTAAGGTAGTTATGAGGCGATGATTTAATGGTTTTGTTATGAGTCAATTATAAATATTCGAATTCTTTAGTTTGGTCAATTGGGGAATATTTTCATTTTTTTTAAAGAGTAATAACAATACTGCACTCGAAAATAGGTAGAGTTAGTTATTTTTAGTGGTGTCACTGTGCACAGTACAAATAAAGAAAACCTTTTGATTTCTTATTATTGAATAGCATACGGTAATGATTTCATGTGTTTATTAGAATAAATAACTTTTTCGCTCATTTCCGAAAATTGCCTTCTTAATTTATTTTTATACATACAATTGAAGTGGAAAACCAAATTTCTTTTGTGGTACCATATTCCTTTTTGAGATGGCTGATTACACGCCCCAGAAGATTGTGAATATGATAAAAGTTGTTGGTGAATGTCATGATAATTATAGGGCTGCAGAAAGACGCTATGCCGAGAAATATCCCAATGCCCGTCACCCAGATAGGAAAGCCATCAAAAGATTATTAACGCGAGCTGCACAAGGCTCCATCGTTCGTAAGAGGCGCAAAACTAGAACGAAACAGCACATTGCGCTGGGTGTGCGAGCTATTATTGCTGAAAATCCCCACATTTCAACACGAGATTTGCAACGAATGCATGGTGTTCCCAAATCAACAGTAAATCGCCTGTTGAAAACATCTAAATTTCACCCCTACCACGTTCGCCTTACACAAACACTAGAGGATGGAGATTATGCACGGCGTTTAAATTTTTGTCAATGGACAAATAATCAGATACGTAGGGACCCTTTCTTTTTTGATCGAGTGCTATTCTCAGATGAAGCAAAATTTGATAATATGGGTGGTGTCAATCTTCATAATGCCCACTATTACGCTGAACAAAATCCTCATTGGCAACGAGATCATCGAATCCAGAGACGTTGGTCAATAAACGTGTGGGCAGGTATAATTGGAGATCACTTGCTGGGACCTATCTTTTACAATCAAAATTTGAATGGACAATTGTATTTGGATATTTTGCAAAACCAGCTACCTCCTCTATTAGAAGATATCCCACTTATCTTACGGCGGGATATGTGGTTTCATCAAGATGGAGCTCCTGCACATCGCGTTCGATCAGTCAAGAATTTTCTCAATGATATGTATCGTAATCGTTGGATTGGCATCGGCAGCCAAGTACACGAGTGGCCGCCTAGATCCCCAGACCTCACACCTCTTGACTTTTTTTTGTGGGGAGTAGTTAAAGGCAAAGTTTTTGCACATGCTCCAACAACCTTAGAGAACATGAGAGGAAGAATTATGGAAGCTTTCAAATCCATTTCAGTGGAAACATTGAGGAATGTTCAAGCAAGCTTCCGAAGAAGGATGCAAATGTGTTTCAGAGAGAACGGACACTTGATCGAGCATTTGCTGCCTTAGATCTTCAAATGACAGTCCGTTAATCAATCGGCCCTTTTCAGGGCCAATGATGTGCGAAATCCTTTCGGCAACCTCCACGCGGTGCACATTGGGTAATGCTAATGTCGAGGGTAGTCTTTCTAATTTTCGATTCATTTGAGGGAGAAAATACTTTTAGATTCCTAAGTAACTCATAAAAACAGTGAAATCCACTTCAAAAAAATTAATTTATTTATTATTACCCTTAATTGACCCCAGAGGGCCAACTTTGACACCATATGACGGTACATATCTGAACGTAAAATTTTCTTCTCTGTCCATTTCCGAGGTCAAAAATAAGGGGATTTTAAAAAAATCGACTTGACCTTAAAATAACCTTCCAGATCACGGTTAAAGTCAAGGTCGAAGTCAAGGTCATATTCGGACGTAAATTCTTCCGCTCTTTCCGTTTCCGGGGTCAAAAATAAGGGGTTCCATTTTATAAAATCAACTTACCTTAAAATGACCTTGAACGTCAAGGTCAATTTTGTCCTTCCTAGAGGTATTCCCTGGTCGACCTCATTAAATTAGCTGGTGACCTTGAAACCCCAACATATCAGACCTTTCTGAACGTAAAATTTTCTGCTCTTTCCATTTCCGGGGTCGAAAGTAGGGGTCCTCATTCAAAAAAATCACTTTGACCTTGAAATAACCTTGAAAATAGAGTTCAAGGTCAAAGTCGTTGTTACCATTAGCTGACCCCCTTTGCACCCTATAACTTTTGTATTTAAAGTTTTTTTCCATCTCCCATACTTTTCAAGATATTTGCCTGGGGCGATTAAAATGGGACACCTTGTATATATCGCGCCGGAGTCACATCTTAGTGTATGTTCGGAAAACTACCGAGACGCCACTACCACCGCGGGACTAGCATATCACAGTAACTCACTACACGCACACTTACTTACTCGTATACGCACCTACTCTTTCGCTTTTGCAGGTCAACCGCGCTATCGAACTCAATTTTTCATGAGAAGCGCGAGCGCGACAACACGTCAATACACACGCTAGACAAATCACGCACGATAATTATTGCTACATTCCCAGGAGTTCAATTGTAACTTACAGTTTAGTTATGTGTTTAATAGATCAGTTTTGTTTAAATGACTAAGTCTTTCTTATGTTGAAACCCCTGCTCCACTGAAGTCCATCTATCCTCGCTCATTTTTTGGTCCTTCGAGCCGGATTCCCTACGGATCCCCACGGAATCATGGCGATTCTTGAGTGAAGACTTAGTGTAGTGAACTTTGACGAAAATCAAGTGTCTTATAACTGATTCTAGTACCCAATTAATGCAGTATTCGCGCCTGCAATTGTCGTTGCCGCATAACATCGTCGCCGCTAAAATCCAATAAGTCATCGAGCAGGCGGGACTATTCACCTAGGCAGAACAGGCAGTGAAAAGTGCAATCACGAGGGCGTAATAATATTCTTGAATAGACAGTAGCTGAAAGGAATTTCGAACTGGACAAGTGTTAGTGTGTGCGTGTAGGTCGTGCCAAGCGAGCTTGTTTACATCGTGCTCGCTCGAAGCTTCGGTCGACTAGCCTTGCGCGCGCCCGCATCGTTTCGCTCCAGCTTACGACTCGAGCCGTACAGCTCAACCATTAGAATCAACGAGAGCTACGCGCTTCTCCTTTTTCACCACTCTCCACTACGGCGGCAGCTCATGTCGCGCTCTCTTGCTCTATAGATCGACTTGCTTCAAGCCATCTAACACGAACGAGTTATACACAATTGTTTTTCAACATGGAAATTCTCATCAACGCACAAGTGGAGGAGGCGGACCTAATGTCTCGCGCCTTTACCAACCTTATGTGACGGAACCGTCTACGCACTGTAGGAAAATTTTTTATTTTTATATATATTTCACTTTATTTAGGATTAGTTGAACTATTTCTTTTGATGAACCATAATCATAACCCTGAACCACTACTACCCTACCGACACTACTGTACCAAGGGTTGTGAGTTGTGAGCTGCGCCACTCGGAGCTTCCTCAAGCTGCCATAAAACGTCGACGCGGCGTATGCCTTAATCTTGAATTTTAAATTCTTATAATTTCCTTTTTCCTTATATTTCGGCGTTATATTAAACGGACTGTAAACTTTCTTTTCTTCTTGATGAAGAACACACATTATTTTCAATAAACTAAAATATTGTAATCAACTATACCTACGACCACGAGTGTAATAAAATATAGTATTAAATCATTTATCGAAAAATATTACAAAATAAGTAATTCACTCTAGAGAACTGTTCATTACTAATTAATTATTAACACAACATAATTATGAAACAATCCGAAAGAAAATGATATTTACATAAAAATAGTAATAGTACCCTTAGTTAAATTACAATAATTCAGCATTATGATTTTTATTAAAACCACCTCAGTTGTATTAACGCGCTAGTTATAAATTATGGTCAATTTTCTACAAAGATATGTTTAAATAATAGCTTAAGTATGAGTGGTTAATTATAATTTTACTTTTATATGTTGACTGAATATTTTGTATTTTTTTATATAAGTTAAGTTAAATAAGTACAATACATATTAACTAACAACCGTTCAGGCGTGGGATGAAAAGTGTATAAAATATAACGTTGTAAAATAGATTTAAGTTTATAGTAATACTTTAAGCCACACTCCAGAAGGATTATTTTCTCTACCTGAGTAATAAAACTCATTTCAATCTTTGTTCTTTTACCTCTATAAAAGTCCACCAAATAGCAAGGTATTCGGCTACTATTAAAAATTTTCTTGTTATAAATAAATAAATTCTTAACAACATAATAAATAAATGAATGTTTTCCAGTTTAAAATAACTATATACAAAATTGAAAATACTCTTTCACAGTGTGAATTAGCTTTAAGGGACGCTTTTTCCGAGCGGATGCGTTATCTCGATGCTACAGTACACATGGCCCATACTAAAAATAGCTCACCCCAACTTTTTCGAGGAGACGCATTTTCCAACGACTTTTCGGGCCTCAACATACAATAGCAGGAGGAAATTATTTTAGAATAACATTGAATATCTCAATAATTATAAGTAGGAAAATTATTTGATTTATAGCGAACGATAGATTTAGAATAAATAAAGATGAAAAATTAATAAACACTACTCTTGTTTGTATTTTGTAATGATTAATAATTATCTCGTTTAGTTTAACTAAAACTCTCTTTTGGAATCAAATAATGAAATTATAACAAGGTTAAATTATACTATAACCTGCATGTATTCTAAATAATTAAATATATATATATATATATATATATATATATATATATATATATATATATATATATATATATATACAAATATAGAATTTGTAGCTAATGGCCGTACTACCAAGGTGTTTTTTATAAGTAAAACAATTATTTACAACGTTTCGGACATTTTATTACGTCCCTCTTCAGGTTCTAAATACAACAATTATACAATTATTTTTTACAATTCACAATAACTTAATTTCGCATTAATAAATAAAACTTACATTTAAAACGTATTGTCAGATTCTTTTACGGAAAGTAATCCGTTCGTCACTGCTTACAATTCGGATTTTTCGTCGTATTTATACAGATGTTACGCATATATGTGTGTGTATAAGAAGCGCGTACAATGGTGGGGATGCAATAGACGATTTTCGAAGCGACACAGCGGATGTGCTATCAGGAGAGTATGTCTAAGTAGAGGGGGGACCCCAACCAATGTTACAAAATTCTCGACCTCGAGCAATCCTACGACAACGTGGGCGTGCGTGGCAACTCTACCTCAGCATGTTCTCCTGTTCTCCTTCACTTGCTGCTTTCAGTATTTTCCTCTTATAAGCACATAAATTGACAATTATTTATCAGAGTGGTATATTCTTTTGGTAAACTATTAATTTCGAATTGTTTATTCATATATCTTGATTGTGTGTGTATGAATACAGCTTCCGAAAATAATCTTTTTCCTCTATTAATTTCTGTATCTAGATTTTGTACATTATTGAAATCTATTTTATGATTATTGTTTTTTGTGTGTAGATATAATGATGAATTATCATCTTTCCTAGTGTATTTTTTAGAGTGTTCATTAATTCGTACATTTAAACGTCTACCTGTCTGGCCAACGTACGAAGCCTCACAATCTTCGCAATTAATTTTATAAACAACATTCGCTTTATCACAGATTTTAGTATTATCTTTACCTAATTTAATAATATTATTGAGTTTATTCTTGGTACTATATATGATATTTGTATTGTGTTGTTTAAACAAAATGTTCATGGATCTTTCTAATTCTTTAACATATGGAAGTGTAATAAACATTTTTTTATTTTTCTCATTGCATCGATTGTTATTACTATTTCTTAATTTATTTAGGCGTTTTTTTATATGAAATTCTGATAATTCGGTTGGATAATTATTCTGTTTTAAAAGTTCCTTGAAAAAATTTATATTTTTATTGTGAAAAGAGTTGTGTGATAATTTAAATGCTCGGTCAACTAAACTATAAATAATGGCAATTTTATTACAAAGAGGATGTTGAGATAAATAATTTAAATATCTTCCGGAAAAAGTTTGTTTATGGTACCAATCTGTGATAATGCGTTGCTGATTATTGACAATAATTTTGATGTCAAGAAAACTAATACAGTTATTAAGTGGTAGTTCAACAGTGAACTGTAAATTTTGGTCATAGGAATTAAACGTGTTTACAGTATGATCAATCGTGTCTTTTTGTATACATAAAATAATATCGTCAACGTAACGGAAATAAAACAAAGGTTTCGTATTAAGATTATTTAACGCTTGAATTTCCAAATCTTCCATGACAATGTCTGCCAAGATGGGGCTAATGGGATTACCCATAGCTGAACCGAAAATTTGTTGGTAAAATTTTCCATTAAATTGAAAAAAATTATTGTTAAGTATGTATTTTATTATATGTAAAAACTCTGTGCAATTCATATTAATTTTATTATATATCTGTGTCCATCTTTTTTCTGTTGCTTTATAAACTAAATAATCAGGAATATTGGTGAAAAGACTTACTACATCAAGGCTAATTATTACAAAATCAGGTGGGATTTGGAAATTATCTATTTGTTCTCTTAGTTTAAAACTATTATCTACATGTGAATTTGGTTGTTTTAGATTGTTTGATAAGAACTTCGTAAAGAATGTTGAGATGTTGTAAAGCGGTGAGTTTATAGCCGAGATTATCGGTCTTATGGGAAAGCCATTCTTATGAATTTTTATCAATCCATATGCTTTTGCAATATTGGACTTTTGTAAAATAGAATCAAACTTTTTTCCCGTACTCGAGAAGTCAATCTTATTTAACCATTTGATTAATTCATAAGTTCTTCTTTCTAAACCAGATAAAGGATTTGTTTTGACTAATTTATAATATGTAACGGGGTGAATTTAAAAGAGGGTATTAATCCCTCTCTGGGATGCGCCAGGCGATAAACGGGCGTCTACTACGCCCAGAGCAGCGCGCCGTTGTAGACGGACCCGTCGGCCGGCCGGAGCGCGTTGGCGCAGGCTCAGAACAAGCGCGCCCGGCTTTCGCTGTAGAAAGCTTAGGCCGCCTTCTACTAGACCCGGCGCTGCGCTCTGCCGCTGCCGCTGACTTCGGCGCACAATTCACCGGCGGGTAGATATGCACTACACTGACCTACTCTCGCCGGTGTTCTCGTACAACGTCGCTCAGGTTAACCTGAGCGACTTTCACTTAAAATTTCCCCGTTGACGTTGCTCCTCTAGGAGGTGAAGCCTCCGACTCGCTGCAGCTGCTGAAAAGGTAGAGGGCGGTATTCGGGGGGATAGGGAACGGTTACTCGCGAAATGACAGACTCGACACGAATAATGAAAAAGTAAAATAAATAAGGTTTATTGGTCAAACGGAATCGCGCTAAGGGGCGCGAAGCCCGAACATCTCCTACAAAAACGAACGCGCAGGCCGAGACTTACGCGGAGCCGGCCGGTCGCACGGCCGGCGTCACCGCGCCGCGAGACGCCACAAAATGGCGGCCGCGCTCTCGCACACGAGGCCGCTTGCCTCTACGCAGGCGGCGTCGGATAGCCGCGCAACACTTCTTACGCGTGGCCGCTCGCACGCAAAACCTACGCGGCAAAAATACAAAGGAAGCGCACACTTACTTTGGCGCTGGCCAGCGCGTCGCTCGAGGTCTATCCCTCTCTCTCTCTCTCTCTCTCTCTCACGCTCCCGCGCTCTCGCCTCCTCGCTGCGAGGCGTCGGGCCTCGTGGCTCCTCGAGCCACGGCTGCCGCCTCTTTCTCTCTCTCCTCCTCTCGCTTTCTGGGTGGCGGAGTGGCCCGGCCGGCGAGGCAGCCGGTGATGCGTCGCTGCGGGGCTGGCGGCGGATCGGAGGCGCAAAGGGCTGTTCGGCAGGGCGGGATGCGGCACTGGCGGGGCACTCCGAAGCACGGCACTGGTATATGGCGGGAGAACACGTGCGCATCTGTTGCGCTACAGGACTAGACTGCCCATCAATGGCCGCGGCGTCCCTTCGGAGCGCCACGGCGGCGTCTTCTTCTTCTTCTTGCTTCGCCTCCCGCGCATCCCGCTTGGCGCGCAGCGAGCCGCTGTACGTGCAAGCGCGCGCGATTCAAACCTCGCGGCGCGGTACACGCGGCTCTTTCGCCTTTATTGCCTGCACCCGTTACACCCCCCACCCAGATTTGGCGTACCCTGTACGCGACATCTGAAAAGAGGAAGGGCGCAGAAATAAGGCGAAAACAACAGGTTAGGTGGAGGCTCTTCCTTTTTATTCCAGCCTCTGGGGCACATCACCTATACACTATATACAACAAAATATTTACAAAAAAACTATGTACAAAAAATTTCCACCAAAAAAAAAACTGTACAGTTCGAAACCGGCGAATCGAAAGCGTCCCCCCGGGCTAGCCACGGGAGGCGCCGTGGATTTCGGCGGATGCGTAGCCGCTCGGGGGCATTTGCGCGGCAGGCGCACCCCGGCCACCCGCACACATAGCAGAAGCGGGGGCGTCCCGCTCCTGGCGGGTTCGGCCGGACGGGGGAGCGCTCCCGCGCGAGGGCCAGGTCGACGGCCGCCCGCTCCTCGTCTCGGCGGGCCTGGTTCCACCGAGCGCGGGCTGCCTGGAGCTCGGCTTCCCCGGCGAGGCGGCGGGCGCGGGCCTCCTCCAGGGCCCGCTCCGACGCGGCACGGAGGCGTGCCTCCTCCTCCACCTTTTCCCGCTGCATGCGGGAACGTCGCTCCGCTCGCCAGGCGACCAGGTGCTCGGCCTCCTCCTGCTTGGCCAGCATCATCCGGCGCCAGGAGTCGACCTCCGGGGGCTGCTCCCCGTGGACCCCGACGTGCCGCTCCAAGGCCGCGAACACCTCGGCGCGGGCCTGGTTGGCGGCGCGGTCCATCTCCCGGACTGTCGACAGCCCGGAGCGCAGCTCGTCCCAGGTGGGCTCCGCAGGCAGGAGGTGGGCCTCCGTCTGCGAGGCGGCATCGCGCTGGACCCTCCGCGGGTAGCCGGCGGGGATTGCGCCGCGGGGCGGCGTGGCAGGCTCCTCCTTGGGGGCGAAGCAGGGCACGCCGGGGCTGGTACCCGCCCGGCTCTCCTCGTGGGCGTCGGCCTCCTCTAGGAGGGGCTGCTCCTGCAGTCGCTCCATAGCCTCGTCTTCGAGGCGCTGCCGACGTTGGCGCAGGAGGTGGAGCACCGCCTGGGCCACGCCCTCGGCGGGTTTGCCCAAGTCGAGGGTTATTAGCGCGGCCATGGCCTCCTCCAGCGTCTGCTCGGAGATCTCCAACATCTGGAAAAGAACATCTCAGGTTAGGCCAGTTTCACTATATCCGCGTGTAGTTTATCGCACGTCTCGGGGGGGGAATAAGTGCTAGGCGCGCAGCGCTACGGAGGCTTACGGGGACGACCGCGTCCCCTGCGAGGAGCATTCGGGGCTCGCGGTCCTACCGAAGTTGGTTCGGCGGGACCCGTAGTTGCGCCGCGCGCCCTCCGCGGTCTCCCCCGCGTGCTCTCGGGGGCTCCCCTGTCCCCTGAGGGGCGGGTGGTTCGCTCACAGGCGTCCCCTGGGGTCGCCTTCGGCGTCGACTCCATTCGACTCAGGCGACCCACCGCGATAGGGCTTAAGCTGGTCAGCGACCACTATCTCCTCAATTTGGCCCCCCTCACCTACCAATCGGTAGGTGTTGGAGCCTAGCACGGCCGTAATCCAATACGGCCCTTCAAACCTAGGCGCTAGTTTCGCCGCGACGCCCTTCGCGGCCGAGGAGAGTGGGTGGCTGCGCTTCCAGACCCTGTCTCCCGGCTTGAAATCTGGCTCTCGCCTGCCGGCATCATAATAGCTGGCTTGGCGATCTTGAGCCGCTCTCGCCTGCGAGGCGGCTCGTTGATGAAGGTTTGGAAGGGCGTCGAGCCGCTCCTTCCAACGGGCCAAACTTTCTTCTTGTGCCGGGGTCTCTGCCGCGACCTCTTGCAGCCTACGCTGCGTACCAGGGGGCTCTGGCTGCCTACCGTAAAGTAACATGGCGGGGCTGACTCCGGTAGAGCTATGCACCGCCGTATTCATGGCGAAGAGAAGTTCCGGAAGCTTCTCGTCCCATGTGGTGTGCCGCTCCTTAAGGTAAGAGGCGACCATCGTCTTTAAAGTACGATTGGCGCGCTCCACCGGATTAGCCTGCGGGTGGTAGGTGGGAGTGTTGGTGTGATGCACACCTCGCTCCCTCAAGAATTCCTCTACGACACGGTTCCTGAACTCTGTGCCGTTGTCGGAGAGGAACACTTCTGGGCAACCGAATCGGAGGAAAACCTTCCGGTCCAATTCTCCTACCACCGTCTTTGCGTTAGCCTTCCGTATCGGCGAAGCCTCCGCCCACCTGGAGAAAAGGTCTTGAAACACCACAATGTATTCAAAACCTTTAGAGGTCTCCAGCGACGACCTGCCAGGGTCTGTCGACGACTCGTCGACCCATGAGGCCGGCTGGAGCTCTTTGTTCCACCTTAAACCGCTGACACGTTTCGCAGTGGCGCACGTACTCTTGCGTTTCCGCGTAGTAACGTGGCCAGTAGTAGCGCAGGGCTACTCTGGCAAACGTCTTTTCTCGTCCGAGATGTCCAGCGGTGGCGTCGTCATGGCACTCTTGCAACACCTCGCGACGATGCTCCTCTGGTACTACCAGCTTCCAAGCATCCTCATCGTCGCCGAGGGCCACGTCAACATCCGGGTTCGGTCGGTACCGGTAAAGGTTGCCCGCGACGAGTTTGTAGGTTGGAAAATCGTTGGGTTGCTCTCGGACTTTGTCGCTCCACTCTCGATACCACGCGTCCTCGGTGTCCGTTGACCAGGACACCGCAGCCACCTCCGGGCCTTCCTCATCCTCGTACATCCGGGAGAGGGCGTCGGCCACGTGGTTCAAGGCGCCTTTTCGATGCTCGATCGAAAACTTGTGGCCTTGCAACTCCAGCGCCCACCGAGCGAGCCTGCTCGTGGGATTTTTCATCTGACAGAGCCACCGCAGACTGCTGTGGTCTGTCACAACCCTAAACTCGTAGCCTTCGATGTAAGGGCGAAACTTCTGTATCGCCCAGACCACCGCGAGGCACTCCCTCTCCGTAACGCTATAGTTTCGCTCTGCCGGGGTTAACACCCGGCTCGCGAACTCAATCACCCGCTCTTGGGTCTCTACTTCCTGAAGCAGCACCGCGCCAAGGCCTACATCGCTCGCATCGGTCTGCACGACGTAAAGGCCGCCGGGATCAGGGCGATGTAGGACCGGAGCGGTCATAATCATCGCCTTCAACAACTCGAAGGCGCGTTGCTGCTCGTCGAGCCACTCGTACTTCTGGTTCTTCTTCGTCAGACCCGTGAGCGGCTCGGCGATCGTGGCATAGTTCGGGATGAACTTCCTATACCACGATGAAGTACCCAGGAATCGGCGCAGCTGCCTCAGATTCTGCGGCTGCGGAAAATTCTTGATTGGCTCGATCTTGGCCGGGTTCGGCCTCGTGCCGTCCCGGTTAACCAAGAAGCCCAAGTATGCTACCTCTTGCTTGCAGAAAACACATTTTTCTGCGTTGAGGGTTAGCCCAGCGGCGACGAGCCTTTCCAACACCCTTTTCAAGCACTTCTTATGCTCCTCGAACGTTTCTGCGACTACGATGATGTCGTCGAGGTAAGCGTAGACGTAAGGCTCCAGCTCGGGTCCGAGCACTTGGTCAATGAGCCGCTGGAAGGTGGCCGGCGCGTTCGTCAGTCCGTACGGCATCCGCCGGAACTGGAACAGGCCCAGCCCCGGCACCGTGAAAGCGGTGATGGGCCGCGCCTCCTCCGCTAACGGTATCTGATGATACGCGCTCTTGAGGTCAAGCGTGGAGATGAACTTCGCCTTCCTCAATTTCCGCAGAATATCCTGCATATTCGGCAGAGGATAGGCGTCGGGTTCGGTGACTGCATTCACCTTCCGCAGATCGTTGCAGAACCGTCGTGTGCCGTCACTCTTCGGCGCCATCACGACGGGGCTCGAGCACCCGCTCTTGGAGGGCTCGATGATGCCTTGGTTCAGCATTTCGCAAACCTGGCGATGCATCTCCTCCTGCACCTTATCCGACACTGGATAATGGCGCTGCTTGATGGGTCGAGCGTTTCCTACATGAATCTCATGCTCCACGCCTCTGACGCAACCTAATCTTGGCGGGAGCTTGCCTAGGACCTCGTCCACCATGGCCTTCAGCTCCTCTCGCTGAAGGTCTGTAGCGTCCTCGAGCCCAATTGCCGCTACCGAGCTAGGATCTGGGGTCAAGCTGGCTACTTCCAGCTCGACGTAGGCTTCCGTCTCCTTACAGAATAGCCTATCCGTATCCGGGTCTAGTACGGCCCTGAACGCTCGTACAAAGTTGACTCCTAAGTAGCAGTCGGCATCTAAATTCGGCATTATGGCGACTCGGATATCGCGAGTGAGGCCAGCCACAGTGATGGGCAGCATCACGTGGCCTAGCAAGGGGCTGCGGCTTCCATCCGCTAGCCTTACCCCTTTCTTCTCGGACGCTACAAACTCCCGGTCCAGCGCTGTAGCTAGTTGGAGTCCGACGGAGCCCATCACCGTCGTGGATGCTCCCGGGTCCAACAAAGCGCGGAGATTAAACTCGCCGACCTCAATCCGCAGCCACCACCTTGTTTCTGCGTCGGTCGGTTGCTTCGCCGAGGCCTCTCTTCGGTTCGCAACTGGCGAGGGTACCGCGGACTCTTTCGCGGCAGGGCCGCTATCGCACACGGCCAAAACATCTTCGGTTTTGGGGACCTCGTCGGGGAGGGGGGCGGTAGTGATCCCCTCTACGCGCTCCCTTTCCCGTTTCCCGCACAATTAGGGCAGTAGCGCGCTATATATCCGACAAGGCCGCATGAGTAGCAACTCAGCGGCGGCCTTGGTCCTTTCGGAGGGCTACCCTCGGGGGTGGTGGAGGGCGCGGAACCGTTCGGTGGGCTCGTCGCCTTCGCCCCCTGCCTCGGTTCTGGGGGCCTCCTTGCCCCGCCACGCCCAGATGGCTGCTTACCGCGCCCTCTGCGCGGCCCAGGGGGCGTATTTCGCCCGGAGCGCTCTCCTCCGGAGCCTCGCCGGTCGGAAAGACGCTCGCTTAGCACTCGCCGAAGCATTTCCTCCAAGCCCTCCAGCTTGGCGTCCTTCTCGACCACCGCAGCAGCCACTTTGCCTTCCTTGGCATCGCCTTTCGGCTTTCGTGGCGCGTCGGTGTTTGCCGGCGGTTTATACGCCATTTCCGGCAGTAGCGCCGCTGTTGGCGGTGGTGGAGGTCGGAACGTCTTGGAATTCTCCAACGTTTGCTCCGCGTCCACTGCCAACTCCAGTAGCTCCTCTACTGTGCTGAAGTCTGACCTACGGACCATCGCTTGCAGCTGGGGCCGTAGGTTTCGGTGCAGCTGATCCAGCTGTTGCTCCGAGCTGGGGGGCGGCGATATCTTCCTCACTATCGCAATGAGGCACGTGATATAATCCCTCACGGCCTCGTCCGCCCCTTGGGTGCGGTTGTTCGCCTCTGCTATCAACCGCTGCTGGTACCTCTTCGTCGTCCCGTACCAGCGTTTCGCTGCAGTCACGAACTCTTGCCACGTGGCCCATTTCTCTTTCTCATTACGGTACCACGTGGCCGCCGTGTCAGTGAACAGCTCTGACAACGACGACAACACCTCTTCTTCGGAGAGGTTTGCCAGGACTCGACAGTCCTCCAGCCTCGCCAGGAATACATCGATACTCTGGCTCTTCGCCCCAGAGAATCAAATTTGCCATTTCCTCACGATTTGGCCTATGTCTCGCGAGTGGAACATACTCGACCTCGAGAAGTTCCCTGTCGCGCCTGGCGCGCCATATGTCGGCCAGCTCGAGCCTCTCTCCGAACTTCGGCGGTCACTCCCCACCCAGGCTGCGTTTACTCCTTGTAAATCAGCCTGACCATCACGCCGAGCTGGCGGTGGTGTCGATTGCGGACCGATCCACGTATCGTTGCCGGTGACGGTGTACGTGTCTTCAAACTGCACGTTGTGACCTTGCCTAGGTTCCGCTATGTGCGTGCTGGAAGCGGCGTGTCGCTGTTGGTTTAAAATCAACTCCTCCAGCGACCTTACTTTCGCTATTAATTCCGCTAATAGCGAGCCGACTTCCCGAGGGATATAAAACTCGGAGCCGTCCTTTGCCAGGAGGCGTAGCATCACTCCTGGCTGCGCTTGTTGGTCGTCGCCGCGAGTTTCTTCTGCTTCGCTGTCCTGCTGCTGTAGAGGTAGCTGTGTGCGTTGCTCCTTTTGTTGTTGCGTAGTGTCCCGGTTACTGGCTGTGGTGTTTGGGTGTGGTGAGTGCTGGGTGTCGGACACGGCTTCCGCCGTCGTCCTACGCAGTATCTCCAATATCTGCTCGCTTTTGAGCACTACGTCCAGGGGGTGTAAATCCCAACTGGACGCTTCGACGAAGGAGCCGTCGTCTTCTAAAAGGATCCTCCGTAAGAGGTTTTCCCTTAGTGCCATCCGCCGGGGATTACATCCCCGGCTCTTCCGGCTCCTCGAAGTCTTGAGGCGTGTAGTTACCCAGCACCCACTGGCTTAGCCTGTGCATTCTCAAGAATGTGGAGTCGTGTCGCCTCAATTGCAACTCCGACAGGTGGCTATCGATCTCGCTTGGCGAGATCGACCACACCAATCCTCCACAGCTTCCTGGATGTTGTATGACATCGTTCGCTGGTTGTGCGTGTGCAAGGGATTCCTCTTCAATCCCGCAATTTACTATGCTTTTGCACGGCCAGTGGTATCCTTCACAAGGTACCTACTGGATTACCACTGGCTCAGGAAGTAACGATCTTCCCCAACTGGTGGTTTGGTCTTTACGCTATACCGAGGTTAACTCGTTTTTACTCACTTGCCTGGAGGTTATGTCGCTTTTGGCGTATTGCGCAAGCATAATAGTCGTCCGCGCAACCGATTCCCGGTCAAAACTGAAATTCGCGATTTTCGGGCGCTGCGCATGCGCGGCACTAAAATCACTATGTGTATCAGTACCGCCGCCGCATGCGCAGACGATTCTGCGTGTAAAAACAAAAATTTGATCTTTCGACCTTTTGCGCATGCGCAAAACCGAAATTAGTGAATATGCCCACCTCCTCGTGGGATGGGCAACCGAATTCGCGATAGCGATTTTTCACTTTTTATTTTCGGATTCTGCGCATGCGCGGGTCCAAAATTACTGCGCGCGCACCTTACGGTATCCCCCGCGCAGGCGTCATCGCGAATTAAGCCCTAAATCCGAAAATCCAAACGAAATCCCCAGTATTTAAATACTGGGTGCGGAATCCGGTAGTTTACTCCCCGGTGTGCACGTGTGATGACGCACAAAGAGATAAAACGCTAGGACCTATATAAAACAATTTTAATAATATAATACATAATTAATAAATAATTGCTAACTAATCTCTTTGTCGTCCTCGCTAAATACTTCAACAAATGCTCGGCCTTCACAAGCAATGTTCCTCACTAAATACGTGCAGACCGGGTAAATTCCTCCAAGCAAGGTTAGAAACCACCAGTTGGTTACCCTTGCACACACTGTACACTTTGTAATAATTAATTATCACCGCGATAATTAATTATTCGCAACGCGCGTCTCGACCTGTTTCGACGATCAACCAATTACTGTAAAATTCGCCGTTCCCTAATCTAATGTGCTGCACACGTTAATGGGCGCCAGTTGTAACGGGGTGAATTTAAAAGAGGGTATTAATCCCTCTCTGGGATGCGCCAGGCGATAAACGGGCGTCTACTACGCCCAGAGCAGCGCGCCGTTGTAGACGGACCCGTCGGCCGGCCGGAGCGCGTTGGCGCAGGCTCAGAACAAGCGCGCCCGGCTTTCGCTGTAGAAAGCTTAGGCCGCCTTCTACTAGACCCGGCGCTGCGCTCTGCCGTTGCCGCTGACTTCGGCGCACAATTCACCGGCGGCTAGATATGCACTAGCCTGACCTACTCTCGCCGGTGTTCCCGTACAACGTCGCTCAGGTTAACCTGAGCGACTTTCACTTACAATTTCCCCGTTGACGTTGCTCCTCTAGGAGGTGAAGCCTCCGACTAGCTGCAGCTGCTGAAAAGGTAGAGGGCGGTATTCGGGGGAATAGGGAACGGTTACTCGCGAAATGACAGATTCGACACGAATAATGAAAAAGTAAAATAAATAAGGTTTATTGGTCAAACGGAATCGCGCTAAGGGGCGCGAAGCCCGAACATCTCCTACAAAAACGAACGCGCAGGCCGAGACTTACGCGGAGCCGGCCGGTCGCACGGCCGGCGTCACCGCGCCGCGAGACGCCACAAAATGGCCGCCGCGCTCTCGCACACGAGGCCGCTTGCCTCTACGCAGGCGGCGTCGGATAGCCGCGCAACACTTCTTACGCGTGGCCGCTCGCACGCAAAACCTACGCGGCAAAAATACAAAGGAAGCGCACACTTACTTTGGCGCTGGCCAGCGCGTCGCTCGAGGTCTATCCCTCTCTCTCTCTCTCACGCTCCCGCGCTCTCGCCTCCTCGCTGTGAGGCGTCGGGCCTCGTGGCTCCTCGAGCCTCGGCTGCCGCCTCTTTCTCTCTCTCCTCCTCTCGCTTTCTGGGTGGCGGAGTGGCCCGGCCGGCGAGGCAGCCGGTGATGCGTCGCTGCGGGGCTGGCGGCGGATCGGAGGCGCAAAGGGCTGTTCCGCAGGGCGGGATGCGGCACTGGCGGGGCACTCCGAAGCACGGCACTGGTATATGGCGGGAGAACACGTGCGCACCTGTTGCGCTACAGGACTAGACTGCCCATCAATGGCCGCGGCGTCCCTTCGGAGCGCCACGGCGGCGTCTTCTTCTTCTTCTTCTTGCTTCGCCTCCCGCGCGTCCCGCTTGGCGCGCAGCGAGCCGCTGTACGTGCAAGCGCGCGCGATTCAAACCTCGCGGCGCGGTACACGCGGCTCTTTCGCCTTTATTGCCTGCACCCGTTACAAATACTTGTTATCTTGAAAAAGGCTTTCAGTTTTTTCTATATAATCAGATTTTTTAATTATAACGGTAGCATTTCCCTTATCAGCTCTAGTGATAAGTAACTGTGAATTTCGCTTTATAAATTCTTTTGTTTTCATTACATCTGTTTTGAACTGTTTATCAAAATGGTTTTCATTTGATAATTCTTTGTTGTAGTGTCTTTTTAATAGGTTGAGAAAAGTACCCCTTAGTGTTTTAACAGTTTCATCATTATCATTATTATTTATGAACATCTCAAAATTCTTTATATATTGCAATGTTAGTGTGTTGTCAAAACGGTTATTAAAATTAAATTTCTCTCCAAGTTTCAACACATCTATTACATATCTCGGGAGTTCAATGCCCGCGACATTCACACACCACTTTTCTTGTATATTTTCGCTCAGTTCAATTGTACGTTTTTCCAAAACACTTAGATTTCATTACACAAAATATTTCAAAAAACCATATGTATTCTAACAAGTGTAAAATGAAACAATACAATTTAATAACTAAAGTCAAAAAACAGCTTTTAAATACAGAAATTAGTGACATATACATACGTTTAGCTAGTATAAAAAAAGATATTACAAAAGTGAAAAAAACTTTCGAACATACCATCGATAATGATATTGTCATTCTTTTTGTTAATTATTATAATATAAAACTTAAATTTATTAATGTGCCTTTCAAACAAAAATTAGCAAAAAAATTAAATGATATTTATTACAAAAAATATAATAGTAATATAGACAGAGATAGATATAACGTTAATTTGAATAAAAGCAATGTCGAAAATCATAACACGCAGGTTATTGAACTGAGCGAAAATATACATTAAAATTAAATTTCTCTCCAAGTTTCAACACATCTATTACATATCTCGGGAGTTCAATGCCCGCGACATTCACACACCACTTCTCTTGTATATTTTCGCTCAGTTCAATAACCTGCGTGTTATGATTTTCGACATTGCTTTTATTCAAATTAACGTTATATCTATCTCTGTCTATATTACTATTATATTTTTTGTAATAGATATCATTTAATTTTTTTGCTAATTTTTGTTTGAAAGGCACATTAATAAATTTAAGTTTTATATTATAATAATTAACAAAAAGAATGACAATATCATTATCGATGGTATGTTCCAAAGTTTTTTTCACTTTTGTAATATCTTTTTTTATACTAGCTAAACGTATGTATATGTCACTAATTTCTGTATTTAAAAGCTGTTTTTTGACTTTAGTTATTAAATTGTATTGTTTCACTTTACACTTGTTAGAATACATATGGTTTTTTGAAATATTTTGTGTAATGAAATCTAAGTGTTTTGGAAAAACGTACAATTGAACTGAGCGAAAATATACAAGAAAAGTGGTGTGTGAATGTCGCGGGCATTGAACTCCCGAGATATGTAATAGATGTGTTGAAACTTGGAGAGAAATTTAATTTTAATAACTGTTTTGACAACACACTAACATTGCAATATATAAAGAATTTTGAGATGTTCATAAATAATAATGATAATGATGAAACTGTTAAAACACTAAGGGGTACTTTTCTCAACCTATTAAAAAGACACTACAACAAAGAATTATCAGATGAAAACCATTTTGATAGACAGTTCAAAACAGATTTAATGAAAACAAAAGAATTTATAAAGCGAAATTCACAGTTACTTATCACTAGAGCTGATAAGGGAAATGCTACCGTTATAATTAAAAAATCTGATTATATAGAAAAAACTGAAAGCCTTTTTCAAGATAACAAGTATTATAAATGAGTCAAAACAAATCCTTTATCTGGTTTAGAAAGAAGAACTTATGAATTAATCAAATGGTTAAATAAGATTGACTTCTCGTGTACGGGAAAAAAGTTTGATTCTATTTTACAAAAGTCCAATATTGTAAAAGCATATGGATTGATAAAAATTCATAAGAATGGCTTTCCCATAAGACCGATAATCTCGGCTATAAATTCACCGCTTTACAACATCTCAAAATTCTTTACGAAGTTCTTATCAAACAATCTAAAACAACCAAATTCACATGTAGATAATAGTTTTAAACTAAGAGAACAAATAGATAATTTCCAAATCCCACCTGATTTTGTAATAATTAGCCTTGATGTAGTAAGTCTTTTCACCAATATTCCTGATTATTTAGTTTATAAAGCAATAGAAAAAAGATGGACACAGATATATAATAAAATTAATATGAATTGCACAGAGTTTTTACATATAATAAAATACATACTTAACAATAATTTTTTTCAATTTAATGGAAAATTTTACCAACAAATTTTCGGTTCAGCTATGGGTAATCCCATTAGCCCCATCTTGGCAGACATTGTCATGGAAGATTTGGAAATTCAAGCGTTAAATAATCTTAATACGAAACCTTTGTTTTATTTCCGTTACGTTGACGATATTATTTTATGTATACAAAAAGACACGATTGATCATACTGTAAACACGTTTAATTCCTATGACCAAAATTTACAGTTCACTGTTGAACTACCACTTAATAACTGTATTAGTTTTCTTGACATCAAAATTATTGTCAATAATCAACAACGCATTATCACAGATTGGTACCATAAACAAACTTTTTCCGGAAGATATTTAAATTATTTATCTCAACATCCTCTTTGTAATAAAATTGCCATTATTTATAGTTTAGTTGACCGAGCATTTAAATTATCACACAACTCTTTTCACAATAAAAATATAAATTTTATCAAGGAACTTTTAAAACAGAATAATTATCCAACCGAATTATCAGAATTTCATATAAAAAAACGCCTAAATAAATTAAGAAATAGTAATAACAATAGATGCCATGAGAAAAATAAAAAATGTTTATTACACTTCCATATGTTAAAGAATTAGAAAGATCCATGAACATTTTGTTTAAACAACACAATACAAATATCATATATAGTACCAAGAATAAACTCAATAATATTATTAAATTAGGTAAAGATAATACTAAAATCTGTGATAAAGCGAATGTTGTTTATAAAATTAATTGCGAAGATTGTGAGGCTTCGTACGTTGGCCAGACAGGTAGACGTTTAAATGTACGAATTAATGAACACTCTAAAAAATACACTAGGAAAGATGATAATTCATCATTATATCTACACACAAAAAACAATAATCATAAAATAGATTTCAATAATGTACAAAATCTAGATACAGAAATTAATAGAGGAAAAAGATTATTTTCGGAAGCTGTATTCATACACACACAATCAAGATATATGAATAAACAATTCGAAATTAATAGTTTACCAAAAGAATATACCACTCTGATAAATAATTGTCAATTTATGTGCTTATAAGAGGAAAATACTGAAAGCAGCAAGTGAAGGAGAACAGGAGAACATGCTGAGGTAGAGTTGCCACGCACGCCCACGTTGTCGTAGGATTGCTCGAGGTCGAGAATTTTGTAACATTGGTTGGGGTCCCCCCTCTACTTAGACATACTCTCCTGATAGCACATCCGCTGTGTCGCTTCGAAAATCATCTATTGCATCCCCACCATTGTACGCGCTTCTTATACACACACATATATGCGTAACATCTGTATAAATACGACGAAAAATCCGAATTGTAAGCAGTGACGAACGGATTACTTTCCGTAAAAGAATCTGACAATACGTTTTAAATGTAAGTTTTATTTATTAATGCGAAATTAAGTTATTGTGAATTGTAAAAAATAATTGTATAATTGTTGTATTTAGAACCTGAAGAGGGACGTAATAAAATGTCCGAAACGTTGTAAATAATTGTTTTACTTATAAAAAACACCTTGGTAGTACGGCCATTAGCTACAAATTCTATAACTATACCAAAACCTACCATTGGCTACATTTAACCAACTATATATATAAATGTTTTATTAATGAAGAATTTCTATTTTGTTCATGCAAACCTTTGTAACGATGCACCTGATCAATAGACGCATCGATACGAAATCGCGATCAGAAGAAGCTTTCTCTCTCCTAGCATGCGTGCGCTAGAAAGAGAAAGCAGCCGAACCTGTCAACGGCATGGGAGAGCAAGCGTACGAATGTGTATATACATGTACACACGCATGTATACAAGTACCGGAGCTCGTACAGCGAGGAGAGAGAGCAGGCGACTGAGTAGCCGGCTTCCCTCTCCACCGAGCGCCGCGACCACGCGTCGCATACGACGCGCAAGCTATAACGCGCCCCGCCGCGCTGCCTCTACAGCACACGGCGAAGCGGGTATAAATACCGCCTCGTGCGCCGTGGAAAGGAGTCTCTCAGCCCAGTGCCGTAATCGCTAAAGCCTGGAGCCCTGCCGACGGAGCGGAGTATATGAGCGCACTCGTTACTCTGCACCAGAAGTAGCGCTGAGATGATTCCCCGGGTATATGAGCGCACTCGCTACCCGGGTGTTGTTCACAAGTAGTGGGAGCGCACTCGCCTACTTGTGAAGAACCGTGATCACGCGTCCCCAAACTCACGTACTCTAGTAGCAGGCTTAATGCTCGTGTATTATCATTGTTTGTTTCAGATCTACGCCAAAACCGAACCGATTGTGAATTAGATTTAAGCTATAATAAATTTGTTACTTTTCTTTTATACTTAAATTATTTGGCTTTGTTGATTTATTTCAATTGCTCTCCCTTTCGAATCCTGTCCGCTTAGCTATTCTCAAAGAGAGCAATCCTTACGCATGAATCACCGTTTCATGGCGCCCGAACAGGGACTAGTTTTTTCACGCGAAGGAACAAAATAAACTTTTCAAACAACATCTCATATTGAAATAAATTATACAAAGCAAAATAAAATTTTTTTTCGGAATCGAGCAATACTAGTAATCATGGGGAAAGTCGGATGGGTGTACAAGCTTCGAAAAGAGCAACTCAGAGACGAACTAGCGAAATTACAAATCGATAATACGGGAAATGTAACGGAACTACGACAGCGACTAGTAGCGATAGCAAAAATAAGTCCGGGACACTTTAAAAATCAACGAGAAGACGCGGAGGAATACAATGAGGAATTAGATAAGACCCGCGATATGGAAGAACAAACAAATAACGCATCAACACCACAGGGCATGCAAACACAATTTGTAATATCGAACCAAGATGCAAACACAGACCAGATAAATTATCTAACGGTAGAGAACGCGACCGCGAAAACCCTCGATCAAATGCGAAAATGGAACTGCCACTTCGACGGACGAGACGTTTACGGTTTTTTAGAAAGAGTTGAGGAATTACGTAAAGCATACGGCTTCACCGATGCAAATCTGCTTATAGGATTCCCGGAATTATTACGGGGGGAAGCTCAACTTTGGTACAGAAATTTAGAGCCTATAAATAGTTACGCTGAACTCAAAGAATCGTTGCGCAGCTTCTATATACCGCCGGGAGAACGACGAAATCTTGATCGACAAATAAGCGAGCGAAGACAAAAAATCGGCGAGATATTTAGAAGCTACGCCACGGCACTGAGTACGTTAATGCGCCGTCGAGGGGCATAAACCGCGAAACACAACTCGATAATATATACTATAACATGCGCGCCGAATTACGATTGCACATTCGACGGTCGGAATTCAACAACGTCAACGAACTAATCCAACGCGTAGAGGAAATTGAAGAAGTATTAGTACAAACCGGTAAAGAACGAAATGGAGAGAGATTAAGAATTAACGCTGGGAATATTATGGAAATAACGTCCACGTACGACCGGAACACGTGCTGCTGGAAATGCAAACAACGCGGACATAGGAGAATGAACTGTCGGAATCCACAAAGGAAATTTTGTTCGTATTGTGGGACAGACGGTATACTAACACGCGATTGCCGATGCCACGAGAATATAGATGCGCCGGGAAACGAAAAAAGGGTCGGACCCACCCCGGGACAGGACCGGCCCACGCAAACAAGAACTCCGATATCGACAGCCGCTATTTCGTTCGAGTCAACGCCGGTCGAGAGAAATTTCGAGGCCTAATAGATCCCGGATCAATAGGATCATATATAAACCCGCGCGCGGCGAATAAATGCCTTTCGCAAGGGTGGGTAAATCAGGCGGAACAAAAAGCAGCACGGATGGCCGATGGTACCTCTGCCACTCTTGAGAGCAGTATATCTGGAGAGTGCAGAGTACAAGGCAAAAACTTACGACACCGTTTTTTGGTTATGGAAGGATTAACAACCGATTTTTTACTCGGAATGGACATACTTGTTAAACTAAAAATACAACTAATGTTAAATGGAAATCAGATCAAAACCGGGAGAACAGACGGCACCGAGGGGTTATGTTCCGTCGGAGAACCAGTAGGTTTAGCTCAATTAACGGTAGCGGAGGAGGAACAATTAGAGGAATTCATAGAACAAAAAATGGCCGAGTTCGAAAACATTCAAGGGACTACGCCATTGATTCAACATAAAATTAGGGTTATCGAACAAACACCCATTAAACAGAGATACCGACCCAGGAATCCGGCTATGCAGGAAATAATTAACAAGGAAGTCGAGAAAATGCTAGAGGAAGGGGTAATTCAACCGTCGGAAAGCCCGTGGAGCTCCCCAGTAGTAATTACGAAAAAGAAAAACGGAAAACACAGATTTTGTATTGATTTCCAAAAGATAAATCAAATTTCGGAGAAAGACGCCTATCCGCTCCCACATATCAATGCAATTTTAGATAAACTCAGAGGGGCGAAATATTTATCCTCGATAGATCTAAAGAACGGCTATTGGCAAGTAGCCTTAACCCCAGAAAGTCGAGCGATAACCGCGTTCACAGTACCGGGAAAAGGATTGTTCGAGTTTAACGTCATGCCTTACGGACTTCACACGGCCCCGGCAACGTTTCAACGTCTGCTAGACCAAGTAATTACACCCGAAATGGCGCCGAACGCCTTTGCATATCTGGATGACATCATCATAGTAACAGATACGTTCGAGAAACACATAGAGAAATTGACTGAAGTGTTTAAACGACTTCAGGAAGCGCGACTTAAGCCGAATCCCGCAAAATGCCATTTTGCACGGAACAGGTTGACATATCTAGGGCACGTAGTAGACCGGAAGGGCTTGCACACCGACCCGGAAAAAGTGGCAGCCATTACTAGTTTACCGCCACCGGTTAACACAAAAGAACTAAAGAGATTCATGGGTCTTTTATCGTGGTATCGCAGGTTCATCAAAAACGTGTCACAAATAGCTTCACCGTTGAATAAATTACTCCAAAAGAAAATTAAATGGTATTGGGACGACGCACAACAAAAAGCTTTCGAAGAATTAAAACGTAGACTAACGGAAACTCCCGTATTAGCTTGTCCGGATTGGACCAAACCATTTATTCTACAGACGGATGCGAGTCTGCAAGGACTAGGAGCAATGCTTTCACAAAGCGACGGCACAAAGGAGTATGTTATTGCATACGCCAGCCGATCACTAAATAAAGCAGAGAAAAATTATTCCGTAACAGAGCTGGAGTGTTTAGCTGTGAAGTGGGGTATTTGGAAAATGCGCCATTATTTGGAAGGATATCAGTTTACCGTAATAACAGACCACCAATCGCTAAAATGGCTTAATAAAATAGAAAACCCATCGGGTAGATTAGCTCGTTGGGCAATGGAATTAAGTCAGTGGGATTTCGTGGTGCGTTATCGTAAAGGCAGTGAAAATACCGTGGCAGACATACTTTCACGACAACCGTTAGACGTAGGCGCAATTGACGCGAAAGAAAATGATTGGTATGCACACAAAATCACCGCCGTACAGACAAGACCGGACGAATACCCAGAATATTGCATAAGAGACGGAAGACTATACCGTCATATTCTTCATTCACTTGATTTTAAGGAGAACGATCCGGCAGACGAATGGAAAATATGCATCGCAAAATCAGAACAGGAACGCGTGTTAAAAGAAAATCACAATGATCTTACCGCCGGGCATTTGGGCATCGCAAAAACAGTACATAGACTGGCGCGTTATTATTATTGGCCGGGAATGTTTAAAGACGCGACAAAATACGTTCGAGCGTGTGGAAACTGCCAACGTCACAAAGCGCAGCAACAAGCACCAGCCGGTACAATGCATGCCACCTACGTCGACCAACCATGGGAAATGGTCTCGATCGACCTGGTAGGTCCACTTCCTCGGTCTAACACCGGACATTCGACGTTACTAGTAATGCAGGATCGACTCACGAAGTGGATAGAATTAAAAGCATTACGTAAAGCCACCGGAGCCGCGATTGCTAAAACAGTAAAAGAACAGATCATTCTCCGTTTTGGTTGCCCGAAAACTATTCTAAGCGACAACGGCAAACCATTTATTAGTCGAGACTTTGAAAATCTATTAAAAGACGCCGGGATCCATCATCGAAAGACACCACCGTATACACCGCAATGCAACCCCGTCGAACGTGCAAATCGTACCGTTAAAACCATAATCGGGCAATACACCAGTAGAAACCAAAAAACATGGGATTTGCATCTAAACGAAATAGCATTCGCGTTTAACTCCGCGCAGAGCGAAACAACGAATTATACACCAGCGTATTTAAATTATGGCCGCGAAATGATAGCTCCGGGGAGCTTGCATCAAGAAGTAAGAGTAGGTTCGGTGAAAACATTAAAAAATAGGATAGAAGAATTAAAAGACGCGATTGAAGTAGCAAAAACAAACACCGCAAGAAGCTTTAACCGGCAGCAAAAACATTATAATCTTAGAAGACGCGACTGGCAACCGAGGGTAGGAGACTTAGTTCTGAAAAGACAAATCACTCTGTCCAATAAGGCCAAAGCAATTAACGCAAAGTTACTAGATAAATTCGTCGGGCCATATACGGTAAAAAAATGTATAAATCCAGTAATATTCGATCTGCGAGACGAGAGGGGGAAGTTAGTACGGAATATTCACGTAAAAGACCTCAAACCCTTCGTCAATCCGGTATAAAAGCGAACGAAAATTTGTAAGGGCAGCTAGTTAACGATGGCAGCCCAAGCGTCAAGCATTGTACTCGAAACAGCGAAAGTAGAATAGTAAGCATAAATTGTACAGGTTATTAACCTTAAAAGTAAACATAACGATAAGCGAAAAATAACGACAATTCTTGCCCATTAGCTCAGTTCAATATCAACCAGCAAGTAACAAACATGCAAGAAATCGAGGCATGGGACGTACCATATATTCGCGAGGACACACAACACCAGCCAGCTCAGGAATATGTACCAACACCTCGACTAATTACTTTACATTTTTAATTTCTAACAACACAGTTCAGCTGCAATAATTTTTCTTTACATTTTCATATAAAATCCATCTCCAAACAACACTTTAAAAATAACTGTTTGTTTATAATTTCAATGATTTATTATTATTTTGATTATGGAAACTTAGTAGTTTTATATTCTTATAATAATTTCATTTTCTAGCAATTACAAATATTCACATCCAAAGCTTGAAAGACTGATTACTTAATTAATCGATGAATAAATATAAAAATAATAAATTTTATGATTGGAAATAATCTAAAAACACATTCTATGTAAACCCTAAGAGAATCATTTATGTCACTGCGTTAATATTAAGTAAAACATTATAATTAAATAAATAATAGTGATATTTACGACAATTTTGTAAACATGATTATAATATTTAGCTTGACTGTTTAGTTTTACCATTTCTTATGAAACTTCATATTATTATATTAATTATTTTTCTGTGAAACTAAAATTATATTTTTCGATTTTTTATATTCACTATAACTACACTTCTAATCAACGTATAACCACCGCTCAAATTTGTAATAGCTTATTATAAAAATACCTATCAAAATAAAATAGTAACTAAATTGTGAAATTGCGATATCTAACAATATTAAATAAAGTGAAGGAAACTGTGAAAAAGTCAGTGACAAGATTGAAGAGTGAGGGAGATAGGTATATGTTCTGTCTCTCTCATCTCTCTTTCTCTGTCGCACATATAGCGTTCTCTCTCACTCCTTAAAGAAGATACGAGCCGCCGGAAAATACCATAGAGAAGGGATGAGCGACCGCTCCCTGTGTTAAAGCATAGGAGTTCTCCCACGCAACTGAAAATCAACGTTGGGAAGGGATGCCGCCCTCACACCATTGGACACCGCTTTTCCGCACCACAACATTACGAGATATGCAAAGCATCCCTCGCCGCCGAACAGATCACCAATAATACGTTATCATAAAATGACGCAACCACTCGATTCGACACCGCAGCTTTAGAAGCAGAAGAAGAGGAGGAGCAACTGATTTAAATACGCCGAACGCGCACTGCTGAGGGTGCAGTTCACCACAAGCCTCACAAACTTTTCTGAACTGACGGAGTCAGATCAACACAAGCCTCACAAGCTGTGCTGACTACTCAACAGATCGACGCAAGCCTCACAAGCTTTAGATTCTGTATGAAAATTCGAATTTGTAATAAATATTCAAGTATTACCAAATTCAATTTCTCAAAAAAAAAAAAAATTATTATTACAAACATTCAAATTCCCACAAAAATTTCCTTTCACACTAAATTCAAGGGAAAATACATAATTTCTCAATTATCATAGTTCAAAGCTTTACGAGCCCAGACTACTGGTATTTTGAGAAATAACATACTTATTCATTACTCACTTTGTTCAGTGTGATTTTACGAGTCACCGTACACTTGAGTTTGATTAGTATTATTGTCTATTTCCAGTTTTAAAGAAAAACATATAATTACTAGAAAGAAAAAAAAAACACATTTTCAAAAGATAATTAACAATTTGCGTTTCTCAAATACCCGTAGCTTCAGCTTTACGAGTTGAGTCTAATGAAGTTTTGAGAAATTAAAAATATTATTTCGTAACCCACTTCGTTCAGTGTGTCTTTACGAGTCACCGTACACTTGAGTTCGAACAATATTGCAAGTTTTTCTATTCTTCAAGTGAATTTAAAAACAAATTTCAAACAAAATTTTCAAAATCTATTTTTTTCAAATTTTATTACATTTCAAATTTATTAAATTCAAGGGTAATACATAATTTCTCAATCATCATAGTTCAAAGCTTTACGAGCCTAGGCTACTGGTATTTTGAGAAATAACATACTTATTCATTACTCACTTTGTTCAGTGTGATTTTACGAGTCACCGTACACTTGAGTTTGATTAGTATTATTGTATATTTCCAGTTTTAAAGAAAAACATATAATTACTAGAAAGGAAAAAAAAAACACATTTTCAAAAGATAATTAACAATTTGCGTTTCTCAAATACCCGTAGCTTCAGCTTTACGAGTTGAGTCTAATGGAGTTTTGAGAAATTAAAAATATTATTTCGTAACCCACTTCGTTCAGTGTGTCTTTACGAGTCACCGTACACTTGAGTTCGAACAATATTGCAAGTTTTTCTATTTTTCAAGTAAAATTAAAAACAAATTTCGAACAAACGAAAGAAGTAATTAAAACAAAAATTTAGACAGTAAATTCAATTGCGAGCTCTGCTCTTCATAGGGAAGGGCGAATCTGAGAATAACCTGAGATTGGGCAAAAATTAGTACCCTACACGCATCATTTCCTGGGCTCGTGACCCTATTCCTAGTCCATACGGGGATACGTGCGGCCAAACGATCTTTACGAGACGTTCGTGCTATCCACCGTTGGTCCTTACGATAGCCAAATCCTAACCCAAAAATTAGCCAAATTTAAATCTCAACGTTAACAGTGAATTTGATATTACACTCCTTTCCTCAGCTCGTCCAAGGTTTACTAGCTAGCACAGCTAAGGCCTGAAAGAGCATAACTCTTAAATGAGTTAAACATCCCAGTCGTGTCGTGTTTTAGGACGTGACACTTAAGAAGAAGAGTCAGCAAAATTCAAAGGGAGCCATCCAAACAAGATTGGAGGCTCTCGAGTCAAGGTGGAACGGCATTCAAGAAAGGCACACCGAAATAAGGGAGATGAAGACTAAGGTGGACGAGAGCAAATCCTACTTTAAGGAGAACCTCATCGAACAATATGAAGAGATCTTTTTTGAGGAAAAGGCGAATTCTTGGATGCCTTGGAAGAATTAAAGCCAAAACTAACGCCGGGTAGCGAACCCTCGACTCGGTTGAAAAAAGAACTACACCTCGTAAGTTACCCGCTATCAGCTTGCCGAAATTCTCAGGCAAGTACTCGGACTGGTCGTCATTTAAGGACATGTTCTCAGCCTTTATGAAACATGATATCGATCTGCGAGACGTTGAACGTTTGTATTATTTAAAGAGCTGCCTGTCTGGGGAGCCACCCAATCTCTTAAAAAACATTCCCGTCATAGATGATAATTACACTCGTGCCTGCGCGCGTCTTGCAACGCACTACGAAAATAAACGTGCACTTATAAATTTATGTATTAATTCTTTTCTCGATCTCAGCCCTGTACAATGCGAGTCGCACACCGCCTTAAAGACGCTCAGAGGCGGAAGGACGGAAGTCATCGAAACCTTGCGAAATCTGGAGCGACCTGTCGACCAGATGGGTGACTTCTTCGTTAACCTAACCGTTTAACACTTTGATGCCAGCACTTGCCGAGATTGGGAACTCTCTCTCGGTGACACCACAACGCCGACGACCTGGAACCAGCTGGACACCTTCTTGAAGTCCCGTATCCAGGCACTCGAAATGACGTCGGTACAGACACCTGCCTTATCGACACAGACACCTACCTTATCGACAGGTAGTCATGCGCATAAGGGAACGCCGTCATCACTAAGGAACACACGTTCGTCATTGCTCCTACTGTCAAGGAGAACATTTTATTAGCGCATGCGATAAATTTCGATCGCGTTCTCTCGATGATCGCCACTCCTTTGTTACAGAAAGGAAGCTTTGCATAAACTGCTTAGGAACGCATCCCATTGCTGAATGCAGGTCAACAGGGATTTGCTTCTTATGTCACAATCGGCATAATTCACTACTGCACCGGTCCCCAAGCAGCAAGCAGGCATCTACCCGGTTCCAGAGACCAACGCCGCAGTTTAACCAAGCTTCCAGTAACTCCACCCAAACTGGAGTGCACAACGCTCAACAGCAGCAAGGCATCACACCTCACCAAAGGACCTCGCCTTCAGCCGCTCCATCCGGACCCTTATCTCTCCCGACTGCGCCTCAGCAGACTACGGATCTCACGACGCACGCTACCAGAGCACCTCTGCAGCCACGGTCAACGAGATTGCTCGTCACAGCAAGAGTTTTCGTGACTTCAACCCGGAATCGAGTATCACGTGTTCGAGCACTCATCGATCCCTGCTCCGAGGCAACCTTCGTCTCAGAAGCGCTCGCTCAACTCATAAAGGCGCCTCGCCAGTCCGCTTTTGAGCCAGTCTCTGGCGTAGGAGCACTGCAGAGTCACACGGTTAAATCAAAAACTGTAATCAGTGTCTCACCTCACTTCGCAAGTGATCATTCCTGGAGAATGACAGCATCGATTCTACCTCGTATTACAGAATACGTCCCATCTCTCCAGCATACGCTGGACCCCTGCGCCTTCTTAGAAGGGTTGATCCTCGCCGATCCCGAGATGAATCATACTGATGAAATCGACCTTATCATCGGCGCCGACGCGTATCCGCTGCTCATAGAAGAGGGGCTCCGCAAGGCACCAGACGGCGATCTTGATGTTCAAGCGACTGGACTAGGATGGATTCTCACTGCCACTCAATCAGTAGCAACTGACGATCTTCTTCCGATATCTAGTTTGCTTTGTGTCGCCAACGAGGATTTGTTACATCTTCTCACCCGCTTCTGGCAACAAGAAGCCCTGCCTGCAGGTCCCATGCCCCTCACACAAGATGAGCGAGCATGCGAGGAGCACTTCGTTGGAACTCACCGCAGGAACGTTGATGGCAGGTATATTCTTCACCTTCCCTTCAAATCAAACTTGCCTGAATTGGGAAATTCAAGTCAAGCTGCAATCTCTGCTCTTCGTCGAACCGAGCAACGAATGATGAGGCAGCCCACGTATAGCGTGGAGTACAATAAGTTCCTGCAGGACTACCTGTCGTTGGGACACATGAAGGTATTCTCACCAGTGGAGTCCGTATCAATTTCGGACTCCCCCTCGTTCTATCTGCCCCACCACGACATCTATAAGGCTCACGGAGACACGATCAAGCTGCGCGTCGTTTTCAATGGCTCGATCAAGTTGGCTTCAGGGCTCTCCCTCAACGAATGCCTTCATGTCGGCCCTAAGCTACAGCGTGAACTCTACGATATTATGTTACTGTGGCGAAAATTTCGCTACGTCTTCTCGGCAGACATCGAGAAGATGTTCAGACAAATTCTGATTGCGGAAGAAGATCAAGTCTTCCAACGAATTTTGTGAACCAATAGCCTCACTACAACCATATCAAACCTCTGTACTGTTACGTATGGTCTGGCTCCATCGCCATACCAAGCCATTCGTACACTGCACCAACTTGCTAACGATGAGGGAGCCAAATCTTCTCTCGCCGCAGAAGTTATTAAAAATCATACCTACGTGGATGACATTTTTGCTGGAGCTGACACTGTGAAGGAGACTGTCGAACTCAAGTCAGATTTAGTGAAGCTGCTCAAAGCGGGCGGGTTTCCACTCCGCAAATGGGTTTCCAATCATCCAGATATCTTATCTGATGTACCTCAGGAGCAGCAAGCTGCAGCTCAATTTCTTACCTGGCATCAAACAGAAACAGTTTCAATGCTCGGAGTTGCGTGGCAGCCCCTTCTCGACGCCTTCTGCTTTCAGTTCAATTTCAACGCTTCTTCAACTGATGTAACCAAAAGAGTCGCCTTATCACTAATCGCACAACTTTACGATCGACTGGGATCGATCGCTCCAGTCACAGTGGCCTTCAAGATCTTTATGCAGTCACTGTGGCACGCCGGTATTGGTTGGGATCAACCCCTGCCGGCTCATCTCCAAAAACGATGGAGTGTTCTTGTCGCCGACCTACCCCAGCTCCAACGCTTCTCCGTACCTCGTTGGCTAGGCCTCTCTAAGGACCTTCGACTGACAGAGCTGCACGGATTTTCTGACGCCTCTGCACGTGCTTTCGCAGCATGTTTATACCTGCGCACAGTCGACAAGAGCGGTAACGTAAACTCTATACTTTTAACTTCAAAATCTAAAGTCGCACCCCTCAAGTAGGTCACCTTGCCTCGGCTGGAACTGTGCGGAGCCCTGTTGCTCGTGCGGCTCACTCATCGAGTTCGCCGCATCTTATCCCTCGACCAAGTACGCTGTCACTGCTGGTCGGATTCCACCATCACTCTTGCTTGGATTCGAGAAAACCCCACGGCTTGGAAGACGTACGTGGCAAACCGGGTTTCTGAGATCCAGACGACGCTGCCGGACGCGTCATGGCATCATATCGCGGGAACTGAAAACCCAGCTGATTTGCCATCAAGGGGCACATCTGCAGCAGAGTTAGCCAATTCTTCACTCTGACTGCACGGACCACCATTAATTACTGCTACCGATGTCCCTTGGCAGGATGTTAGTAGTCACGAGGCAGACGATCTACATGGAGAAATCCTGGAGAGAAGAAGTGCTACGAGTCACGCAGCAGCTGAGCTACCAGTAGCTAACTCACTGGATCCATCCTTTATAGAACGATTCAGCTCGTTGTCTCGCCTAGTTCGAGTCGTTGCTAGTTGGTTTCGACTCATGCTGCGGGCAAAAGCTCGCATCGCAGCTCGCCATTCTCAGCGCGATCTTACCGATGAGGAACTCATGCAGATTGACGAAGTAACTCTAGCTCGATCGTTGCAGGTAATCAAGGCATTGGTTTACTGGGTACAGCATATTTACTTTTTCGAGGAACTTAAATGTCTAGACAAGCTCAAAGAATGGCTTAAATCTACCCCCAGGAGAGCACTTCCAAAATCTGCCGTTTTGCCTCGAGCGAGCCCCTTGATTCGCCTCAACACCATTTTAGACGAGCACGAACATTTGCGAGTTGGAGGAAGGTTGAGGTACTCACTCCTTCATCCTGACAAGAAACATGCATTGATTTTACCTTCTCAGTCAAACCTCACGAAATTGTTGATTGTGGATGCTCACATTAAGACACTACATGGGGGCACGCAACTCACTCTCAATTATATTCGACAAAAGTTTTGGATTCTTCGAGGCCGACAACTCGTTAAGTCCATTATTTTCCATTGCCTCTGCTGCTGGCGACAACGAGCCAAATCTGCTGTACAACTTATGGGAGACCTCCCTCTCAAACGAGTTAGGCCTTCTAGACCCTTCCTTCATTCAGGGGTAGATTACGCAGGGCCGATCTACCTGCGCTTCTCCAAGGGAAGGGGAGCAAAATCCTACAAGGGCTACATCAGCGTGTTCGTGTGTCTGGCCACGCGAGCCGCCCACTTGGAGGCTGTCTCCGGCTACTCAGCTGATGATTTTCTTGCTGCCTACAAGTACTTCATCGCAAGAAGAGGAATTTGCGCCTCGCTCACAAGCGACTGCGGACTCAATTTCATCGGAGCGGATAAAAAACTTCGGCTCTTATTTCACCAGGCGGGCACCCAGCAGAAGGAAATTGCTCGCCTCCTCGCTAACGACGGGACTGAGTGGCGCTTCAATCCTCCAAGAGCGCCGCATTTTGGTGAGATTTGGGAGGCGGCCGTCAAATCCGTAAAATTCCTAAAGAGAGTCATCGGCGAAGCCCTCTTGACGTTCGAAGAAATGACGACGCTACTTACTCAAATTGAGGCAGCCCTGAACTCACGCCCTCTTCAGCCAATCACTGACGATCCGGAGGATTTGTCCGCCTTAACTCCGGGGCATTTTCTCATCGGAGAGCCTCTCGTTACGGTACCTGAACCATCAACGCTTGATCTGTCTTGCTCTCGTCTGGACCGATGGCAGATGCTGCGGAATATGTACGAGCACTTCTGGGGTAGATGGTCCGAGGAATATCTCCAAACACTACAACAACGGCCCAAATGGCGCAACACGGAGACTCAGATTAAAGTTGGTGACCTATGCCTGCTCCGCAACGAGCAGTACCCTCCTAGCAAATGGCCGCTGGCCCGAGTCATCAAGGTCCATCCGGGACCAGATGGTCTCGTTCGAGTGGTGGACGTGAAGACTCCAGCATCCAGCTACACCCGGCCTATTGCCAAGATCAGCCTTCTGCCTCTCGAGGACACCTGTTCACCGCCATCCGGTAAAGGCGGGCGGATGTTCGGAAAACTACCGAGACGCCTCTACCACCGCGGAACTAGCACATCACAGAAACTCACTACAAGCAAATTCACTACACGCACACTTACTTACTCGTATACGGACCTACTCTTTCGCTTTTGCAGGTCAACCACGCTATCGAACTCAGTTTTTCGTGAGAAGCGCGAGCGCGACAACACGTCAATACACACGCTAGACAAATCACGCACGATAATGATTGCTACCTTCCCAGGAGTTCAATTGTAACTTACAGTTTAGTTATGTGTTTAATAGATCAGTTTTGTTTAAATGACTAAGTCTTTCTTTTGTTGAAACCCCTGCTCCACTGAAGTCCATCTATCCTCGCTCTGTGTATTCATCGGTACGGGAAATATCTATCGTAGAGTAATGTCGCGACTAACTGATCTGTTGATTAATAAAACATACATATTTATAAGAAACTCGCGAATCTTGATCATTGTGTTTATTCCTTATTCATATAGTAGCAAATCCCTAAACTAATCCCTACATTACAATATATTGGGTAGTGGAACCAGTTCTCGATAGGTGTCCAATTGTCGATATTTTTCCTTCTAATATCGATTTATGGTCATATCTGACAACTATTTGCACAAAAAAAATTTCTTATGGTAACTGAATATCATTCAATCTTATACTGTTAAATTGCGCGCGTTCAAACTACGCCTTCTATTAGAAAAAAATTAAATCATGAATCGACCTCCCATTCGTCGCGATTTCCGTTGCTACCTTAACTTCGCCGTTAGCAGAGGACCTCGTTTGGATAAGCGTTTTACAAGAAAAAACGAATTTTTTGGCCGCATGAATGCATCCTACAATAAAAATAGAAGGCTATTATGGCTAAACCCAAAAAGCTAACATTTTATTTATTTATTTTTTATTGAATTATCGGGAACTGCTCCCAAAAAAACATGCCAAACGAAATTCTCGATACTGTGAAATGTAACCGTAAATTCTCATTCAATTTTTAATGTATAATTAATTTATCAATTCTTGTAATACATTGTTTCTAGATTTATTTTTTTTTTATAGAATTTTAGTTTTTTGTCTGTATTTTTTTTTTTTTGAGCACAATGTTTATGATACTTTTAGGTTAGTTTTTCAACATATTTGTATTTGTATTTGATAGTGTACAAAATATTGTTATGAAAACGAATATTGTATGTAATAAGATAGAAAAGTTTGTATGCTTATAGGTAGTGTTTTTAGCTACAATTTACACACAATGAAAGTTGATTTTGATCCTCTCGTGTAAGAGATGTACAATATTATTTAGTTCATTGGGTCCAAATACTTCCTACGCTAAAGGCACCCCAAGTTTTAAGTCAATCAACGAGCAACTGAATTGTAGATCTCCTAAGTGAAGGAACCAAAATCAACTTTCAAGATGTGAAAATTGTAGCTATAGACGGTACCTATAAGTATACAATATTTACAACTTTCATTATTCGATAACTCACTTATGGGCGGGGGGACTTTATCACAGGAAATATTGGAACCGCATGGACAAAATGACTTGATCCATATTTGATATTATTCCTTCTGACTATAATAGTGATGGCATGTACGTATTACTTTTCCAAATAAAATTTATACTAAACATGAGAATTTTATAAAAACATACATTTTCTTTGATTTTACAATAATTTGTTTCCAAAAACATACTTAACCATTATAGTCACAAAGAATCATATCACATATAAAGTCATGTGACCCATCGGATCCAAATATGTCCAGTGGTAAAGTGACCCAGCATATATCAACGTGCCATAGGAAAACTAACACGTTTAAAATTTCATACGAAGGTTAACACATTTAGGAGTTCATACTAAAACTAACACATTTGAACAATTTCGGACTAAAGTAACACATTTAAGAAATTTCGGACTAAAACTAGCACATCTGAACAATTTCGGACGAAAAGTAATACATTTAGGAAATTTCGGACGAAAACTAACACATTTGATTTACGATTTGAAAAAATTCTTTTTTTCCATGAGTAATCGAATCACTTTAAATACAGTTAAAAACGTAACTCTAGGATTTTCGTGTTTAAGGCCTTCCAGTCACTGAAAATCAAAAATACCCTCTATCGTCAATTTTAAACATAAGAAAAGAACTTCCATTCTTCGCAAGATTCAAGAAAAAGTACTTGGTCGATTTTCGTGCAAAAAATTATTTTCTTTGTTATTTGAATCTCTATGCTTCCCCTGTTTTACATTTATAATTTTGAACCTCATTGTTTTTTGACAGAGCATTATTCGACAATTTTGAAAATTGTTTGGAAATTATTTTTAAAAAGTATTTGAAGATTTTTCTAGGGAAAAAAATTGACATTTGGAGACAGGGGAAGAATAAGAGATCGAATAACAAAGAAAAAAAGTTTTTATAGAATGACACCAATGCAAAAGTGTTTCTGGAATCGTGCGCACAATGGTACCATTATATATTACCATTTAAAATACACGGTAAATGGTTTTCTTGATTGTGGGTGACTGCAAGGCCTTAACAATACAATCATCATGTTGTATTACGTACTTTCTTTATAATTTCTTGAAGTAATAATATATATAAAAAATATATAACAGTATGAAACAAAAGAACTTTCCTGAATAAACTGTCCACAATCCATTTTAATGAATATTCAGTTAAATCGACATTTTATTCAATGTTCCTTCTAGTTCATTAAAAAAAATAATAATGTCAGATTTGTACTCAGCGATTTCGAAAACATTAATTAATAGTGATTCTAGCGACTGTTAGCCCGTAGTCTAAAGCGCTCTTAAGGATGTTCAGGAGTCCTGGTGAAACGCAGAGATCGACTTGAAAATTTTACATGTTAGTCCTTAGTTAAAAACGCGATTAAATGAATTTTTTGAGAATTTTGTCTACGTGGTTTTCGAGAAAAAAAATTGTTGAAAATCGAGTTTGTAACGTAGGCTTTTATGGAAGAGAGAGAAAAAAATCTAAATGTGTTAGTTTTCGTCCGAAATTCCGAAAATGTGTTATTTTTCGTCTGAAATTATTGGAATGCGTTAGTTTTCGCCCGAAAATTCGTAAATGTGTTAGTTTTCTTCCGCAAAAAAGGTTGTGTTAGTTTTCGTATGGCACGTCGATATTAAGTACTTATAAATGTGGATTTTTCATCATAAATTATGGTATTAATTTATTTATATTATGACGAGTTCTATTTATAAATAAGCAATGACAAAGATGCCTTAACAATGTTCACGTAATAGACGTAGAATGGTACCATTTCCACGCAACCATGAGGCAGATACCAATAGCGCAATTTTTTTAAATGGTTTCCCCATGTATTGTATATGATACATGTAATACATACAATATACTATACATATTACATGTTTCATGAAATCATAACAGAACGTACAAAGCTGAATAAGACCCCATTTTTAGTAATAATAAAATAGCAGAAAGGGGCCGCTACATAGGAAATCATTATAATTTTGAGGAATATATTTTTATTACGATCATATAAAAATAATTGAGTACAAAAGGCATGAAGTGTTATTGTAACATTTTTTAAATATATATATATGTCCAAGCCATTGATACAATTTGTTTTATTTGACTCATAAAATAATAGATTAAGGTACTGTATAATAATTCTTTTAGTTCATCATTATTATCGCTAAGGGGAGATAATTTTACTATTATGATTATGCTTTTACGATTATGACAACAAATTTTGTTTAAATGATTCTACTGAGTAATATAAAGCACTCACCAAAATCTGAATAAGAACATTTGAATGGGGAAAAATGATGTACCTGTTGACGTTTTCGACGTTTGCTAATACGTATGAAATTCATATTTTCTACTGTACCTTTGCACCTTTTCTTCTCTAATCTTTCCTCGGTCATATTTTGCACTGTATACTTGCACCTTTTTTTCTCTAACCTATCTTTTGTTATATTTTCTACTGTATCTTTGAACCTTTTTTTCTCTAACCTTTCCTCGGATATATTTCCCACTGTATCCTTGCACCTTTTCTCTTTAACCTATCTTCAGTCATATTTTCTACTGTATCTTTGCATATTTTCTTATCTAATCTTTCCTCGGCCATATTTTCCACTGTATCATTGCATCTTTTCTTCTTCAACCATTCCTCGATCATATTTTCTACTGTATCTTTGCATCTTTTCTTCACTAACCTGTTTGCGCTCATATTTTCCATTGTATCTTTGTCCCTCTTCTTCTCTAATCTATCCTCACTCATATTTTCCACTTCTTCCTTTCTTGCTGCCGAGGTCGCAAATCGCGCTTCAGTGATTCGCCTGAAGACTCTCCTTTTTCTCCTTTATGACCCTCCTTCTTTTTGGGTGAGGAAGACCTTTGAGATGGAGGTTGAGGCTCTGTTAGTGCTTGCGATTGCAACGCCAATCTTACTTCCTCTGCAAACATTTTAGACAGAGTTGCTATCCAACTTTGCCCATTACCCTTGGCCGAAGTCGTCTCTGTTGGCCCTGGGAGCGCCGAAATTTTTAATTTCGGCGGCTTCTCCTTGCCTCCTCGAAGTACATACGCTACCTCAGGGAGAAGGCTTTGGTCGGGCGGTGGTGGCTGCCGATATGATTTTGCCACCTCCAGAGTTAGTTCGGCTTCGACGCTCAAGCCCAATAATGTGTCGATGTCGTCGAAGTCGACTCTCCGCACCATGCGCTGGAGATCTGGTCGTAAGTTACAATGTAGAGTGTCCAGCTGGTTCGAGAGAGGCATAGGCGGCTCGATCTTCTTCATGATCGCGAGGAGACAGGTGATGAAACCACGCACTGGTTCATCTCTCCCCTGCGTGCATGCGGTTGCCTCCTGCATAATCCTTTATTGAAATCTGCGGTTGGCGCCGTACCATTTTCGTGCCGACGCGCAGAACTCATTCCACGTGGACCAGCTTGCTTTATTATTCTAGTACTACGTAGCGACGACTCCGGCAGAGTTCGGATAGAGAACTTAACATTTCTTCATCCGTCATTTTTGCCAAATTTCGACACTCATCGACACGATTTAAAAAAACGTCGATGCTGTGTCCTTTTTGGCTCGTGAATTTCAATCCCCACTTGCGCGCTATGATGCCAACATCCCTCAAATTGTTTCTGTTTTTCCCCATAGGCCTCGGGGTGCTAACATTTAGCACGCTGGGATCGTTACGCAAATCTCTCGAATTTGCTTGCTGATTCGGGAGAAACACCTCCCCCTTCCAGGCCCCGTCAACCAAACGATTGTGCGGCATCCGTGGGGGATGAATGAGCGGATTGCGAGATGTTGGTGGGGTGTGCAAGTCTGCCTGCTGGTGTTACGGATATTTAAAGGTGAGGGTATCCTAGAAGCCCTCCTGACGTTGCCCACTCGGCACGTGTTCTATCCCTGTGCTCCACGCAGGTGCTTGTGTTGCATTCTGCGTGAAGCTTTCCAGTGCCAATTGCCACTTGGACTGACTGTCCGATAATTGCTTACCCTCTGCGTGAGTTGAGTCAGGAACGTGCTCAACTCCGCAGGGATTGGCGGATTCTCAGTTTGCACTGTCGTTGTATTTTGTTGTTTTTCGGTGGTTACTTCTGCGTCTAGTGCTGGCGTAGTCCCCGAAGTCGTTTCTTGGTCAGATCCATCGTCAGTGTGTTCTTCTGGTGCGCTTTTCTCCGCTGCGCGTGTGGTCAATTCAAGACTCGTCTGCCCGATTTTACACTTCACGACTTCACTGTCGCGAATGAATTCGAGTGGGTGCGGTTCATTCTCATCTGATCCCCGCGCCCATGGCGTCTTGATTTCTCCATTGCAGACTCTGTCGATGAACGTTTGGCAAAGGTTTACTCTCTCCACCCATGCAGCGTGTTCATCGACTTCTGGTCCCTCGACGATGAAGTCATCATTTGAGTAATCTCCCTGCAGCCATCTGTGCACGCGATACTGAGAGTCAAATAAAAAAAATTGTAAAATCACTTAACGTACAGTTTCATTTTAAATGTACTTTCACCCTTAAAAAGTTGTGAAATCTCGATAAAAGAATTTTTTTATAAAAGTAAAAACTTAGGCAAGTATATACAATCCTTGTACTATAACGGATAATTAATTCTCCGGCTGCTCGGTAATTATTCAGTTATAAATATAGTGCATGCGGCAGCGAGGCTAGCGCACCTCGTGCAATGCACACCGCATGCGAATCTTAAAGATTGAATAGTAATGGGAGAACGGGGTAAGGTAAATAACTACTCGCGGTTAACAGGTAGAAACCGTATGACGTTTATTGCGCTGAAAGGAAAGGGGGGGAACACTAGTAGCAATGCGCGGTCAGCAGGCGCGTAAGGAGGCCCGAGTCGCCGCGAGTTAGAGAGAGAGAACGGAGGGTCGAGCCGGCACTCACAGGAGTTGCAGTATCGCTGTCGCCGGCGGTCCCTCGCACCAGCCCCTGGTGCGTCGCTCGTTGTCGTTCGCCTCAGGAGGACCACGTGCCGTGGCGGGGTGCGCACAGACACACACACACACACACGCACACACTCACTCACTCGGGGGACAAAAGTCGCGGCACAATCGCGGAACACTATTCGGTAACAAGGCGAGGAACGCGGGCGCTATCCCAAACGAGACTAACTTTCTCTCCCGAGTCTAAGCAGTTTGCGCGGGCTCCTCGCGTGCGCCTCTCTCTCTGTCTCTCTCTCCCTCACGGCCGAGCGTCCCTGCGCATTGTCTGCACCTGTAACAACTCGAAGAAATTAGTACACTTATCATACGGGAAGAGAGGAAAATGACGAAGAATAATTTTCCGTGATACGCCCCTCCCCCAGACACTGGTTACGGGGGATGTACCAGCTCGAGGCACTCTCTCCGTCATGCAACATGCAATAAGGGATGGAGCTTCGACGAGCCATGCAATAGGCGTGAGGAGTACAAATAGGGAAAAAAAGGTAAGCAACTCGGGTTCCCTTTTACAGTTTCCTTTATTTGGGGTCTATAATACATTCGGCCCTACGTGGTCCGAAACACTCGAGTGCGTTTCGCAGGACGATCGTCGGTCTGGCGGCTCGCAGGCGCGCGGCCTTGGCGAGGTCACTGTCCGTCGCAACCGGCGGAAGCGCTTATTGGCGCATCCCCGGGTGATTCGCCCTATCCGCGAATAGAATTAGTCACTATGTTCAATGGTGAGGCGTGAGGATAAGGGGTTAGTGACATGCTCGGCGCGTCGCGGCGCGCGTACGTCGAGGGGAAGGTGTTGCGACGCGGTTTGTCGTGTCTGCGTTCCGAGAGCTTTTAGGCCGTCCGCGACTTGGGGGTGGCGTTGCGCTTGCGTTTGCCGCGAGTAGTGGCGGCTTTCACTCGTCAGCATCTGCCGTTACTCGCGAGCGCTTGCTCGCCTGGGCCCCTATGACACGTGTGGTTCGCGTTACCACCAACCATGCTTTGCATGGTCTTCCCCTCTTGCGGAGTGCGGGCTGCTGCTCGCTCGCCAGGTCATTGGGAGACCCGTCGTCGTCGAGATCTTTCCCAGCCTGGTCATCGCGTGCTGAGTTAACGTCAGTTGAGCTCCCTGCCTCTACGGTGAGATCAACCTTTTCGTGGCAGGGTTTGAGCTCTTCCACGTGGACTTTGCCGCAGTCTTTTCCGTTAAAGTCTTGCAGCTCGTACACATTCAAGCCCAGGTTGGCTGCTATTATGTACGGACCCGCGTACTTTGGCGCTAATTTCGCGGCTACCCCTTGGGCTGCGGAGGACAGGATGCGATTTCGCTTCCACACCTTGTCCTATAATTCAAAGTGAACATCGCGGCCTGACGCATTATAATATTGCGACTGTCGCTGTTGCGCTGCTGAAGCGTTCTTCGCAGCGAATTGTTGCACGTCTCGCAATTTCTGCAACCGCGTGCACCAGCGCTCGAGCTCGGCTGCTTCTGCAAGCTCTTCCGCTACGCGTTCTTCGCGGCGTTTCAAGAAAACGGGCGGAGTCGGTTGCCGACCCATGTTCAGGAAAGCTGGGCTCGACCCTGTCGACTCCTGAGTCGCAGTGTTGTATGCGAAAATTAATTCGGGAATATGCAAATCCCAATCCTTATGGTTTTCTTCGAGGAACGCGGTGATCATGGTTTTCACCGTGCGATTCACTCGCTCCACAGGATTCGCCTGCGCGTGATCCGGCGGAATCGTCGTATGCGTAACACCACACTTGTTTAGGAAGGAGTCCAGAGTCTTGTTCTGGAACTCCGCTTCATTGTCGGAGTGAAAAGCTTCGGGTACTCCAAAGCGCAGGAAGATTGGCTGTTCCAGTATCTTTTCGATGGTACGTGCGTTCGCCTTGCGAATCGGCACGCATTCGATCCATTTTGTAAATAGATCCAGGAATATCAGCAGGTACTCGAAACCTCGAACGGACCTGGGAAAAGGTCCCAGAATATCCCGTGCAACTATCTGCCACGAGCGTAATGCACGATGGCTGCCCATGAGGCCTACCGGCGCTGTCTGCTGCACTTTTAACACGCGCATGCGTTTTCGCTCAGCCTAAGTGATCCGCGGTAGGTTCTGCGTGGCTTTCTTGCATTGCTTTCTCGCGCTTCTCAGCTCGTAGCAATAATTTCCTCGCGTCCTCGTCCTCGAGCAAACCTTCGACAGCAGGGTTCGCGGACGGTCGCTATAGAGGCGCCCGTGAACTATCTTCCACCATGGATAGTCGCCGGGATTTTGTCCGACGGCGGCGACCATGCGTTTGTACCAGGCGTCGTCTGTCTCTTCAAAGATGTCCACTTCCGCGAGGTCTGGCGCTTCCTCGTCCTCCAACATGCGAGAGAGCGCGTCAGGCACGTGGTTTAGTGAGCCCTTACGATGCTCGACGTCGTAGTCATGCGCTTGCATTTCAAGCGCCCACCGCGCTAAGCGTCCGGTGGGATTATGCAAATTGCACAACCATTTCAGACTACTACGGTCCGTTATCACTTTAAAGTGATAGCCTTCGACGTAAGCACAGAACTTGCGTATCGCCCACAAAACTGCGAGGCATTCCCGTTCCGTGACGGAATAATTCCGTTCCGCTGCGGTCACCGTGCGACTTGCGAAGCATAAAACTCGCTCTTCGCCGTCGATTGTCTGCGTGAGTACCGCTCCAAGGCAAATATCAGTCGCGTCCGTTTTAATCACGAACTGGTGTTCAAACGACGGCCGGTGTCATACCGGAGCAGACGCAATGAGAGCTTTAATCTGCTCAAATGGGGATTGCTCCGCTTCACTCCACATATACGCAACGTTGTGCTTTGTTAACTGCGTAAGCGGCTCCCCGATCGTCGCAAAGTCGAGCAAGAACTTGGGATACCGCGACGCCATGCCAAGAAACCTTCTCAACTGTTTGAGATTCTTCGGCGCCGGATATTCCAAAATTGGAGTGATCTTGTCCGGGTCAGGCTTAAAGCCGTCTCGCTTAACTAAGACCCCGAGAAACTTGACCTCGCTGAGACCTGCGTCTTTAATACGCTGGAGAACGTGGCTGAGCCACTTGAGGTGTTTCTCAAACGTCTCCGTGACGATAATAATATCGTCCAAATAGGAGAACGCATGAGGTTCCATCTTCGGACCGATAACGCGGTCCGAAAGCTCCTGGAAGGTCGCTGGCCCGCCCACTACCCCATAAGACATTCGAGTAAATTCGAAGAGGCCCATTCCTGGGACAGTAAACGCGGTTAGCGCCAGCGCCACCTTCCGCAACGGAATTTGGTGGTAGGCGCTGCTTAGATCGATCGTCGATATATATCGAGCATCTTGGAGCTTGCGTAAAATCGCATCCATATGAGGGAGCGGATACGCGCTCGCCTTCGTTACCGCATTCAATTTCCGATAATCTATATAGAATCGGTACGTGCGATTCGCTTTCCGTTGCATCACAACAGGGCTCGACCATTCACTGGTCGATTGGACAATAATGCCTGCTTCGAGCATCTCTCGCACTTGCTTGTGCATTTCCTCCTCAAGCTTCTTCCGAGACCGGATAATACTTTTGCTTAATGGGTCTCGTGTTTGAGACTTCGATGTTGTGTTCGGTCCAGCTGGTGCATCCTAATGGCGTACCACTCACGGGCAGCAGTTGGTCGAGCAACTCTTGCAACTGTCGCCGCTGGGCCTCGTCAACATCGGCGAGGCCAACTGAAGCGAGGTGAACATCGCTCGTTTCGCCGTGCTCTAGTGATGCTAATTCTAGCGGAATTCGCTCTTTCACTCCTTCGATGCTAAGCGTCGATTCGCGCGGCCACAGCAACGGCATTAAATTTCCGCATGCAGTCGGCGCCGAGCAGACGTCTGCGTCCAATTCCTCGAGAATCACTACGTCGAGGTAATGTCGCACACCTGCCACAGCCCCAGCACAGCCGCGGTTTTGCCGTTGGCGAGGCGTGCGCCACTTCCGCGGTGCGGCGTAATCTTCTTGCTATATGCGGTCGCAATCTGCTAGTCAATCGGGCCTACTGCGGTGCGAGATGCACCTGAATCGTGTAGCTCGCGTATGCGAAATCCGCCAAGACCCACAGGTAAATACCATCGTGAGTATTCTGGTTGACTCGGGGTACTCAAATTTCCCTCCGAGTCGGTAGAGGTTGCTGCAACGGACGCAGCCGAGGCACCTTGCCGAGGCACCGTTGAGGTCACGTCAGGTATTGGAGGGGCAAAAGGGACCTCGTCTACGCGCCCCCTCTGCCTTTTCCCGAGCACTTCGGGCAGTGTGGCTTAATATAGCCAGGCCAGCTACAACCCCAGCACCGCACGTGCTCTTTTGGCCCGCGCTGATTGTTGGCGTTCTTGTCGCTGGTTGGAGTTAGCGGCGCGTAATTCTTCTCATCGGTTCTTGCCGGAGCGTTTTCCATATGCTTATTAGGGAGGCTGCGACCACTCTTGCGGTTCGCTCCTGTCCTCTTGGGAGGGCTGCTGCTTGTTGGTGGCGGACCCAAGCGTCGTTCCCTGCTCAAGTTAAGTTTTTCGAGCTTTTCATCTAGTAGTTGGCTAACCAGCTGATCGAGCCCTTGAGCCGACTGCTTTGTCATCGCGGCTAGGCTCAGCTTGCCATCGCTCGTCGCGAATTTTCCATCCCTGTCTCGCAGGATCGTGCCACTGGCCAAAGCTGCCAGACTACTCTTGCAGCGCTGCGGTTGCGTTTTCGCGGACTTTGGCCCCTCGTAGACTACGTCTGGTAACAGACTATCGTCCGGGCTCGGGACAGGCTTGTAACTCCTCTCCGCCTCCCTTAGCGCTTCCGCTTCTCGTGCAAGCTTTACGAGCTTGTCTATATCGGTGACTTTCTCCCGAGGCACTAAGCGCTGGAGACTAGGGAGCATATTTCTATGTATATACTAGAGTTGCCTTTCATCATCCCAGGGCTCCTCGAACTTACTCAAAATCGTAAGGAGGCATATAATATAATCCCTTACAGGCTCGTCTCTGCCTTGGGTGCAGGCTTGCGCTTCGCCGACGAGTCACTGCTGGAATCGCTTGTTGACCCCGTAGCAGCGGCGTGCGGCGACGCAGAAGTCTTCCCAAGTTCGCCAATTTTTGCGAGCTTGGCAGCACCAATGCCTTGCCACGCCAGCCGGCAGCTCAGACATAGCGTTCAGCAGATCTTCATCTGTTATCTGCGCGAGCGAACGGTATTCGTTGACGCGCTCGAGAAATTCCTCGATGCTGCTGCCTTTCTTGCCAGTGAACTGTAGTTTCCACTGCCGCACCGTTCTGCCAACGTCCATGTTAACAGATTGGTGATGCGTGGTACCTTCGCCCGAGTATCTGCTTTGCGAGATACTCGGGACGCTTTCCCTCCCCCAAGACTCTTGCCGGTCACGGGCATGAGGCTGAGGATGTCGTTGGGGACCACGCTCGTTCGCATAAAACCTTTGCGGTGTGAAGTTTTGCGCTGCCGGATTTAGCGCTGGTGGCTGTCGCGTATTTGCGTTCGTCGCTGTGTTGCGCGAGTCCATTTGTGTACTTCCTTCGTCAAGGTACTCTAATCCGTACGTGTCTTGGAAGTTCATTGTTTTAGGTTTTTGCGAGCTCGCTTCAGTGCCTGTCGTTCTATTTGACATTGCGTGCAGGCGTGTACTCGATATCAGATCTGACATCTGCTCCTGCAACTACCTTATTTCTTTGTCGTAGTCTTTTGCGATTCCCTGTATTCGCATCATTACGCATACTACTACTCTTGGCATTGTGTATGTTCTGCCGTTTGTGAGCGTGCATTGTACAGGGTCGTCGGCTGTAGGTGTTGTCCGTGTCGTAAAGACCGATTGCGGGGCAGAGTGTATTGTGTACGTGCCCGCAGTGCTGGCTACGGCAGTACTCGCTGTTGTCGTCCTGGTCGTTAGTGTGTTTACCCACGTTGACTGTGTTGTGATAGGCGTTGGGAAGATATCTTCGGCTATCGCTTTTCCCAGGTTTATCGCTTCGCGAATATCTTGCTGCGACGTTTGTCTTGGTCCTCGTTGATTTTGCGTCGTCGCGATCCATATTTGCTCTGCGGTTGTTGTTAGTGTTGTCGCGCAGGCGTTTTCTTCTTGTACTTCAGTGATTGACATGTCCAATTGGTCCAGTAGTGTATGGACATGGTCTAGTGGCGTTGACGTTTGACGTCTTTGCGTGTTGTGTGTGCATCTCGTAGCTTCACGCCTTTCCGCCAGCTCGTCAAGTGAATGTGCCTCGAACGGCAGAGTTTGTATAATATTTTCTAATTTTCCATTTCTTCTGTCGAACGCTTCTGCTTCGTCTTCTGCTTCGTCCGTTCGCATGAAATCTTTCACCGTATAGTCACCTCGCAATCGCCTATATAACCTATCCGCTTTTGTAAACTGTGTGCCGCTTTTTAAAAGTTCTAATTTTTCGAGCGCATCGTCGAGCGGCTCGCCTGCCAGGTTCATTATCCAGCATTGGATTTCCACCCCCATGATGTCTTCATATGTATCGTCGTCTAAGAGTGGCATGTTGTTGACCTGAAAATCTCTAATACGCTTCGCGGAGAAATTCGGATTTTAAAGTTTTAATTTTTAACTTGTTACGCCTCTGGTGTTTTTAAGTTTAACTGTTTAACTTGCGCTAATCGCTGGTCAATTCTCTTTTATATTTAAGGAGAATGAAAGTTTTAATATTTCCTTATTTAATTCGGAAAGGAGAAAAAATTAGAAATCCAAAAAGAAACAAAATTTTGCCTCTTCCAGTGCTACTTGTTTTTTCTGTTTATTAATTAAAGAACAAGAAAAATTGAATTGACAAAAGGCAATTTGTTGCCAAACCAAAAAGAAATAAATTCAAATAATTTATAACGCTTATGTATGGGGTCGTTTGCGCTTTGTCTAAATGAGTCGCAACTGATATGCGCTTGCACCGTACGCATTCAATAATTTATTACAATAGGTAAATTTCAATCGTTAAATTCGGTGAATTTATTTAGCCTGAATCGCGGTAAGTAAATTCCAAGAATATTTTATTAATGGTCTCCATACGTTATTTTATCTCTTTATTATAAAAAAAAATTTTATTACTAAATTAGGTGGAATACTAGTAATTTTAAAAAATAAATACGAAATAAATTATTAAACTGCGTATTTTCTTGTGGTTCTTAATTTTAACTGGAAAAGTATTTGGTTTAACTTAAAATCCCAAAGGTTCTTTTATTAAGATTTATTGAAGGCTTAATACTTCAATATAAAAGAGAAGAGGAAGAAAAAAGAAAAAAAAATTCTGTTTTATTCAAATAATTTTGTGCCCCGAATTTCTCTGAAAATTGTTTAGAACGTATATGGGAGCGTCCAGCAGAAACGGGCCACCGAGCGCGCGCGGTGCCTTTTTTCGCGTAAAAGGCGCTCTGTTTAACTCGTTCATAATCGTATGCTGCGTCTTTGAAAAAAAAACCAAGGACCTATATCGATAGATTTTTTCCTGCTCTTTCCAGTGGTGCCATTGTTTTTATTGCGAAACGCTTTCTTCCGGACGAAAACTCGAGTTGAATATTGAAAGCCATTTTTCTCAAAGTATATCACGTTTTTTTTTCAAAATAAACTACACCATTGGAAAGTACAACTCTTAAGCTTCAAAACCCTATCTTGGAGAAGTTGAAGAATAAAAGGGTTTAAAAGTAACAACATGAAAAAGACAGCGCCGAGGGACCGCGCGAGCACCTCGCGCCCGTGCGTACGGCACGTTTAAGTGCACGCTCTATTCAATTCGCTAATAATCGTGTACCAAGTCTCTGAAAAAAGAACTAAGGACATATATCGATAGATTTTCTCCTGCTGTTTCCAATGGTGCTATTATTTTTATTCAATAATATTCAACCGCGCACGAAATAATTTTGACTCCGAATATAATATTCGGAGCAGTTTATCTCTCTCCAACACACGGTACGAAAATTCATGTGCTGGAAAGGCGCGCTTTGTTTACATTCTGCGCGGCCCGAGTCCTGTGTCGGCGCGCGACGTAAACACTGTCCGCGGTTGCCGTCGCAGCACGTGACCGCGACGGCTGTCGAATATAACTTTCGACAATGGCCTTGAACTTAAAATGTGCTTCGCTACCTTTCCCGGAGTGCGGTGATGCTTAATGCATCCACCCCGCCGGTGTTTATTTGCCATTGTCTAATGTACTGATGCGTTGCGTGAACTAATGTAACCGCACGCTGCAATATTCCACACTCCGGATGCGCGCGAATTCAAATTTTTCTCACGCACGTTCTCGAAGCTGTGGATTGTTTCGAGGGGCGCCAATTTGTAACGGATAATTAATTCTCCGGCTGCTCGGTAATTATCCAGTTACAAATATACTGCATGCGGCGGCGAGGCTAGCGCACCTCGTGCAATGCACACCGCATGCGAATCTTAAAGATTGAATAGTAACAGAAGAACGGGGTAAGGTAAATAACTACTCGCGGTTAACAGGTAGAAACCGTATGGCGTTTATTGCGCTGATAGGAAAGGGGGGAACACTAGTAGCGATGCGCGGTCAGCAGGCGCGTAAGGAGGCCCGAGTCGCCGCGAGTTACAGAGAGACAGGAGGGTCGAGCCGGCACTCACAGAAGTTGCAGTATCGCTGTCGCCGGCGGTCCCTCGCACCAGCCCCTGGTGCGTCGCTCGCTGTCGTTCGCCTCAGGACGACCACGTGCCGTGGCGGGGTGTGCGCACGCACGCACGCACACACCCATCCACTCACCCACCCACGCACGCACACGCGCACACACTGGGGGGACAAAAGTCGCGGCAGAATCGCGGAACACTATTCGGTAACAAGGCCAGGAGCACGGGCGCTATACCAATCGAGACTAACTCTCCCGAGTCTAAGCAGGTTGCGTGTGCTCCTCGCGTGCTCTCTCTCTCTTTCGCCCCAGAGTAGTGAGGGCACTTCGGGGGGGAGCTTGGACTCACCATCGAGGGAGGGGGCGCCACCGTCCTGTATAGAAAGACTTTCCCGGCCGCAACTAGTCAGAGAGGTGATGCGGGCCAAGCGGGGGCTCGCCAGCAACTACTTGAACACTAATGATATTATCCCCAAAATATGGCCTGTCGTCTGCGGTCTGCATGCCAAGCCGTAGGTTATATATTAATGAGTCGTTGCCCCACGACAAATTCCAACTATTTAAAAGTTTGAAGCCCATTGCACTGGGGCTGGACATCAAATATGTTTGGCATGCGGGCCAGATTTCTGGCCAGACGAAGGGGAGGCGAGAGTGCGCATGTATTCGCGTCCGACGCGGATTTGCAGGCCATTCAAACGGCGATTCGGGCCGTCCCAAAAAATGGACGGCCACCTACACACGGACTTACTGCGATGGACACCATGACAGACGGTGACGTTGACTGTTTAGTTCAGGACAGTGTGGGGACTGGCCCGGCAAGCATCTCCGTGGCCTCAAACTGACTAGGGACGTCCGGGGAGGGAGAGAGAAGGGGTGACAAGTCTTTGAAGGCGGGATTCCTCAATGTGAACTCTATTAGGGCTCACATTGGTGAACTTCGTCTGTTTCTGGCAGAACATCCCTCCTATGACATCTTTGGTATTGCTGAGACGTGGCTGGGTCCGGTCGTGGATGACAGTCTCGCTCAGATCGGGGGATACTCTGTGATTAGACAGGATCGCAATGTAAATGGAGGTGGGGTTGCTCTGTTTGTACGGGATGATTATAAAATTAATAAATTGGCCTTTTCAAATACTCAGGGACCGGGCAAACCGGGTATCCCTGAGTATCTTTTTTGTAGCGTACAGCGGGGCGGCTCTCCTCCAGTTCTTGTCCGTGTCATCTATGGACACCGACCTATTTTCTGTGTTGCGCGACTTATCTAGCGATTTCAGTCACAAGGTGATAGCGGGCGATCTGAATGCAGACATGTCAGCCGAGTCCAACGACGCTAACACTATTAAGCGTCTTACTGGGGAGTTATCTCTTCAATTAGTCCCCCACGGTCCCACGCATCACACCCCAATATCTCACACATGGATTGATTTAGTCATGACCGACGAGAACGATGCGGCACTTGACTTTAAGAACGAATGGTTGCCCAATTTCGGCAAACACAGTATAATAGATGTTTCTATCGATATTTTTGTCCCTGCACTCGTGAAAGAAACTTTTACGTATCGTGACTTCAAGGGTATCGATTCAGCCTCTCTTGTTGATCTGTCTAGCTGTGATTGGGTGCCCATGAATCCGATCTGTAAGAGGCTATTAATAATCTAAATTACAATTTAAACTTTGCTATTGATGAATTGACACCTTTTAAGACGGTTAGACCAAATAAAAAATATGCTCCTTGGTTTGGGCCTGGGTTGAGGCAACTTGTTGACAAGCGTAATGCAACGCACAGACACTATAAGCGTACTGGGCGAGCTGAGCTTCTCAGAGAGTTTCTTCGGCTCTGCAATGAGGTCGACGTGCGCTCTGCTCAAGAGCGAAACTCCTTCCTGGTAAGTCATCTCTCGGGCGCTCTTGATGAAAATAAAAATGTGTGGAAGGAAATGCGCAACCTCGGCCTCTTGGCTAAGTGGAAAGAGGAAGGTTTTCATGGCTTTACGTGGTGAACGATCACTTTGCGGGGATATCTGCCTCTCCCTTCGAAAATCTGGAACATGTAAGTGAATTAATTTGTCCTGTCAGTGACGAAGGATTTTCCTTCAGTCTTATTAATATTAAGGATATGATTTTAGCAATTGCACACTTCTCTTCACAGGCGAGGGGGGTTGATGGAGTTCCACAAGAAGTGATCGCGAAAGCTCTCCCGATTTTAGGCGACTATATTGTAAAAATTTTTATTTCCTCTTTTGCTCAGGGGGTCTTTCCAGGTGTCTGGAAGAAAACGCAGCTTATCGCTTTAAAGAAAAATTCTGCACCTGAGAATGTTACGGACTTTCGTCCAATCGCGCTGCTCTGCTTTCTATCCAAGGTACTCGAGAAGATTGCCCATGCACAAATCATGGAGTATCTTAACAAAAATAAATTACTCGATCCTCTGCAAGCCGGATTCAGAAAGCACCACAGTACACAGACTGCTTTATTAAAGTTGACCGATGACGTACGCGTGGCCATTGACCGGAAAAAGGTGACGCTCTTACTACTTTTTGATTTTAGTAAGGCATTTGATACCATCTCACCTACTAAACTACTGCTAAAGCTTCGGCAGCTTGGATTCTCCTGTGGGTAAAATCATATTTACAAGGTCGTACCGAGATGGTAATTTCAAATAAAAATGGATGCTCTGATTAGTTGGAAACCAATCTGGGTGTCCCACAGGGTTCCGTCCTGGGGCCCTTGCTGTTCAGCTTATACGTCAATGACTTATATGACTTACTCGATGGTCACTCGATTCACCGTCTTTTTTATGCAGATGATCTCCAGATTTATCTTCATGCCACCAAAGACAAATTACTGGAGGCGGTGGCCCGGCTGGCGGCAGCGGCGAATCTGGTCTCTGATTGGGCGGGGAGCTCCGGCCTGCGTCTCAATCCTGGTAAAACTAAAGCAATATTTTTTGGGTCTACGAAAAATGTAAATGATATTAAGTCATTGAATTTGCCGGGTATTGGGATGCAGGGTGGAGTAATTGTCCCTTTCAGTGATACAGTTGTAAGCCTCGGTGTTACACTTGACTAAATTTTCATGGAAACCGCAAGTTGATTCTATCACTAAAAAAATCAACAAATCCCTTTATAGTTGGCGGTTTATTAGGGATTATACCACCGAGGTTCTCTGCAGAAGGCTAGTTGAGTCACTTGTCCAACCCTATCTGGACTACTGTACTGTGGTGCATCTCGACGCATCGGACGAACAACGACTACGTCTACAGAGACTGAGCAATTCCTGTGTGAGGTATATCTTTGGGGTGAGGAGGTATCAACACATCTCACCCTTTAGGAGGCGTCTTGGCTGGCTCCGAGCAGATTCGCGTAGGCTTTATTTTGAAGCCATCCTACTGTATAAAATTATCCGGATACGCGAACCTGAATATCTTGCTTCCTTCTTTAGCGAGCATAAGCCACGGCCCTTCTGTCGGGGTATTCCACCTGAACTTAACATCCCGGGTGTCAGAACCGAGACGGGTGCTGGAGCTTTCCATGTTCATCGTGCCCGTTTCTGGAATTCCCTTCTCTCCTCTCTACACAATTCTCCATCTCTGTCTTCCTTTAAAAGGGCGTTGCGCCAATATCTCCTCAATCTTGATCTCTAGCTCCTCTGGGTGGGGGTGAGTGACGCTGGTTTTTGCTAGTCTTGCTGGCTAGTTAGCGTAATATTTTTGTATATAGTTTTCTTTTGACTGTGATATTTTGTATATATCTGAGATGATTTATTTTTAACTGTGATATTTGACACCTTGACCAAAGCAAAAGTTTAGTTAAATTATACTTTTTATCTGATTTTATTTACAGTAATGCGTTTATCTATTTGCGTATGTATATTTTAACTAGCGGATAAATGCTATATTTATGTATTTTTTTTTATTTTTTATGTATTTTTTGTACTGGTGCGAAGAAATGTTATATTCTTTTATTTTGTATTTTTAATTTTGCTGAATTGCAAATAAAGGTCTCTCTCTCTCTCTCTCTCTCTCTCTCTCTCTCTCTCTCTCTCTCTCTCTCTCTCTCTCTCTCTCTCTCTCTCTGGTAAGTGACATCGTCTCTTCGTCGCTCCAAAAAGTTTGGGCTTTTCTGTCCGAATCTTCACTCTTTGGAGTGTTTTTTTTTTGCCAGAAGGGTGGCTCCGCTGCCTCTCAAGTCTCTGCCTAATGGCCCGTGATCCTCATGGTGTTCTATGAGCCTGGAGCCGCTTTCCATAAACGACGCTAGTTCACAACTTCAGAGGCCACACAACCGCAGAGTGACTAAGAGGAAAAGAAGCTAGGTGAGTGTCGCTCGACAACCGTGTGCCCGTGAGTGCAGCGCATAGTGTTCCAGTTCTCTACCTCAACTGCACTCGGCCGTCTTGACGTCATCTCAATACAGCTTTGCTGCAATCCAAGGGCTGCGTTCTTCTCGGCTTCGTCAATCAACCGACGGTTAAACGGCCGATTTTGAACCAGACTGTGTACATTGAAACAGCAGACGAGGAGCTGTCACAAAACGAGGAGCTGTCACAAATCCAGCAGACGTGACCGGCAAGACGTGTTATTGCTTTGGAATGCTTATACAAATACACATACTCACGCGCACTCACATCATGACGAACAACTGCGTCGTCTGCGGGGATGGGCAAGCGCGGCCTCTAGCTCTATGCCCAATCTGCAACCAGCCACGCCAGTCCAAATGCGCTGGGAAAAGAGCGGGAGCCGAGTGCAACCTGTGCCGCCAGAAGGACCAGCGAGCATCGTCGGTAAGAAAATCGTCGACACAAATACAACCGGCTACATCTCAGTCTAAAGCACTGGAGAAAACACCATCGGCGAAGGCACCTCTGGCAAATTCACGAGTGGCGAAAACACCAACACCAACTACCGTGCCGAAATCTAAAGGAAAAAACGCACAGGTGAGCACGCATGTCTCATTCTCTTTGCCGCAACATCGTGCAGCGACGGCACACTCTCGCACTGCTCCCCACCACCGTGGCCCTCTCGGCTCATCAACGCCAGCGGACAAGCGTGCCTCGCCTACTGTCAGTGCTCCCAGCTCGTCGCCCGTTGCGAACACAAAGTCTGCTCAGCGGGTAGTCGACGCGCAGGGGCCCCGTACGACGGCGAGCAATGCTGTGCCGGCGAACTGCACGCAGGCGCCCTTACTATCAGCAAATAGCCAAGTTGCGCAGACCACCAAGCCGGAACTACTGCAGTTGGATCCAACTACAGCTGGTAGAGACGACCATTTCCGGACAAGCGTTTCCTCCCAGGTGGCTTCTCCACCACTGGGAGATGTAAATCTTCAGGGAATTGAAAGCGTCATTGTACCAGTTAGCACACTGGAGTTATTTTTCAAGCGTTTCGACATGCTCGAGAAGCAGCTGGATGATCGGGCGTCACTCGAGAATCGGAGCCTCGCATTTCGCAGCGGTTCCTCTTCGTTTGTTGAGAAAGAGGTTAAGGAGGATGTAGAAAAAAAAGCTGAGTACGCGGGTCTCCGATCTCGAGGGAGAAATCAATAAACAAACCGATCTACTTATTAATCTCGACATAAAATGCAAACAGCTTCTCGAGCAAAATTCTATATACATTAAAAAATGGGACAATGCGTCTAGCTGCTTCAATGACGTCCAGTGTGCTAGCAAAGGTACAGCATGCGATATAGCCAGGATTGATAGGACTGGTAACCCCCATCCGTCTGCCAGAAATATGGATTTGCAATTACGCTCATCCTCTCGGCCGGGCCCCGGCGCTTCAGGCACGGGCAGTGTGATTGATGGTCATAAGTCTTGCGAGGTTATTATAAATGGAATTATTAATAAAGACTGTGACATGACATCAGATATGATAAATGAAATAGCCTAGGCAGCACTCAGGACCGTCCTTCCTTCGTTCGAGAAGGAAAATGTCCTGTCAGTTCGTGTCTTGACGGCCCGGGATCCGTCCGGGAGGATTGGAGGAGAGGCAGGAGGGGTCTTGGGGTCAAGTCCGGGCGCACTGTCCTCCTGCATAGCTGAGCTCAGCGGTGCAGGTCTAGTTAGGGAGATAATGAAAGTCAAACGCTTGCACGCCAACAATTACTTTTCAACATGCAACATAAACCGTGATTTCCTCAGTCCGAAGTCTGCTGCTTGCATGCCAAACAATAAAATTTTCATTAATGAAATGTGTCACGGGGTGGATTTTCGGGCTAAGGCACGTTTCACCTGCGTACCTTAGCGGTTCAATTCCATATCTCTCGGTTCAACTCCCGGAGATGTAATAGCCAGATTATGCAACGGACGCTACAATATCGTGCAATGTTCACCTAATCTGGTTACTTACCGTGCAACACGCAAGTCGAAGACTTGCGGTTTGTTTCTCACCAGTGACTCGAACTCTCCTCTCGTTCACTGGTTCGTGTGCCGGCTGCTCAGATGAAACGATACGTTTTCTCTTACGTAACGACCGCGGAGGCGGCGGGGAACGGGGAATGACTAGGTCGCGAAATAATAACTCGAGAGGTTAAATGTTAATAATAAAAGACTATTGTTTATTAAATAAAAGAAGTTGTGGTGTGATAATGGATCAGAAATATAAAAGAAATGAATTTAGGTTTGCGTATTCCGTATCTAAACGGTGCGCCAGCACGTTACCTCTGACGTCAGCTGCCTCGGAGACTGACGTCACGCTCGCGGTAATTTACGCCGCGCACGTGAGGTATAATACGCCTCACGTGTGCGGTACTCTACGCGCGCGCTCACCGAGTAAAGCGACGAAGTGTGAGAGCAGTCGCGATCGCCGCGCGACGCACACACGTATAAGTGTGACAGAGAGGGCAGACGGCGGGTTTACACGTGTGCGCACCTGTTGTGCGCACTCTCCGGCTTTGAAAAAGCCGGTGGGTTGACCTCGCGTTTAACCTTGATGAAGTGCGAGTCCGATGCCTACACTCTCTCCTCGCACTTGCTCTCACCGCACGAGAACGCCTACTCGAAGCCGATGTCCAGGTACGACGAGCCTGGACAAGCGGTTACGCGGAGCTAATACGCGGCGCGGAAGAATGCGTGCACGCTTACCTTTTACCCAATTTAGCAACGGCTCAAGTAGTTGATCAGTCTCGGACGTGTCTGGTCTTACTTCCTGAGTGGTATAAAAATCTTGATGCTGCGGTGGAGCAGACACGAAAAGTGCTATTACTTCCTCCAGACACTAAGTGGTTTGAGTACGGCAGGTGATACTAGCCTGTCGCACTTGAGCTTTGCACTTTAACGCGCGAAAACCGCAGAAGTACTTCAATACATTATTTTTGTATATCACGAGCAAAACTCTCGTGATTCTCGCTCTGACACGGTAATTCTCTTCAAAAGAACGAACGAGTCTTCTTTTAATAACGAGAGAAACAAGGTGGAGCGAAACGAAAAGCGGTTGCAGAATACCGTAGCGAACTATAAGATGGCCGCCGGCTCGCCGCGGTCTGCTAGTCATCACGTCGATGCAGCTCAGATTCTGCATCGACGCGCCATCTCGCGTTCGCGCGCATGAGTTACTTCAACTACGGCTTATCCGCAACGTCGGTACGGCAGGCCGTGACAAATGTTACCACAGCGGAAATATTTAGAATTCAAAAGTTTAAGATCCATAGCCCAAGGACTTGGTATCAAATATGTATGGCATGCCGGTGGCAGATTCTTAGCTAGACGGAGAGGAGACGAGCGGATGCATGCTTTTACTACTGCCGCAGACCTGCAGGCAATTCAAACGGCGTGCCGGACTGCACCCAAACGACATTTCACTACTGCTACGAACTCGACTGATGTTACAAATATAAACAGAAACAACGTTGACGAGACGCAGGGAGCAGCTCCGGCTCTGGGGTCGGCGCAGACTGCCTGACTATGCCCGAATACTGCTGTTAGAGGGACGAGGGGTGGGGGTTTTCTGAAGGCGGGTTTCCTAAATGTGAATTCGCTTAGACCTCGCATTGAGAGATTACGCCTGTATCTATCGGAGAATCCTACATATCATTTTTTCGGTATTGCAGAATCGTGGCTGGGCCCGGTCGTTGACGACAGTCTAATTCAGATTGAAGGCTATTCTATTCTTCGACAAGAACGTAATGTGAATGGGGGTGGAGTTGCTCTGTACGTATGCAACGATTTTCAAATAAGTACACTAACATCTTCCAGAACAGAACAATCGGGTAAACCTGGCGTTCCCGAGTACTTATTTTGCGAAGTATGACAGGGCACCTCTTCCCCAATATTAGTTGGCGTAATATACAGGCCTCCCCACGTAGCCATGCAAAAGGACACTGATCTGTTTCCGGTTCTGAGGGACTTAAGTGGTAGTTATAGCCATAAATTTATAATGGGGGATATGAATGCGGACCATTAAAATGTTGGAAACCAATCTGGGTGTTCCACAGGAATCTGTCTTGGGACCCCTGGTCTTCTATCTTTACGTGAATGATCTACAGGATATACTTGACGGGAACATATACAATCATATTTTCTATGCAGACGACCTATAGATCTACGTTCATACTACTAAGGACAAAATTTTAAAGGGTGTGGCTCGGCTAACCGACGTAGCGCAAATGGTGTCTGGGTGGGCGGAGGGCTCTGGCCTGCATTTGAATGCCGGGAAAACCAAAGCAATTATATGTGGATCGAAATACGATGTTAATGCTATCAACGCATTAGGTTTGCCAGGCATAAGGATGCGGACTGGGGAGTCTCGGTGTTGCACTAGATAGTAAACTAACGTGGAAACCATACATTGATCGAGTTGCGAAAAAAGTTAACAAAGCCCTATACAGTTTGCGGTTTATTAGGGCATGTACTATCGAGACGCTACGCAAAAGGTTGGTCGAAGCCCTGGTTCAACCGCACCTAGATTATTGTACGATAGTATGTCTAGACGCGTCATTCAAATTACGGATACGATTACAACGACTTAGCAATTCATGTGTGAGGTATATTTTCGGTTTTCCCCTACAGGAGATGCCTAGGTTGGCTTCGTTCAGACTCTCGCAGGCTTTATTTTACTGCCTTATTAATGTTCAAGATCCTACGAATGCGAGAGCCTACCTATCTGGCAGCTTTGTTTACGAAGCACAAGCCTCGGCACTCCAGTAGGGGGACTCAGCCCGAACTCGTGCCTCCCCATACTAACTTTAAGACCGGGGATAAGGCGTTTCGCGTCCAAAGTGTTCATTTCTGGAACTCTCTCCCCTCCTCCCTGCGCCAATTACCTACATACTACTCGTTCAGGAGGGCGGTGCGCCAACATCTACTGGACCTAGATCCTTAGACCACTATGGATTTCGGGAGCTATCAGCACGAGGATTCTTAATGGCCAAAGATAAGTTTAGTTTTACTTTTAGGTTACTTGACTTGTAGTTTTGGTTTCAGGTACTTGACTTTACCATGTATTGACTTAGCAAGCTTGTTACTGGACATTATTTTAGTATGTAAGTAAACCTTTATAAATTTTCTGTGATATCACAGTACTAATGTATATGGGAGCGTCCGCCAGAAACCAGCCAGCGGGCGCGCGGGACGCATTTTTCATGCAAAACACGCTCTGTTCAACTCACTCGTAATCGTATTCTGAGTCTCTCAGAAAAAAACAAAAGACACATATCGATAGATTTTTTCCTGCTCTTTCCAATGGTGCTATTGCTTTTACTCCGAAACTTTTTCTTCTGGTCGAAAATTCAAGTTGAAAGTTTAGAGACATTTTTCTCAAAGTATATCATGTTTTTTTTCAAAATGCATATGACCATTCGAAAGTACAAGTCTTAAGCTACAAAACCCTAAATTTTCAAATTGGAGAAATGAAGGGCTCAAAAGTAACAAGATTAAAAAGACAGCGGTGAGTGGCCGCGCGTGCTCTTCGCGCTACGCTCGGACGCGCTGCACGCTCGGGCTTGGTATAATGAGCTCGTAATTGTATTTTGAGTCTCTCAGAAAAAAACAAAAGACATATATCGATAGATTTTTTCCTGCTCTTTCCAGTGGTGCTATTCTTTTTACTCCCAAACACTTTCTTCTGGTCCGAAATTCGAGTGGAAAGTTCAGAACCATTTTTCTTAAAGTATAACATGTTGTTCTTCAAAATGCATAGCACCATTCGAAAGTACAAGTTATAAGCTACAAAACTCTACATTACAAAAATTGTTTAACGATGATAATTTGTCGAAAAATGAAAAAATGTTGCTTTTAAAATTACTCCCAAAAAATTGGAGTTCTCGTAAAGTTGCTAATTTTTTTAATTCATCCCGTTGGCTTGTAACAAAATGTTTGTCAGATAGTCAATCCCTTTTGATAAAAGGGGACACCGAAAAATATCATGTGATACTGTAAACGAAGTAAAACTTTTCTATCAAAATGACGATAATAGTAGAATCATGCCAGGTTATAAAGATAATAAGTGTATACGAAATGATGATGGCACAAAGACCTATGTTCAGAAACGACTTGTTTTGTACAATCTTAGAGGGTTATATTTAAAGTATAAACAACAGTATCCCGAATCAAAAATAGGATTCACTAAATTTGTCGAATGTCGCCCTCAATATCGTGTTTCAGCTGGTGCTAGTGGTACGCATTCAGTGTGTGTGTGCATTTATCATCAAACCGTCAAACTCCTCTTAGCTGGTTTAAGAAATTCAGGAGTTTCTTTTGATAAAATGGATACTTACAAAGATTGTATAGCTGAAATAGTTTGTAAAACACCAACAGCGAAATGGTACATAAATATGTGTCAAAATTGTCCTGGTATTGAACCTCTAAAAACGGAACATGAACTATTTCTTGAAAGGTCTGGGGTTAATGAAATAAAATTTTAAATGTGGAAAACTACTGATAGATCAACATTGCAAACTGAAATTGTTTCTAGTTCTTTATTTACTGATATCTTTTTTCCACTTTTACATAAACTCAAAACTCATTCTTTCATTTCCAAACAGCAGTCATCTTATTTTCAAATCTTACGAGAATCCTTAAGCAAAGGAGAATTTTTAATTTCCCTAGATTTTTCGGAAAACTATGCGTTCATTACACAAGATGCGGCACAATCATTCCACTATAATAATAATAATCAATGTAGTTTGGCAACAATAGTTATTTACTACAAAGGTTCAGATTCTAAAATTGAACACAAAAGTATGGCGGTTTTTTCAGACAACTTAATTCATGATACTGTGGTAGTTTACCTAATTCAAGAAATTGTCTTGCCCCATCGCGATGCCGCTTGCATTGGAATGCAACGTTGTCAAAATTCGCATTTACGACATTTGTATGTCAGAAAATTACTGGCGATAAATATGCATTGTTAATTTGATTTTAGAGATACGTCACAGACGTAACACCTCCCCCCTTAGATTGTTGAATATCGTAGTGATTCAACAAATATAATAATAGTTAGCCATCAGTAATTTTCTGTTACAATAATTTCAAATTACAATTATAAGATGAAGAATAAACTATAAATACAATAACGTTTTCCTAAAATGCGTTTAAGAAATTCTTGACAATTTCTTTTGTAAAATTTTGTGGTTTGTTTCGTACAAGAACATTTATAATTTCTCTGCGTTGCAAATTTTCCTTATGCCCGTTGATACGTTGGTGTCAATAACCCCCTTTTCCGTAGCGTTATGGCCGCATTAACTTGAATTTTGCAATGGTGGGTCGTCGACAGGCATGATTTCGTGACTGAAATTTCGCTAAATCAACAGTAATTTTAGTATATAAGATGCGATAAGTGTACAGTGAATACATTCGATTCAGAATACTACTACCATGGCATCCCTTATCAGTGTGAGTATTATTATTATTACTTTATAACGGTTTGATTTTGAGATATTTTATATAATTTTTAGAATTAATTATACGTGTAATAACAATTTCAATGTAATATTAATATATTCCGCTTATTTTGATTGTTCTAGGTTCACCAGGTTGTACATGCAAGGAACCGCAGAATGTTTTTAGCTGTTCAAAACGACCTTTTCCAATTGGGTATAGAAACAGAAGGTGCTCTGAAAAGACTCAATGTTTCCAGATTTTATAGGGTAAAAGCATCCCCTACAATTGTTAAATATTTCCCTAGATAAAATATATAATTTTTCCTTCCTCTTTTTTTTTCTTCAGAGATGGGAATGGGCCCGGTTGGATCCTCGAATAAAGGAAGATCTGGCGAAGCCAAATTTCGACCTAATGGAGTTGGCTGCCTCATTAAAACATCAACAATCAGCCTCAATCATGAATGGCTGCTTAGTGCTTAATTTTGGGGCTCAGGCTGACGAAGAAGAAGATTTTTATGGCCTGGAAAGGTTGTTCTTCTTCTTGGAGGTGGTGGCCGATTGGCGAGTCCGGGTCACCTTTAGACAATCAAGTGAAGGTACTTGCTGCTTCATTGGGCAAGATCTGGTCTTCAAAAGTCCTTTGTAATCCTATTGTTTATTATATTTAATAATAAGATATGTACTATAATATTAATATGAATCTGTATTAATAAAAACAAATGTTTCCTTGTAGTTTTCCTCTTTTTATTTCACGACCTTTTCCTGTCATCCTATATTTCATTTTGCAAATTATCATTTTCTAAATTCATTTTGTTATTCGTAAATTTCAAATTTTTAAAATCTTTTTCGCTTATGGGCTACAATAATTTAATCTGAATTAACGCTTATAGAATAAATACATAATAATTACTTGTTTTAATATAAAAAGTGGTAACAATCGCAAGTTATCGTATTTTGTTATTTTGAAACTAATGTTCATATCGTACAACATCATTTCATAAAAAGATTAATTTTATAATTTTTTTAGTAATATTTGGCTTATTTGTTCTTTTAAAAGTGAATTTTCTTTTCTTTTTTTTTTTTTTTAATTTCCAATTAATTAAATTATAAATAAATTACAGAATTTTCGATGTAAAAAATATCTTGAAATATCATTAATTAATATGGTTTGCATTTATACATTAGAATTTTGCATAGAAATATACACCTTGAATGTATATAGAATCTCGCACAAAACAAAAATTTATTAATAATCATTACACTCCAAAGATAAAGAATATTTTGTTTTGCAGTATTTACATAAATTACAATTGATTGAATATTTTTTCAAATAATGTGTATATTAAACTCTATAAATAAAAACTCTTTCTGAAATAAAGTTCAATCTTCATACAAAAATCGAACTTTTTATTTAAAAGTAAATTTATTACGAAAATGACTATTTTAAAGACCTCTATGAATACTAATTATTTTTTTACAGTTACCAATTCGATCTTCTTACAAAAATCACTTTTTATTTAAAAGTAAATTTATATTATATTTTATATGAAAAAAAATATTGTACATTGCATCTTAAAATTTACTTTTTACAAAAGTATAAACGAAGGCAAGTATGAGTGTCTCACCGCTCTCTCTTATATTTAATGTAGACTTTCAAAATTTCGTTCGTCGATGAATTTCAAACTTATTATTTCTTAAAAATCTTTTTAACAATATTAAATATAAAATTTAAAATTTACTACTATAATAAAACATATAAAAGAAAATAGTGAAATCCATCACTGATAGTCAAGTAATTTGTTAGTTACATCCTTAAAATCAAATTTATTAATAAATTTTTATAAATTAGTACCTATTTTTTGTCCACATAATAAATTTTCTTAAAATAAAGATGCCAGAAATTAAACACAAGAAAGTTGTGGAATCAAATATTAGTTAGTCAAGCATATTTGTCAATTTACTACTATTCTACTAATATTACTCAATTTACTTTATTCCGTACTCATAAAGACCGTTGCAACATATGTATTAAGCTTCAAGTGTACTGCATTATTTCTAGCCTTTGCAAATCGAACAAAAGAGTCATAAAAAATTAAAATGGTAGAAATTAAACACAAGAAAGTAATGGAATCTTTTAATAATTTGTAACAAATAACTATCTTAAAAATCTTTTTAACAATATTAAATATAAAATTTAAAATTTACTACTATAAAACATATAAAAGAAAATAGTGAAATCAATCACTGATAGTCAAGTAATTTATTAGTTACATCCTTGAAATCAAATTTATTAATAAATTTTTATAAATTAATAACAATTTTTTGTCCACATAATAAATTTTCTTAAAATAAAGATGCCAGAAATTAAACACAAGAAAGTTGTGGAATCAAATATTAGTTAGTCAAGCATATTTGTCAATTTACTACTATTCTACTAATATTACTCAATTTACTTTATTCCGTACTCATAAAGACCGTTGCAACATATGTATTAAGCTTCAAGTGTACTGCATTATTTCTAGCCTTTGCAAATCGAACAAAAGAGTCATAAAAACATTAAAATGGTAGAAATTAAACACAAGAAAGTAATGGAATCTTTAAATAATTTGTAACAAATAACTATGAAATAATTGTTGCTATTTTTTTCTAAAACTCTTATATACTCTATCAATTATCGAAATCCATCTTATCCTTACTGTTATAAAGAATTTTACTTTACAAGATTAAGGGATTATTTTTGTACATTGTTCGAAAGAAATCTAAAACTTCTTATTTTCATATGTGTTATTCTTCAATTATACAGTAATTCTTTAAATTTCATCAGATTTTCTTCTAAATCTAAACTTAAATTATACAGTAATTCTTTAAATTTCATAAGATTTTCTTCTAAATCTAAATACACATACTTGCCGGATGCGTCGTTTTTCCTGTGTTTAGGCGAATTATCAAAATTGATAAACTACAGTTAACTTCTAATATATCAGATTTTAAACGATGCATATAGGAAAATACGTTTTTCTTGATTTTAGGTTATAGAACTGTTCATAGGATTTTTTCTTTGTGGTAGGCTTGCGGTGCTCGATCAAGAAGGTTGCTCTTTCAATAACTAGGAATAGGAATAGGTATTAGGTATAACTTTCAACAAAATAAAGAATGCCACATATCGCATGTATGTCATCCTCCCCATCGGGTCGAGAGACAATTTACGTTGGAATAATATAAGTATATTACGTATGCAAAAGTATGAATCTCCTTCGAGCAGTTTTGCATCTATTATTGTTTAATTTAAAGTATTGGAGAAAATATAGAATAGGGAATGTATGATAATCTGGTAAGACGATCGTTAGAAGCAAATAAAATCAATCTCCGACGGGAATATCTGCATAATGGATAAAAGATATTGATTTTCACTACTATTAACAGCTCGAACTGCCAAACGACGCATACGGCAAGTATGTGTATTTAGATTTAGAAGAAAATCTTATGAAATTTAAAGAATTACTGTATAATTTAAGTTTAGATTTAGAAGAAAATCTGATGACATTTAAAGAATTACTGTATAATTGAAGAATAACACATATGAAAATAAGAAGTTTTAGATTTCTTTCGAACAATGTACAAAAATAATCCCTTAATCTTGTAAAGTAAAATTCTTTATAACAGTAAGGATAAGATGGATTTCGATAATTGATAGAGTATATAAGAGTTTTAGAAAAAAATAGCAACAATTATTTCATAGTTATTTGTTACAAATTATTTAAAGATTCCATTACTTTCTTGTGTTTAATTTCTACCATTTTAATGTTTTTATGACTCTTTTGTTCGATTTGCAAAGGCTAGAAATAATGCAGTACACTTGAAGCTTAATACATATGTTGCAACGGTCTTTATGAGTACGGAATAAAGTAAATTGAGTAATATTAGTAGAATAGTAGTAAATTGACAAATATGCTTGACTAACTAATATTTGATTCCACAACTTTCTTGTGTTTAATTTCTGGCATCTTTATTTTAAGAAAATTTATTATGTGGACAAAAAATTGTTATTAATTTATAAAAATTTATTAATAAATTTGATTTCAAGGATGTAACTAATAAATTACTTGACTATCAGTGATTGATTTCACTATTTTCTTTTATATGTTTTATAGTAGTAAATTTTAAATTTTATATTTAATATTGTTAAAAAGTTTTTTAAGATAGTTATTTGTTACAAATTATTAAAAGATTCCATTACTTTCTTGTGTTTAATTTCTACCATTTTAATTTTTTTATGACTCTTTTGTTCGATTTGCAAGGGCTAGAAATAATGCAGTACACTTGAAGCTTAATACATATGTTGCAACGGTCTTTATGAGTACGGAATAAAGTAAATTGAGTAATATTAGTAGAATAGTAGTAAATTGACAAATATGCTTGACTAACTAATATTTGATTCCACAACTTTCTTGTGTTTAATTTCTGGCATCTTTATTTTAAGAAAATTTATTATGTGGACAAAAAATAGGTACTAATTTATAAAAATTTATTAATAAATTTGATTTTAAGGATGTAACTAACAAATTACTTGACTGTCAGTGATGGATTTCACTATTTTCTTTTATATGTTTTATTATAGTAGTAAATTTTAAATTTTATATTTAATATTGTTAAAAAGATTTTTAAGAATAAATAAGTTTGAAATTCATCGACGAACGAAATTTTGAAAGTCTACATTAAATATAAGAGAGAGCGGTAAGACACTCATACTTGCCTTCGTTTATACTTTTGTAAAAAGTAAATTTTAAGATGCAATGTACAATATTTTTTTTCATATAAAATATAATATAAATTTACTTTTAAATAAAAAGTGATTTTTGTAAGAAGATCGAATTGGTAACTGTAAAAAAATAATTAGTATTCATAGAGGCCTTTAAAATAGTCATTTTCGTAATAAATTTACTTTTAAATAAAAAGTTCGATTTTTGTATGAAGATTGAACTTTATTTCAGAAAGAGTTTTTATTTATAGAGGTAGTTTTTCAAGGAAATGGGCATATTTATGTGGACTGGTAAGAGAGAATATTTTGGGGGGATATAAATTTACTTTTAAATAAAAAGTTTGATTTTTGTATGAAGATTGAACTTTATTTCAGAAAGAGTTTTTATTTATAGAGGTAGTTTTTCAAGGAAATGGGCATATTTATGTGGACTGGTAAGAGAGAATATTTTGGGGGGAAGAGAATTGAAAATATACTTACACTTGCCTAACTTTTAGTTTTTACAAGTTTTTTGAGAGGATTTCAGAACTTTTTAAGAGTTGAGTAGTACATTTTTAGATGTGTTTTTATATTCAATTTCTAAGATCATATTTAATTCATAAGGTCTGTTTTTAAATTAGTTCTAAAAAGAATAAGTAAGCGTCCTTAGCACCTTTTGGCCATGGCTTCTTAGAAAAGTTCAAATCATGTATTTTTATCCAAGTTTTATCTTGACGTAGCATGTTTGTGTAATATCCTGAATCGATGGTGTGACCGTGATGAAATATACCGCTAATGATTTTGTAGCGTTTTTTATTAATCGAAATAATTGTTTTCGGTATTTCATTTATTTTATAATTGATATTTTTTGAAAGTTGTTTATCATCCGTAGAAAATATTAACAATTTTAATATTAAAATTGTATTCTTCAGTTTGATGTCAATTTTTTGAAGTCTCTGTGTTGTGCACTGATGGCTGCACTTTCCCTCGATTGGTTGCTCTGTTCCTATATTGTGATCAATAATATTCTGTAATTTTCGAGGATCAGTAACGTTTGTAAGATTAAGTGACAGGATATAATTAACAGACACGCTTGGACCAATTCTTTCATCACATCCGGGGCATCTTGTCCTAATAATTAATTCGTGTTGAAGAACATCTTGTAAAATAATAAATTTATTACAAAGATCCATTAAAAATTCTGCAACATCTTGTTGATGACATGATTTGTATTTTTCACCAACAAACTCTTTCAGTGCATTAACATTAATAGGGCTTTTAGAAATATACTGATTGAAAAGAGTTTTTAGAAGATCAGGATTTTTGGTATTTACTAATATTCTTCTTATTGCGGTAGCATGAAACAAACTTTGTATACAGGCATTAGCGTAACAACAGTGATTATTATTTGGTAGTCCACGAATATTCCAACAATTATCAGAGATAACATTTAATTCACTTTCATTATTTGGTAATATATTATTATAGTTAGACCAGCAATTATCGGAAATTTTTGGACATTGTTGATTAGACTTATTGGAAATTACAAGTTGTAAAAGATCTGATCGGTATCTTTGCCTTAATCTATTATATTCTAGAATAGCTGAATCATCAGCCATTATACGAGAAGGATCAAAATTTATAAGATGCAATCCTTCTATTGTTGTTACTCTCGACAAAGCCACATACGTTTGTCCGCAGCTAAAAATGGAATTGCCTGCTTCTACAAGAGCAGTCTTTAAACTTAAACCTTGGCTCTTATGAATAGTAATACCGTAACTACAACATATTGGAAACTGTTTTCGTATTATATATATATTATCCATAATAATAAATTTATATTCGAGTTTCTCTATAGAATATTCATTACCTGATTCTAATTTGATTCGTATACTAGTTATGTTATCCGCTTTATCTTTATGTACTGAGATCACTCTTCCTATAGTACCATTAACCAATCCAATAGAGACATCAATATTTCTATGCATCATAATTTTAGAGTCAATTTTTATTGTTATTACGCGTTCGATTCCACATGCGTTATCATCATCCTCGTGTAACATCTTCAAAACTCTTTTTTCTAACGACTTTGGACATCTGAAAGAATCTTCGGCAATAAGATTAATTTCTTCCGTAGGTATTTTACGTAGCATAGCATCATTTAAAATATTGCACATTTTCCTAGTTGGTAATAGGCATACAGTATCAATAGGTAAGTTACTAAAATATTGACATATTTCTTCTATGATTTCGGTACCTTTCGAATTGAAAAATGTGATTTTTCGTTTTAGTAGACTTTGCACATCTGTATCTATTAAACAACCTAACCGTACTCTAGAAAGAATTTCACTGTAAAGCTTATCATTCTTTTGCCTCATATTAATCGTTAATTCATCATAATCGAATAAATTCCATAAATTGTAAGATTCCATACCTCCTATATACTTATTAATTTGTACTTTTGTTAACTCTTCAAACACAAACCCTTCATGAACTGGTGGCAATTGAAGTAAATCACCAAAAACAACAATATGCTTTTTGCCAAACCAACCGTCATCACAATCTGAAGTGTCAAATATTTCTGTGAGACGTAAATGAATATACATAAACATAATATTTGATACCATAGATATTTCATCAATAATTATTAAATCAACATTCTCTAAACTTTGTCTAATTTTTTTCAAAGCAGAATCAGATAATTGTTTATATTTTGCTGTAGTTTTATGCTCCACTGGTAACTGTAATAATCTGTGAATTGTAAGGCCTTTTATATTAAAAGCTGCTATTCCAGTAGGTGCTGTAACAGCTGTATCTTTATCACAAATTATTTTGTTCCATGCTACTAGATTTTCAATAATAAAACTTTTCCCTGTACCACCTGGTCCACTGATGAAAATTCTCAGTGTTTTGTCATGAGATTGTATGGTGGACGAGATTTTATTAAATACTCGTAATTGATCTTCATTAAATTTATCGATAGAATTTTGGAGATCTTTTTTAGTCATAACTATTTTTTCCGCAATATCTTTGAAATCCTTCATTGCATTTTCTGTCTCTACCGGAACACAACCATCGGGAAAATTATTTGAATGAGATTTATTTCTATCATCGTTTTCTTCTTGTAACAATTGATTCTGAATCATTTCATTCATATTATTCAATGCCTCTTGTATAACTTGACATTTATCATGATATTTCATAGCCTCAACTAACTCGTGTTGCTTCTTCTGAAAAGCATTTGCGTATGTATCTTCGTTACTTTTCAGTTCGTCAACATCTCTCCAAGGCTGAAATAATAACAGTAAAGCATAGTAGTAATTTTCCGGCTGAGTGATAGGATTATACTTCCAATGATTAATCAAATAAGGTTTCTTCCTTTTTTTACAAAAGGTGTTAGGGGCTATCTCATAATATTCTGCTTTTTGCACCGGTTTCTTTTTAATTATATCGAAATATTTTGCAAAGTCGTATAAACACACAGATTCTAATTTTGTCGGTCTCATAGGATAATAAGTATCAATAAAAGAATCGTAAAATATCTCCGATGAATCAGGATCAAGTTTTTTAATTTCCTGGTATGGTTTTAATCTCCTATTCCTAATCATTCTCACATCTAACCATCTGATAATTGTATCTGCATCAGTAGCGTGAAGAGGGTGTCCTAGAAGTGCATCAGCTGCTTCGATAGCTCCACATTCTCTATGGTTTAATGCACGCATAGAAAAAGACCATAATTTACTACATAACGATTTATTCGTCTTAACGTCTGAAAAATCTACGTTACTTTTTTCGCCTTTAGTCCCATAACTAGATACATATTTTGTGAGAAGATAAGATGACTCGCCTATAAATTGTGCATCATTATTTCCTTCCCAAAGAATTAAAAGAGCAGGCATATAATCGTTTATGCATACCTCTTCTTGCTTTCGAGGTAAATCGTAAAATCGACTCTTATTTTTCAATTTTCTGCGATTAGCAATTGCAACAGAAACACTTCTTAGAACGAACTGAGTAGTTACTGGGCGTGGAAACCCAAAACGACAAGCACTACTAAAACCTGTTTTAGTTTTCTTCTTTCGCATACAATAATTATTATGTTTATGTTGATGATACGTTTGAACACGACGGTAAAGTTCAGGAGAGATTCGTTTATCAGGTATCCGACAAGTAATATGCTGCAATATAAACGTCTGTATTGTTTCATTTGACGATTTACCATAAATAGGCGCATCTTTAATCCAAAATAAACAATGATAATGCGGTAAACCTCTCCCTTGATATTCGCAAGCATAATAATAATGAGAAACTTCTCCTATTGGATGAGATGAAGAAAGAATATAACGTAAGACTGCTTGAAATTTGTTATGTATATACATTGAAGCAGCAACAGGGTCAACTGCTATTAGTTCACTAATAGATCTTTTATCGTTTTCCCATTCGTTAATCTCCCGAATATATTCACCTAATGATGACCACATCCACTCACCAGGACTCAGAGTAACAAAAAATGTTGCAGGTCCGTACTCATTCATCATGCAGTTTAAGTCATTTCTAGGTCTCTTCCAATACGCTTCAGTGCCGCGTAAACGAGAGAAAATAGTTTCTAGGTTTGTTTCTAGTTGATTTTTCTCTAACTTCTCCACCAAGTCTCCAGCTGTATATTTGTAGTGGGGATTAACAATATTTAACTTATGAAAAATACCACCGCTAATTTGTCGAATATTATTATTGAAAAGCAAATAAAAAAGATATTGAATATTACATCTGAATTGTGGATGTTTTGAAGTTAACCTAGACCTAATATAATCAAAATCTCTTAATCTTACTAGTCTGTCTTCATGTTGACCGCATATACCAAAAGGATAAAGATCTGGAAAACATTTCAAATCTAAATCTTTACTTCGAACATCCAATGCTGTAGCGTATACTCGTAACATTTGATACATATTCGTATCAGTTTCATTAATTTTTTTATCATGCAATGGATAAATTGAATATTGATCATAATAAGAATCTGACTGAATTTTCTGTGTTAACAAAGCTGCAGGTTTAGCCTTATTTTCACATTCTTTATTCGCATCGACATCTTTATAGTTATTTTCGTATTCTAATTCTAAATCTTTAAGAGTACTCAAAAGATGTTCTGGAGAATTTGGAATAATAATTTCTGAGTAAAGAGGATTCCAATACTTAAGCCAGTTTAAGGCTTTCCATATTTTTTTAACATCAACATAATCCTCCCTAATTATTTTGCCTTTTGTAGGATGACTTCGAATTAAAATAAATAATTCATGATTAGAATTTAATGGATCAGTATCGGGACATATTTTTTGTAACGTTTCTTCTAATGGCAATGGTAAGTGAAACGTTCTACCTTTTACTTTGTCAATTTTAACATAATGTGGTAAGTTTTTTTTCATTACTGTGTCCATTTTGACTACTGTTTGAAAAGCCTTAGCTCGTTGGATCAAAATTTTTTCATACATATTTAATGTTTCAATTTCTTCTGGAAAATCTTTAACAAACAGGTTATTTAATATACAAGTAGACGGCAATGAATGTTTTTTTAATTTATTGCTACAATATCGACAAATGAAACCATCGTTAAATTCTTGAGAATCATTATAATAATTTTTTAACTTCTTCCAATAATCAATATTTTCGACGTTTACATCGAGTAATTCTTTAATTAAATCCAAATTTGATGTAAAATTATCAACATGTTCAACATTTCTTTTGCAACAAAGTCTTTCACAGGATATACATGGAATTGTAGGTGGATCTATAACTATTTTCGTATATTCTTTGATACCAGCCGAATACTTTTTTTTTATTTCTGATTCATCTAAACATATATCAGTGTTATTTTGTCTAAAAGGCATTGCCAATTTATCTGCACTTAATGATATTCTTTTCAACTCATCCACATTAGAATTATTCAGAGCATTTTCGATGGTATGAATATGAGTATAAAGATTCCTAACTTTATCAATTTTTCGTTGTATCGTACGTAAATGAGGATAATGATAAGATAGAACACGTAATTTTAAAAATTGAGATGAACATGAAAGAGGTTGAATATAGCAAATAAGAGGATGACCAAATTTATCAGGATCACGAGATTCAGCTGAACACCTATCCATGTTTTTAAGAAAGGTGTAGGCATCGATGTATGTAAAGTATAGTACGTCTTCAAAAAATCTGTATAATTCTTGTAACACATCAGGATCAACCGTCTTACAGTAATCATTACATTGCCATATTTTTTTGTTATTATTTTCTGATGTTTCTATCAAAGGCAGGATATTCAGTGATTGTCCTTGTTCATTAATAACAATAGCATTAATATTAGGTGCTTTATGAAAATCGTATTCTGCATCAGAAAAATATGATTCGGAAGTAGAATTATGTTTCGGAAGACCGCATAAGGCTGCTAAAGCATATGGTACATTATCATAAATAGACCTCTCACCTAAACGAGTAAATGAAATTTCTATTTTGTCTTTACAAATTCGCAAGTTTTTCTTCAATTGCAAAATAAAAGTGTCTCTCATATAAATAGCCGTTGAAACTAACATTTCAGCTTCTAATCTACGGTCTGATAACGAATGTGAATCTAATTTTTCCATTATATTTGTTATGTACTTTTCTTAATTTTGCAATAACTTAATAGTATTTTGTTTGATACTGATAGTTTTATATTTTTTTTTTATCTTTTTGGCAATAACATTTTTGGTTTTTATCATCTTCTGTTCACGGTTCATTTCACAATAGTTTTTTTTAATGTTATAATAAATTTTTGATTTTTTAATAATGTCATCTTTATTTTTATCATAATAATATTCTTTTTTTTGTAAAATATTCTGTTTATTCGTTTCATAATAAATTTTATTTCTTAATTTAACTTCATCTTTCTTGTTATTATAATAATAATCGTTCTTTCTTTTGCAAATATTTTCTTTATTATTTTCGGATTGTTGAGATATTTTTGGTTTTTTTAACAAATGTTCTTTGTTATTTTCATAATATAATTTCTGTTGACTTCGAATCTTATCTTTATTGGACTGATAGTATTTTTTATATTGTTCTTTTTTATGGATTTCAAATTGTTTAAATGATTTATCAGTAGAAGAAAGAGAGAGTATTTCTCTGCTATTGGTATTGTTATGTAATTTTTGTTTCTTAAATACATCATCTTGATTGACATCAGGAATAGATTTTCTTTTTCTCAATATTACTTTATTATTATCAAGCGGATAATTTAGATTAGTATTGCAAGTGGGGCTATGATTTAATTTATAAATGCATGTTGATTCATTTTGTTTTACAATAACTGTTGGACTAGGTGAAAATAAAAATTCAGTGCTATGGTTAATATTTACCATATTAATTTTTGAAGATGTATCATTTGGGTTCAAAAGGCTGTCTTTGGCATAAATATTTTTTGGTAAATCAGTATTTTTATTTTGTGGCTCTTCTAGTCTTTCAACTTCCATAGTATTTACGGCTGCACTTGTATCTTCATCATTTGTATTTTTACATTGCAAGGCCTCTTCAGTAATTTCCTCCAAAAATAATACATAAACATCTTTGGAATTGACAGGTCCAACATTTTGTTGTTTGACACTTGAATCATTAACTGTTAACCAATGATTATTTGTGCGCAACATAACAGTATAATGGCCAGAGTCAATACTATTACCATGATGAAACAGTACACTAATTACTCGATATTTCTTATTATTTATAATAATTTCTTCACTTCCTAAATCTTTAAAATTATAAATAAGTTTTTGAATCATTCCATAGCTATTTATAACAAATATGTTCAACTGAACGACTATGACTTTATTAGTGGTATAAAGTTGAACTTTCTCATTTTTCATACATTGACATCCATTATTACAAATTACATCAATGCTGTTCCAGCATCCTATATTATAATCAATAACACTTTGCAAAGTTAAGTTCTGAGTTCTTTCAGGTAAACCTAAAGTAAGGATGTTGTTATTATAAGGTTGTAAAATACTCGTCTCACTGCAATTAGGGCACGTTATTACCGATCTTAATTCATGTTCTATAACAGCTTTTAAAGTATTTACTTTATCACAAAGATGAGTGATAAATTCAGTTGCATCTTGCTGTTGATTCTGATTATATTGACTACCAGCATATGCACGTAGTGCTTGTACGTTGACATCTCTTTTAGAAGCATACTTGTAAAGCGAAGAAGAAAGAGCATTTTTTCGGAACTTTGCAACAATGCAAGTCTAATAAATTTACAATGTAACAGACATTGTAAAGATGCATTGGCATAACAAGAAACCATATCTTTGTTAGGTAATCCAATAATATTCCAGGAATGATCGTTAAAATGAATATTTTTATCAAATAATTGGGTTTTATTATCATCAATACCTAATGACTTATTTTGAATTATAGTCATTTCATTTCCAGATACTATTATTGTATTACGTTTAGTATTATTATCTTTCAATTGATTTTTAATCAAATTCGGAGATACAAAACTTTTATTGTTATCTGAACTTGTAGGAAAATGAATTAATTTTCCACATTCAAATATATAATAAAGATGTCTACGAAGTTTAGTATAATCATAAATTATTTTTGATGGATCTTTTTTAAAAAATATCGATGTCGCAAAAGCTATTGCCAACACTCCACAGTCTCTACAATTTTTTTGATACTGTACTTGTTGAAAATATGTAGGAACTTCATCAAAATATGGAAATAGTTTTCTCAAGAATGCTTCGTGACTAGCATGCAAATGTTTTCTATTTAAGGAATCATAAATAAATATTGCTTTAGTGTTGTAATAACAGCAAACCCAATGTCCACCGACACAGTTTTTGCACATATCATCACAGCTATGTAGTAGTTGTAAATGTTCAACATTCCTAAGAATCGGTTGAATACGTGTAGACTGTGGGTCCTTTAAAACGTTTTGTACTATCAATGTAGACTGTGGTCGGAATTGAGAGGACTTACTTAACATATAATGAAATTTTTCAATATGATCTTCTTTTAGACGTGATCCATCAATAATCATAATTTTATAACTTTCTGTGAGAGAATACCTATCAATTTTACGGTTCATTATTATTTATGAAAAGAAATTGACTATTTGTAAAAATAAAAAAAACTGATGTTTCGTGGGCGCTGATAAGTGTGTATTTAAAAATGCCAAAAAGTGATTGTTTAGGGTAGCTGAAAGGTACCCTTTTGTAGACGCTGAAGCTTTCCGTTTGTATGAGCTGAAAGCTTCCTGGTTTTAAGAGCTGAAAGCTTCCTGGTTTTAGGAGCTGAAAGCTTCCTGGTTTTAGGAGCTGAAAGCTTCCTGGTTTTAGGAGCTGAAAGCTTCCTGTTTTTAGGAGCTGAAAGCTTCCTGTTTTTAGGAGCTGAAAGCTTCCTGTTTTTAGGAGCTGAAAGCTTCCTTTTTATAAACGATGAAACTTTGGTAATAGAGGAATAAATTAGTAAGAGAGTAAAAAATAAAAAGAAATGAATACTTACTTGGTTTCTGATGCAATTGTTCCACGCCAATCTAGTATTTCCTGCAAGTTTATAAAACGATTCATGCAGGATAATAATACAAAATAATAAAATTTAGTTAAAGAATAATACACAAAAAAATCATTATCATAGATCTTATATAGATAAAAATCACTTCTGGAGCCGTATAAATTAATAATTTTATAATATTGCATGCTATAGTATATAATAGTAAACAATGAAAGGCATAAAAACCGCGTAAAATCAAAATTTTTCATTCGATAACAAGGAAAATGATTAAATACACCATTTAAATAAGACATTAAGTATAATTTCATAGTAGTTTACTATGTACAGATATATTTTTACTTAGAAAAAATTAGAAACAACAATTCTTATATAAATTATTGCAAAAAAAGAATTATAATCGAATTTTTATATAAACAAACTTATATAATATTTCAGGAGAGATGATAGATTTATATTATTAAAAGATACCTGTATGTATAAAACAAGGAATATGCACGTTAGAAATGTTCTATATTAAGATGTTTTGTATTTATCCAAAATACAAAAAAGTATAGTTAAACAATTAACTATTATAAGCTCTTGTATAAGCTCTTATAAAGATTTAAATGCTCAAAAAACTAAACCGTAGAAATAAATCCAATGAAACATAACCTAACTGTATCATATCGGTTTGGCGTTCCACTGTCTAAGTCCCGATCGAGAAACAAGAATTGAGAACTTTGCTATAATTATAGAAGTTAAATGAAATGACAAAAGGAACAAGGAATATAAGAAAATGAAACACAACGCACATGCGTGCCCCACGAGCTTTCCTTGTAGACTTCCCAGCTAATCGGCTGAGCTTTACTAGTTAATTAATCAGCAGAGTTTGCTGGCATAAAGAAATCTTAAAATATTAAAATGTTTTTATGTGTAAATAAATTTAATTCACGATTTAAGACTACCATTCTTTACTACTAATAAAAAATGAGAAAGAACATAATCAAATAAATAATATATGAATTAATAATATAAAGGCACCATGATCTTTTTAAATAAATATAATTTTATTAATACATTTAACTTTATAAAATAAAAATACAATGAAAATACAAAATTACAATTGAAACAAAATTAATTTTCTTTTCCACTTTCGTTTTCTGACATGTTTCCCATTTCTCTTCCTCCAGTTGTTCGCTGTCCATTTGGTTTCTCACTGTTTCTAGTACCTGTTCTATTTAAATATCCTCTACCTCTATTACCTCCTCTTCGCTCGTAATAAGGTTCTGCTTTTTGTGCCACTTCCATCATTTGTCCTACAAAAGAGGCATAATTATGGAACTTTCGCTCATTTATAAAAGTTGTTTTTACTTTTTTGTTCCAAAATTTTCGCCTTTTCTGGCCTTTTGAACCTCGCGAGTTGACTGTAAATAAACAAAGAAAAAGATAAAATCAGAATAGTTTTTATTTATATTTATATTTATATGAAAATAATATACATTTTTAGAAAAACTTTCATACCCCAATTTGATTGTAAGCCTAATGATGATGAACTTGGTCCTGGCACTACATAAGGAGATGCATAATATGTAGCTGCTGGTACAGATGAGGTAGGGAAGGGATATCCAGATACACCAGTAGAGAATGATGAGGGAAATCCTGACTGTAAAAATGGATTTTGTCCTGAAAACATAAATAATTTTTTTATTTACAGAAGATAAGATAATAATAAATGAATCAATAATATACTTACCCATTGACAATTGAGGAGCTGTACTCAATGAGTAATCAGCAGAAACATTTGCTATGTTGCTAAATGGGTTCCATCCTAATAAAAAGCAAATAAAAAATATTATTGTTTATCAAGCACGGTACCAAATTTTTAGCTTGAAAAAGAGCTTGTTTTATTTTAAATTGTAAGTCATCAGATTTGTTTGCTTACTACATCTCTATAGGATAATAACTATTACATCCGAACACCCTAATATTCTGAATTCAAAATGAAGTTTGAAATCAAATAAAAACAGAAATTCTAAATTATTTTTTAATTTAAATAGACTAAATGCTTAAATTTGATAACTTAATTGACAATTTAATATCAAATAGAAGTATAAAAAAAAAATACCTAAATTTGGTTGCAAAATTGATGATCCTCCGACTGCTGCTGTGGAAAGACCAGTCAAATAATTTCTACTTGCTGCAGGAGGATTGGCCGAGTAGTTTATAATAGCACTACCAGAAAGTGTTGTCATGAATGGATTTTGTCCTGAAAGCAGTTATAAAATAATTTATTTACAGAAAAAAATAAGATAATTATTATATTTAAATTGTTTTTGTTTTTGTTTTTTTTTTATTTTGTTAAACTTTTCTTTTTTCCAACTAATAAGAAAGACTATATTTTGGTTTTTATAAAAGCTTACACTACATAAACAGTCACACTGACACAAACATACATATCTAAAAGGCGAGTCAAAGAAAAAAAGGCATTTATTTGTTATACTTTTAAAATAAAAAAAAACTATGTATATGAACCTAGTTATATAAAGCATTATTATTATTATTATATTTAAATTTACTGTTGTTAATGGAAAATTAGCACTCAATATAAGCAAGAACAAAATAAATATTATCATAAGTAAATGAACTACATAAAAATTTTTAACTTTTAAGGTTAGTTTTTATGTTAATTTAAAGTTAGTTTGAAGTGGTAATTTTTAATTGTAAGTACATTTTACTGTATTTGATGACTTTATAACCTGCTATTCTAAATTTGAATTCGAAACTCATTCAACTTAAATAAACAAAGTGCCTTAGAGAGAATATTATTAATCAATAATTAATAATTTGAGAAATATATTAATTACCATTTGGTTGTAAAATTGATGGTTGTAAAATTGATGACCTTCCCGTATCTGTTCTGAAAGGATTAGTTGAATAAGTGGCAGCGCCCGCAGAAGAAATAGCAGAACCGTGTACAGGAGAAGCACTACCAGCAAGTGTTGACTGACCTAAAACAGATATGGAGTATTTCTTTAACTGAAATAAACTAAATGCCTTAGAAAGAATAATTAATCCATAAAGAATTTGAGAAATATATTAATAAATGCCTTAGAGAGAATAATTCATCAATAATTAATAATTTGAGAAATATATTAATTACCATTTAGTTGTAAAATTGATGGCCCTCCCGTATCTGTTCTGAAAGGATTAGTTGAATAAGTGGCAGCGCCCGCAGAAGATATAGCAGAACCGTGTACAGGAGAAGCACTACCAGCAAGTGTTGACTGACCTAAAAACAGATATGGAGTATTTCTTTAACTGAAATAAACTAAATGCCTTAGAAAGAATAATTAATCCATAAAGAATTTGAGAAATATATTAATAAATGCCTTAGAGAGAATAATTCATCAATAATTAATAATTTGAGAAATATATTAATTACCATTTGGTTGTAAAATTGATGACCCTCCTGTATCTGCTGTGAAAGGATTAATAGAGTAATTGGCAGCTCCTGCAGAAGAAAGAGCAGAACCGTGTGCGAGAGCACTACCAGCAAGTGTTGACTGACCTAAAAACAGATATGGAGTATTTCTTTATTAAATGTACTCATAGTACTATGAGAGAATGAAGCCAGTGACTCGATGCTACATCGATAAAGTCAGAGCAAAAGAAAATATTGTAAAATAATAATATATATGAATTGAAGGTGAATACATAAAATTTTCTAAAAACTCATAAAACTAACCACTATGTTGATAAAATTACCTCAGAGGAATTCGTAGTGGTAATTTCTCTAAAAATAAAACAAAATTATGAATAAAATTATAAAACCATATCAAAGAACTTCTCTTTTTGTTTCAAAAAACTAACCTTTAGTATTTTGATCAACAGGCAGTTTTGAAATTGATGGTGACTCTAATAAATGAAACGATATAAATTATTATATATATATATATATATTTATTTATTTATAATTAATCAAGAAAAGTAAAAATAATAAAACCAAAAAAGGGTTGTACATACGCTCTTGGTTTATGTCATTTTCAGATAACTCCATGGCAATTTCCATCTCATTTACAAATTTTATAAACTAGGAACATATAAAGTAAAAGAAAAATTAGAAATGTATAAGTAAAATATATATATCAATGATAATGAAGGGAAAAATATAAAAAATCTCTTACCGGATCAGGTGAATTAGGTGAAATCTCCATATTTATATCATTACTATAAACTTAAGTATAATGACAGAAAACTACTTTTCTAAGAAAACAAGTATACACCAACACGATCGATTGCGAGTGTACACGACAATAATAATATATACTTAAGTATAATAACAGAAAAATACTTTTCTAAGAAGAAAAAGTACTTATACGTCAGCACGGTGTACACGACAAAAACTTGTGAACTTGTAGTTAATAGTTAACTTGTATTAACTTGTATGTATACTTAACTCGTACATATATGTAACATAGGAAGAAACAGACAAAGATGTAAAAGTGCTCAGATTATACTACTCACTATACCGTTCATTGGTTGAACAAGTGGTGCCGCGTAGTGAGCCGAAGGGTAAGTCTCCATACGTTCTTGTACAGTTGTACGTACAGTCAGTGATAGGTACAGTACACCCGTGACCTAAGGGAAGTTAATTCTTGTGGAAATTAATACGGGCTCAGTCAATTTCAAAATCCCATTGGAATCGTCCTAATGAGATTGCAGGATTTTCAAATTGACGAGGCACGTTCCACAAGAATCAACTTCCCTCGGGTGTACCGTGTTCCCGAGTCCCGACCGTACATGGAACACGTCGAGTGTGCTTTCTTATGAAACACACGCACTATGCACAGCTACACACAGGTTGACAGATGACCGGTAACATACTGACAAGCACCTGTTATACTTAACACAAAAACTTCTTTTAAAAAAGTTTGTATATTCTTTTACTTAATTTTTATCAAAAAAATTAAATTTTATTTCATGTTTTCAATTTTAAATTGCACATTATAGTAAATATTTATTTGTAAAACTTATCATTTTCAGAGTCAATAGTTCAATTTCATTTGGCGATTAAACGTTTGTTAAATAAATCAATTTTACGACTAGGAATTTTTTGTTGTATTCTAATATATTTTGTAGTATATTCCAGGTACTACATATAGTTTTTTAATGCAACCTATCCATTAATCAATCCTCTAGTGTAATTCTAAGTATCAAGTAAACAATGTGATTTAAAGGCTAATTTAGTAATGAAGCCCAAGTGAACCATAACCTCAATTAACCTCAATCCTATTTTTGTTTGAATTTCAGGCTCTATTAGGGGCACAATTGGTTATTACGCTGATAATGGTCAGCGTAATTCAAAAATTAGGCTCGCATTTTTCAATAGCAAAATGGATTTTGTGTTCCACAGGGTAAATACACCGAATTAAATCTTTTCAATTTGTTTTGAATTGTGTTATACTAAAGAAGAATTTAATTTTTCAATTTGCAGATTGATGCATTACCTTTATCCAACAGACCAAGAATTAAGGAATTTCATGGGCCATGTAAAAGAAAAGCCTAAAAAAGGAAAACATACAGAGAATGGAAAAGCTCCAGATGTATTGTCCATTTGAAATTTTATTCTGACTTTCAATGGTTACTCGATTTCTCTATATATGGTGCAATTGTATATATTATGACTGAGGTATGTACTACAGATAAGATTATATCAGTGTTATATGAATGTTAAGAAAATTGGAAAGTTTTTTAGTATAATTAGAGTTTTCTTACTGTAAATTTATTATTTTAATTTCAAGTTTACATTTCTAAATTTACTATACTAATTTTACATTAAATATCTTAATTTTATTAAATAATAATTAATACTAACAGTCAACACCAAATGTATTGCTGTTATTCAACATAGTGTATTTTTGTTTTATACAGGTGTATAATAATTGGTATCCAATCAAAGATGAAATTAATTTAAGTATGCTGTGGTGTTGTTTGGTTATAGGATTTGCATTGTATCCTTTAAAAAAAATTTATGTTATTTCAAAATAACATATTTGTATTTATAACTATGAGTCTTCCTTAACACTTTATAGTAAAGTTTTAGTCACACTTTGGGTACAGTACTTTAAAGGAGAAGAGAGCATTGGAGAAAGATCAACATGTATTGTAACTGAATATGCTTATCTTGTAATAGCAATGATGATCCTGATAATAGATGAAAACACTCTCGAATTAGGTTTAGAAAATGTTTATGAAAGTTTTAATCATACTGCTTCACTGTTTTTGAAAGATCAAGGTCTTTCATCGAGGTACATTATATTGTTGAAATTACATTTATTGCAAATAAATATTGACAAATTAACCACTATTTATTTTTTTAGTGGACCAGCGTCAAAAATTATTGTTAAGTTTGTCTTAGCTGTATCATGTGGATTTGTCGGTTCATTATTTACATTTCCAGGATTACGTGTCTCTAAAATGCATTGGGATACTTTGAGGTATATATATATATTAATAACTTGTCATTAAAAACTGTTTACTTTCTTATATTTTAGTGTATAATACACATAATTATTTTAGTGTATAATACACATAATTTGTAATTTACAGGTATCACAAAGACAATAAATTTCTTCTTATACTCATTAATGTTAGTTATGCATTGCCGCTTATTTTAACAAGCTTATGGATTAAACCTATAAGTCGAGACTACCTTACTGTAAGAGTTTTTTCCAGTATCGGAAAATCAATGTAAGTCATTTAATATATTTTGTGTTAGTGTCTTAAACAATATTGTAAAATAATACAGAAAAATTACTTTATTTTTATAGAATGACAACTGCTGCTTTTGAGAGTATGAGATTACTTGCGATAATTGTTACTATTATTCTAAAGTTAGTGATAATGCCTATTTATTTACAATCATACTTAAATCTCGCTAATCAAAGGTTAGAAAAGCAGAAGAAGGAAGCTGGAAGAATCTCAAACAAAGATTTTCAAAAAAAGGTTTGTTTGTAATTTACGATTATATTATATAAATAATATTGGTCAAATACAAATCAATATTTTGATTATTTTTATTTTATAGATTGCAGCAGTATTTTACTAACTATCTTTGCGTTGTTGCATTGCAATATATAGCTCCATTGGTTATTCTTTTGTATTGTTCAATCATGTATAAAACTTTAGGTAAAGAAAAATTTTTATTATTATGTTTTTGTTTATTTTACTTTCTCAATGGTTATCAAACTAAACTATTTTTAGGAGACTACAGTTGGGAAGCATTATACAAAAATATAGATTCAGAGGTACGTCCAGTGCCAGAACCACTAATGGAACCAAAAATATTCTCTGATGATGGAGAAAAGACTATAGCGCAAACTGCTCAAGAGTTTCAACTGGCTTTGAGCTCAATAAAGCAGGTAAATTTAAGTATTTATATAAAAAGATTCTTAATATTTTTTTTTATTTATTATGTGCACCATTTTATTTAAACTTATCTATTACACATTATCTATTGTAAATCAATTTATAAATATTTAGGTATTGATTATCAACACATATTATTACCAAAATTACTTCACGAACGTTTAACTTATTTTTAAACTGGGTGTATCCGATTCGCAGATTCGCACAAAAAAATTTTTTAAGAGCAACAGAATGAAAGAAAACGCTAGATCATTGCACCCAGCGCAAAGCACAGCAATGTATTGAACTTCTTGTACAAAGCAAAAGTGAAAAGCAAACTGTAGATAAGAAGCCTAAAGTGGAAACCGATGCCAATCGGGGCAAGTCCGCTAATGTATACGGGACTCTCGTGTCGAGATAACGTTTGTTTGACGACAATTAATGTTGAAGATGTACTTGTCCTGCCCGATCTATTGTAAATAATCTACTACTTTTTATCGATAATGTGAAATACCGTTTAGTGATCCAAAGACTTTCTACGTACAATTGTCTTTAAATAAAGGAGAAGAACAATCTCAACGAGGAGCACGCGTGAACAAAGACGAATGATGACCACATTTGTATAAATCAAAAAAATCAAAAACAACTATTAAAACAATAAAAAATTTCTAAAAAAACTCAATAAAGATCTATCTGTAATGTTCATTCGACACAAACAAAAGAAAAGAAAAACAAAAAAAACACAAACAAAAGAAAAGAAAAACGGTTGATTCACCACCCTCTTGATGTATCAAGGGAAAATCGCCACTGTCATCACTATATAATGGGTGTATCAAACCTAACTTAACGATCGGCTCATTTCACTCGATTGTATATATAGAAATGTTGTATATAGAAATCACAGAATGCGCCGCATCTTAAATCGACGATTTTTTCATTAATAATTAAACCAGATTTAAAAAGCCTTCATACAGAATTATCGAATATAAAAGTTCTTGATATATACGTACATGCGCTCAGCACTACATATATATAGTCGTACATCTCAATGATGCCAACCTAACTAAAAAAAAAGAAGGAAAAGAAGAGTTGGTGGAACAACGCCATGGCGTAAAAATTACTAGAAAATCTAGTGGGCACTAGAAAGTCTGATGAAAAATGGAAAAAAGTAAACAAACGAAGAAGAAAATGAGAAAACCAAAAGAATTTTTATCGAAACTCTTAAAGGAACGTATTATATATTAAATCAAATGCACTTATCGAAAACTTGCAAAAAATAAACATCAACGATTATGATACATAGATGAAAATAAAACATATGGATTAAATGAAGAGAAGTAAAAGAATATTTTATAGGTTACAAAGTTATATTCCCATGTATATGTAGCGCGGTGCGTCCTCAGGCTTCGCCGTGACTCATAGCTTGCCTTCGGAGCGCTACCGCGCTCCTTGATAATTCTGTAGTTAATACAAGATAAGGAGAAATATATAGGGAATGATTCAAATGATCATTCACTTCCCTCCCTGCTTGTCGTTATTCTTATTTATTATTATTCTTATAAATTTATCAAGATATTATTTAATTATACTTTCCTTAAATTAATATTGTTTAAAGTTAAAAGTTAGTTTTTGTTTTCTTTTTATTAATTCTTGATTCTAGTTTAAGTGATATAGATCAATTTCCTTTCGCCCTTAATGTCGGAAATTTATTTTATTAAATGAAATAAATATTATTCACATTTGTTGGGGTTTAGTTACATCATATTTCCTCCCCCCTTAAGATAATATTTATTTCATGAAAGGATTGACATTTTAGAATTTTAAAATCAAATAAAATTTTAAATCAAATTTCAAATATAGATACTGATATAGAACTTTCGTCATTTTGTGCATTCGTAGATGGAGCTGTTAATGGAATTGGGAGTAAAGGTCTAAACTTTTGGAATTTTGGTGTTTTTGGTGGTTGAAGTTCAAATTCTACTCTTTTTTGAATTGTTGAGTTTTTTAGAATAGATATAATTAGTCTTTGGACCCTTACCTCTTGCAATTCAATTTCTTGTCTAGCTGATTTTCTTATATTCTGTTCAACATTATTTTTATTTAATGCTACCAACAGGTGTGTCACTGAACTAAAGATGGATCCGAGTAACTTCGTTGACCATCCGTATAATGTGTATAGAGCACATCCTCGTATTATTAAGTCAACCATCATCTTAATGAGTTGGCATTTTAGAAGTGTCATTATTATTCCAGAACTTATCATGCCATATTCCTCATACTTTTTAACAATTTTATTCCAGGTACTTTCGGCAATATGCGACAGTGTGTTTTCTGTAAGAAGGTTTTTCATAATAGCATCCTTTACAGAACTTGAACTCTGTGTGATATGTGTTACTGTATTGATAATTGCTTTTTTCTCAAGTGGGAAGAGTAATCTTTCCTCGAATTTCTCTAAATCTTGCTGAGAGTAAATTCCACTGGTGGCCAGTGAGCTTAGCTTTTCTGGTTCCCAGTCTTTTGATATTCGTGTTTTAAAAATTGTAATATTTTTCTCTATTATTCTTGGTTTCGGCAGTAGATTTATCCAATTTCCATCTATTTTATAGTAAGGAGGAATTATGGTGTCGCAGTCAACCTGTGTTCCTGTTTTCACCAATATATGTGTTTTTGGTATAAGGAACCATGTTGTGTTACCTGCTACAACTGGAAGCTCTTCGTAACATTCCTTGGTGTGATGTATTCTCACATTTGTGGGTGTACATTTTATTATATGTACAGCCTCTCCCGCAAGTTTGGCGAGGTATCCTGGTTTTTGCATTATATTGTAGGAAAACTCGTCTGGGGAATTGGATGCTAATGATAAGGAATTTTGGATTTCCCTCCTTTCTACTTCGCACATTTTTGTCAACATATTTAAATATATACTTTTAAATTGCATTCTAAAATGTCTTTCTACGTGTACGAATTTTGCATTAATGTAAGAAAAAATATTTATATTGACATAATCTTTTTCTTGTCTAATATCGTTATCGAATAAAACACTATCTACCTTTTCATAAATAAACAATTTTGGGTGTTCTGTTTTCGTGATTATTCGATCGCAGAATTTAATTTCTTCGATCGCTGTTAATGAGAAAGATAAATCGTATGTATTTACAGTATAGATGATTTCATTATTTCGAGATAAAGTCTTTGTTACAGTACCACTATATAAAGTATCATATTTATTATTAAGGCAATTTTCATCTGAGAAATGTGCCCAAAATGTATAACCTGCTTGTATATCTATGCAATGTTCGTCGGAGAATTTGCAAACTGTTCCTGAACTTAAATGTATTTTGTTATTATTCAGATTAACTTTTGCATATTCTTCGGTAAGTGTAATTTTTATAATGCCCTGAACAAGAACTTTATCCCAACTTCCGTATCTATCAGCATATGTCCCACCTAAACACGATCTTTCTGTTACTTTTCCATACAGTTACAATCCCTACAGTTTTTGTTTCGTTTACTCTAATATCGGCTATAGTGTGAGTTATCATATTTAAATATTCGCGTTTCATGAATAAATTTACATCTTTCTGCACTAACTTCATATAAATATTCTTGTAATCCATTTTCTACAGGCCCTAGATGACTAAACATTCCGCAATTATAAATTGTATGAGAAATTTCGATTTTGCACTGAATAACTCTACTACTTTTAAATTCCGCTAACTGTAGTAATTCTATCGTTGTGTTTGATATCTGTAGATCATCCTCGTGGGAATCGCATTCTCCTGTATCCACTAATGAGTATGTCGATACTGCTGGATCTGCTGAACCGCAATTAAAACCAATAATTGCGTGATTTGTTTTAAAAAGCGTTAGAAGTACAATGATTGAAAGATACATGGTGTCCAGTTCCTGTAAGATAATTATGTTACTATTCTTTATTATTAACAAGGCTTAATTTATTTGTATGGACTGTTTTTGCCTTTCCTTTATAGCCTATGACAACATTATTATTTTCATTTACTTTAATAATGTCAAAAGCCATGATAATGATCTTTTTAAGTTTCCCTGGTTTAGGTTCTTTGATCAACCATACTTTATCTTCCATTTTAAATTCTCTTGGGTTAATAAATCTGTCGTAATATATCTTTGATTTTTCTTTTGACATTATTAATTTTTGTTTTGCTATTAAGGAAATTTCTCTCATATTATTAATCAGTTTTTCTAAATATCCATTATAGGTCGGTAATAATTCTGATTTTTTTACTGGTTCGCTAGACGGAATTCTAGCAGGACAGGCAAAAACTAGTTCATATGGTGTGAATTGATGGCTAGTATGTATACTAGTATTATAATGAAATTGTGCAAACTCTAATAGTTCATCCCATTCATATTTCTTTGTAGAAAAATTTTTTAAATATTCACACAACAGGTGGTGTGCTCTTTCTAATGAACCATTAGATTGCGGCGAGAAAGCTGTAGTTTCAATTTGATCAAATTTAAACCTTTTAGCTATCTGTTTCATTATTTTACTCGTGAAATTTACTCCTCTATCGGTTAGTACTATCTTTGGACATCCAAATATACATATAAATCTTTTTATAAAAGCATCTGAAACCGATTCTGCAGCTTGATCTTCTAAACATACTAAAATTACAAATTTTGATAATTGATCCTGTATATTTAAAATATATTTATTATTATTTTTAGTAAGGTTAAATAAATGGTCCTACAATATCCATTACGATTTTATCGAATGTTTTCCCCGGTGTATCTGTGATAATCATTGGTTGTTTAGTCTTTTTCCGCTTTAATTTATTTCTTTCACAATCTTCGCATTTTTTTATTCTATTTTGGATGTCTGATTTTAAGTTTTCACAAAAATATTTTTCCTTAAGTCTATTGTATGTTCTATTTACACCTGAATGTCCTCCTATCATAGAGGAGTGATACATGTTAAAAATTTTATCCCTGTCTTCAATTTTTACATATTCAATATTATTTAAACATATTATTACCTTTATATTTGTATTGCTAAATATTTCTTTTAATATTTCCTCTATTTCTAACCAACTTATATTTAAAATTTCTATATCCCTAGAAATACTATAAATACATATATTCTTAGTAACTAATAATTCTTATAATTGATTAAATAATTTCGCTAAATTTTCTTTTATTAATTTACATGATACGGACGTATCTATGTATAACATGAATAGTCTTTTATTCTCTATATTTATTATATCTATATTATCTTTTGTAAGCGATAGTTTTGGTTTTATGTTTTTACTTTTGATTAATAATTCAGTATTTTTATCTCATGATTTTCCTTTTAAATTTATTAAATGAACAATGTTATCGTTTCTAAATTGTATAGAATTTTTAGAATAAATGATATTATTAATTTCCGGTATATTTTGTTTTCCTCAATTTTCTCTTCTTTTCTACCCGCAGTCATTTTTTTGTCATTTTTCCTAGGTCTGCCCCTTTTTCCTTTAATTTTCTGTCTATCTTCATTCATTACTTTGCTTTTGTCATCGTTACTAAGAATTCTCGGTTGTTCGTTATTTTTATTTAATATTTTCTTATTTTGTGCTCTGGTAATAACAAATATCTCTACTGGATTCCTAGATAGAGCATCTGCATTTGCGTTCTGTTTCCCTGGTTTGTATACGATATCAAATTCATAATCTGATAGTTTTAGTCTCCATTTTTGGACTCTTGTATTATTATCAGCTGATCTTAACCATAACAGCGGTTTGTGATTAGTAACTATTGTGAATTTGTTTCCATATACGTAATTTTTACACTTTTTTATGGCAAACATTATTGCCAATGCTTCCTTTTCATAGGTGTGATATTTAGTTTCCGCTTTATGTAGACTTCGTGATGCGTAAGCTATCGCTGGGTCTTTGCCAATTTTTCCTTGCGACAAAACTGCACCTAAAGCAGAATTCGAAGCTTCTGTTGTAATAATGAATGGTTCATCAAAACGCTGATATTCTAAAACTGGTGCTGTACATAATAATTCTTTAATTTCCTGAAAAGCTTTTTGTTATTCGTTTTCCCAATGAAATTTTATATCCTTTTCTAGTAATATATTTAACGGTTTTGTTATTTTTGCGTAACTTTTTATAAATCTTCTATAGATACCTGAAAGTCCTAGAAATTCCCTAACATTTTTAACATGTTTAGGCGTTGGGAATTTTTTTACTGCTTCCACTTTCTTTGGATCAGGTTTTATTCCGTGTTCACTAATAATATGACATAAATAACATACTTCGTTTTTTAGAAATTCACATTTTTCTGGTTCTAATGTTAAATTTGCTTCCCGTAATTTTTGTGCAACTGCATAGAATCTTTCGTTAGTTTCTGTGATAGTTCCGCCGAAAATAATTATATCGTCGATGAATACGAAGCATATTTTACCGATTAAATCGCCTAAAACTGTATTTAAAACTCTTTGAAATGTACGCGGTGAGTTTCTCAATCCGAAAGGTAATACTCGAAATTCAAAACGTCCCAATGGATTGATGCTAAATGCAGTTTTATGTATATCACTTGGTTTCATAGGAATTTGGTGAAACACCGATTTTAAATCTATAACGTGATAAAATTTAGTTTTCCCCAATTGATCGAATATTTTTGTAATGTTTGGGAGTAAATATGGATTTGGAATTGTCTTTCCATTTAGTTTTCTGTAATCTATTACTAAACGCCATCGTTTTTTTCCGTCTGTTAACTGTTTTTTTGCTACAATCCATGCTGGAGCAATAAAAGCACTTTTTGAGTTTCGAACTAGGTCATTTGCTATTAATTTTTGAGTTTCCTCTACCGCGATTTCTTTTAATTTATAAGGTAAAGGAAATTGCTTTACGTATACGGGTTTATCATCTGTTAAATTTATTTCATGTTGTTCTACATTACATGATCCTAAACTGTCTCCCTCTAGCCAAAATATATCCTTATTTTTCAATACTAGATCCTTAATCATTGTTTTACTATTTTCAGGCAAGTTTTCGTAACATATTTTTTCTAATAATCTTTCTTCTCTATTATATTCTTTAAAATCTTGTACTGGCTCATTTTTTCCTATAAAATTTATTGATCCCAAATTTAAAATTTCATTTTCATCTATGTTAAAGTCTTCTGTTATCTGAAAACCTTCAGGTAAATTGTCTATTTCATAAGATATAAAGTTATATTCTTTTTCATTTCCATAGAGTTTATTATAATCTTCTAAATCTACTTCAATTTTTTTATTCATTATTGTCAAAAATTGTTTATAATCTGTTGATTCGATTTCCTCAAAATCGATTGCTTGGTCATTATTTTCGAAAGCAGAGAGGCAGCCTTGCCGGGGGGTTTGAGCTGGTCCGGCGCGGCTTCAACATCCGCAACGGTGTCGGAGGCGGAGAGCACACGACTAGCGTAGTCTCCGCGCTATGGGTCGGTGAGGGCAACTCCATCGTGGGTCGTCTTCCTTCCGGCGTCGAGAGGGGGGCGGGCAGCAATAGCGGCTGCTCGGGAGCTGTGCGACTGGCGAGCGTCGCGCACCGCGCGCCCACGTGCAGTCCTCTCCGCATGCATCCTCGGCCACAGGGCATTATACTAATTTGGGCGGCCGGCTCTTCCGCGTCGACCCCGCCTTGCTCTAACCTCTGACGAGCCACACACTCCTCCGGCTCTCCCAACCTGTTTTCGAGGACGCCCTCGCGGGCGTCGGAGAGCGGGGAGTCCCGTAGGTGTGTGCTCGTCTTGCGGTAGCGGAGTGACGGCGGGGCTTGTTGCGGAAGTGTGGTCACCTCCGGCGGCTCGGGGGCGGCCCCATGATAGACCACACGGACCCAAGGGTGCCCTGCCGCTCGAAGAGCCCGCATGAGTAGGGCTTTGTCCCCCTTTGGCAGCGGTCGTACTCGTCCTTTTCTCCCCGGCCATGACTAGTTCAGGGTCAGGATGGCGTTGTGCGCGACGCGGCCTAGGCCTCGATAGCGAAGCCCCTGGCGAGGAAGGCGCTCCATCGTCTTCGTCCTGGTGGGGAAGGGAGGGATCAGTAGGGGTCAACACTCTCGGCGGGAGGTACTTTTTCATATCGGCAATGTGCACTTTCATTACGCGTTTAGATTCTACATCCTCTATTTCGTAAACAAGGGGAGAATATACTTTTACAACTTTACACGGACCTATGAACTTAGCAGCTAACTTAGCGGCGAAGTTTCGTGCTGCCGACGACAACACGTGATTTCGTCGTAGTACCAAATCATCTAACTTAAAACTGACATTGCGCTTATTTCGGTTATAATAACGCGCTTGGCATGCCGTCGCACTTTCTAGGTGGCGTTTAATCAAATCATGCAATGCGGGGAGGCGTTTTACTCTATCCCGCCAAATCTCCGGGTCCTGAGGACATAATGGTTCGGGACTCTCCAGATGCTTGCGCATAAACACGACGGGTTGTAGTTGCCGGCCAAAATTAAGATACGCAGGTGAGATTTTGGTCGACGAGTGCTCCATACTATTTAGAGCAAATCCGAATTCGCGCAAATGTAGATCCCAATCCTTGTGATCGCTCTTCAAAAATGTGGATATCATGCCTTTTAACGTTCTATTAACACGTTCGACCGGGTTGGCCTGCACGTGATACGGGGGAATGGTAGTCTGAATTATACTATACTGGGTTAAACGTTCGGTCGCTAACTTATTGGCAAACTCGGTGCCATTATCGGTTAAGAGGTATTGTGGACAACCCCACCGATGTACGACGAGTGTTTTTTTTTTATTTAAACCAGAGTAAAGTACAAAAAATTACAAGTTTGTAACCATTATACATAGTTTACATTACAAAGTAAGTACAATGTAATCCAGCAGAGGAAAAATTCCTGTTCGCTGGTCCGGCATACTAAAACTAACTTAACCTAAAATTCATTTGGTTAATATTTACTTATGATTAATAATTTGAGTAGTAGCTATGAGAGTTGCTGCAGCTTAATATTCCTAGGAGTATTAAGCAGAGCCCACTCTCATTTTTGGTATGTGTTTATAAAATTTGTATGAAAATTTAACAGTGTTTAAAATTAGTAACAATTTATATATATTTTTAACATTAATAACTATCAAAATTTTTATACTCTTGATGCATGAGGTACATTCTCGTATCCATTGCTTTAGTTTTAGTTTTCTGCTTAGTTTGTTTCTAATTTTTTTAAATCATTTGGTAGGTTATTGAAATGTGTTATTGCTCTAATATAACTGTTCTTAATGCTAACGGTCAAGTATCATTTTGGAATCTGTATACTTCTGTTTCTAGTGTTGCTATTGGAATTTATATATGCTGACTGTAAGACTTCGTAATGATAAGACAGTAATTCATAAGTAAAAATTTGATCTATGCTCATAGGATTTTTGTCGACTGCAAATTTGTTTTTATTGATTATTTTAAGTATTCTGTTCTGTAGTTTAATGAGCAGGTTTTTACTGTTAGAATAAGCTCCTCCCCATGCTATAATTCCATATGAAATTATGCCGTGAAAGAGGGCGTAATAAATCATCCTTAGAGTATCAGTCGTCATAAGTTTTGATAGCTTATAGAATACGAAAATGAGATATTTCGTTTTGTTGTATATATATTGGCAGTGTTCGTTCCATCTCATGTAACTATCGAAGATTATACCTAAATATTTGGTATTATCAACTCTTTTGATTTTTGTGCCTTGTATATTTATGTCTAAATTTTTTGGTGTGCTGTCAACTTGATTCCCAAATTCAATGTATACTGTTTTGTCCGTGTTTAAGGAAAGCTTGTTAAGAGCTAGCCATACTGATATTTTGAGTAGTGTTTCGTTCATTTTGGTTTCAACTTCTTTCCACGTCTTAGCCGACGTCACTACTGCTGTGTCATCTGTGTATGAGACTAGCGTATCTTCCGGGATATCAAGTAGCAGGTCGTTGATATATAGTAAGAAGAGCAGTGGTCCCAGAATTGTTCCTTGTGGAACACCGACGTTGACAGATTCGAGATGACTTGTTGCATTATTTAATTTTACTTTTTGTAGTCTGTTATCTAAATAACTTTTTATTAGATTATGGGCACTTCCTCTGACACCGTAATTATATAGTTTATCTAGTAATATTTGATGATTTACAGTATCAAAAGCTTTGGCGAGGTCCAAAAAAATTATGGCAATTGGTGAACTCTTATCTAACTTACCATATATTACATTTGATATTAGTGTTAGCGCATCTTTTGTACTCTTGTTTTTCCTAAAACCATATTGATTTTTGGCAAGTATTTCACATTTGTTGATAAAAGTAACTATTCTTTTATGAATTATTTTTTCTAGTACTTTTGCTATATTAGAAATAAGAGATATAGGTCTGTAATTATTGGCAATATGCTTTTCTTTTGATTTATGTAAGGGTATTACATCTGCTATTTTCAAGGCATCTGGCCATATGGCCTTATCTATACAGTGGTTAAAGATGCGGGTTAGGGGGTCTACTAAGAATTCGACCAGGGTTTTTAATGTCTTGGCATTAATATTATCATTTCCTCCATTTTTGTTTTCCATGTTATTTATGATATTTTCTATTTCATGCTGGTTTGTTGGCTCAAAGAATATACTTTTGCTGTTCATTGGAGGGAGTTTAATTTGCTCATTTACCGGGGGATTTATTTTATCACTTAACTTTTTGCCGATGTTACAAAAATATTTGTTCAAATGCTCAGCAATTTCTTTAGGCTCTGATATTTTCTTGTTGTTTTCTATTACATAGTTGATGTTATTTTTCTTTTTACTATTTTTTCCAAGTTTTTGATTAATCACATTCCACATACTCTTCATATTATTCATGCTTGATTCTATAAGTTTTTTGTCATACAATTCCTTTGCTTTAATTATAATATCCTTAAGGATATTCGTAAATTTCCTATATTCTTCTCTTTTCCTATTATTATTAGGACCTTTTTTCCATAATTTATATAGTTTTCTTTGGTTTTACATGATATCATAATTGCCTTTGTTACCCAATCTTTCCTTGGTTTCATGTAGTTAGTATTATTTGTTTTTTTGGTAATTTCAGCTTTGCTAAGACATATTTTTATTTTATCAATCAGGTTATTTAAAGCAATATTCGTGTTGTTTATTTGTGACAATTCACTCCAGTTTATAGTGGAGGCAACTGCCTTGAGTTTACTGTGATTTATGCTATTTCTATTATGTACATTTTCAATTGTTCTTATCTTATTTAATGACATAAATAGTGGGAAATGGTCTGTTAGTGGTACTCTGAGTGTGAATGTTTTATAGGCTATTTTATCTAGTTTAATAAAAATATTGTCTATGCAAGTTCCTGAGTTACCTGTTTTATCAGATGGTCTGGTAATATTACAAAAGCCTGGACAATAACCATCTTCCAAGAGTATATGTAAAAATTCTTGATTAATTGTTTCTTGATTTAAAATGTCAAAGTTAAAATCTCCCATGATCAGGTTATTTTTATATATTTTGTTATGCTCTATTAATTTTTTGAGATTTATAATGAATTCAGTCTTTTTTATATTGTGGCATCTATATAATGCAGATAATATTATTTCTTTATCATTTTCTATTGCAATTTTTGTATTAATTATTTTGAGGTTATTTATATCTAAAATTTCCGTAGTTTCATTAATGTATTCACTTATGTAAACTACCAGGCCATCATTTTGATTAATATTACCGTGATTATAGTACATTTTGTACCCTGCTATGTTAAAAGATTCAGGGTGTTCAAGTTTTCTGGTTTCACTACAAACTATAATGCATGGCTTTATAACAAGGTTTTTAATGAATACAAGTAAGTTATTAAAATTTGCATTTAGGCCTCTAATATTTACATTCAAAATTACTTCCTTTTCTAAAGCCATACGTTTGTTTAGTTCACCAATGTTATCGCATTTACAGTCTCTATAAATTATATTGTTTTGTAAATCATCAATTATATTAATACTGCTATCCATTTTTGTTAGTTGAAGTTGCTGTCACCAGGTTTCGTATTGGTGTTATATTCTCCATGTTACGTGATGCTTGCGAAGTTGACGAGTCAGTACTCGTAAGTCTCGCTCTCCTAATCGGTGCCGTCCGCTGATATTGTAGTTTTTCTACCTTACCAAAGAATCTCGGGTAGGTAGGTTGCGTCGGGTAATCAGTCATTTCAATGTATTTTTTGATTTTTGATTTTAATATTTCACAAAGCTCACTATCAATTGCACTGTGGTTAATATTACATTTTGTATTGAACTTTTTATTACTATAGTCACAGTTTGCACATTTATTTGTTATACTTGCGCACTTAGAGGTTTCGTGGGCTTCTGCATACTTATTACACGTAGCACTGTTGGTACATTTTTTACTGCTTTGCCCGAATCTATCTATAGTTCATCGAAAGCTTTCAAGATATTTTTCGCATCCGCTTTCCGGAGTGCTTTCACCTCTACGTATTTAGTAAAAAGGTCCTCTAAAACTAATATGTAACGACTGCCGCCTTTACTGAGAGGCAAAGGGCCCATAATGTCCGCGGCTACTACTTACCAAGGTCCCTCTATGTGTCTCTCCCCCATTAAGCCAGCGGGAGTCTGCTGAGAGACTTTATGGAGCAGACAGTCTTGACAAGCTCTTACGTACCAAGCAGTGTCATAGTAAAACCCTGGCCAATAATAGTAACTGGCTAATCTCTCGAAAGTTTTTTCGAAGCCCAGGTGGCCGACTTGGGGAGTGCCATGCGCTTCGAATAGCGCTCTTTCTCTCTCGGCCGTCGGTAAAACGAGTTTCCACGCATCTAAATCGGGCATTACGGGGTCTATAATCGGATCTGGTCGATAATAATAAATCATGCCGTCGTGAACACGCCAGCGCGGGAACTTCTTCGGAAGTCTTGTACTGACTCGAAGCACTTCTGATACCAAGCGTCCACGCTCACCGGGGCTAGCGTAGTTATTTCACTTAAATTTTCAAATGCTCTCGACAACGCGTCGGGTACCTTATGTTCGGAGCCCTTACGATGCGTGAAGCTAATATCATACGCACTGAGAGCCGTGTTCCATCGCGCTAATCTGCCGGTCGGGTTCTTTAAATTATTGAGCCAAAGTAGACTATAATGATCCGTCACGACGGTGAATTGTTCGCCGAGTAAATATCCGCGTAAACGTTCCACGGCCCATAAGACGGCGAGGCATTCTCTTTCCGTTACCGTATAATTACGCTCAGTGGAAGAGAGAGTCCGGCTTACGTAATATATCGGGTGCTCCTCTCCGTCGAACTCCTGCGTGAGGACTGCAGCGATAGCAATATCGCTGGCATCCGTTTGCAGGGAAAAGGGGCGCGTGAAGTCGAGGCGCGCAAGTACCGGCGCCTGAGTGAAGGCTAGCTTAAGCTGTTCAAACGCTTCTTGTTGAGCCGTCTCCCAGTACCACTTGACTCCTTTCTTGGTTAGTTGGTTAAGAGGCGCGCGATAATCGGCGAAATGAGGGATAAAGCGGGAATACCATCCCATCATTCCGAGAAAACGGCGTAAGTGGCGTAAATTAGTGGGCGCAGGGTACTCGGCTATCGGTTTGATTTTATCAGGGTCTGTGTGCAATCCGTCCGCATCTACAACGTAACCGAGGTATTTGACTTCGGGCACGCAAAACTTTGTCTTGTCTTTATTTAACTGCAAATTGGCTTCCTTCAAGTCTTCTAACACGATTTTTAACCGTTTTATGTGCTCGTCAGAGCTCTCGGTCACGATGACGATATCGCCCAGATATGCGAACACGTGAGGACTCCATTCAGGTCGAATCAAGTTGTCCATGATTCGCTGAAAGGTGGCGGGAGCATTAGTTAATCCGTACGGGATCCTCGTGAATTGCATAAGACCCCGACCCGAAACGGTAAAAGCAGTTACCTCGCGACTTTTTGTTTCCACTGGGATTTGATGGTAAGCTTGACTAAGGTCGAGAGTAGAAATATAACGCGCGGAACGAAGTTTATCAAAAATATCGTCCATATGGGGAATTGGATAAGCATCACGCTTAGTTAATTGATTCACGAGTCGAAAATCTATACAAAAACGATATTTGCCATTAGATTTAGGGACTATTACGGGGCAGCTACTCCAGGAGTTCTCGGAGGGTTCTATAATGCCTTCCGCTAACATGCGATGTACTTCAGCCTGCGCGGCTGATATCATCTTGGGTGAAGTTCGGCGCATTTTCTGTTTGACGGGTTCGTGTCCCTGTACGTCGATCCTATGCCCGACTAAAGGGCAGATGCCTAAAGTCGTGGGAGGCTGGGGCACTAACTTATCTACCAACCGCGTGACTTTCTTTAATTCGCCGGTTGTGGCCGGTGTCAATCCTCCAATGCTCGCTAGCACGGGGATACAACCCGGATCGGCACCGTAGGGGTAGAAGGGGTGTATAATTCCCTTGTCCGTGCACCAGGTGCTGTCTTGGTAATTAATACGTATGTTAAAGAGTCGCAGGAAATCAATACCTAACATTCCTTCGTATTGGAGGTCGTCCGAAACCCTGAGAGGCATAGTTTTCTCGAGTCCGTCGATGCAAAACGTCGCGGTTAATACCCCTTGCGAAGCTACGGAGGTTCCGTCCACGACCGTTACGAATGAGGAAAGAGTTGAAAATTTCCCCTTTTAGAATTGTGCTAATGTCTTTTCCCAAATAGGATTGGGCGGCTCCCGAATCCACCATCGCGGTTAGTTTCATTCCATCTAAGTACAGAGTCAGAAAATGCCGGGGTTCAGAATGCATCGGCGCGACGCTTGACGGCGCGGATATGTAACTGAGGGTCTCGATTTTTATTTCCGATGAACACGTAAGTGGCTCAGCGGCATGACTCGCGTTCTCAATGACGCGCGCGGAAATATTTACAGGCCTATTTTCTTCCGAGACTATTTATACGCGCGCTCTTATTAACTCGTTCCTCGGAGGGGGTACCTGTATCGTGGGTGATGAATCGGCGCGATTAATCGAGAATTTACTCGTTAAAATTTTACTCTGACGTGGACTGCCGGATGTCGCATTAGACAACTCACCCGCGCGGGCCCTATACGTGGCAGGAGAGACGACGGACCTCACCGCCTCTCCTGGTTTGGGTTTCCCTGCCGTCTGTCCGGGTGGCACCTGGTGCAGAATCTCTCGATAGTTCCGTTTCGACCGCACCTAATACACACTGATCTCGGGCACTCGTCTCGCCATTGCCCTACCTAGCCACAGCCGAAGCACGGTTCTATCTGTCTTCGCTGCGCGATATCTACCTTGTCCTTGTTAACGGGAGCGGGGGTCGAGCCATTGCTAGAGGCGAGAGCCTGATCTGCGTGACTGCGCACGGGGGGCGCGTTCGTTGGAGGCGGGACCTTTTGGTTAGGCATCTTCGGCGGTCCTCTTTGCGGTGTCCTGTGCGATAACTGGCTAGGTTGGGTGGAATTACTGGCAGGAGGATTTTGGACGGGGGCTAAATCACCTAATCTCTCGGCTCCGGCATTTCCTTCGAATCCTAGGCCTCCGGAGCTTGTGGTGGCGGCTACGCGAGGGGTTCGCTTCGCTTTTTGCGCGGTCGCTTCATAGGCCGACCGGGGAAACCACGAGTCGTCAGGATTAGGCGGAGGTTTGTAGGCTTTGTTCTGTAGTCGCCTTACTTCGTCACGTTTTCCTAATTTTTGTAATTCCGGAAAGGATATGAAATGTTCACGCGATATACGCTGTCGATAACTGGGGTGGAGGTTGCGATAAGCGCGATCCAATTGTTCTGATAGGGGAATCGCGGCTCTTATTCGGTCTAACAGTACTCTAAACTTAGTCAAATACGTCGAAATGTCTTCCGTCGGACCTTGCGTGCGATGCTCAATCTCTTGTCGTAATCGCTCTTGTAGGTCATCTGCTCCGTACTGTAGCCTAAACGCGTCAACAAAGTCGTCGTGCGAAGCCCACTGCGTAAATTCGCGATTAAACCACAATGTGGCCTCGGCATCAAAAACCGCGGGTAGGGTTCTTAATAAATCATCTAAAGAGAATCCGAAGGTAGTCCGACATACACTCAAGCGCGATAAAAATTCCTCTAGGTCACTCTTCTCAGTCCCTTTAAAAGAAATATTTCATTTATTTAATAAGTCGCACGTTTGACTTTCCTTTAAAACCGTGGAATGTTCCCAGCGCGAACTAGTATTCGCGCGATCGTTGCGCGCATCAAAAGACGTAGAACGACGACTTGAATCCGGCGCGTATATATGCGGATAACTAGGGGGATCGTAATTCGTTGTTCGGGGTTGTGAAAAGTTATTAGAGGTGGGTGGATAATTATGGTTATGCACCGGCGACCATGGTCTGTCATCGCATTCATTTGGGCTGGAGGGAGGTAGGCGCGTAGAAGCTAAGGGGTCACTACAGTACCCCCTCTAGACTGGGTGTTCGGATGGTAAATCACATTGAATTTCTACGTCGCGCGGCGGCGGTCTGGATTGAAAAATCGAACGGACACAGGCGCGTCGATACTGTTCTTCAAGAGAATTTCGCCGGTTCGGTGCCGGAGCACACATCTCCTCGTGATCGTCGAAACGTATGTGACGATGGTCGTGGCTCACTCGAGCCTGTGAAAGGTTAGTGTTTCGGCTCGTGTCGAAGGGCTGCCCTGGAGGCGTGAGGTTCGGGGCGAGCGGTACCGCAGTGACAGGTTCACTTGATAGAGTACGTGTGCCTTCGCGCCTCCCTCCGACTGGGGCACGTAGAGGCTCCAGCTGCGGGGTCAAACTCATCGGCTGCTCCTATTCGTCGGCCATTTCGTGGGGAACGGGCGCAAGCGACATGCGCGTCGACTGCGCTGGTGGCTGCAACCCGGGTCAGCGACGATCTAAACTCCCGGGGTGGTTATTTAAATAATTCGCGGCTTCACCTACCCGAGATGGGGCCAGGGTCGAAGAATCTACCGCGAAATTAATTAGCGTCTCGTTCTCTAAGGTAGGTGGGCGAGGCTCGGCCGTCGCATCCCGCTCCGCGGGTGCCGACGGCAAATATACGACCGGAGCCAGGGCGTTGCCCTCGGTTTGAGAACCATCCTGCGGATAGGCCTCCTTCCACTCGTTCCGGCTCGGATCCCAGCAAGCCGCATTCGCTCCAAAGTATCTACGCGTCTCGTATCTTTCGAGGCGATCACGAATCACCATAGCATCACTATCTGTGTTCAGCTGCCTGTATTCCGCATGGCGTGAGACGCGCCCGTCCGAGAGTTGGTTCAGAACCCTCCTAATTACATCGCGTCCACGCGCCGGGTCTAACGCAATTAATTCCTCGGTAGTGCAAAATGTAGACGAGATACTAATATCTAGGTCGTTTGTATTATTCGCCATAATCTCAGTATGGTTGACGAAAAATTACCTATAAAACTATTCTATTTTAGGGAAGCAAATTAGCTCACTGTGTCCCCTGTAGCTCCGCTTTTCTTCACTTTTCTTTATTAGAAAACCAAAGAACCAAATTGGAGATTAAAAAAAAGAAATCTCAACCAACACTAAGCAAAAGCGCATACCAAAAAAAAAGAAATAAATTAACGATCCCAAAAAAAAATTGAGTATTGAATGGCTTAAACAGCAAAAATAAAACCAAGCATGAAAACTAAAAGAAAAGATTTTAGAAAAGCGTGCGGTAGCTGCAAGTAGAACAGTGCAAAATTTGATAAATCTAGTGGCGAAGAAATTTCTCGCTGCGGTTAAGGAAGCGTGTCGTCGACCAAAGAAAAATTAAAAGAGCGCTTAAAATTCAATAAAAGCACAATCCATGCGGCGACTTATGGCAGCCTACATCAACGCTGTGTAAGCAAAATGTCACGTATGTGTTTGCGCAAGCATCCGGGGTTCACGCGTGCTCACGCACGGAAAAGGCTTCCACGAGGTTTCCGGTCTGCTGCGATGAGCGTGGTGGATCTCAACTCGCGGGGGGAGGGGGGGGGGGACAAGCAGGAAAGAGAAAAAGTACGTTTGCTCCGAGTTCGGCGCGTGCGATTTTCGATACTATCGCGTGCAATTCGCCGATAATTTACTATCGCGCAAATATTCACGTGTAATTAGAATAATTAATAAAGTGCGCTGCAAACACAAATCGAAACCACATGCCAAATATCACTAAGCTTACTAAAATTAAGATGGCCGCCTCAAAGTTCTCATTCCCCTGCGTGTGAGCGTGTGTGTGCTGTGTGCTTTTCCATACCTCCGTTACACTTGCTTCGGCGCTGCAAATATACATCGTACTACAAAATTTCTCAAACACTCTATTTCACGTTTATTCCGAAAGCTGGCTTTATATCGCGGCGATTTGTAGCGCGAGAGCCTTTCGCACAAACACCAAACTTCCGCGACGTGATTTGCAACGTGGTGGTTACATCATTTTCCGGCCACGTTGTACGCCCACAAAATTCACCTGGGCTTTGCGTTACTCGGCCCCACGTTGGCTGCGCCAATTTGTAACCCGCGGTCGGGCTGCGGGAAATTGGTTGAGTATTCAGGAGTACAAAATAAAAGATGTTACACCACGAGTTAAAATCAGATAATCATCAGACACTTTACTTTCTGTCCTTCAATATGGGCGCCAGCCGCTTCCGTGGCACGTTGCACGAGACTCTTAAAAGGGATGTCGCGGATCTAAAACGATGAACAGCCGCCCCGACGCGGCTCTTGCACCGTACATTAATTTAGAGCACACACTCACGTACGCGTTCACACGAAAGCACACGGCGCACACACTACGCTGACACGCCGGCGGGGAAGTGGGAAAAAGGGGTCTCGCTCCAAATCAGCCACAACTTACAGTAGACGGATCCGACAATAACTTGGTGTGGTGGCACACTCCCGGACGGACGGAGACGGGTCCTCGGGAAGGCCAGACGGATGCCACCGGTGACCACGCTGTCCTAGTGGAGCTACCGACTGTTCTACGAGGTTCTCGCGGATATTTGCGTAGAGGTGGTCTGGTGTGGAGAACTGGCGTGGAGCGAGGTCTCGTGTCCACCAGCGTTAGACGAAAAGTCTCGAGTCGCTCGTCGTTTTCTGCTTCTTCACCGTCGAGTTTTGTCCGCGGAGTTGCGCATGCTCAGATGTACTTTTCGAGCGCGACACACGCAGCAGCGGCAACGGCAACGCCGCAGTTTTTCGTGGCTTACGTTCGTTGGACCCTTGGCCGGGCATCGAGGCCCGTGGAACAGTCGCCGCTGTCCGCGAACGTTGAGCCTGCGCGGTGGCGCTGCGCACTCGGCCGATGTAGGGACTGCGATCTTCCCTCTCACTCTAACTGCGAGAGTGGGGGAAGCCGCCATGTCGCGCTCGGCGTTGAGCCGCCTGCGAGCGGCAGTCAGTAATCGAATCCTCGAGCGTGCGGACGTGCGTCCGCTGTACACCTCTGTACCCTCTCAATAAACCTCGTCTTGTTACTGTTAACTCCTTGACTTCTTTCTCTCTCCCCTTCCTTTCCTGGAATCCGGAGAGCTGTGGGCCAAGGATCCCCACATTGGTGATCCCGACTATCAGCCGAGGAGAAGGCAAGTCGGCGCCTGCCGCGGCGTGTTCTCGCCGCCACTGCTTTCGCCCGAGGCACGTGCATCCAGTGCCGCACCACAAGCCTCGGCGAGTCTTGCGGCTCTTCGCCGCACAGGAGAATTTTTCTCTCGCCCCTATGCGTGCTGGCACGCCGGCGCATACGAGAAACCTCGACGTGTGCGTGCTGGCACGCCGGCGCACACGTGAAAAATCAACGGCCTAGAGCCTTTAGCGCAACTGCGCAATCATCGTCTCGTCGAGTTCTCTCCGAGGCATCTCAGCTTTCAACGGCAGATCTCCAGGTGCGTACTTGCGTGAAGCCACCGTCACCGGCGTCTTCAAACGCACCTGTTGAGCAACGTAAAGCAGATCTCCGGGTGCGGCTTTGCGTGAAGCCACCGTCACCGGCGCCTTTTTACCGCACCTGTCGAGCACCGGGAAGTCAACTATTGCAGCATCTCGTCGAGTCTTCTCCGAGGCGGCCAACCTTCAGACTTCAATAATTGCGTCGAGGTATGCGTGCGGTGAATTAGGGTGCGTGACCTACGAAATTAAGAAACTCGCGCGTGCGTGTGCTTTCGTATTCCGCGAACTGTGGTCGCGCGCCGCGCGTTTGCTCGCGAGCTTTGAATTCGCGGAATTCGTGCGCAACGGTCGCGCGTTCTGAGAAATGAGCAGCCGTCTTGATATTTTTTTTGTGTGCTATTGCATTCTCAAGCTCGCGCTTTTGCAAGGTGACACGAAAAACCTTTTAGTATCTTTGAGTCACGCAAATTACATTTTTTCAATTTTATTGAATTCATGCGTTTCTTAGTCACATGCTTTAATAAAATTCCTTAAAAATTTTTTTTTTTTAAAAAAACGGGAAAGTGATCTTTTAGCTTTTTAAGTGTAATAGCATAGGTCTAAATTTTTGAAATTTTTGTCGGTGCCTGCGAGCACCAACAAGGGAGCTTGTGATACGCATTGCGGCGTAAGGCAATTTAAGCATTCTCTCTATTCTCCGCGTGTACTTTCGAGTCGCGCGGGAATAGCTTTATACGCTCCACGTTTTAGGCTCGCGCACACTCTTATCGCCAAAATGCCTGTAGACGACGAAACCTTTGCAGCCCTGCAACAGCAGATGCAACAGCTGCAACAGCGTTTAGACCGCCAAAACGAGCCACCTGCGCAAGCGCCCAATCGCGTTGAAGGCGCACGTATGCCAAAAATTCCGCCGTTTATTCAAACCGATCCGGAATTGTGGTTCTTACAGGTAGAAGCAACGTTTCGTAACTCGAAGAACACGGTTGGTTCGTCGAAAGTAGATTATCTCTGCCCCTCACTCGGTGGAGAAGCTTTATCGGCTATTAGGGACATAATTTCGAAAGACCCCGCTCCTGCGGACATTTATAAACAGGTGAAGGAACGCCTCATTGCAACTTTCGCTAACTCGGCCGAACATAACCTGCGCAAGCTTCTAAAGGGGGAAGTGATGACCGATGGCAAGCCTACGAGAATTCTTCAACGGCTTCGTGGTCTTAACCCCAGCCCTTTTGATGCTGAAGCTGCCTTCAAGCGTCTCGAGCGTAAATTTGAGGCATTGACAAAGAAAACTGATGGCAACGCTGGATCGTCAAAAGAGTCATCCAGCTCCCAATCCAAAGGCAGGTCTAGGCGCGATCGTTCTTCCAGTCGCGATCCCTCAGGCCTATGCTTCGCCCATAGAAAATACCCGGACAGCCCGCGTTCATGCAGGGAATGGTGTTCCAAATTTTCTGAGTGGCAAAAACAAAATCCACCAAAAAACTAACTCAACCTTCTGTTGAGGAGACGTCTTCAGAAGATCCTCGTTTATCCAAACGTCTTCATGTGCGTGATCGTATCTCGGGCAAGTCGTTCCTTATCGACACTGGGGCGGACATATCGCTCGTTCCAGCAAATCCTAAGGCTTGCGGCAAGCCCAGCTCCTTCAAGCTTTTCGCAGCGAATAATTCGTTAATTAGTACTTATGGCGAATCGATGCTCACGCTTAATCTGGGCATTCGACGCCCCGTTCGCTGGAGCTTTTGCATCGCGGATGTTCCTCATCCCATCATCGGTGCCGATCTATTATCTCACTATGGCCTTCTCGTCGACCTAAAGAGAAATCGTCTTGTCGATCCGGCCACGAATGTGTACTCTCTCGCGGTCGTAAAAGACGTTTCATTTGACTCTGTATTTGCAGTTGTTCCGGCCTCAGAGTGCGCAAAGATTCTCGCTGATTTTCCGGAGATCACGGGCGTTTCTAAACCCACAGTCCCCAGAAATAGCGATGTTTTTCATCATATCTTAACCTCTGGCCCCCCGGTCTCGGAGCGTCCTCGTAGACTTGCTCCGGACAAGTTGAAAGCGGCGAAAGCCGAATTTGATGCCTGGATTGAGGCTGGCATCTGCCGCCCCTCCAGCAACCCTTGGGCAAGTCCCCTCTATATGGAGTTGAAAAAGGACAACAGTTGGAGACCCTGTGGTGACTATAGGCGCTTAAACGCTGCCACAGTCCCAAATAAGTACCCAACTGCTCATATTCACGATTGTAACAGTAACCTTCATGGTAAGAAGATCTTCTCAGCGCTTGATCTTCACCAAGCGTTCAATCAGATTCCTGTTGCCCCTGAAGACATTCCGAAAACGGCCATTATAACCCCGTTCGGTCTTTTTGAATTTATGTATATGACCTTTGGTCTCCGCAATGCCAGTCAGACCTTTCAGCGTTACATCAATAGCGCGCTAGGCGACTTGGACTTTGTATATCTTTATATTGATGATATTCTCATTGCGTCGTCTTCCCTTGAAGAACACTACGCTCATCTTCGCACGGACTTTGATCGACTCAAGAAGTTTCATCTTCGTCTCAATGTCGAAAAATGCACCTTCGCTGTCGAAGAAGTTGAGTTTTTAGGCTACCTGGTGAACGGTGAAGGTGTTCGCCCCATCCCCAGTAGGGTTGAAGCTATCTTAAACTTCCCCAAACCTCAAACTACAGCAGAACTTCGCAGGGTTGTCGGCACCGTAAATTTTTACCGCCGCAACATTCCGCGCGCCGCCACTTAGCAGGCTCCCCTCAACGCGCTCTTTACTGATTCGCGAAAAAATGATAAGCGCCCGGTCCTTTGGACGCCTGAGGCAGAGGAAGTTTTCACTCGTGTGAAAGAGGAATTAGCTGCAGCGGCTCTGCTTGTACACCCCCGCGTTGGTGCGGAAATACGCATCGTCTCTGATGCCTCCGATTCTGGAATGGGTGCTGCTCTCGAACAGCTTTCCCTCACCGGAATTTGGGAACCTTTAGCTTTCTTTTCGAAAAAGTTCTCTCCTTCTCAGCGGAAGTACAGTGCATATGACCGCGAGCTCACGGCCATATACGAAGCTGTAAAATACTTCTCGTTTTTGATTGAAGGCAGAGACTTCAAGATCTTAACAGATCATAAACCCCTCATTTATGCTTTCATGCAAAAGTCCGATAAGGCGTCTCCGCGGCAAACTCGTCAGCTGTCCCTTATCGCACAATATACAACTCGAATTGAGTATATTAAAGGCACTGAAAATACAGTTGCTGACTCACTCTCCCGGGTAGAGTCTATTCGACTCCCCGTAGAGATCAACCTTAATGAGCTTGCTGAGAAACAGGAAGCTGATGAGCAGCTCAAAACCGTTCGCGAGTCTTCTGACTACCCGCTCTCTTTGAAGCGCATTCAATGGGGCCCTGCTCACACCACTATCTTTTGCGAAATCACTGGTGAAGCCATCCGTCCATACATCCCTGAGTCCCTTCGTGAGACGGTGTTTAACATGTTTCATAAGCCTGCTCATCCAGGCCCTAAAGTCACCCATCGACTTATTCGGCAACGTTACGTATGGCCTAACATGCACCGTGACATACCGCGTTTTTGTAAAAATTGTCTAGACTGTCAGCAGTCAAAAATTTCGCGTCATGTGAAACTTGTACCTGACAAATTTGTCGCACCCGATGGTCGTTTCGACCACGTACACATTGATCTAGTCGGTCCTCTCCCTAATCGAAATGGTTTTGAGTATGTACTCACCATGATCGATCGCTTTTCGCGCTGGATTGAGGCGGTTCCGCTACGCGAAATGTCAGCGCAGACAGTTGCCAGGGCATTTTATGACACCTGGGTCTCGCGCTATGGTGCCCCAAAGGTCATCACTTCCGATCAGGGTTCGCAATTTGAATCGCGCCTATTCACGGCTCTTCTGTCTCTAATAGGTTGCGAGCGTATCCGCACTACCGCGTATCACCCTGCGGCGAATGGCCTTATCGAGCGTTGGCACCGTACATTTAAGGCGGCGATCATGTGTCATATGGACAAGGACTGGACCCGTACGCTTAGTACAGTATTATTAGGTTTACGTTGCCACCTTCGGCAACATACCAATGCGTCACCCGCGGAATTCATATTCGGTACCACTTTACGTCTTCCAGGTGAGTTTTTCCTCCCTGAAGACTTTATACCAGATCCAAACTTCTTTATAGAGGAATTCCGCGAATATATGCGACAAGTCCGTCCAGTCCCTGTCACACACCACTATAAGAAGCGTGCGTTTTGCTTCAAAGACTTGTACAATTGCACTCATGTGTTCATGCGCAATATAGCTAAAAAGTCGTTAGAAAGGCCTTATACCGGCCCATATAAGATATTAAACCGTCCCTCCGACCGCGTCTTCGATATCGAAGTTAACGGCGCGTCACGCAGTGTCTCCGTTGAACTTCTCAAACCTGCGTTCGTGATCTCTGATAATCTTCCCGATGTGCCTGCCTGTGGTGAACCAAGTGGCAATCAGCCCACCACCGTTGATCGTCCGGTATTAAAAACGTACCAAAGAAAGAAAGTATCCTTCGCCCCCGCGACCAATGCATAACGCAACTGTGATATGCGGTGATATTACCTTGTAAGTGCTACTGAGCACGTTAGATACTTAAGTTTTTAATTCATATTTATGTACCTCGTTGGCACTTGGGGGGGAGTGTGTAGGGACTGCGATCTTCCCTCTCACTCTAACTGCGAGAGTGGGGGAAGCCGCCATGTCGCGCTCGGCGTTGAGCCGCCTGCGAGCGGCAGTCAGTACTCGAATCCTCGAGCGTGCGGACGTGCATCCGCTGTACACCTCTGTACCCTCTCAATAAACCTCGTCTTGTTACTGTTAACTCCTTGACTTCTTTCTCTTTCCCCTTCCTTTCCTGGAATCCGGAGAGCTGTGGGCCAAGGATCCCCACACCGAGCATAGGATACGACGGCCGTAGCAGCCGATGCTCGCGCGCGCACGTAAGTTGAGTGCCGCGTGCTAACGATCCTCGACTCGTCGATGCGACTCGTGTTCCCTGCTTGGGAGACTGATGGCGTCTCGACGACGTCCAGCAGCGGTGGCAGCCGAGCAGAAGTATCTCCGTCCGGGCCGTCACGCAGGTAGCGTCAAATTCCTGGCTAACCTTACTTTCTACTGTTTACTGATATTGTTACTTTTTACAGGTCCCGAGACGAGACTGCATCCGTGACGTTGCTGCTACTATTCAGGTAATGTTCAGAGAGCCGAGTAACTTATTATTCTTTTCCAGATGCGAGACTCTCTGTGTCTTGCCTACGGAGCAGCTGGTGGCGGGGTCCTGCCCAGGACGGAGGCTGCTACTGGCTCCAACTGCTCTGCTGAGATGAAGTTGTTCGGGGGCATCTCTTGCTCCTGGTCCTGCTGTCCACTCCTCGCTGCCTGCTCCAGGTGATGCTGGGGCTTCAGATCTTCTTGTGTTGGTGACAGCTGCGGTTTACCCTGACTTGGTGCTGGTGAAGTGACTTGTGAGGACTGCTGTGAGACTAGACTCAGTGCCGGGATCAAGGGTAGCATGTGAGGAGATAGGGTCTTGATCTGTGAGATGATTGAGGAATGGCGTGTCAGTGCAGTGCGCGTTAACTGTATCCCGGGTAGGTAAATTAAGTACCAGTGAGTGTAATTTAAGATCCCTCCCCAGCCAGCGCAAGGTGCAAAACTCGCTTCAGAGGGTCTGCGATTCTGAGTACATAATTGTGTACTACGCAGGCTACTCTGCGAGACAGCACTAATAATAGGTATTTCTAATACCCTAAGCCTGACTGTGCAGTCAGCTGTCGCTTATTGTGACATGGCAGATTGCCATATTACACAGTTTGTAATTTTTTTAAAGGATTTTTTTTAACATTTTCATAAGTTGTTCCATCCGATAATAGCTTTAACGTTTTCTCATTATAATCAGCTTTATATAAACAGTTACATTTCCTTTGTCTGAAGTCGTGAACATTATGTCTGGATTATTTTTAATGAATTTCTTTGTCTCTCTTAATTTTAAATTTAAATTTCTATCGTTATTGGTCATATGTTTTTGGTCATCAGTTTGGTTAACACTTGATCTCAGGTTTGAGGAAACTTTTTCTCTAATTTCTGCTTTTAATGATGTCGGTATTTCAGAATCTCTTAAACTAATTTCAACGTTTTTCACAGTGTCAATAATGTCTTTTTTACTTGTTTTTTTCCCTAATGCTAAATTTAGGTCCTAATGAGACTAAGTCAATGACATGATTCGGTATTTGAGTATTTGCTAGATTTTTGAAAAATTGTCTTGGTACAATTGATTCTGAATATTCTAACCTTTTATCAAATAAGAAATCAAACTTACGTTTCAAGATTTCTCATGTTTGTTTAAAATACGTTTAGATTTCTGGTCAGTAAAGGCAGAAAAGGTATTTATAGAAAACGTGTCAATATTTAATTTAACAATCTTATTTTTCAGAGTCGAGAGAGATTTTCTTAAAAACTTAATGTGAAAATTAATATCAAGAATCTCTAGATTTAAAAGTTTGCTCGTTATATGTCTATTAATCTTAAGAAGTTTTTGTTTACAAGTCAGACTGTGAAAAGAGAGAGTACGAAAACGTTTACTTAAATTTAACATATGCTGCGGATGAATGTCGTTGGATCTCCACTTTAACAGGAACCAACGTTGAGGCGTTGCTTCTGCTACCAACGAGAGTGCAATTTGAAATACACATTACAAATACGAGAGTCTTAGATCAGATATGGACTCATATTCACACTATCAAAGCAGATCATTTTTCAACGACATCGAAAAATCTCATGGTCCACAAATAAAACACCAGTTCAAGATGTGGACCAACCTCAACTATCAACTCGCAGAAGCAACGCGTCAACGCTGGTTCCTATTAAAGTGCAGATCCAACGACATTCATCCGCAGCATATGTTAAATTTAAGTAAACGTTTCCGTACTCTCTCCTTTCACAGTCTGACTTGTAAATAAAAACTTCTTAAGATTAATAGACATATAACGAGCAAACTTTTAAATCTAGAGATTTTTGATATTAATTTTTACATTATGTTCTTAAGAAAATCTCTCTCGACTCTGAAAAATAAGATTGTTAAATTAAATATTGACACATTTTCTATAAATACCTTTTTTGCCTTTACTGACCAGAAATCTAAACGTATTTTAAACAAACATGAGAAAATCTTGAAACGTAAGTTTGATTTCTTATTTGATAAAAGGTTAGAATATTCAGAATCAATTGTACCAAGACAATTTTTCAAAAATCTAGCAAATACTCAAATACCGAACCATGTCATTAGGACCTAAATTTAGCATTAGGGAAAAAAACAAGTAAAAAAGACATTATTGACACTGTGAAAAACGTTGAAATTAGTTTAAGAGATTCTGAAATACCGACATCATTAAAAGCAGAAATTAGAGAAAAAGTTTCCTCAAACCTGAGATCAAGTGTTAACCAACAAAAACATATGACCAATAACGATAGAAATTTAAATTTAAAATTAAGAGAGACAAAAAAATTCATTAAAAATAATCCGGACATAATGTTCACGACTTCAGACAAACGAAATGTAACTGTTTGTTTATATAAAACTGATTATAATGAGAAAATGTTAAAGAAGCCAAGATGGCGGACGAGGGTGTGCTGCTTAAGCAGACCCCTCCGCCAGAAATTTATTACAAATGTCATCCCGGGACGCCAGTGGGAGTTGTGATATGTGTAGTGTGTAACAATGTCTACCATAAAAGTGATTATAACAGAAAAAGAACACAAAACTACTTATCTGTCATAGAAATAATATGTGAAGAACATAATATAGATGACATAACCTCTAAAGACCCACGTGTTGCAGTAGTGCTACTACGGAGGGAACTAGAAAATCTGAGAAACCAAAATGATCTGATAATGACAAGGAACGAAATACTAATAAAAACCAATGCACAGACAGAACAAAAATTAAAACAAGCTGAAGAAGAATTGCTACTAATAAAAGCTAAGGAAATCAAAGGAAATCAAGAATTGACAAGTTTTCCTGAGGAAGAAAAAAATCTATTAAAACAAATAAGTACAGAAGTACACAACAATAATCTTATGCTAAACCAAATTTTAGACAAAGAAAACTATACCAAAAACAAAAAAACATTTGCAGAAGTGGTAGTAAGTGATAAGCAATTAGAAAAGAAGATACAAAAACTAATAGTGAAAAGAATACAGAATGATAATAAAGGAACAAATGTGCCAGATATAAAACCATATATAGGTCACTATATAAATAAATTCATCATCTATACAAGCAAAAAGTATAAAAATCAAGAACAAAGATGAAGCAATAATAAGCTTTATAAATGAGGAGAGTTTGATACAAACTGAGAATATACTAAAACAAAAGTATTCTGCCTACTACAAAATAACAAGAGAATCTATTAAAAATCCCAAGATGAAAATAACAGGCTTCGACAATTTTGAAGACATGGAGATTACAGAAATAGAGCAAGATATTAACAAAAGGAACTTCAAACACCTAAACAGCAAATGCAAAGTATTACATATATTTGAAAACATTAAAACAAAAATTAACACTATATTAATTAAAACACCAGCGGAAGTATATAATCAAATTGTGAGTAATAAATATAGAGTTCATATTGGTTATCAAAATTGCAGAGCATTCGATGACTTGAATCTAACCCCGTGTTTTAACTGTGGTCGATTTGGTCATAGTGGTAAAAAGTGTAAGAATACGAAAATCTGCCTACGTTGTGCTGGAAAACATAACACGATCAACTGTACTACCCCAAACGAACACAATTGTGTTAATTGTATGTACAGTAATCATCAATATAAAACAAATTATAATACTAAACACGTGGTAAATGATACCGAAAAATGCGAGGTTATGTTTCACAAGATAAAGAAGTTAATTGCTGAAACAGATTATCCAGTGAGACCGCACATTCCAAAATATGTAGGTAAAGTAAATTTTCAATCACAGTTACAAAACACTGATACAGCTACCGGTAAATCACCGGTCGCAACGACACCAAGAAGACAAAGTAGAATTTTTATCAGTCCGGCAACATCAGCTGGTAATTTATCGGCCACAACCTCACCAATAAATTTAAACAGAACCATATCACAAATTTATTACCCAACAGACTCAGCAACTTCTGAACTTCTGAATTTTGAACATGGATCAACAACAACTAAATTTTGAAGTTATTTCACAAAAAGAACAAGCTTTTGGTAATGTACAAACACTCAATAAAAGTATCGATAAAGGTAAAAATTTGATTTTATGTGTAAATATTAGAAGTATAAAACAAAACTTTGAAAAACTTGAAACTTTTATTGAATGTTTAGCCGTAAGACCAAGTGTCGTTATATGTACTAAATCTTGGAATGTGCAATATACTCCATTGTACAACATATCAGGTTACAAAAGTTACTATAGTGAGAGTAAAATGAATAAAGCAGATGGAGTTATGATGTATATAAAGGATGAACTATCTGAACACACAGAAATTGTAGTGGTCGACAACATACGTATCTTAAGCTCGGTTATAAAACTAATTGGCACCGAAACTGTAAGAATCTCAGCGATCTATAGATCACACAATATAAAAAAGTATGAATTTGTTCATAGCCTGAAAAAATTCCTAAGAGACCAATTAAATACTAAGAACCATTGTATAATCGGGGATTTTAACATTGATATATTAGACGAAAATTTTAGTAAGACTGACTCAACAGATAACCTTATAACACAAGAATTTTTAAATGATCTCTTGGAACATAAATTTACGCCATGCTTTACTGGAATAACAAGGCCTTCATCTGATAATAAAAGAGGTACCTGCATCGACAATTTCTATATAAAAACTAAAAATATAAATATTAATTCATTTAAAATAACGAATCCATTTAATGATCACTACCCATTATTTATAACTATAGATAAATTAGAAATAAATCAGCCGAACAAATTCAATATGAAATCAATTAATTACAACAAGTTAAAACATGTTGCAAATAATTCAAACTGGTACTCAATATTGTCTATGCAGGATCCTAATCTTGCAGTTAACGCATTAATTGACATGATAAATAATTGTATTGATGCGTCCACTACCAAAAAACAATTTAAAAATAAACTTCCGAGAAAAAATTGGATTACTAGTGCTATTATAGTCTCGTGTACTACTAAAGAGACACTGTATATCTTATGGAAAAACAATCCCACTTCTGAAGCCCTAAAAAAAGAGTATACAAATTACACTAAGATATTGAACAAAGTTATTAAAGAAGCAAAATTTAAATATGAAAAGGAAATGGTAAAACGAAATAGCGGAAACTCTAGGGAATTATGGAACATAACTAAAACTAAATTAGGGAGAAATAGTGTGCATGATAATCCAATAAAATATATATACGAAAACAATCAAAAAATCGAAAATAAAACTGATATAGCAAATGCTATGAACACCTATTTTTGCAAAATAGGACCAAATTTGAGTGCTCAATTTGCTAATATAAATAATAATAACCTGAAACTTCCAGATAGGAATCCTGAATCCATTTTCTTTCGTCCGACAGATTTTGCTGAGATATACAAAATAATCAATACATTGAAAAATAAATCTGGAGGTGTAGACAATATTAACGTTAAATCATTGAAAATTCTCTCTGAATATATATGTGTGCCCTTAGAATATATCTTCAATTTATGTATTGTGAAATCTATCTGGCCTGACGCGCTCAAAAATGCTGAGGTAGTCCCTATTTACAAGGCTGGTGAAAAATCTAATATCAGTAATTACAGACCAATCTCTTTAATATCGAACATTGCAAAAATTTTTGAAAAAATAATTTATAATAGATTATACCACTTTTTTGAAAAACATAACATAATATCAGAAAAACAATACGATTTCGTTAAAAATAGGGGAACTACTGATGCATTAAATTATATATCGAATATCATACACGAAAACTTAGATAAAAGTAAACCAATAATTGTTGCTTTTCTAGACTTAGCCAAAGCATTTGACACTGTTAATCATAGAGTTCTTTTAACATTTAGAGGACGGGGATTTGGGTTTACTGTTTTCTCTCACTTTTCTATAGAAATCGAGTTTTTGTGATGTCTCACATCTCAAAACTAACACATGTAAAGGGTCGATCATGGGCATGGCCCGTATAGGGGCCATCCCGTCCTCTAAAGGTTAATAAGCTTGAACGATACGGAGTAAGGGGTAGTGCCTTAAAACTGATGACTAGCTATCTCACAGATAGGCGGCAAAGAGTAAAAATTCAAGACTGTAAAAGTGAATATAAAGAATTTACTACGGGTGTTCCTCAAGGAACTATATTAGGACCATTACTTTTTATACTTTATGTCAATGACTTACTAGGAAGTATGCAAAATGACACAATCATGTCCTATGCTGATGACACGGTTATCATATCAAGTGACAACATGTGGTCCTCAGCTCAGGAAAAAATGTGTGCTTACTTTAATCATGTGGCCAAATGGCTTACACAAAATAAACTGTCCCTAATATAGATAAAACGGTCTATATGACTCTCGGAAACTACTGTGATAGTGTGCCTGGCACACTAAACATCAAAATAGGAACGCAATTAATAAAAAGAGTTGAAAGTCATAAATACTTAGGGCTGTATTTCGACTACAATATGAAATGGGATAAGCATATAAGATATATCATTAAAAAAACCAAATACCTAATTTTTGTCTTTGCCAAGATAAAAAATATGATGGATGCAAAAACATCAATGATAATATATTATGCTTTCTTTCATAGTCTAATCAATTATGGGGTAATTGCCTGGGGTGGTGCGTACGATAATAATATGAAACTAATACAATCAACACAAAACAAAATATTGAAAATCATAAATAAAAATAAATTCTCTCAAACTAATCCACCTCTTGAAATAAAAAAATTATTCCAGTTAGAGTCAATATCCTTACATTATTCTACATTAAGAAATAAATATATAAACAGTGCGAGCAAGACCAGAAACAAAACAATTCAATTACCTAAATGTGATAAAAGAATTAGTGATAAAAATAGCTACAATGAAGCTATAAGGGTCTTTAATGGGCTATCTAAGGATCTCAAAGTTATGAATTTAAGTAGACAATTAATGAAGAAAAAATAAAAAATGTTTATAGTAAAAGATGCAATATAATTTCAAAATAATAATTAAATCTTAACCAATATATCTAACAAATTATTTAACTGTTATTTATGTACTACAATGGATTTTATCGATGTTAACAAACACTACGCACATACCATTATATAGTTTTTAAGAATTTTGTAGTTTGTAATATTTTTTTTTTAATTTGTAAGTTTTCTATGTACCAGATCTACACACAGGCAATAATATTTGCCTCAGTAGGATTTACTTACTTATGTATATTTCGTATATAATAATATAATGTAAATATTTTCTGGAAATAAATAAAAAAAAAAAAAAAAAAAAAAAAATAAAGCTATTATCGGATGGAACAACTTATGAAAATGTTAAAAAAAATCCTTTAAAAAAATTACAAACTGATAGATCCAAGATTCTGAAAAATCTAAATAACAATAATTATTTACATACTAAATTCCACAATAATGCTCTGACGTTCACTAATACAACACTAGCGAAATGCTACGGTTTACCAAAAATTCATAAAGAAGATGTCCCTTGTCGTCCGATAATCTCTTTAATAAATAGTCCCACATACTTTTTAGCTAAAACTATATACAAAGAAATTAAGTTTTCCGTTAAACCACTAAAATCTCACATCAACAATAGCTTTGAACTAAAACAAAAACTTAACGCTGTTATTGTTCCAAATGATTACATTTTCTTATCATTAGACGTTACGTCCTTATTTACAAATATACCTCTTCGATTAGTTTTAGACAGCTTAGATAAAAGATTCGTTTCTATTCACAATAAATGTAAAATACCATTTGCTGAAATGGTGGAGTGTACAAAATTTTTATTTTCCAACCCTTTTTTCTCGTTCAATAAGAACTACTATCGACAGATAGAGACCCCGATGGGCTCGCCCATCTCTCCTCTATTTGCGAACATGGTAATGGATGACTTAGAAACGAATTGTTTAAGTACTTTAAAAGAAAAACATAATGTCAATCCGTTATTTTATTTCCGCTATGTCGATGACACTATAATGTGCATCAACAAAAAACACATTGATTTAGTAGTTAAAACTTTTAACTCTTATAACAATAGGTTACAATTCACGTATGAAATATAACAAGGGAAAAAAATAAACTTCTTAGATATGACACTAATACGACATAATAATACTATCATTACTGACTGGTTTAATAAACCGACTTCTTCAGGGAGATTAATAAATTTCCTTTCTAATCATTCAATATGGCAGAAAATGAACATTGTATATAACCTAGTCGATAGGGCAATTTCTTTATCTCACAAACAATTTCATAAAAAAAATTTGGATTCTGTATTCCGCATGCTTCAAAATAATAACTTACCTCGAAATTTCATTAACCGCTTTGTACACATTAGACTACATAATATCAAGGACAAAGGTTGTCAGAAAAATAAAATTAAACACAATAGAGCTACTCCGCTTATCACGTTACCGTTTAATGATCAATTTAATAAAATATCATCTATTTTAAAATCATTCAATTTCAGAATTTTACCTGTAACTAAGAAAAGCTTTAGTTCCATAATAAAATTAGGGAAAGATATAACAGAGAAGTGGGATCGGAGTAATGTCGTATACAAATTTGTATGTGAATCATGTCCGGCATCATATGTGGGAGAAACCAAACGTACATTAAAAACAAGAATCAAAGAACACCAAAATAACAATAACCCTGATGCAGTTGTATTCCAACACATAAGTGAACACTCACATGTATTCGACTGGGAGAACACTCAAATTTTAGATTATGAATCCAATTATAATAAACGACTGGTATCTGAAATGATCCGCATAAAAAGCAACATTATTTTCAGTTATTAAGACTTTTAAATTGAACGTTTGTACGGTTGGTATCTCTACGTATATATATCGAAAATACGTACGTATATAAATACACGTCTAGATATGTATATGTATATGTGTATGTATGTATATGTATGGTTTTATATATATATATATATATATATATATATATATATATATATATATATATATATATATATATATATATATATATATGTATAAACTTGTTCTTGTTTGTAAACACATGTACCAATACAGTCGCACTATGGACTATAAATACGACTGCTCGTTGCGTTTGCGCTTACTGTGACGATATGTGAACTTTATCACACGAACGATATTAAGGTATTTATTGTTTTTAACCAATTTTGTTTTTTGCGATTGATAGTCATACACAGTTTATATAAAAATCTTTTTTTCTATTTCAACAAATTAATTAGCCTGAAGAGGTTGGCGGACCAGGCCAACGAAACGTCGCTAAAAATAAAGAAATCATTTGTATTTCTTTGGATTGCCTCCGTCAGATCAACCATCTACACTTTCCTAATACCAACGAGAGGGCAATTTGAATTACACATTAATAATATAAGGTCATTCCAAAAATTTAATATGTTGTTCTTTGATTGATTTTCTATAAGTGTGGGGATTTTCATATCGTTTGCCAACTCGGTTATGAAATTATTGAACTTAAAAGATCAACTCTTACACACGGGTTCTTATGGAAGTACCTTTACTAAAACACAAAACACTTAGGATGCGATTCTTTACAAAATATAAGAATGATCCAAAAAACTATTCGCAATATAGCAAATATACAGGAGAATGTTTGTACGAAGTCGATTCGTACGTTTATAGACCTCGATACTGAGTGCTGCGGCAAAACATAAACAAACGATCGAGTTCGTAGGCTGCGAGAGGGAGTGCGCGGTGAGCGGAGCGGCGCGCGCGGTGCGAGGAGAAACCTTAGTCTTTCCCCGCAGGCTGAGAGGTATCTATCCTCCTTAAACACAATAGAAACTCTATAGAACCTATGCACTTTACATATGCGTCGGCGAAAATTATTTTAATTATATAACTATATGTATACCGTCTTCTTTTTATTTCTAAAATTCATAAGAATTTTTTGAAATATTTACAAAAAGTCAAAGCCTATATGAAAAAATTACATAGTTACCATCACATCCTATTGAAAAAAATTCTATAACATTACGTATCTTGGGAGGACAAGAGAAGTCTAGAGATTCTCTAGCAAACGGATGGTTCTGTGATCTCCCATACATACTTGGCGGGCCCAAAAAAAATTCAAATTGTATATATGAGGCGTTTCACGTCAGCTCTCCAGGCGCGGCGCGCAAGCGCGAAATCATGCTGTTTTCAGCTTGTGTTTGAAGGGCTAAGATGTATCTAAAAAAAATAATCCCCAAGTGATTTCGATGTATTTTTTCCTCAGCTTTCCGATGGTGCTATTAGTTTCTCAAACATTTTCAATTCTAAGTATTTCTTGAATAATATCTCGAAAAAATCAAAAAACCCCTATGTAGAAAAAGGCTATATCCATGTAAAATTTCCTCCTCTTTCGATCTAGTAGGTCAAAAAAAAATATTAAAAATATAGTTTTTGAGATATAACACGTTTTATGTTATTTTGAGGTTAGAATTGAAAAATTTTGAGAAACTAATAGCACCATCGGAAAGCTGAGGAAAAAATACATCGAAATCACTTGGGGATTATTTTTTTTAGATACATCTTAGCCCTTCAAACACAAGTTGAAAACAGCATGATTTCGCGCTCGCGCGCTGCGCCTAGAGAGCTGACGTGAAACGCCTTATATACCAGAAGAGATATTCTTTATTTTCAGCCCAAACTCAAACAAGCCTTTCTTATCGATACTACCCGTCCACTCTGGATTTTTTCACAATCTTGGAATTGATTAAGTACTTCAAGAGATAACTTACTTTCGAATGATTTTAAGTGACTATTTTGATCTTCAGGTGTAACAGATGTAGCTTGCTGATTATCGACTGTTTTAGAATTTTCTTTCTCAATTCTTTTTGCTTTTTTGTTAAGAATATTATAATTTAATGCTTCAGGATCAAATTGGTGTAAACCACATGTTCTAAATCCATTTTTAAGAATTTTTTTCTCATCAGCAAAGTAGTCAAGTGCTTTTTTTAAATACTGCAGGAAACAATTCTTTCGTCATTCTTGAAACATTATTTGCAATTTTCCATTGCGGTCCTCTTCCAAATGTCTTTAAATGGGTAAAAGAAAGACACGTCAAGAGGTTGCATCATATGTGTTGCATTCGGATAGAGTGAAATTATCTTTATTTGCTTCTGTCTGCAAAAACTTACTAATGGGATAATAACGTGAGAAGAGTGTCCATCTATGTACAGTATAACTAAAAACACAACTCCTTTTTGTACCAACCATGGATAAAATATATTCGTAATATATTCATAAAAACATTCTATAGTTATCCATCCTGTTTCCGATACACCAATGCCCCAACATTCTGGGCAATTTTCTGATACTTTTTAGACACTTTTTCTTGATATTTGTATAAAATAATTAGGGGAGACCGTTCACCATCACCACTAGACATAAAAGCACGGTAAGACTTTCTTTTTCGTTAGCATCAATAATCTTATAAACTGTACGAGCTCCTTTTGGAGCAAGAACTTTTTCTGGCTTTGGGCATAGTTGGTAATACCTTGTTAAGGTAACACTTAGTAAAACAATGTAATAGTTAATTTATAAAACTTTGGTTTTTAATAGTTTTTGTAAAATTTATCGAGAAAGCTCTCCAAAAGCGTAGATAGATAAATAGATAGATATATATCCTTTACTCACCAAGAGAGGCAAAATTACAAATTTGAATAAAATAAAATAAAATGTACAAGATAATAAAATATACAAAAGTAAAATAAATTAAAATAAATTAAAATATTAAATTAAAATATAATTAAAAAGAATATAGATTTGTTTAAGGACTATCTACTGTTCAGTCTTAAAAACTATCATAAACAAGGACTAGTCCATTGTACGTGTCGAAGTAAAATACATTATGTACAAATAAAATAGATATAAAAAAAATATTCCAATCAATTACAGCTTTCACAGATATAAAAATATCACAGTCAATTTAATTTCAGCATTCGCAGATATATCACAGTCAGTCCGATCAATATCGAGAAGATGTTTTGATAGGACTAGGAGTCCCGATCAAGGAGATATTGCCGCACCGCCCTCTTAAATGTGCTATACGATGGAATATGGCGCAGGGAGGGGAGAAGAGAGTTCCTCAGGCGCGCACCCTGAACTTGAAAGGATCTTTCACCCATCTTATACGAAATAGAAGGAAGTGTAAGTTCCGGCTGAATGCCCCTGCTGGTGGGCCGAGGGTTGTGTTCCTTGAAAAAATCAGCCAAATAAGTGGGCTCTCGCATACGTCTGATTTTAATATCTGCGAGAGACCGAACGGAGCCAACCCCGGCGCCTCCAGCAGGGTGTGATGTGAGCATTCCTCCTAACCCTAAAAATGTATCTTACACCTATATTGCCTAATCGATCCAGTCTGGTCCGCTGTTCGTTCGTTGAGTCCAAGTATACTACCGTGCAGTAATCTAAGGTTGTACAAGGCTCTCGACTAATCTTTTGTGGAGTGTCTCGCTGGTACAAGCCCTAAGAAACCGCAGGCTATAGACGGCTTTATTTACTTTCTTAGTAACTTGGTCAACCTGCGATTTCCACGTTAAGCTTACTATACAGGGTAACACCGAGACTCACAACCTCGCTACTGAAAGGGATGAGAACCCCATTCTGCATCCCAATGCCTGGCAGACCCAATGAATCAATATCATTAACATTTTTCTTTGAACCAAATACTATTGCTTGAGTTATTCCCGCATTGAGACGCAGACTTGAGTTCCCCGCCCATTCAGACACCATTTGCGCCGCATTAGATAGTCGTGAAATACCTTCCAAAATTTTATCTTTGGTGGTGTGAAGATAAATTTGGAGGTCGTCTGCATAAAAGATATGTTTGATTGTACGTCCGTCACGTATGTCTCGTAGGTTGTTTACATATATACAAAATAGCAGGGGGCCCAGGACAGAACCCTCTGGAACGCCCAAGTTGGTTTCTAGCCAGTCAGAGTTACCATTTTCATTGGTAATAATCATTTGGGAACAACCTTGTAACTATGATTTGATCCACAGGAGAGCCGACCTGGAGAACCCCAGTTGACGGAGCTTTCGCAGTAACTTAGATGGTGATACTGTATCAAAGGCCTTGCTAAAATCAAATAATAATAATAACGTCACTTTCTTCTTGTCAATGGCCATGCGTATATCGTCAGTCAGTTTAACTAAAGCTGTCTGGGTACTATGATGTCTACGGAATCCGGCCTGGAGGGTGTCGAGTAGATTATTGCTATTTAAATACTCCGTGATTTGGTCATGGGCAATCTTTTCGAGAACCTTGGAGAGAAAACAGAGCAGCGCTTTGGGACGGAAGTCTGAAGCTGTTAATGGAGCTATCTTCTTTTTAAGCGCAATTATCTGCACCTGCTTCCAAGAGCCCGGAAAGATTCCCTGAGCAAAAGGGGAGTTAAAGATATTTGTGATATAATTGCCAATAATGGGTAGAGCTTTCACCACAACACTTTGAGAAACTCCGTCTACCTCCCTTGCCTGCGAGGAGAAGTGAGAAATCAAAAGTATTACTTCAGTTAACCCATTAAGTCCTGAATGGACGAATTTTCACTAAAGTTTTCAACGCTTATATTTTATGTGAAAATGAATTGTAAAAAGTATATGAATAAGCGTATTCGATGTAAAATTTGATGAACTTTTAGAATCTTTCGTTAGATTTTTCAAAAAATTAAACTGTCGAACACTGTACATGATTTTTTCCAAAAAAAGATGGTTTTAAAAAAAAAAAAATTTTTCATTTCGATTTTTCAAATGGAATGCATTTAAGATTTAATGATCAAAATGCAGAAAACGTGGCCTCGAGACCTAAACTTGAAAATCTAACGATTTAGGTTTTGAAAAAAAATTTTAAAACACAAAATGGCGGCTGAAACGCAGAAAAACCATAAAAATCTTCTGAAATTATTTACTCGAAAAAGATGGACTTTAGAGAAAAACTTTACTGAAGAAAAAGTTCTTAGAATTGATTAAAGAACACGCTGGAATTTTTTCAGAAACATAAGAAGCGTTTTTAAATTTTTCAAAATTTGAAAATTTTGAAAAATTCTGAAATTTGCCAAAAGGTTCTGGAAAAATTCCAGCATGTTCTCTGATCAATTCTAAGAACTTTTTCTTCAGTAAAGTTTTTCTCTAAAGTCCATCTTTTTCGAATAAATAATTCCAGAAAACTTTTATGATTTTTCTGCGTCTCAGCCGCCATTTTATGTGTTTTAAAATTTTTTTTCAAAACCTAAATCGTTAGATTTTCAAGTTTAGGTCTCGAGGCCACGTTTTCTGCATTTTGATCATTAAATCTTAAATGCATTCCATTTGAAAAATCGAAATGAATAATTTTTTTTTTTTTTTTTAATCCATGTTTTTTTGGAAAAAATCATGTACAGTGTTCGACAGTTTAATTTTTTGAAAAATCTAACAAAAGATTCTGAAAGTTCATCAAATTTTACATCGAATGCGCTTATCCATATACTTTTTACAATTCATTTTCACATAAAATATAAGCGTTGAAAACTTTAGTGAAAATTTGTCCATTCAGGACTTAATGGGTTAAGGGGACGCCGGAGTCATTCGCCGACACTGACCGGACCCTAGCGCCACGCTGTTAGCAGTGGTATCATATTAAATTAAATAATGATACAAAAATCTACCTTACCGACTCGCAGACAAATCATGTAGCGCCTCCAGTCGGGGGATGGAGGTACTATTTTTATAGCGAAACGATGGAAGCTATTTTCGGCTCAGTATTGTAACTGTTGACGTATTTGATTGTTTAAATATTTTTTATTACGTATTTATTAAAATTCATACATGGCGTACTTATGTATACGTTTCTTGCTTACTAGTACTAGTTGGACCTTGCAATACATTACTAACAGTATTCTACTATGTTTTTATATATACTGTGTTACGTATTTATTGACATTCCGTCTATACGTCTCTTGATTGCCAGTAAGTACGAGCTACATTTATGTATTACTAACAGTATTCTACTGGTTTTTTTTATACTACGTATTTATTGACATTCTGTCTATACGTTGCTTCTGCCTCAATATTCTACTATTTTTATATATGCTATATAACGTATTTATTGACATTTCGTCTATACGTACGTACATTTTTCAACACATTATTAACAGTATTCTACTGTTTTTATGAATACTATGTAACGTATTTATTGACATTTTGTCTATACGTTTTTTCATCCTAGTACTAGCTACACTCTTCAAGGTATCACCTCATATAACTCAATATATCTACCACACAATATAACTGTTTTTAAACATAGCACTTCACGTATTTATTGACATTATGTCTATACGTTATTTTTGCATCAGGTTAAAAATTTTGAACTCCGTTTTATATGTATGTGGCGCCTATGAGCAGCCGCGACAGCAGTGCTCATCGTGTACCCAATTTAGTGTGTGCCAAAGGCGCCGAGGCGAGAAAGCACTACAGAATTTACCACAGCAGTGGCAACCATAAATACGGAGTCTAACTCCAAGTTCAAGTCGAATGGTTTGTCGGGAGTATTTTTTGACAGTGATTTTCAAGTTAATAAATAAATTACTAAATCGTGTCAGTGTAAATAATTATTTTTCGACTTCCCGTACGAGAAGTTCGATTTGACGCACGCTCGGAAAAAAGCGTGTGCTCAAAATCGAACTTTCCACACGTATAAAGAAGTTCTATACGATACATGTTCGGGAAAGAGATTCTCATCTCGTGTGCCTTTCCTCCATCGCTTCGCTCGGATTTAAACGTCACACGAGACAAAAATCTACTTTCCCGCACTAGTATCGTATGTACTATTGCTCTGCACCGGTCTGATCTCCGCTTCGTCCACAGCCCCTTGCACACTGTTCGAGGTGCGAGTATCGCGACCCCGACATGAACATGACGTCATAGACCATTCGACAGAGGTCCCTGACCTGATAGAGGTTCGGCTTTTTAGTCCATGAGAAAACTACAGAAGAAAAGGTCACTCTTCTTATCAAGCACGCCGTTGCTCTTATCGGCGAGAACGGGAATCTTCATCTGTGTTACACTTCACCTGGAGGTCTAGCTTGGACCGTTGAAGAGTGAGCACGTATTTTCATGGCTTTCCTGGTCTCACGAGCATTTACAAATAGTAATGAATGAACCAGGACCTTTCACATTTCACTTGGAGAATGTCTGCATAATTCGGTGACGTTCAGAATGCCGCCTCGTTGCAGCGTCGCCGACGCTTCCCCATCGTATAGCAAATTCACATTAACTTGCACACTTCATCCCCTCAGTCTTCTCCCACGTTTTTTCTTCAGTTTCTACAGTGTAGATCTCAGCGATGTCCTCCAGGAGTGGCAGCTGCGCCGACCGACGTCAAGGGTATAAGTAGAATCATACGAAGGCGTGTTGTCATCTGCAAGAACTCTTCACCCTAGGCAGAACAAAATATATTAGTAAAGTGTCAAGCATTAGGGAATGAAGAGAGCAGTATAAATCTGCCAGGAACAAGGGAGCAGGTAGACGGAGGTTTAGAGGTTAATCCGATTATAGTAAAGAATACAGTCCCAGTCCGAAGCGAAGTACTTACTTGAGTCGATCGCAGGAGTGTGAACTTTATCTTGCTGTACCATCACCGTCGTTTACCCCAACGTACCGCTGAATTCCCAAGGTTGACTAAGAGTCACAGTAGCCGATCGTCTACCGCAACATCTGCCGTTTTGGAGGTCGCTGGCGACTAGCACGACGAGCAAGGAGAAACAACTACGATTTGAGGCTTTCGTCTGTGTCTACACTGTTGCCAATCCTTTCTGCTACCTTTCTACATCATTGTTTGCCTCCACATTGTCGTTGCTGCAGCTTTACTGTCATTGCTCATCCTTACTGGCGTGCTCTGGCTAATGGGGGCATCATACTGGATCTCATTATAAATACTTGCTGTAAATAATATTATAAAGATTTATTAAGTTATTATTATTAATTTAATTAAGATTAAATGGCACCAGAATGATCAAATTAAATAAATTCTCTCACACCGATATGTCTGTCTTCAAAAGTGATGTCAGTACTGACAACTGAGTTCCTCTTGAGAGTGTAAAAAACATCCATGAAGTTGACAAACTTCCTCTTGGTCTGCTCAGTTCACGACACCGCATCACCGATGACGTTCTCAAGAAAGATCTTGAGAACACCACGTGTCTTCTCATAGATGAGACCTGAGACACGCTTCACATTACCACAACGTACGAGACGACGAATGACCGGCTTGGTGATTCTCTGGATATTATTGCGCAAAACTTTGCAATGGTGCTTTGCTGCTCCTTTTTCTAATCCTTTGCCTTCCTTTCTACGCCCCGTCATCTTGATTCTATGGACAAAATGTAGTGAGTAACCGTAAACAGCGAACTGATTAGATTTATCATCTTTGAAATAATAGGATCTTTAACTAAAATTTAGCCTGATTTAGTAATTAAGGGAATACTACAGTTAAAAATTTTTTTTGGATTCACCTAAAAAATATAAATTTTGATCAGTAATAACTTTTTTTATATATATTATACTAATATAGTTTATTTTTTATGAAATCGGCCCTACCAGAGGTCTGTAAACACCCATTTGGTCCAAACATATTGAGATTTTGAAATTCGTATCCTGCGTAACCTACAGGCTGAACCATTTGATATTTTTTATTGGGATACGGGCCAAAATCTTTGATTTTTATATCTCCTTTGACTAAAGCTATTCGCATCCCTAAATTTTTCCAACTACAATTTTAGTTTTACCAAATTCTACTGCATGATGCGAATAGATACATTTTCTTGGTGCTACAGCATGAGCCGAGCTGCAAAAATGGAGTCTGGAATTAGCATGTATTGATTGAGAAGCTAGTATGGAACTCTACTTACCTTGCTAGCAACAGCAAGAAGGATGTACGATCTGTGACATGTAGTATTATATCTGGGAAATTTTCTGTTATGATACAGGAAAACTGGAATGCTGTATGGAAAGAACCTCTGTAGCTGCTGAGGCCTATTGTTTGGCCGTTTATATAAACGCTTCAGGAGATCCTCACCTCGTCTATTTCAGACCTGCATCATCAGAATAATTGAGAAAATGTAAAAAAAAAGAAGATATGAGGCTATAGATCTCATCTAAATAATGCAGTAAAATAATTAGTCTCTTCTGTTTTCATAACCTCTAAGAGAAAGAGAGACCGAGCGATAGAGGAGAGAGAGAGACTGAGAAATTCGTAATCGTAAATACTTAGCATTCGTCCTCAAATGATGCCGTTGCTACCACCCGGTGATTCCTAAGTAGCGACCTTGTTCGTCGCTTCCAGCAGAAATGTATCCTCGTCATCATTAGCTGCGGTCGTCGTTCACGCATGTGAGGGATTTTGATATCGTCACAACTATTCACTACCTTCTAATAAGCTTATTCGTCGCTTCCATAGCCTAGTGCACGCCGTACTTCATCAAGAAGAGAATCATCCTTGTAGTCAGCGGCCGCCGTCGCCGGTTCAGCAGTACGCGTCTATGCTCACTCGTGGTTGTAAACAGTGCGCCGAAAGAAGACGGCAGTGACGAGTCTGCGCAGTATAGCGACATGCCCCGATTGGTGGCTCGAGCAGCGCGCGCGTTCAAACTGCGAGCGCACGAGCAGGCGGGTGACACGAGGTCCACACATACAATGGAATTACGTAAACGTGGGAAACTAAGCGAAACGATTATTAAAATTATTTCTAAACCCAAGTAGGCCGGGGGTATGAGGTCCACGCATATAAGGGAGTAATGTATTTATCTCCCGTGCATCCCTCGTGCCTTTCTTTTCTCCTTTTTTCTTGTTGACTCGTGCGATGACTCCGACTATGCCGTTCGTGCGCGCGCGTGCAGTTGCATCTACGAAAAAGCAGGTGTTTACAATTGACGCACGACTCGTGCGAACACGCACGTAAGTGGTGTAAGATCAGTAAGATGTACGTATCACTATCACAACTGTCAGGTGTTACACACAGCCACACATACCTGCTGCACGTGCGCTCCGATTTTCTCGAGTGAAGCGACGTTAAAATGGTCCTATACCAGTCCTTCCACCATCACTATACTAAACAGCTCAACGCGTACTACACCAGAAATTGTATAATGACGGTCACTAACGTAACTCGATGAAAGCAGTCGCCAACCGGTTAACCTCTAAATCAGCTCTGCGGAGAGGTGGTAGTTCTTATGGATCCGCCGCACGGTATTTACAGATGGCGTGCTTTGCGGAATGAAAATCGAGAGTATCAAGACATTATCATGTTGTAAGATTACTGGATGTACAGAGGGCGAGCTAAACCGGTACAATAAGGTTGGTTACCTTATATAGTTGTGTGGTGTTCATCAAATCAGAACATTACATCTGGTGCCTAAATACAGTGTGATTACTTATATACATAGAAATCCACAACTACAAGAAAGAAAATTACAAAACGACACTAACTCGGTGGACGCAGCTTATCATCGTCAGAGAATTGAGAGATATAAGTTTCGAGAATTTTTTTTTTTGACAACAACATGAATGGTAAGTTATTGCTTTATTTCCTTATTTGTTCATTTGCTATATCAGCATAGGCTGCGAAACGCATAAACGACACTGGGTGTAAAATCTACAAGTTAACCTAAGAAATAAGTCTTGTAATCCATATTAATATAGAACAAAGGCTCAAGCCTGAGCATGTACAAAACTGTCTAGAAAGGTCCACTCTTGAAATTGGCCCCTTAATCCCAGGCTCGAGCCTGCGTTGTAATATGCATTACAGGCCTTGTTTTCTAGGCTAAATCGAAGATTTTACAATAACCCAGTCTCGTTTATGTGCTTTGTAGCCTGCGCTAACAGCAGCAATAAATTACTTTTTAAAAAAAAGTGACACAATAGTTAACAGTATTATAGATTTCCTCAAACACATCGATGATTTAAAATGAAATTGTCAAAATTTTTCACTATTTTAGAGATTTAAGTGTTAATACTCGAAGATCAAAAAAATTTGAGAAACAAAAGGACAAAAACGATAAGGTATAAGATACAAAATGTTTATTCTGATGCTTTAATTGTCATGTATAAATAAATAAATTTTAATCATATTTGCAGCCTACTTTTTCAGCTGTTGTAAAAACAAAGATGCAGGCACCAGATAGTCCATTGTCTCCATTATTAAAGAAAAAGAAAATAGGTATGTATGTGTATGTGTGTGTGTGTAATCCTAAAAAACATGCATCTATTTCTAATATTTTATTATATAATAAAAATTTATTTGAAACTTTATTGATTTTTTTGTTTGTGATCTTTCTTTCTCTTACTCTTCTTATCTCTCTTCTTCGCTTGCTTCCTCGGGTTCTTCTTCTTCTTCTGGACTTTCTCTCCTGCTTTTTCTTCTCCCATTCTTCTCTTACTTTTTTCTTTCTCAATCCTTTCACTTTCTCTTAACTCCTATCTTCTCTTTCCGTCTTCCATATTTAGTAATATTTTATTATATTGTATTTTACAGTGTTACCATCGCACCTTTTCCAAGATTCCAGCAGCGAAGAGGAGGAACCTTCATCTGGGCCCTACGCGTCTTCTTTGGAGAAGCGAATATTAAGTGTCCAAAAGGTACGCAATTACTATCATATTTTACATTTATCATGAATTCTTTATGTTCGCAAGTAAACATGAAAAAATAATTTTTCAGGAAAACTCTACCTTAAGAAGAGAAAACCGAAAATTGAGTATGGAGCTGAAAAGTACCCAAGAATCATCGAGACAGTTAATGTCTATACTTGGAGAGGTTAGTTTTTAATAATCAATATTTTAATTCTTCAAATATTTGTGTACATGGGTAACTTCCCGTCAACTTTTGAAGGTCAAAATTTTAAAATTGCTCAAAATGGGTCCTTCTAGTTCAAAATTAGTCCCAAAATACAACCCTACAGTTTTAGAGCAAAATATTCAATCATTCAAAAGTTAGTATCAATTGAAAATTTTAAAATTTTGATATTTTTCAAAAAAGATCAATTTTCATGATTTTTTAACTCAAAAACGTGAAACTTTCTGTATTACACATTAAAGGGGAAAAAGATTGCAAATTGTGAGTATAATTACGTAGAATTTTTACAAATTGATCCAAAAAATTTTTGTCTTTGATAGTTGAAAAACAATCCTTCACTTTTTGTGAAAGGCGTACTCGATAAAACCTATTTTTTGTAGTAAAGACCAAAAAGTATATTTAATTTACTACCTTTAAGAAAATATTTTGTTTTTGATTGTTGAAGGTCACAGAAAAAAGCTATGGACTTATTAAAGAATGAAAAAAGGCAAAAAACACATTTTTTGGTCATTTTTTGATACATCTAATATGAATATAGTCATTCACAGCTAATGTCATTTCACAAAATTTTATAGGTTATACTGTAGCTTTTTTTACACAATATCTACTATGCAATAGAATTCCACCCTAAAAAGCATGAAATTGCCTTAAAATGAAGTTATGACTATATCATATTCGATGTTAATAACTATTACGCGTGTCAAATACTTTTGCTCATGCTACTTGTATGCCCATAATCATTCATTCAACATTATTTACTAACTATATAATTATATATTTCCGTTCTAAAAAAAGCTTTTACAAACTGAATATAACATATTTAATTATTAATAGCCTATTACTTATATTGCTATACAAAATAGTTTCAAGCGCTTACTTATAATTAGTGGTTTCAGCTATACAAATACCTTTAACACATACTGCATATTATTTACGGTATAAATTTAACTACTGAAAAATATTTATAATTTATAAAAGTAATATATAAGGTTAATGGTTAATAATCATACGTAGTATATAAGAACTAGCTTTTCTTACCAAAGTAATAAATATTTTTAAAATTCTATATTATAGTATTTTAATAGTGAAGAGCAGATCCTTATGTTCCAGTTCTTTTACTCATTTTCTATACATGTCCTACATAAAAAATTATATAATTAATATTTCTGTTCTAATAAAAAGCTTTCAAAAACTGAATATAAAACATTTAATTATTAATAGCTTATTACTTTGCTATACAAAATATTTTAAAATGACTTACATATAATTATAATTATAAGTAAGATATTATAATTATAATTATAAGTTAGACGCTTGAAAACATTTTGTATGGCAAAGTAATAAGCTATTAATGATTAAATGTTTTATATTCAGTTTTTGTAAGCTTTGTTTTTAGAACAGAAATATTAATTATATAATTTTTTAAATGTTTTATATACAGTTTTTGAAAGCTTTTTATTAGAACAGAAATATTAATTATATCATTTTTTATGTATGCCATATGAATAGAAAATGAGTAAAAGAACTGGAATATAGAGGATCGACTATTCATTATTAAAATATTATAATAAAGAATTTTAAAAATATTTATTACTTTGGTAAGAAAAGCTAGTTCTTATATACTACGTATGATTATTAACCTTATTTATTACTTTTATAAATTATAAATATTTTTCAGTAGTTAAATTTATACGTTAAATAATATGCAGTATGTGTTAAAGGTATTTGTATAGCTTAAACCACTAATTATAAGTAAGCGCTTGAAACTATTTTGTATAGCAATATAAGTAATAGGCTATTAATAATTAAATATGTTATATTCAGTTTGTAAAAGCTTTTTTTTAGAACGGAAATATATAATTATATAGTTAGTAAATAATGTTGAATGAATGATTATGGGCATACAAGTAGCATGAGCAAAAGTATTTGACACGCGTAATAGTTATTAACATCGAATATGATATAGTCATAACTTCATTTTAAGGCAATTTCATGCTTTTTGGGGTGGAATTCTATTGCATAGTAGATATTGTGTAAAAAAAGCTACAATATAACCTATAAAATTTGATGAAATGACATTAGCTGTGAATGACTATATTCATATTAGATGTATCAAAAAATGACCAAAAAATGTGTTTTTTGCCTTTTTTCATTCTTTAAAAAGTCCATAGCTTTTTTCTGTGACCTTCAACCATCAAAAACAAAATATTTTCTTAAAGGTAATAAATTTAATATACTTTTTGGTCTTTAGTAAAAAAATAGGTTTTGTCGAGTACGCCTTTCACATAAAGTGAAGGATTGTTTTTCAACTATCAAAGACAAAAATTTTTGGATAAATTTGTAAAAATTCTACGTAATTCTACTCACAATTTGCAAACTGTTAGCCACTTAATGTGTAATACAAAAAGTTTCACGTTTTTGAGTTAAAAAATCATGAAAATTTATGTTTTTTGAAAAAAAATCAAAATTTTCAAATTTTCAATTGATTCTACCTTTTGAACGATTCAATATTTTGCTCTAAAACTCTAGGGTTGCATTTTGGGGCTAATTTTAAACTTGGAAAATCCATTTTGAGTAATTTTAAAATGTTGACCTTCAACAGTTGACGTGAAGATACCCATATATATATATATATATATATATATATATATATATATATATATATATATATATATATAAATATATGAAACGCTAGTTATGCAGACACTTTCCGAAATTTAAATAGACTTATGCAGACAGAGACCGACTTATGCAGACGTCAGCATAAGTAGAGAGATTATTTCTTTAGTCACGCTAGACTTGTGCAGACACTTGTATAAACGGTACTACACTTATGCAGACAGGTCACGTGGTCTTATACATTGGTGTCAGCATAAGTCCATGTTCATATGATTATATATATATATATATATATATATATATATATATATACACACGGTGACCCATTTTAATCGCCGCACCCGGATTTCTCGGAACCTAAGCCAGATAGAGAAAAATGGTTCAGACAAAAGTTATAGGGGACAAAGGGGGCCACATAATGGCGCTAACGTCTTTGACCTTCAACTTGACCTTTGAGGTTATTTCAAGGTCAAAGTGGTTTTTTCATATGGAAACACCTAGTTTTGACCCCGGATTCGGAAAGAGCGGGAAATTTTACGTTCAAAATCATATTGAGAAATTTTTTCCAAGGTCATTTCAAGGTCAAATCTAGGTCAAACTCAGAAAAGTCCGTTTAAAATCGTTTTTTTCCATAAACCACAGGCTAAGCTGGTTCGAATTGATCGTAGGCTTAATAGAGGAACCCACACACCTAAAACTTACACATCCTAGTAAATAAAACTCAAACTCGCACATCCTAACCCCATACACTTCATGCCCTCACATGCTGAACTGATACACCCCGGTTCCACAACCATACCCCACACCCCCCAGTCCCACACATCCCTACCCCATGCATGCTAATCCCATACATCCCAAACCCACACATCCTGAACACAAAAATTTTTCTCAAGGGCAAAATGATTTTTTAATGGAAACTTTAAGATCGTTGGAACTTCTGTTATAAATGTATTAACCTTTCTTTTTGCGCTACCCAGAAACAACGACGTGGACGTAGTAAGGATTGTTTCCTTTGGGGTGCTTAATTAAAGTGAGTCCTCTTGCTTCTCACTGTTCGAGGTGCTTGATTAAAGTGAGTCCCCTTGCTTCTCACTGTTCGAGGTGCTTGATTAAAGTGAGTCCCCTTGCCTCTCACTGGTCGGGGTGCTTGAATATAGTGAGTCCCCTTACCTCTCACTGTTCAGGGTGCTTGATTATAGTGAGTCCCCTAGCCTCTCACTAATGTAAATAAATTTTTATTTAACCTCGAAGCAAGTGTTCGAAATGACGACCATTTGCTTCAAGGCACATAGTCAAACCCCTTTGAAAATGGCGAACTGTGTTCTGCAAAGTTTGCATATCTGCTCTTGTAGTGGGTTGTTGCTCAAAAATAGCATTTTTTAAATACCCGCATAAACAAAAGTCTGATGGTGAAGTATGGGATGAAGAAGCAACCCATTTGCCCTGACCTCCTCAACCAATCCATCTAATACTAAAGTGTTTATTAAAAAATGCTGTTATTATGAGCGTGAAATGTGGTGCTCCACTATCCTGCTAGAACCTGAAAAATAAATTTAAAAGAACCATTGACGGAACCTATTTTCTTCATAGATGTGTTTTTAATGATTACATTATCAAAATTAGTATTTCTGAAATTCGAACACTACCAATTCACATTATTTACATAAAACAAAAAAATAAAAGTAAGTTTTGGTTTTATTTGCAATTAAAATAAGAAATAATGCTTTATTGAATTAAATGCCTTTAATGTTAGCATGCGTAGGGTAGGGATCTGTCGGTCTGGGGGGTGTGGGGTATCGTTGGGGGACCTGGGTGTAACAGTTCAGCATGTGAGGGCATGAAGTGTATGGGGTTAGGATGTGCGAGTTTGAGTTGTGTTTACTATGATGTGTAAGTTTTGGCGGTGTGGGTTTGGGGTGTGTGGGTTCCTCTATTAAGCCTAAAATCAATTCGAACCAGCTTAGCCTGTGGTTCATGGAAAAAAACGATTTTAAACGGACTTTTCTGAGTTTGACCTAGATTTGACCTTGAAATGACCTTGGAAAAAATTTCTCAATATGATTTTGAACGTAAAATTTCCCGCTCTTTCCGAATCCGGGGTCAAAACTAGGTGTTTCCATATGAAAAAACCACTTTGACCTTGAAATAACCTCAAAGGTCAAGTTGAAGGTCAAAGACGTTAGCGCCATTATGTGGCCCCCTTTGTCCCCTATAACTTTTGTCTGAACCATTTTTCTCTATCTGGCTTAGGTTCCGAGAAATCCGGGTGCGGCGATTAAAATGGGTCACCGTGTGTATATATATATATATATATATATATATATATATATATATATATATATATATATATGTATATATATATATATATATTTGTATGTATATATGTTTTATTTTTAAAGGAAAATAAAGATAAGAGAGAAAGTGGTTTTGGAAACTACTACGGTGCTTCTACTAGCCGAGGATATGAATATGACCATGACTTTTCTTCACAGAAAAATTATTTTAAAAATCGAAGATAAATATTAATATTAATTATTGAAGAATATGTGAATAAAGAGAAAATATTTATAAAAGAGTGTCCATTATTAATTAAGGCGATGTTACACCTAGACACTTCAAAGGCCAAAATCAGCTGAAAAAAAATTTTAAAATGCGGTTTAAAAAATAAATAATATGTATACTATTTTTAGGTGTAAGGCCACCTTACATAACAATTATTATTTTTAGAATTCATTTCTAATTCCTTCTAATTATTTATTTGTATAGTAAACAAATAGTAGTAATTACGCCTACAAATAAGAAAATAATTTTGAGTGTTCAAATAACAAACAGAACCACTTAAAAATAAGATATTTTTTATTAAAATTATAAACATGTAAAGAAAATTTTGTAATAGTACATAAAAAAGGCTTTTAAAAAAATTAGAAATTTTAAATCTGTCACTAATTTATTTAGGAAATTATGAAATTTCAGCAAAGTTACATTTATTGAATTGTTTTTCTCCGCTTTTTCTGTCCTATTTTACTTACAGAAAATGTATTTCTACAAATAAATTTACAGTAATCTGTAATCATTTCTGCACTACAAAAAAATTTGAATGCACGGTAGCTCCAACAAAAATTACAATGCGTCGTAGTTTTCTAACTTACAAGGAGATGATCAGGATTGCGGGTCCTGGATTTAGCTTAAACTGTAGGAGGTACTTCTTCATGATAAATAATGAGACACGTGGCCTTTTTTCCCGAGACTCAAGCTATTTTATGTCTAAAATGAACAATTTTCGATAAAAATGGGGTCTCTTTCTTTAGTTATAACTTATTGAATATTCGGTCATATGAATAGGCTAAAAAGTTTATAAAAGCAGGCAAAAAAACTTTAAATTAAGCTGTGTTTCATTAAAAAATATCGATTTTTTAAAAATTATAGACTATCAAAAATAGAGTAAGAAAATGACTAAAAATTTCTAATTTTTTTCAAACATTCAACGGGTGGTATTTTAAACTAACTTCTTACTATATCTTTGATAACCTATAACTTTTTTAAAAATCGACATTTTTTAATGAAACACAGCTTCAATTAAAGCTTTTTTTGCCTGCTTTTATAAACTTTTTAGTCCCTTCATATGACCGAATATTCAAAAAGCTATAACTAAAGAAAGAGACCCCATTTTTATCGAGAATTGTTCATTTTAGACATAAAATAGCTTGAGTCTCGGGAAAAAAGGCCCATTCACAAAAACCCCGAGACACGTGTCTCATTATTTGTCATGAAGAAGTACCTCCTACAGTTTAAGCCAAATCCAGGACCCGCACCCCTGATCATCTCCTTGTTAGTACAACAATCTATATATCTGAAAATAAAGTCAGTTTATAATGTTTTAATACATATACGTGAATAGATCCCAAAGTATATTTAATAAATTTCTGATTACCTTTTGATGATTCTGCAACATATGTACATATCTTCATAAAGTTCATCTAACAAAAGATTTTTCCTTTCCTCATTACAAAAATAAATATTCAAATAAATATTTGTTAAATTATATACATAATTTTAATTTGTCAACAGTAAAATAATTGATTAACAAATATATTTGAACATGTTTTTAGTTTTAATAGCCTCTCCGATAGTAGTCGACAGAGTTATGTAATAATACTTATATGCGTTTGCAAAATACGCATATTTATGCATAATAAATTAGATATTTTATGTATGATGGACTTTTGGTCTGTTCACCATTTGGCCCAGCAATTGACCTATACCTCTTCTGTACATTTCATAGGCTTAAACACCGATGACATAGTCAAAGTCATCTTGACAACATTTTTTGAAAAGCGCAAAATCACCAAAACGATAGTCACAGTTGCGACTATCCACAAATATACAGGTTTCCCGTAACACCAAGTGTCAGTTCAAATTAGATTTTTTATGTATTTTATTAAAGAAATTTTCTATTTTTTCATCACTCATTTTCGAATTCGTGGAAATGGGGATAATTGGCCAGTTCTTATAATCTCCATAAAATGTTTTCTCATAGCTATTACATTTTTCGAATATAAGTTCCGGGTTTTCATCAGAAACTATACTCTCAGCAAATGCTGCTGAATAAACTCCACAACTACAGCCATCTGGTTGTTTGGACAGCATTTTTTCAAATAATATATCTTCTTGCTTAATACTGGGAAAGCGACGATTAATATAAACTTTTTCTTCTTCTACTAATTTATAATTGGTTAATGTTGGTACGCTATCATAAATATGTATTTTTGATCCATCAAAATATATAAGTCTTCAGTGATCTGTACAGAGCCCACCAATTATTTGATAACTCGGTGTATTTATAGGCTGTACGACGTCAGCATCGCGTGCATATAAATATAAAACACTCTGTGTAATTAAATTGGGATTCCAAATTTTACTCAACAAATTTTAAATCAATCTGTCTAGTATCTATTACCGTCCGCCATTCTTCAGCATCTCTGTATATAGTGTGAGCATTGACAAATATGACGTCATCATTATTACTTTCTATGATTTTCGGACGCTTTGCTTGATTATAATTTGAATCACTGATTGATTTCCTTTTTGCATTCCTTTTTACACTTGGATTTCGAATGTTGTTCAAAATTCTGTTAACTTTTTTCAAAGTAATTGGTTTATTGTTAGATTTCTTTTTATCAATAGAAACAGAATTTTTAGCGCTTTTCTTTTTTTGTATAGCTTCTACTGTGTATTGAGGATTTCTAATAGGCATGCTTCTATTCTGCCGGCTATCTAATAATTCTGGTAACATGCAATCCATATAAAATCGGATTAATTGAAATTCCATTTTCGTTTTCCAAAAATTATGATCCACTTCTACTCTAGTAAGCTTTCTACTATGTGGTGTATGAATTACAAAAATACAATACTTTCTTCTAGCAATATGAAGCTGTCCTTGAACTTGAAAATAATACTCATGTTTTTTATTCATTTTATTGATGTTTTTTGGGTCAAATATTCGTTTTGTATTTTTTTCTGTTTTTATTGCTTGCAGCGCCGTCATATTTGCAGCTCCGTAAGGACATTTAATTTCAAGAATGCCATCCTCTCCTATAAGTGCATTTGGCGTGCAAGCTAACATTTCGTGATCAGGGTCGATAATTAATCCACAATTACGTAACTGGGTATTAAATTTTTTTGATAACTTCTGCTTTGCTACTTTTTCTTGTTCGATGCCATATGACATATACATTTCGTTCCTCACAGGCGGATACATTATTTCTTTAACTTTTTTAACACAACTTGTATTACTATTCCACGTACAAGCAAGTTTAAATTTTGATGCTGTTAACATATTTCGCCTGAGAGCTTGCCACAAAGAAGAGTCTCGTTGATCTATCGTATCTTGCTCAATTTGCTTACGATTTTTTTGATTTTCTTGCAACTTTTGGAAAACCTGTTTTTCAAGTCGTCCATTTCTTTAACTGTTTTGTCAGGTTCTTGGTGTTTAGAACCATAAAATTTTTCCGTGGTTCTTCCTCGCAAATGTCTTCTCTTCCTGCCTTGAGCTCTTCTTCTTTCCTTTGTTCCTGCTACTTTTAATTTTCTATCACTTGTAACGTCAAAAAGAAGAAGCGGAATTTTGGTATTTTTTGCTTTATATATTTCTATTAAAGATTGGTGTGTATTAAAGTTTAAAGATGCAGCAGACACTCGAATATCATGCTGATTTGTTAAACCCCAATTTATACGCTTTTCGCCTAATTCATGAGCTATTAATGAATTGAATGCCTCAGCAGCATTATTTGTAAGCTTATGTAAAAGACTATCACTATATTGACTTAAATATTGTACAGCTTCTTCAACTTTTTCATAAAGAGCAACTGATTTTAGTTGAGGGACATAATTTTTCTCTTTGTTTTTCTCGCAATTATCACCTCGTTCTTTACAGTTTTTATGTTCTCCGAACGTATGACTTGGAATATTTAATATATCCTTTTTTAATTCATCAACTTTCATCACCCATGGTTTATTTTCACTTACTCGACGACATATTAATTCTTCAATTCTCGTTCGAATCACAAGTATATTATCTCCAATTATTTTTCGTGACTGTACAAATCCTTTAATTATGTGTCCTTTTGGCTGCGTAATTTTTGATACTTTAGTAAGCTTTTTACATAAATTTCGCAGTAAATGATTTGTACATAAAATTCTCGTAGGTACAATGTCATGATCACGATATATATTATTATCTACGATTGATTTGTAAACGTTGCTGTCTCCATCACTTACAATAGTCTTATAGATGATACCATGAGTGTTAATACTGCATTTAAAGCCTTCTAATATAATATCACTTTCCATTGCGGTGGAAGGATCATAAGTACTCCAGTTTTTATAACACATATGTTTCTTTGGATCGATTCCTTTGTTATAAGCTCTAGCACAAGTTACGCAATATTTATTACGCGTAGAAAAAAATAGAACTTTTTCCGTAACTACATCAATAATAACAGCCATACCAGATAAAGAATTATAACTTGTACCAAATGATCTTTTCATCCAACTACCATCTGTAACTACAGTAGTATAGGGTACACCTGTATCAGTTACATGACCTCTTTCGATGGCTAATTTTTTAGCTTCTTCGCCAGCTTTTTTCATATTATTGTTTGCTGCTGTTAAAAATACATGACAAAGTTCATTTTTGACTTTAATATATGTCTTATCTGATAAACAATGAATATTTATCCCTGCCAATAGTTTTTTTAGTTGGGTATGACCAATTCCAATTGTAATTGTAGCACTTACTACTGCATAATTTATGTTCATATAAGAAGCATCATTTGTAGGTTCTGACCATACAGTTGCTTCAAATTTACACGATTTGCAATAAAAAAATAGTTTACTCAATAATCCATATCGTCTACTTTTATTTTTCAAATATTTCCAATTTTGAAATGGACAATTACTTACTATTGCATGATCACAATAAGCTTTCTGCATTTCATTCATAACATATTCGAAATCTAAAATATCACGACAACTGTGTTCATCAATTTCATCATCACTGCATGAATTATCATTTTCATTCATAATACTTATTTTGTCTCTTTCGATAAAACACTCACCTTCAGGATCATTACGTAATTCATGGTCAATAAAAGAATCATCAAGGAACGCGGGAGCGTTCCGAAGGCAAGTATAGAAGAGCCTTAGGACGACCGCGTGATTATATACTTTGAAATGGATGTACGAGAAATTCAATGCGATTATATACCTATTGCGTTAGTTTTAACTATATAACATATCCCTATTAATCGAAAGCCATTTCATTGCTCTACTCAAATCGAAAGGTTTCATTTAAAAAGATTGTCTCATTCAAAAGATTTAGAGATCTGAATATTTTTATGTACTATTTCCGAATCTCCGAATCTCCATATTCTTCAGTACGCACAAACTATACATTTTTGTCCGACCGGTACATAGTATAGCATTTTTGTCCGACCGACTGGCAAAAGAGAGAGAGAGAGTGAGTGAGGGGGTAGAGTGAGAGAGAGAGGGAAAGAGAAGAGCGACGGAGAGAGAGAGAGAGAGGGAAAGAGAAGAGCGACGGAGAGAGAGAGAGAGGGAAAGAGAAGAGCGACGGAGAGAGAGAGAATCCGTATATGGTATATATATATATCTGGTCAACCAACCTAACCTTATTATTTTATGTATACATAAAACTTTCAATATTACGCATTGGTCCATATACAATCATCATTTATATACAAGTTATATTCAAGACTTTTTACATCATTGAAATTCGATAGATATTAAATGGACTTGGTATATCTCAGATATATTTTCAGATAAGTAGCAAACTATCATTATAAAATAAAAAAAATAATGTTATTAATATAAGTATTGTTACTTTGTGAAATATTTTTTTGTTGTTACTACAGAGATATCAGAACAAGGATAATTGACAAGTAGATCATCTTTAAATAGTATGTAACATAGAAGAGTTCAAAATTATTATTTTGTATTTTAAGGCCACCAAAAGATTAATTATGTTCAAGTCTGTCAAAGCATGCAACCTCCTGTAGTAGAAAAAATAGAAATACTGTTGCTGATAATATTCGCTCTAGCAGATCAAGCCTCGTTCTACTTTATGGTGTTTTAATTGTGGATATGCTTTACTGGCCCTATGATTTCTAAAGGTAAACTAGCATTATTAAAACCCGGAAATAGTGATATATAAGATTTTCTCAGATTATTAAAAGTTAAAAGTGCATCATGCTCAAGTATTCTTTAATTTTACATTTTACATAAATTCTTTCAGATACAGGCTCCGTTCCATTTTCTGCTTAAAGTTTCACATATATTCAGATAAGTAGCAAACTTTGATTATAAAATAAAAAAAATAATGTTATTAACAGGGTTGCAAACTTGAACGGAATTTCGCTCTTTTAAACGCTCATACTTTGGTTTTCTTGCAATTCAACCGTTTATAATTTTAATAAAAACGTTCCTTTTTGAACAAAACCGACTTCGAATTGTAAAAAAAATGTTCACTTCTGAACTAAAGGATTGAAAAGTAATATGTTCTAAACCAAAGAAACTTTAAATTATAATCAAAATGTTCTACTCTATACTACACCGTTAAATAACTTAACAAAAATAATGCATTCTAAACCATTCTTTTATTAAAAATTGTTTAGTCTAAATCAAACCGTTTTTAAATAAAAGGGTATTGTATTTCGTTCAACAAAACTGTTATTTAGTGTTCAAGAAATGCTCCTGACAGAACGGAACATGAATTAATTAAACCAAGTCAAAACGTTTTCTACATGGTTACTGCGTCATCAAGGTGTTCGAAGTGTGGCGGCTAGGCTTTTAAAGTGGCCGATGATAATGTCCAGGTGGTGCGCACCATAGCTTTTCGCGTCTTTATGTCAAAATATGTTGAAGGCGTCGTTTAGGTGTTTAAGGTGGTCGAAGACGATGTCCAGGTGGTGCGCACCATAGCTTTTAGCGTCTATACGTCAAAACTCATTGTGTGTGGCGCACTTTGAAATAATTCTGAGGCTTCGTTTAGATGTTTAAGGTGGCCGAAGACGACGTCCACTTTGTATTTTTGTTTTCCATGTATACGTTAAGACACGTTCAGTGTGGAATCTAGGTGCTCGAGGTGACCGATGACAATGTCGAGGTACTGCACTCCGTAGCTTTTCGTGTATCTACGCCAAAAGTCAAATGCATCAAATACGTTTTTAGGTTTTGGAGGTGGCCGAAGATGATATCCAGGTGGTAAGCTTCGCAGCTTTTTGCGCCTACCTGCCCAACACAGCGAATGTGTTGTCTATAGGGGATGCGCTGTGTGGTTTTTCGGGTCTACACTTCGGAACATATCAAATACGTCGTCTGGGTGTCCACTGCTGCCAAAGACAAAGACCAGATCGTATGCTACGTAGCTTTTTGCGAAAAATACTTCGCAACACCTTGGCTTTGCGCGTCTAGATGTAATAATACATGAAATGCATTGGTTATATATACGAGGCAATGACAATGCCTCGATGGGTATTGCCCGCAACTTGATAGAACGACCTTGGCCCTTGTCAAAATTAATTTTTTTCACGGATTGATTTAATATCATAATGTACTATTTCTAAAAACTTAAAAATAGTTAGGTAAGTAATAATGGTAAATATAAAGATTTCAATATTTGCTACAAACAATTATATAAAACTAATTAATATGGAATCAGACAAAATTTGATAATATTTTTTATATCAAATATTTTTCTTGTTAATCTTGTGAAAAAACAAGAAAAAATAGAAAGGAAAATAATGAGTAGAGATCTCAAAATAAAGTTTTATACGGTATAAGTATAACGCAAAAAATTTATCATCTTATTCACTAGTCATTTTTATTTAATATTATATTAGTTTTAATTTAAAATTGCGGTGCGCTGCTAAGTAATTTTCAATTTACAGTATTCTTCGATTCCACAAAAACCAAATATTGAATTAAAATGTAAATAAACTTAATTTAATATTCAAAGTTCTTTGTTATTTTAACTTTAAAGGAACTATTTTGAAGTACATCATTACAGAACTTTATTAAAAGACTTTGAATATTAAGACTAAATTTGATCTTTGTTTTTCTTTTTGCTTTTAAATATGAGCTTAAAAATACATTTTTCTTATAAGAAAAGTATGCTAAAACTACTTTGGCTTATAATTACTCAAATAACAGTGATATTAAGTCTTTTATGCTTGAAAATAATCGTATATTAGCAACATATTAATATTCAATTAAATAGTACATTTCGACACAGGTGGGGAAGTCGACTATTTTGTTCGTGTGACATTTTGCACGAGCGAAGCGAGCACTTTAAACACCTAGCCGCCGTACTCGAGCAGTTTTGAGGTATAGAGCCGAAAAGCTATGGTGCCCACCACCTGGACATCGTCTTCGGCCACCTTAAACACCTAAACGACGCCTTCGATATTTTTTGACATAAAGACGGGAAAAGCTATGGTGCGCACGACGTGGACATCGTCATCGGCCACCTTAAACACCTAGACGACGCCTTCAATATGTTTCGACATAATGACGCAAAAAGCTATGGTGCGCACTACCTGGACATCGTCATCGGCCACCTTAAACACCTAGACGACGCCTTTAATGTGTTTTGATATATAGACGTGAAAAGCTATGCAGCGCACCACCTCAACATCGTCATCGGCCAGTTTAAACACCTAGCCGCCGCACTTGAGTAGTTTTGACATATAGAGCCGAAAAGCTCCGGTGCGCACCACCTGGACATCGTCTTCGGCCACCTTAAACACCTAGACGACGCCTTCAATATGTTTTGACATAAAGACGCAAAAAGCTATGGTGCGCACTACCTGGACATCGTCATCGGCCACCTTAAAAACCTAGACGACGCCTTCGATGTGTTTTGATATATAGACGTGAAAAGCTATGGAGCGCACCACCTGAACATCGTGATCGGCCACCTTAAACCCCTTCGATGTGTTTTGATACATAGACGTGAAAAGCTATGGAGCGCACCACCTGAACATCGTGATCGGCCACCTTAAAACCGTAGACGACCCCTTCGATGTGTTTTGATACATAGACGTGAAAAGCTCTGGTACGCACCACATGGACATCGTCATCGGTCACTTTAAACACCTAGCCGCCGTACTCGAGCAGTTTTGAGGTATAGAGCCGAAAAGCTAAGGTGCCCACCACCTGGACATCGTCATCGGCCACCTTAAACACCTAGACGATGCCTTCGATGTGTTTTGATATATAGACGTGGAAAGCTATGGTACGCACCACCTGGACATCGTCATCGGCTACCTTAAACCCCTAGACGACGCCTTCGATGTGTTTGGATATATAAACGCAAAAAGCTATGGTGCGCACCACCTGTACATCGTTAAGCAAAGTGTTACTCAAAAATGAGCGTGTCCGGCTCATGCCATATAATTTTTGGTTAAGAATGATCGTATGCTAAATATGAAAGACAATTTGGTTATCAATGTAGGTTTTTATTTATTTCTTAAATCACTTGGTCGTTTGGAAGTAACCAACAACCCAATTTATAATAATGTAATGATTTTTATCGTTACATGGTCGGAAAAATTTAAGTCACATCAGAACGGTCTGCTTTAAATGTAGAAGGAATGTGAATTTGAGCGGAGTATCGTAGCTTTTCTGGCGCATTGTTCAGTTTAGAGAGGAGTAATCGATAATATTAATATTAATATTTTACTCTATAATCATTATACGTTCTAAAAATTTTGCTCCGTTCAGGGAACGGAACGTTGTAAATAATTCGTTCAAGTTTGCAACCCTGGTTATTAATCTAAATATAAGTATTGTTACTTTGTGAAATCTTTTTTTTTATTATTACAGAGTTATATCAGAACAAGGTTTTTGAAGACTCATGGAACAAGCTCAGCCTGTGCTTTTCTCGAGGGATTGTTGGAAACTCTCTAACAACAAATAACGTATAGTGATCTGCCCGATACATTTCAAAGCTAATGTGGTTTGGCCATATGTTGGTGGTAGAAAAACCTACTTTTGCATATTATACAACTGCCTGGGGAAATGGAAATCTACAATGGAAATCTATAAGAAAATAATGTAGAAATCTACACAAGATTCAGATAATTATTTCAAAAAGTATACAAGAATGTTACGGAAGCTTTTATTATCAGAAATTCTTAGTTCATAAACTGATACAAGATGTGTGGCAATCATGAGTTTCTACTATAAAAGAATGTCGAGAAAGCTTTCTTTTCCTAATGATTCTTAGTTCATAAACTTTTGTTTTTAATTTTGCAAGATGTATCTGATTGCTTATTAATTCAAGTGGTTTCTAGTTAAAATTTAAACGAATCTAAGTGTCGAATATAATGTAATTATATAGTGATTGGCTTATGGCAATGGGTGCCTATAAATAAAATAAAGTATCGGTATGATGTGTTAAATGAAGTGTTGATAACAAATTTCTAACCTCTACTTAAAATCAGAATTTAAAATATTGGTCAGAGCCTTGGTTAAAAAAAAAAACATTTTTTGTCTATACTTCAAGAAACTTTGTTGATATTGGCGCTGTGCATATTTATTTACTTAAACATCAATTAAAAGATTATGTTAAGTGAACAATAAAATAGAGAAAAAGAAAAAATGATGTGTTATTGTTGTGAATAAAAGTGCTCAGTTAATCTAATTTTATAATTTTCTCATGGTGGGAGACGTCAAAATGTTTCAGAAGAGTTCTCAGTAAATATTGTGAAAATGTCTACAGATAAAAGTGCTCAGTTAATCTAATTTTATAATTTTCTCACGGTGGGAGACGTCAAAATGTTTCAGAGGAGATCTCAGTAATTTTTCTACACAAGATTCAGATAATTATTTCAAAAAGTATACAAGAATGTTACGGAAGCTTTTATTATCAGAAATTCTTAGTTCATAAACTGATACAAGATCTGTGGCAATCATGAGTTTCTACTATAAAAGAATGTCGAGAAAGCTTTCTTTTCCCAATGATTCTTAGTTCATAAACTTTTGTTTTTAATTTTGCAAGATGTATCTGATTGCTTATTAATTCAAGTGGTTTCTAGTTAAAATTTAAACGAATCTAAGTGTCGAATATAATGTAATTATATAGTGATTGGCTTATGGCAATGGGTGCCTATAAATAAAATAAAGTATCGGTATGATGTGTTAAATGAAGTGTTGATAACAAATTTCTAACCTCTACTTAAAATCAGAATTTAAAATATTGGTCAGAGCCTTGGTTAAAAAAAAACATTTTGGTCTATACTTCAAGAAACTTTGTTGATATTGGCGCTGTGCATATTTATTTACTTAAACATCAATTAAAAGATTATGTTAAGTGAACAATAAAATAGAGAAAAAAGAAAAAATGATGTGTTATTGTTGTGAATAAAAGTTCTCAGTTAATCTAATTTTATAATTTTCTCATGGTGGGAGACGTCAAAATGTTTCAGAAGAGTTCTCAGTAAATATTGTGAAAATGTCTACGGATAAAAGTGCTCAGTTAATCTAATTTTATAATTTTCTCACAGTGGGAGACGTCAAAATGTTTCAGAGGAGTTCTCAGTAAATATTTTTACACAAGATTCAGATAATTATTTCAAAAAGTATACAAGAATGTTACGGAAGCTTTTATTATCAGAAATTCAAGATGTTTCAAGATGTTTTATATTTTAAAAGAATGGAGAAAGCTTTTTTCTCTCAATGATTCTTAGTTCATAAACTTTTGTGTTTAATTTTGCAAGATGTGTCTGATTGGTTATTAATTCAACTGGTTTCTAGTTAAAATTTCAACGAATCTAAGAGTTGAAAATATAATGTAATTATTATATAGTGATTGGCTTATCGTGATGGGCGCCAAATGTTTCAGAGTAGCTATCTGTTCTGTGAATTACCGTATATGAAACCATAATATATAAATTACTGTAATGGCTACTTTTTTATCTGCAACCAATATTTTAATTTGCTAGCGGATTGTGTTGCAGTAGTGTGGCTAGTTACAATGTATTTATTTTATAACTCTCTCCCGCTCCCCTCTCTTTCTCTCCCTCAACATATGTCAAACTCTGTACCAAGAACTTTAATGAGAGCCTAAATATTTTTTTTTTTAAACAATCAGTAAAACAAATAGTGGCTAAGGCAAATGTATGAGTTTTCTCTGTATAATTAATCAACATCTGTCACACTCTGAACCAAGAACTTTAATGAAAACCTAAATATTTTTTTAAAACAATCAGCAAAACAAATAGTATTATTAATGTAACAACACAATTTGTCTAGTCCTTTTATTTTTTCTAGTCTCATCTATTCAATAAGCATTCTCTACAAATGGTAATAATTTTTTTCATGACTGTACTAATAATAATAGTGTTGATATTTAAAACTTTCTACGAAAGTGTAAAATAAGGCAAGTATAGAAGTTTTTTCTGTATAATCTATGTATAATCTAAATATAAAACTTTCTACGAAAGTATAAAATAAGGCAAGTATAGACGTTTTTTCTGTATAATATACTCTTCCTCTCTCTCTTCCCCGACCCTCTCTGACGCTCTCTCCCCCCTCCCCTTTCTTCCTCTCTCTTAACATCCGTCAAACTCTGTACCAAAAACTTTAATCACAGCTTAAATATTTGTTTAATACAATCAACATGTTTAAAAAAAAAATAATTCCTTAAGTACGTTACGCACGTTAATTAAACACAAGAAAGTACTGAAATCAATTATATTGTAGTCAAGTACCCATAACTTAACTTGACTGACATAATACAACTTTTCGTACCTACTCAAAAATATTCAGCTAGCGGGCATGAAGTACTATTTAACACCCAAGAGGCGTAATAGCTCTCATACTCCTACAAAACTTTATAGAACCTACGCACTTTACGTCCGTGTGGGCAAAAATTATTTAAATTATATATAACTATCTTTTACTTCGTCGAGTAAATGTATACTGAACAAATTATATGTATGTAGATTCAAATTCTTCATTGCAAATCAAACAAACGAAAGTTGTGAAATCAATTACCGATAGTCAAGTAATGCAAACAACTCTCCGAAACAACTGTATGACTGATCTCAGAAATATATTATTCTAATTTGTTCATTCTTCTATACAAATTAAACACAAGAAAGTACTGAAATCAATTTATTGTAGTCAAGTATACCCATAAGTTAACTTGACTGAGATAATAGAACTTTTAGTACCTTGCGTGTAAAATTACATTTCACGCCCACGTTGTAACTTCAAAAATATTCACCCAGCAGGCATAAAGTACTACTTAACGCCTAATAAGCGGAATAGCTCACATATTCCTACAACACTTTATAGAACCTACGCACTTTACTCCCGGGTAGACGAAAATTATTAATTAATTACTATTATGCCTTCTTTTTATTTCTAAAATTAATAAGAATTTTATCAGATATTTACGAAGTCAATGCCTATATAAAAAAATTACATAGTTACCAACACATCCCCATTTTTCATTATTTTTTCTCAATTTTGAAATTTCTATAATATTACGCATCTTGGGAGGACACGAGAAGTCTAGAGCTGCTCTAGCAGGGGTGGTCGTCCAATCTTCCATACATACTTGGCGGGCCCGACGGTTTGCAGTTTACCGGTGAGCTTTGTAAATGTAGAATACTAGATTTTTGCATATACCTATAAGTCCACCATAAATACCGTTTAAATATAATATCCCTACATGTACTGTGTGCATAATCATGATTTACTTTTATTACCTAAAATATTTTTCCTTGTGTTCGTCTTTTTTATATGGGAATGAAATAAAAAGATACATATAAATTCATAGTCTATTCAAAAGAGCTTTAAATTTTACTAACTATTTTATGAGCCACCTATTTTTATCCTTTTCCCGCGTGTAAATATCATATGAGATCTTATATGAGTATTTCGGACATCAGATCAGATAAGACATCATGTTATGAGTATTTCGGACATGACATCAGATAAGACTCATATATGTTATGTCATCTGCAATTTTATATATTATGGGACCTCATATGTGATCTCATATGGGATCTGATGTCCGATATTCTCATATGAGATCTCATATGAAATTTTCATCTGTGTTTGGACTTTTCTATTTAAAAAGAGTAATATATTCACGGATCGGTATTTAATATCTAGAAGCAATTGATTTATACATTTTATCTGATCTTTAAACGTATGAATATTCATATGAAAATGACAATGTCTACACCTTAAACTGCAAACCGTCGGGCCCGCCAAGTATGTATGGAAGATTGGACGACCACCCCTGCTAGAGCAGCTCTAGACTTCTCGTGTCCTCCCAAGATGCGTAATATTATAGAAATTTCAAAATTGAGAAAAAATAATGAAAAATGGGGATGTGTTGGTAACTATGTAATTTTTTTATATAGGCATTGACTTCGTAAATATCTGATAAAATTCTTATTAATTTTAGAAATAAAAAAGAAGGCATAATAGTAATTAATTAATAATTTTCGTCTACCCGGGAGTAAAGTGCGTAGGTTCTATAAAGTGTTGTAGGAATATGTGAGCTATTCCGCTTATTAGGCGTTAAGTAGTACTTTATGCCTGCTGGGTGAATATTTTTGAAGTTACAACGTGGGCGTGAAATGTAATTTTACACGCAAGGTACTAAAAGTTCTATTATCTCAGTCAAGTTAACTTATGGGTATACTTGACTACAATAAATTGATTTCAGTACTTTCTTGTGTTTAATTTGTATAGAAGAATGAACAAATTAGAATAATATATTTCTGAGATCAGTCATACAGTTGTTTCGGAGAGTTGTTTGCATTACTTGACTATCGGTAATTGATTTCACAACTTTCGTTTGTTTGATTTGCAATGAAGAATTTGAATCTACATACATATAATTTGTTCAGTATACATTTACTCGACGAAGTAAAAGATAGTTATATATAATTTAAATAATTTTTGCCCACACGGACGTAAAGTGCGTAGGTTCTATAAAGTTTTGTAGGAGTATGAGAGCTATTACGCCTCTTGGGTGTTAAATAGTACTTCATGCCCGCTAGCTGAATATTTTTGAGTAGGTACGAAAAGTTGTATTATGTCAGTCAAGTTAAGTTATGGGTACTTGACTACAATATAATTGATTTCAGTACTTTCTTGTGTTTAATTAACGTGCGTAACGTACTTAAGGAATTATTTTTTTTTTAAACATGTTGATTGTATTAAACAAATATTTAAGCTGTGATTAAAGTTTTTGGTACAGAGTTTGACGGATGTTAAGAGAGAGGAAGAAAGGGGAGGGGGGAGAGAGGGTGAGAGAGGGCGGGGGAAGAGAGAGAGGAAGAGTATATTATACAGAAAAAACGTCTATACTTGCCTTATTTTATACTTTCGTAGAAAGTTTTATATTTAGATTATACATAGATTATACAGAAAAAACTTCTATACTTGCCTTATTTTACACTTTCGTAGAAAGTTTTAAATATCAACACTATTATTATTAGTACAGTCATGAAAAAAATTATTACCATTTGTAGAGAATGCTTATTGAATAGATGAGACTAGAAAAAATAAAAGGACTAGACAAATTGTGTTGTTACATTAATAATACTATTTGTTTTGCTGATTGTTTTAAATTAGATTTACTTTGATTGATAGATAACTTCTCAGTAAGGTTGCATTCCTTTTGACTTCGAAGAAAACTAATACATTTAGTAACGGTTTCATCATTCTGATTTTCCGGATAATCATCGCCTTCAGAAATTTTACATACATCCTGATTTTTGGCGATAAAAACACTTTCAGTAACATTTGGCTCATCCTGATTGTCGACATAGTAATTGTCTTCAGGAATTTCGCACATGCCCTGATTTTTGGCGATAAAAACGCCTTCAGTGACATTTTTATCATCCTTCGGCAAAGTAATCACCTTCAGTGATTTCGCATATGCCCTGATTTTTGGCGATAAAAGCGCCTTCAGTAACATTTTGCTCATCCGGATTGTCGGCATAGTAATTGCCTTCAGGAATTTCGCACATGCCCTGATTTTTGGCGATAAAAACGCCTTCAGTAACATTTTGCTTATCCGGATTGTCGGCATAGTAATTGCCTTCAGGAATTTCGCACATGCCCTGATTTTTGGCGATAAAAACGCCTTCAGTAATATTTTTGGCAAAGTAATCAGTACATAAATAATCGTGATCTCTTAAGCTATCAAAAAAGTTGTTATCAGATGACACATTCGAATCCACAAGTTTTTCATTGTGATTAATTAGTTTGTGGGTGTTTTCACAAATGCATTCATCACTTTCATTAATAAGAGATTCGAATGCATCTTCATTATCAACTACTTGATTTTCTTCATTTTGGACGATCGGCCGATGAAGTGTTTGTCTGAAAATAAACGATTTTATTAATTCACTGAGATAAGGTATATTTTTGTATGATTTTACTGACAGTTATTGATATTTAAGATAATGAAATGAATCCCTACTGAAAAATCTCACGCAAAAATCTCATCTGAAATTCTGGTCCGCGAGCTGCAAAAATTCCTTTAATGATAAAAAATCAGCTTCTGGAAATTAGGAGTGGCCTAATAGGTTACGCCATACCCCCCAGATAAGTTCAAAAATCTATATTTTGAAGCGATTTAGCCATTTTTTACATTTTTAGAAATTTTACACGTGAGATCTCACGTGACAAATTTGAAACACGAGATTCCAAGTGAGATCTCACGTGAGATCTCATGTGTAAAATTTCTAAAAATGTAAAAAATTGCTTAAATGCTTCAAAACGTAGATTTTTGAACTTATCTGGGGGTTGGCGTAACCTAATAGGCAACACCTAATTCCCAGAAACTGATTTCTTATCATTGAAGTAATTTTAGCAGCTCGCGGATCAGAATTTCAGATGAGATTTTGGCGTGAGATTTTTCAGTAGGAATCTATAATGTCCTCTCAAAAAGAACTTGATTTAGACTAAATTTGAGAGATAATTTTTACAATTATAGAAATCGTTATTGATGTGTTTGAAGTTCTGAACGTTCACCGTGAACGAAATATCGAAAATTATCAAATTCGGTTTTTTTTATATTATCTCTTAGCGATATGCATAAAACATGTACAAACTGCAAAATAAGTTATTTCCAAAGCGATTATCCCCCCAAATCATCCCTAAAAGCACCCCGACCAGACAATACATGACAAAAAAAATTGATATCATGAGAGTTTATTAATTTAAGACAAATTTTATGACTGATATTTCTTCCAGATGTTGCCATAGCCTAGTAAAAAAATTGGCGATATGAAATTCGATCCGAAACCTTTCGCTTGGGGGTGCAAAGGGGCTAAAATAGCGGAAAATACACGAAAAATACCGAGAAAAAATCATGTCTCATAAGTTTACTAATTTAAGACAAATTTTATGGCTGATATTTCTTCCAGAAGTTGCCATAGCATTGTAAAAAAATTGGCGATATGAAAATCGATCCGGAACCTTTCGATTGGGGGGTGCAAAGGGGATAAAATGTCTGAAAATACACGAAAAACACCGAAAAAAAAATCATGTCTCGTGAGTTTATTAACTTAAGACAAATTTTATGGCTGATATTTTTTCCAGATGTTGCCATAGCCTTGTAAAAAAAATTGGCGATATGAAATTCGATCCGGAACCTTTCGCAAAGGGGTTGAAATAGCGGAAAATACACGAAAAATACTGAGAAAGAATCGTGCCTCGTGAGTTTATTAATTTAAGACAAATTTTTTTAAAAATTATCTTATATCATTCTGGACAAGCCAAAAAAGTATATAATATATAAATTTGACACTAAGAGAACAATTTTACAAAATTACGTTGTAGCTAGCAGGGAAAGAATTTTTTTCCCGCTAAACTTCGAAAAAATGGATTTTTTTCATCTTTTCACAACTTACGCTCGGAATGCGCTATTTTCTATGTGACTTTTAGTCGTGAAAAAAGCCACGTTTCAAGCAACTGTAAAAAAAATACTATTTTGACGCGAACAAGTATAAGACCATGCTACCATGTAAAGTAACACCAATCCTTCTGTTAGGGGCGCCTAATGTAATTTTTTTCTCATTTGATTAAAGTTTAGAAAATATAGTTTCTTCTTATACTTAATTGTATATTTCGATACAAGTGCGAAAGTGTTGATTCTAGCACGAGTGTGTGGTTTGTCGTCCGAGCGAAACGAGGGTGACAAGCACACAAGTGTAGAACAATCCTTCGCACGTGTATCGAACGATATATCTATTCAGGGGGAGTAAAACCGATTTGAAAAATTTATGTATATGTAAAATCGCATTTTAGGCATACTGAATCGAAAAAATATGATTATGTATGTACTGATTTCAGCCATTAGATTTATGGCCTACGAGATGCATTTCGCATACGTTACGGAATTTAGCGTACGTTACTCAAGCAGATAAATCATTTGTATCGGCGAAAAATTTTCCTGTTAGTTTAAAAAAAAAAATGCTTGTGCATCCGATAAAGATCGGAATTTCGTGTCAATAACTGGAGATTTGTCGAAAAATTCAATATTATAGAAACAAAAAATTACAATTGAAAATCAGATTTGACAATATAACGATGTTATTCTTAATAATGTATGCAACAGCAGGAACAATAAGTTCTGTCTGATTTAAATTCCTTTGAAATCCTGAAATCTACTCATACTAATGATTTTACAGTCACTTTTATTTTAAATAATATGAAAACTCAATTGTTGCCGAATCTTAATGCGATTTTACACACGTATATCGTATTTACAATACCACCACGGAAAATTGTGATTTGAAATAGAACAATGGAACAATTTACATCTGAAATATCTTTAGGTTTTATGAACCAATCTTTGCAGCGAACAAACTAGTGCGATAGATGTGTAAACTCTCCCACTTAAAAAATTTGATATTAAATTTGAATCTCATATTTACTACACCTATCCATACAAAAAGAAATTTGATTATTTTTACAAATGGGTTTTCTCTCTGAGAAAAATTAAGATCAACAGTATTTAACAAATTATAAATCTTTTCATGATATACATCAAAAATATTTCAATACAATATATCTCTTTCTATTTTTTAGATTAATCTATTACATAACATTACGTTTTAGTCAATACTAGATTATAACTATTAACGCCGCTTTTCTCACATTATGAAGAACTTCACTTGGCTTTAAGTACGTTAATTATTTAACGTATGATTAACATTAGTTTTAATGTACAAAAAAAGAAATAAACAAAATTAGAAAAATTACTCTTAAACGTAAAAACAAATGTTTACCATTAATTATAATTTTTTTTACTGAGAAGTTGATTTTAGCGTTTTGTTTAGTCATCTATTAAATTAGGAGCTATAAGTGCGCCAAATTGGAGCGAAGTGGGAAAATCGGGAAGAGATGGCCTGCGCCCGGCTGGCGTTGGCTCGCGCCGCTCGCGCGACTCCGCTACGCTTGAACATATATAATATAGATATCCATTCATATACACACGATCAGTGGGATTTGAGTCGAGACTCGAGATGGAGTGGGGGAAGGTGGTTTGGTTGACGCAGCTCACGAGAGTCGGTGGCGCTCGAACAAAACTGTTTACAGCGCACGATCAGTTCCTGGAATTGCTGCGGAGCGGGGGGAATCGGTGAGAGTACACGGCCGCAGGCTCGCGTGAGTCCGCTGCACTCGAACTTCGAACATGTGAGAGCGTCCGCCGTAGCAGGGGGGGGTCCAAAGTTTCGACGATTCACTATAAAATCGAGCCATCTAACGATTTTTATAAATTCGACAAAGTTGTTGTCGAATGTACATAAACATCGAATTTCAAACTACAGAATTTTAATGTAGATGTAGCTAGTTTCTAGTGATTTATTTGGAAATATCTTTATTATCTCCTTATTAAAATTCCGTAGTTTGAAATTCGATATTTTGAACAGTAGGTAAATTGTTACATTCGAAAATACGTTTTTCGTCATTTAAAATTTCGAATTTATGTACATTGCGACAACGACTTATGTGGAATTTATAAAAATCGTTAGTTGGCTCGATTTTATAGTGAATCGTCGAAAATTTGGACCCCCCGCCCCCGCGCTCTGTTTAACTCGCTTATAATCGTATGCGGAGTCTCTCAGAAAAAAATTAAAGACATATATTGATAGACTTTTTCCTACTCTTTCCAATGGTGCTGTGTTTGTTTCTCCGAACCGCTTTCTTCTGGTCGGAAATTCAAGTTGAAAGTTTAAAGTCATTTTTCTCACAGTAAATCATGTTCTTTTTTTAAAATGCATTTTACCATTGGAAAGTACAAGTCTTAAGCTTCAAGGCTCTAATTTTTCGAGTTGGAGATATGAAGGATTCAAAAGTAATAAAATTAAAAGGGCACAGGCGAGCGGCCGCGGGCGCTCTTCGCGCTGCGCTCCAGCGGGCTCTCAAACATCATTTTTATTAATATAGGTCATATATTTCACTTTTTTAGAATTATATTAAACCTGGAACATTCTTGCCGGTTGATATAAATAAATAAATGAATGAATAAATTTGAAAATTAATACTTTTTAATCTTCAAAATAAATTTAATTATAATTATGGCATAATTTGTCGCAAAAATTATAAATTTTGTTATTAAAAATTAATTAAAGGAATCACAAAATTAAGTTTGAGGAAGCAACGGGCAAATGAATTGGCAGCGGTTTTTTTAATTTCTTTAGGTTTTTCAGAAAACTATGCTTTCATTGGATAATATATGGCGCAATCATTTTACTATAATAATAATAATCAATGTAGTTTGACGACAATAGTCATTTACCATAAAAGATCGAATTCTAAAATTGAACACAAAAGAATGATAATTTTTTCAGACAATTTAATTCACAATGCCGTAGCACTTTACTTAATCCAAGAAATAATAATTAATTACATTAAAAAATCTTTTGATTTCGTAAAAGAAGTAAATGTTCTAAAAATATACACAACTTCTAGAATCAACTTCATCACTATGAAGATTTTTGTGTTAAAGTGGCATTGTCATCGGACTGTTCGCGGAGAAAATGGATGTGATAGAATTGGTGCTTTCGTAAAAAGTAATGCTAGGCGGGCAAGTTTGCGGGAAGTATCCGATAATTATATACCAACGCCACAAGATCTTTACGAGAGGGTAACAATATTTTGAAAATATTGTTTGCTTCTTTTCATCAAAAGATGAATATTTAAAAACTATACATAAACCAAAACAACGGTTAGATTCAGCAAAACCAGTGCCTGAAACTCCATCATTTCACTATGTCAAATTATTAGCAGATACTGGGAAGTTAGATCTAAAACGATTTTCAGCATCAGGAACTTCCCAATTGTATCATACCTATTCGAATAAAAATAAAAAAAAAATAGAAATTAACAGGATTGAAAGTTAAATTTGTGACCTACTAATAAAAATGATGTTTCAGGCTTTATTGTTTAATGATATTTTCCAGTATGAAAAACTGAAATGGTTCACTAATTCATCAGTATAGAGCTCGCTTGGGCGCAGCATGAAGAGCGCGTGCGGCCGCTTGTCGCTGTCTTTGTTACTGTTGAACCCTTCATTTCTCGAACTCAAAAAATTAGGGTTTTGTAGCTTAAGAAGTGTACTTTCGAATGATAAAATGCATTTTCAAACAAAAACATGATATACTTTGAGATAATGACTCTGAACTTTCAACTTGAATTTCCGACCAGAACGAATCGTTTCGGAGTAAAAGCAATAGCAACATTGGAAAGAGCAGGAAAAAATCTATCGATAAATGTCTTTCGTTTTTTTTCTTAGAGACTTAGCATACGATTATATGCGAATTGAACAAAGTGTATTTTACGCTAAATATGCGCCTCCCATTATAGGTATTATATGATGCGCGATCAGTATGACGTGTGACACTGCCTCTGGCTGGTAAAGACTATGGGGGAAACGTCAGCTTGACAAGTGGAATCGGAAGACGACGCAAAACACACGTACGTTTCTATTTGCCAAGCGTCGCTAAGTACATGACGCGCGTGATTCCTATTTATTTATTTATTTTCTTTAACAGACTGATTACATTGTCGATATTTACGGTTTAAATTACCAATTCCTTGATGTGAGAGTTTAATTTTCAAACAAGTTATTTACGTTTTGTAATTTTTTTCATTTACGTAAACAATGAACATTTGTTGTGCGATATTATAGTCAAATTATAAATTTGTATACCCTATAACAGACCAAATTTTAAATCGAAAACATGCGTGTTGCTACTGCTAACAAAGAAAATATGGAAATATTATATTATAGACGTTTTAAAATATAATCATAATTTTAAATAGTTTTATTTAAACATCAATTTAAATCTTAAGGTAGTTCTGTAATGTATCAAAAACTGGGCTTCGAAATTAACAAAATTCTAGGGAGTTCTTTAAAATCTGAAGAATTTTTCTCTATTTTTTAAAATATGTGTATTCAACCTATTTTTTGAGATACAAATTATTGAAATTAGTCATTTTTACACGACAATTAATAGGAATCATATCAATTGTGATGAAAAGTAATAAAGTTTGTTACTTTAAAAGTTGGTTTTAAAAAATAAAAAAGTATGTTATTAAATAAGAAATTCTGCACTTTCTTATAAGTACAAAAAAAAAATGTATCACGCCGACCTTTTTAAAACGGTATTTATTGTTGAGAATAGAAAATTTTGCGCTAACCTATTTTGCGCTGGGAATAACGCGTTTGTGCAATTAGAAATTATTTATTTTCTACTTTATGTTTAAATTATCCCTTTACTCAAAAAATCATATAAGTTCATAAATAATTTTTTCACACATGATTTGACTAATTAAAATGTTAAATAATACTTAAGAAACTTAATAATACTTTCATGATCGCTGCATTGACTCACGAGTCCTTACTTATAAACTAGAAATGCCTCCATTTGATTAACATGCTAACCAAGAGAGTTGTTCTATTCAAAATAGATTAATTTTAAGACGATATCTCTTTATGTTTTTCAAACATGAACTATTGACAGCAAATCACTTATTAATCAATAATCGCTAAGGACAAATTATATCTATCAAAATTGTTTTGTTTTTTTATTAAATAGTGAAAAACTAATACTACTTGAAGTTCATTAATAATACATAAATAATATGAGCTTTAATAGTATATAAAATGTAAAAATAATGTATTAAAAATCGAAAAGTCGATTTTTGAGATACAAACTGTTTACGGAAAAAACAATTTCAGTAATAACTGAAAATTGACTAAGAAAGGAAGCAGTACTGGGACAAAGTTCATTTTCGGACCAGTAGCGAGACAGCAATAAAAAATCTACAATAAACACTTAAGACGATAATGTCATTAATTTATTAGCATTATTTATGGTGTTTACTATGTAGTCACTTCGTTATTTTGTTGACTTAGCAGATGAAAATAGTGCATAGCATGGTACCAATTTTTCGAGACTAATTTTCCGAATGCGTATAGCGAAATACTTGTCCCACTTCAGGTACCTCTTGATTTCCATATCACAGCAGTGGGACAGTCAGAAACACGTTAAAAAGTATAATCCCACGAGTGCATCGGAACGGACGTCCTACTACTGCTCCCAAATAAATTAGCGTGACTCACTCATCACACAATAGTTAATTTCTTTGACTGCGATTATTTTAAAACACAAGCAACGAAAAAAACTTGTTTTTTTAAATAAATCTCGAAACACGAGCTATCTGCTGAGGTGATGAGTTTTCATGTATTATGCTTCGTATTGGTACTAGAAAAGATTACAAAAAAGTATGCTCGAAACTGTCCCACTACTGCATACTTTACCTTATATAAATAAGCCATATTTTGAAAATATTATTTGGCTTTTATATCATTAATAAAACCCAAGCAATATTACCATTAAAAAAAAAAAAACAAAAATATAATAATAAAAATGGAAAAATTAATGAGGTACAATATCTCCTATGAATTATAAAGTTTCAGATGAAACCGTTCATGAGTAATTGCGGATTGAACAAACTATGAAAAAATATACATTTCAAATATCTTTGTACTCATCTGCTCCTCCAGAAAATATAATAAAAAAAAACAAAACAAAAATTTTCGAATTAATAAACTCCCGAGAGCTGACTTTTTTTTCAGTCTTAATCGGTTATTTTTTGCTATTTTAGCTCCTTTTCACCCCCCAAGTGAAAGGTTCCGGATCGATTTTCATATCGGCAATTTTTTTAAAAAGCTATCCCAATATCTTGAAGTAATTTCATCCATAAAATGTGTTTTAAATTAATAAACTCATGAGACATGATTTTTTTTTCGGTGTTTTTCGTGTACTTTCGGCTATTGTAGCGCCTTTGCACCCGCCAAGCGAAAGGTTCCGGATCGAATTTCATATCGTCAATTTTTGGCTTCCTCAAAGAGGAAGTTTTGTAACGGTGAACAAAATGTTTGAAACGAAAAATGTCCAAAACATGTTTTAAGACTTTTGACGCTAAAATCCATTGTTTTTTAATTTAAAATCCATTGTGTGTGTATGTGTGGGTGTGTGCGTGCGTGCGTGTGTGTGTGTGTGTGTGTGTGTGTGTGTGTATGTGTGTGTGTGTGTGTGTGTGTGTGTGTGTGTGTGTGTGTGTGTGTGTGTGTGTGTGTGTGTGTTTAATTTGTTTCAGTCAGTATTACTTAATAAACTAAATTGTTATTAAAAGGTCTTTAAATTACCTACAATTTCATGTTTTAAAATTTTAATTATCTTTAGCCTGTCATTTGTTATTAATGAAAATATGGTTTATAATTCTTTAATTAATATCTCAAAAACTTTTTCATTTATCCACTCAAAATTTTTATCACTTATTACATTATTATTATTATTATTATTTTTACACTTATCGAGTACAACATTGCGTTAAAATTTGAAGAGGTTATGTTGATTTGTTACCGAAAAAAAAAAATTATTTTTGAAAAAATGTGCGTTTTCTTTCCTGTACGATAACAGGACTAAAAGTCAATGAATCGTTATGAAATTTGGCAGAGAACTCTTATTGAAAAATTGCATTTATTTACTTTTTCGGATGGTTCCATGTGAGAAATGATTTTAGGATACAAAAAAGCGCGTTGAAAAAATGAAAATGTGTAATTTAAGAAATATAAATATGAATAAAAGAATCAATAAAACATTTTATAAATTGAAATTATTCATTAAAATAATTCCATAAAGGACAAAATTTAAATGAGATATACTATTAATAGAGTAGTATGAAAATCATTTATAAAATAAAATATTTAAACAAACCGAATATACAACATACAAGGCGCCAGGAGGTAACTTATAAGTATTAGGATTTGAGATGGGTAAGTGGCCACTATATATAGGTATACCTTAGCCATAGCCAACATGGCGCAGACAAGCCAGTTCTATAATACAGCGTTAAAGCCTGGCCAACAATAGTTCACCTCGCCACCACGGGGGTAGCATGAAAGATGCAAAATAAAAAAAAAACAATAAAGGATGGTACTCAGTGGAAGGATTTTTTTTTGTATTAAGTAAAATTGTTTAGCAAACAACAAAGAATAACAAAGAAGACAGTTTTATTTATTAATAAAATTTCGTTGTTAAAAGTTTAATTTTGTTTTTTAAATTTAAAAAATGGAATCGATAAATTAGTTTGAGGAAGCATCTTGCCAATGAATTGGCAGCGGTTTTTACTAGGCTATGGCAACATCTGGGAGAAATATGAGCCATAAAATTTGTCTTAAATTAATAAACTCTCATGGTATCAATTTTTTTTTGTCATGTATTGTCTAGTCAGGGTGGTTTTAGGGATGATTTGGGGGGATAATCACTTCTGAAATAACTTATTTTGCAGTTTGTAGATGACTTATGCATATCTCTAAGAGATAATATCAAAAAAACCGAATTTGGAAATTTTCAATATTTCGTTCACGATGAATGTTCAGAACTTCAAACACATCGTTATTGGCCAGGAGAGTGTCGTCAGGAATTGAATTCAGATCATGGATTCTAATATTGCGGCTTTCTTTATATTTCTAGTCTTAGCCGAACCCGTGATCTGGATTCCTGACACTCTCCTGTTGAGTGAAAATCAACTAAGAAAACATCTCATAAGTTTACATATAATACTGTCTTTTTAATTAAATGCAATGATAGTATGAAATTAGCTGATATGTAAAATAACTGGCCTTTGCCAAAAATGAATTTTCTATGTTTTATGAAAATCAGGCAATAAAATATTGAGGTGGTACGCAGGGGACGGCAAAATGTAGGTAAAATGTAGCAGGTTGTTCAGAAAACTTAATTAATTTAAAATCGCTGCCCATTTATTGGATCGCTTCATCATACTTATGTATTTTTATTTTTTTTTTTTTATTTTTAATACCAATAATTAACTCTTTAAGGCCCAAGCGGAATGAAAACAAGAAGCTGCACCAGCAACCGTGTTAAAAAACGATTAAATGTTTAAATAAATAAGAAAAGTACGAAATATGGGTTTTTAATAGACAAATGGCTGTATCTCGCTACCGCAAAACTGGGATCATTTCCAAATTTTTAAAACTGTTCTCAATAACGTAAAAGCAAGATCCTGTACTAGCCACTGTTAAATAAGTGATTAAACTTTTAAATAAATAAACAATGTAAGAAGTATGGTCCTAATAAACAAATCACTCTATATCGCTACCGCAAAATCGGAACCCGAGAGAAAATGATTTATATATGACCATAAATACTTATAATGATAAATAATTTGTCATCAACACATCTATAAATACTTATATATAAAAATTGAAAATCCTAATTCGAAATTCGAGCCGGATAAAATGGTGAACCTAAACGATTTTACAGTTTGCATTAATACTTGTGATGCAATAAAAACTTGTAGTTTACATAAAAAGATGTTTAAATAATTTAGTCAAAGTCACTAATGAGAAAATAACTGAGTTTTTTTTTTCAAAAAAATAATATAAATATGATAAAAGATGTGCATATTTATTTGTAATCAATAAAACCAAAGCTCTATAGCAAAACGCAAACTCCAACAAACTCTCCTGGTTCAAAACGCAAGCGCAGGCCGCATACCGAGCGGTCAATCAGCACAGCCCGCCTTTATTATCCATGCCGACGCTTCATCTCGAATAGAAATCCACTTCAGGCGAAAGACAGGGCCTATACAGGTAAATCAACAGCCTAAACAGCGAGTGTGCAGGCCAAATCATTTACGTTATCAAGGCATGTGATAACGTGCAGTGTAGGGCATGAATAGGTAGCCTGAATTCTTTCTATAATAGTTTTAGTAGCAAAATTGAAACGTGCTTCGCACTATACTATTTTGTTTTTGAGGTTATGAACACAATTTTTCACTATGATTTAGTTTTAATTAGTTTAAATGATAAAATAATTAGATACATGTTTCAAGCAAAAAATGAAATGTTTTTATTCTATTTTAATTATTTAGAAGTTCTATATAAATACTTAAGTTCATAAATTAAGTTCATAAGTACATAATTCAAATCTAGCACATTTTTAATCTAACAAAATTCAAATATTCGTGCTTTTTTCAAATAATCAATCACATCGAGCCTTTAAATGAGCCACTACTTTCGGCTATCACTTTTTTAAGAGTGGAATAATTATTTGGCATATTGTCCATGTACGAAACACCCAAATTTAGGGTACTATCCAGATGATATTTCGAAAAATAGAGCATTTGCCTAGGTTTAGATGAATATTTAATGAATAGTAATAAGAATAATTCATTTGAAGGTAACCTGTTTAGGGCCGGTCTCCCACTACATAACGCCGCTGTGCGTGCTCTGTACAGGGCCTATGTTTGTAGCCAGGTAAGCCTGAATGGATTTCTACTCGGGACTTACCGTTCTCTCGCGAGTCGCGCGGCAGGCGCCACCGTATGATTTTGAATTGAGGTGACGGCCGGGTGTGTCGACTGAACTAACAATCTAGTGATGGAGCTTGAAGTGCTTGCAAGAGCTTGGATGATATACACATACCTATCCTGAAGTTGAGATCTCGTCAAGAAATAATAAAAATCAGCTGATGCGTAAGTGGATGGTGTTTCATGACAGGAGTAGGTACATCAATGAAACACAGAAAAATTATAGCGTTGCAGTTGCTACAGAGATGAATGCTAATGTTCCACATGGCGAGGGGGAAAACCCAATTAAAGAGTGACAATTCAAACTTTTAAATCTGAATTTAAGTAATTATTCAAACTTTTAAATAATGAAGATGTATCAAAGGTAAATAATTTCGTTCCATAATTTATGAGCTGTCGCACAATCATTGTTATTTTTACAGATCCCTAGTTAGCAGTGTCAAGAATGCAGACATTGATATTTTAACTAAAACTCTTTCTTCCTTCAGGTAAATAACTACTAAACCTATTAATTTATTAAGAGAACGTATGATGTTGCTGCTTGTGGAGTTAAATAGAACCAATAATATCAGAAAATGAACAAGTTCAAATAGCTAAATTATTGTGAAAAGTTTAATGAAATAAGAAAACGGAGAATACATCATCTGCTTGGGGGAGGTATGGTGAGAAGTTTGCACTCTTACAAGTATTGCGCTAATATTATTTCAAAAAACAAAGTGAACCAGAAGGATTAAAACAATTGAAAACATTAAATTCAATTTCAGAGAAAAAAATGAATCTGACGGTGGAAAACAGTACTTTTATAGTGATGGAAAGAAGTGATGGTTGATATGAATTATAAAAATACTTTGTGAAAATACGTGTCTACTCGTATCATTAACTTTCTAATCAGCACATTTAAATCCCAGTGTATTAACTACTATGTAGTGCAAGTGCGAGAAACAGAATGTTATCTGTACTTCTATAGCCAGAATAAATATACACTAGTAGATTATCAATTAAAATTGTAGATAATAGTAGCGTAACTAAATGTTTATTTTTTTATTGCATTAAAATATAATAAATGAAATCACTAGCATTATTATTGCATATTATATTTTTTTTTATAATAATCCTTCTGCTTATACGCATGTCTGGATCTGTCTTCTTTATAACTTCTGGACTGCTAAAAAGAGGAATGATATTAATATACATATACATAAAGAAATAGATAAATATTTTTAAAGTACGTAATAAAAAAAGAAACTCACTTCATCTAAACGAAATTCTAATTTCTTTGAGAGTTGCTTGGCAATTTTTAATTTTTCTTTTAAATTGCAATTATTTCTATACAAAATAGATTTTTTCTGAAAAAAGGAAATGTGTATAAAAATCTGTATTTTTCAGCAAGTGTTTTTAAGCAATTTATCGAAGAAAAGGTTAATATATTAAAAAAACATTCTTTAAATTTTTCTTGAATGATTAATAAAAAAAAAGAGAATAAAATTATTTTTTATGATACTTTGCCCTTATTTGTAATAAAGTATAAGCCAATCTTATTCATATTTTGATTGTTTTGTTTTCCATAAAAATCATTCATATTTACTCTGTCCGAAACAAGTTACAGAAAACTATTTTTTATATGTATTTACAAAACTCACATGAAAAACAAACCTTCAGGAATTGTATCGCTATCTCCTTACACTCACTTGCTGAGTAAAAAATAAAACCTTTATTTTTTACAAGTGAGTGAATATGAATGATTTTTAAGAGAACAAATTATGCAAATTAATACCTTTTCCAGGTTAGACAGTCGTTCCTCCAATGCTGCAATGTACTCTTGTTGGTCAGTATCCGAGTTTTCGCTACCGGAGGATTCCTTTTGACATGGTGACAATGTCCTCTTAGCAACATCTAAAATGCAGAATATAACAACAATCATTTTTGGAAATATTTTAGTTATTATTATTATTACTATATTTAATTATTTTATAAAATACATACGTTTATTTATATTTTCCATGTGGGTGGGGCTTGTTTGGGTGCTTGAATCAACATACTCAATAACTTTAACCTTATTCGATTTAATTTTGTCTAGAAATTGAAAACAACCAATAATTTATGAAATTAATTGATGTACATATGTAAACAAAATATAAACGGCGCGGCTATTTGTACGAGAGATTGTATTCGTGGTATATCTATATATACAGATACGACAGAAACGCGTATCGTTTGAGTGTGGAAATTTTTATAGAGCAGGTAAGAAAATAGTTACCACACAATAAGGGATATTATTTCTTTAGTCATCTATCAAAGTTTGTCTAATTTTCAAAATTTTCTAGTGTACTCCTTTCGTCTATTGATATATTTTGAGGTTAGGAAATCTGTTGTACAAATAACATCAGCCAAATATAAATTAAAAATTGTATACGTACTATTCATTGTCTTATTACCAGCCGGTTGCTGGTTCTGTAAACCTCCTTTTTTATTTGGTTTAGTCATCATCAAGTCCGAAGTCGCTCTTTACTTCCAAAGTAGGATATAAAGTACGTAATAGGGTACAGGGCCGGGGTTCTAATAGAGCACTACCAGTAAGAGAATTTCAAGGAATTCGCTCTCTCTCTCTCACTTACTCTGCACTTGCTCTGTTCCACTTGCACTTGCAAAGACAATGACAGGCGGAGGCCGGACGGTCGAACGTGCACTGCACCTGCACGCCGCGACGACAGTACTGAGAATCTTGAGATTGCAGCTTTAGGGTTTGGCCCTGAACACATGCGCACCAAAAGCCACGGGCCCGCTGCGTGCTGATAATTTTTAGAAGGCTGCGCGCCAAAACAAGAGAGCAGCGGCACGTTTTGTTGGCGGGCTGCGTTATAAGGGACGTTTTTGGGGGCATCAGACGAGGTTTGTCAGATCTAGGTTTGGCAACGGTGTCAACATATATTATCTGATATTCTGAACCACAGTCTTACGATACCTACACATACACACACACACACACATAGGTACACACGCACGCACGCGCGAGCATCCGTATTCCACACAGACTTGTAACACTTCTAATCATGTTTCTAAAGCGATTTAAAATTTTACTATTACAAAGCTTCCTCTAAGAGGAAGCAAAAATAGTTTTTCGTGTAATAGGTATAAAGTTTATATTAGATTTTGATGATAATCAACTATAAAAGCAAACCTTCTTTTCCTCCATGTATTCTTTGTAGAAGCTTTTCGGGAATGGAACTGTCTATGAGAACTTCTTTTTGTTAAAGATTTTTTCTCCATAAACAAGTTTCACTTTTATTCTAATATAAAACAAATGATTTTAACACAAACTGCGAAAAAATAACAAAAAATATCTTGATCTAATTCCGCGCAATATTATTTATTGTGAAAAACGATAACAAACTAAATAAGGCTGTCTCTCTTCGGGTAATACAAACGTGGGCGTGTATAAGTGTAACGCGCTCGTTTCTCTCATTAGTCGGGAGCAGGAGCGCGCGCTTACGACGACCAATGAGACATTCCCTAGTGAACCGTGTACTAATTTAAGTATTGTTTAATAAATGTTTAATAAAAATGTTTAATAAAAAAGTACTTATAGAGCGCGCGCATGGATTTGGCTAGTTAATAAATAATATCCAATAGTAATGCTAGAAATATTTCAATTTTATTTCAGTAGAAACAAGACAAAAATAATATAATGTTATAAATAAATATAAATTTTCTAAAAAGAAATGTATAAAAAAACTTGGGGGCAAGATTATTATGCGTTTTTCTATAGATAATATTGTTTTCAACATAGATACATAAAAAAAGAACATTACTTGACTAAGATTAAGGCCATGTGGAGTTCAAAATCAAGCCAATTTCATTATTTAATAAATTAACTTTTCAAATATTAATTTGGAAAAACACAATTTTCACGCCCTCCGTGTACATAAATACTATACTTAAAAATTTGTTTCGAGCGATTCTATTAGTACTGTCATGAGATATACTCGTTGAAAAATTGGATCAAAATGACAAAAATGCAGATTCCTACTTATCGACATGACAGTTTTTTTTTTTAATTAAAAAATTTCTAAACATTTATTTGGAAAACTACAAATTTTACGTCCTCCATATATGTAAATACTATACTCAGAATTTTTTTGAAGCGATTCTATTAGTACTGTCAGATATACTCGTTGAAAAATTATGTCGGTATCACACATCCCATTAATAACAAAAATTCATATAATTCATTAAATAAAAAAAAAAGTCCATGAATGTTGAAAAATCAAAGGTAGTATGTCTCGGAGAGGCTATTTTAGTATCTACAGGTTTGGCCTCAGATAAACCTCAGGTCGCATAAACAACAGCACTATAACTTCTTTGGTGGTACACCAATGAGAGGTGAAGATCTGGCTCAGTACTGATTAACTTGCAATCAAGTCGCATACCATGTCACAGTAATCGTAATTTTTCCTCATTTACACTGACAGTCAATGACGAGTAGAAGAACACAGAAATTTAGGGCGTAGTAATCCCAATTCGGGGACAAATTATCTGAACATAAAGCGAATGATCAGAACTCTACTGATCAACCTGTGGAAACGCAATACAGCATTAGTTATATGATATCATGAATTTAAAAATTTAATTATCTTTTATAGAAATCTCAGTACTATCTTTCAAATATATTATGAAATTAATGAAAGTACACTAAATTAAATTATAGACTTATTTATATATACAGATTTTCCTATATTTAACAAATCTCTTTACCTCCAAAGTAACGAATCTGGTTTGTAATAAAATAAGTGGAAATATAACTTTTTCTTACAAACAAGTTTCATTTTAAATAATATAAATTTAATGAATCAAACTGATTACCGTAAAAATATACTTTTAAAAACTGCATCTAATTAAGGTAGTTCTCTAAGGACTCGTGAGTTGATGCAGTGATCTCGAAACAATAAGTATTATTTAACATTTTAATTAGTCAAATCATGGATCAAAAAATTATTTACGAACTTATATGATTTTCCCTTAAAATTTAAGTGAAAGGGTAATGTAAACATAGAGTAAAAAATAAATAATTTCTAATTGCACTAATTCATGATTCTCGCAGTATCGCAAAATAGGTTAGGAAAACAAGAATTTTCTACTCTCAACAATAAATACCTTTTTAAAAAGGTCGGTAACCTATATTTTAAAAAATAAAGAAAAATTCTTTAGATTTTAAAGAACACGCTTGAATTTTGTTACTTTCGAAACCCACTTTTTGATATATTAGAGAAGTACCTTAAAACTTCACTGAACTTCATTTTCTACGATCACATAGTTAATAATTTATGCACCACTTTTGAAGAATCCCTATTTAAAAAAAAATTAAATTCAATATAATCATTTAGAACATGAATAACTTATTACTTTTTTAATAAATATCTGATATCCTTATTTTGTTTATGTACTGTAATGTCTGCCGTTTCTGCTTTATCGGTAATAATATTGATCAGTTCATTTTGTGTATCAATCTCTTCTGATCGGCCAATAGCTAGACTTTTTGATTTATCAATAGAACTACTCATCTCATCCAAGTTTTTCTCTAACACAGCAGCAATGTTTTTATTAGGAGCTGAGTGATAGTCATCTTCTTTATCAGACATTCGACGAATACGAAATGATGGATGCTCAGAATTACATCTTGCAATTTTAGCAGAGTTATTGAGTTTTTCTGCTAAAATACTATAAGATGTAGATGATGTAGGAGATTCAACAGAAATCTTTTTCCCTCTAGTACTTGATCCAGGAGGTGCATCCATTGATTGCTACCGTCAAAGCCAGAAAAAATATTATACATTACTAAATATTAATTCTAATTATTTAAAAATTAGCAAGAAGTATATTATTTTATTATTAGATTTGATTTTGAAAAATGACCAGTAATATAGTTTTTTATTCTAACTGCTCTTTAAGCTATAAATAGTGAAATGATATGTGATAAATACTAATCAATAATTTCAATTTGTGCGTTGAAATAAGAGATGGCTGGCCTTGCCAATAAAACCCATCTGCTTCATTTATCGAGCAGATGATAAAAAGGCTTTCAAAAATAACAAAAATAATACCTCAGCAGTTGCTGTTCAAACTTCCTTTATGTCTGGTAATTTGGAGATAGAATGTTGAGATGATTTTATTGTTCTTTCTTTGATTTGTTTCCTTCGTTGCAAGCGATCTTGATGTTTTCTTTCAAGTTGATTGTCATAATTTTAATAATGATTGTTGGTCCTAGGTGATGCAGCTCTTAAAAAAATTTCATCGTCAACATCATCGTCCAAAGAGAAAAATGGATTCTTTCTAGTTGTTTCTAGCCATAGTTTTACGAAAAGATTCATATTTCTTATCCTTTCTAAACCCATGCATAACTTGTAACAATGGAACTTCTGAAAACACGATAGGAGCAGAATTAACTTACAGTTTATAAAATATATTTGAAGCCTAGTTATTATTATCAATATTCTATTTTTATCTAAATAAAATAACTGATTTTCGACAACTGTAATGCATTTCTACAAATAAGAACAACTTAAAAATAACTGACTCTCAAATTTTAATTTGTATAAACATTAACCCGTGATTGAGATACAATCTCTTGTTAAACATGCAATGAAAAAACTGGTAGCTTAGATAGTCTATTCTGAGACAAGTGATCACAATGTCAAAACAATGTAGTTAATTTCATTTAACTAATTTCTTTATACTCATGGTCTTTCAAGCGATCTATATTGACAGAAGAAATGTAATTTTAACAAAAACTTAATTGAAAGCATTCCAAGCACATTTTTGAGTGTTATATAGTATACTATACTTTTTCTATTGCTGTTTCATTTAATTTTTCTTTTATTTTTCTTTCATGTCATATTTGTATTCTATAAGTATGTTATTTTGAATGTAAAAAAAGTTTTGTTTAAAAATTGAAATAATTTGAAATAAGGATTATAGAAATAGGCATTTTTAAAATGACTATTAGTATTTATTATTTACTCTACTATTTACTATAAAAATAGATGAAATCAAGTCTACTTTCTTTTTTTCATCATTATAAAAGTGCCCGTTTCCATAATCCATAACATTTCAAATTATTCAAATTTTCAATCAAAACTTTTTTTAAATTCAGAGTAACATACTTATAGAATACAAATATAAGATGAAAGAAAAATGGAAGAAAAATTAAATGAAAGAAAAACCTTAATACCTAACTACTTGGAACACGAGCTGAAGCTCGTACTAATCAAATAAATCTATATAATCTTTCAATCAGTAGTCACATTTGTCTTCGGCACTGGCATTCCAAAATCAGACAACAGCTATCCAGTAACAGCTATACAGTAATTCCATCAGCAGGAGAAGTCCTTCATCATAGCTTAAACTTAGTTTTTATGCAGTTTTTTACCTGTGCTACCAACTATTGAAGCGAATGCTTCTCTGATATGCTCTGTAGCACCAACAGTGAAATCCAACAACTATATCTCCCAGGAAAGTAGCATTAGCAACCTGGTAAGAGCAGCTGTGTTGATCGTATGCAGTATAGCTTATCACTTAGGCTGGCACACGCACGTTTACAAGTAATTTACTTGTCAGAGAGTATAAGCTATATAATGAAGGTACACGCCGACACGCATTTGCTGCCAGTCATCTGAAAGCAGTAAAAAAGCACAATCAGCTCGAGTTTATAGAGGTTATGGAACGGCATTTATTTACCTTCCTTTTTTCTTCCTTCATGGTTAACAGCTTCAAGTTATCGTCCTATAAATTTATTTATCTTACGCGCGTTTCTGCCACGGCTACTGTATATCTTCACAAATGTTGAGGGCCCACCTGGAGTACTCTGCGATATTGCCCTGATCTCACACGTTGCTGATATTCCGATACTATATACACATACACTATACATACACAGAGAGAGTCGCCAGTCGAGCTTGCTGTCTGCTGTGTTTGATACAGCGGCAAAGATATAGGTGCATAAGTAAATAAACGATTTCTAACTCTAAAAATAGTTGATTTCCGGCTATTACATAACAGGATTTAATTTTACATGCAAATATAGTTGAATGCTCTAACGAAAAAACAGTAATAATTCTGTTCGTATGAAAAGAAATACATATCTATTTGTATAATAAAGATGAAAGTGAGATTATTGAGTTTATCTCAATGGAAAATAATTCAATTAAATGTAGTTGCACATTGTAATAAGTGTTAAGATGCACCTGCACATTGCAGTGACAAGCCTGCCTAGCAGACAACAAATATGTAATACAGGCTTCAATTCAAGATATATACAGTATGTGATATGCGTAATGAAGTTGTTATTGAAAAAATGGTCCTATCGGCTTTGATATACTTATGTACTTTTATCGATAAAAATATTGGCTTTTCAAGTTTCAATTGAGATTTACTATTTCAAAACACCCGCTGTATATTCTACATTTATCTTAATAATATAACTGAGCATATTGTTTTAAAAAGTCACTCAACAGTGGAACGACCATAAGTACAAAAGAAGAAAGATGGATTAACTGTTAGCAATAACTTTCAGTGGAATCGGTGCTGGAATAAGATTATAGATGAATATATACAAGGTGATCGAGCTCCTGGTTAACCATTTTATATGGCAGAACAGATATGTGGTGTAGGGTGAGTTTCAAGAAGAAAAATGCTATATCTCTGAGTAAAATAAATCTATAGATCTTATCTCATTTTATCAGAAATAGTGTCAACTTATGTGTATTTAACCACATTTTTATATTTTTTCAGCTGATTTTGGCCTCAGAAGGCATTATGTGTATGTCCGCCTAAAAGATGAATAAATAGATATATTCAGAACTAAAATCAAAGAAAATAATGTAAATTTCGTCTTGAAATCAGAAAATTCTTGACATAAAAATATTTTATTAATAAAATAAATGATTATAGACTTACACGTCTACTTACGAGGAGTGTATCTGAGATCCGGATCATGGATTCACTCAGGGTTGTAGGACATACCTTCTTATACATAATAATGAAAGTCTGTTAAATCTTAGATCTTGTAATGCCTTCATGATTTTAAGTGATAAGAATTTGAATTTTTAAAATATTAATTGATTTTTTCACTTTAAATAACACATTTGGCGGTTAAACCATGCTTTTATTCCTGCAAACAAATCTTAAAACATTTTTATTTATTAAAATATGATATAGTTTAATAAAATATAAACAATTTTTAACAAAAATATCCATTGCTATTTTATATTACCTCATTTGAAAATATTAAACGCAAGTTTTGCCAATATTCCTGGTTTAATTAGAATAAAACCAAATGTTGACTGGGAATCATGATTTATTTGCTAAACTTACTTGATTTGGAGTCCAATGTAAAGAAAATAAAGTAATTATATTCATCCATGAGTCCTTAGTATCCATTACCTCATTAAAAATAATTGAAATGACAGTTTCATCACATTCTGATTTTGGTAAATTGGTCGGAATTTGAATCCATCTTCTAAATCTTAAAACATTATAAGAAAAAAATCACAAAGTATCACTCTTTACTTTACTTGTACATTAATGAAATGATGTAAAAAAACAAAATTATACATATCTGAAAATATTTCTTCAGCTGTCTTTTTCAAGTCAGTATCAGCCTCAAATCTTGGTGTTTTCTTAAACACTTTATTGGAAACTTATTTCTTGGTGTCTTTTTTCCAGCAATATCTCTACTACAGTATAAATAAATTAACTGTAAAACAAAACAACTTGTCACGAATAGTATCTAAACGACAACTGTCTCCGGTTATGGAATACACATTTTGGTTGTCAGCTGTTGTTGCTCATATTCTGAACATAGTGTACGTATTCCCTTGAAGAATTAGCAACCAATACCACAGCAGTGAAAATGTTCGCATGTCAGGGCTACACGTGTCCAGCTGTACAAAAACAGTCTTGCATTATGTGGTCAGTATATTATACAGTACGTGATCATTGAGAAGCTAAGTTGGAATACTATCCACCTTGATACAGAAAAAACATCCACAGCTGTTGAGATCCATATTGCAGTTTTGAGGTGTATTCCAGGTGGTCGTTGTTCTCGCCTACTTCTATTTTACGTTAAAATCAGAAGAACTGTAATATAATGTATGAGCAGCCCGTATTAGAAGGTCGCAGATCTCACCTAAATACTGCAGTCTGATAACTAGTTGTATTTATAACCTCCAAATAATCGGAGTTGCGAAGAGAGATGGATTGAGAGGCTTGAGCACTCCTGCCCAGATAATGCCGTCGCTACCGCTCCTTGAGGCCTTGTCTCTTAGCTGTCTCCTAGTCTGCCACACTCCGTATTACACCGAGGAGAAGGAAATCACTATGGTCGCTGGTCGCCGGCCTACAATCATATCACACACTCACTCACTCGCGTGCGTTCGAGGCAGTCCCACTCGACAGTCGATACTCATGCTGTGTCTTCAATTCCCTAGATCTTAGCGATCTGTTTAGTCACTTCCAGTCTGCAGCATATACCATACTTACATCGGGAAGAGAATTATACTCCGATTTACCCTCATCGACTGTCATCAGCAAGCACACGTCGCACTTTCACTCGCGACTGTAAACAAACCCAATCGCGTTTGCATTTTTAATCTATTTTTGATCTGAATACTTGACGCAGCGCCATCTGTTGGATGTAAGCGGAAAATTCATAGACAGAAGAAAACAAATATGGCTTCTAGCTGACGAACCTACGTCACAAAGTTTTTCAAACTTTCCGAAGATATAAGACTCTTATGAGGTACGCTAAAAATTTTCTATAAATTCTCGTGTAAATAGAAAGTGCGGACAAGTGCCACTTTTTCAAATAAAGGTCATATATTTTTATGGTAAAGAAAAAACGAATTACTCTGCTGCGCCACTAACGCCGCGGTATGAATGCGGCAGAAAGCGTAAATATAAGTTTTCTTTTTTTTGTAAGTTTTTGTGTTTTGGGGAGCTGTCCGCACTTCATTTTTCCATTTCCTCTTAGCTTGCAAAATTTCAACAGAATCCGTTCATTCGTTCAAAAGAAAACTTTGAAAAACTGATTTGGTTGAATTGGTTAGGTCAGATGGTAAAACAGGCAAGGTCGGCGTCCCCTTAAGTTCACCGGTTTAAAAGAAAAACCATCCTCATTTGCGGATAAAATTATGTCCATTCAGGTGTTTCTCTTCTCGCTTTGGCAGGAGGCCGACATTTCGCATTTCCTTCCAAATATCCTTATTAGCATCAAGAGCATCTGTGAGATGCCTGTGTAGGAAGGAGTTGCGCTCTTGAGTAATGCGTAAGTCAACCTCACTGCTCGGCCGAAGAAATTCACCAAGCAGTGCTGCACACCCCGTACCCACCCCGTGCAAATTTCTTTCTAATGTTAATAGGTTTTAATGGTGCTAGCTGATCAATAGTGAGATTTAAATTTGAATTTAAGTTATGTAAAGCACCCTCCAAATCAGATTCAATTGAATTCATGCCAACCTAGTCACAGCGCGCCAGCAAATCATCGAGTGTATTAGGGCAAATATTCTGTTACGCGCCTAGTATTAATTATTAATACTTAATAAATAGTATTAATTATATTTATAATTATTAATGTTAATAGACTCTCCGCGCCGGTTTACGCGTAAAACTGTATATAGCGCATTTGAATTTTCCCGCGCTGCGCGCCGACCCGCCTGAGAGCAGTACGCGGCGCCGCCGCCAGGCGGCGACGGCCCTTTTTTTGCGCTCGCCAAAGTAAGTAAGCGCGCTCCGGGGCATATAAGCCCCGCGCACCGACGCCTCGGCAGCCTTATTTCCCCCGACTCCCCCTACATAGTAGGACGGTCTCAGCCTTGGCAGAGTAATTTCGGGTGAATAAAGGAGATTTTTGATTAATAAAAAACCTTGAGTTTTTATTTACGAGACCTATTGGTCGCGTTTTTGAAGAGTCTTTCCCGGCTCATTTCCCTACCTCTTCCTACTTATCCTTCCAGTCTGCGCCTTCTGGATTTATGTCCTCCGGCAAATTCCGGGCTCTCGAGGCGGAAAAGGAGCTCCTTCGGCTCCGCCTAGGGAACATCGTCCGGGAGTAGGTCTTGGAAAGGCGGCGACTCAGGGAGCATCTCCTCCAGCAGCACCAGCAGGAGCTCAACGACCAGGCCCGGAAGTGGGCCAAGGACCGGGCTCAGCTATAGGCCAGCCACGAGCTGGAGATTCGGCAGCTGCGGGAGCAGAGCCGAGCGGAGTTACAGGAACTCCGAGAGCAGTTGCGGCGAGCGCAACCTAGCGCCGCCCCTCCGCCTCCTCCGGCAGTGTCTCGGACGTACCAGTTCGTAGACACTCCGCCCACTGGCCGAGAACGCCCTTCGTTGGAGCTGACTGTTCGGCGAATCACCGCAGGAGCGCCTCCGGCTCCTAAGCGCATCGCCTTAGTGGACCTGCCGCTCACCGAGAACGTCCCAGCGAAGAAGGCCTGCCGACCCCCGCCCGCTCATCGGAATGAGCCGGTCCTTCGAAAAGGGACGCAGCCCGTCAAACCAGGCAAGACGGCGATAAAGCGTCGGGCGGCGCTAGAAACGGCCTCTCTCCCGGAGGCCGTCATCGACCTCACAGTCTAAGGGCCGCGCTCACGCGCTCCCCTTAGTTTTGGCGAGTCAGTTCCCGTTTTGGAACTGACTCCCAACTTTAATCAAACCCAAAAATAATCCCCGAAGCAGGGTGGTGTTGCCTACACCGAGCCAGGTGGTCTCGCCCTACCACCTAGACCAAGGACCAGGGGTTGACACAGGGGGGATAGTGCTGTGTCCTCCCCCTGTGCAATGAGGGAGCATCAGCGACGAGTCGTCGCCTCTGCAGGCACGCTCTGCCTTACAGCTCGCCTCCGGCTCCGGTTGACGTCGAGCGGTTGCTCCGTCAACCCTCTCTAAGCGTTCAGCGAGCGCAGCGAGCATACTCCGCTCGCAACCCCCCGAGATTGGCGCCGAGCAATTGCTCCGCCAATCCTCTTCACGCGCTCATAGCACGGCGAGCACTCACAGCTCGCACCCAGCGGTGGTTGGCGTCGAGCTATTGCTCCGCCAACCCTCTCCAAGCGTCCACAGAGCGCAGCGAGCATACACAGCTCGCAACCTGCCTTGATCGACGTCGAGCTATTGATCCGCCGATCCCCTCTCGCAGTAAGAAGCAGCCTAGCGAGCGCCTGCAGCGCCTCCCTGCATCGATAGACGTCGAGCTATTGCTCCGTCTATCACCTATGCTCACAGGATACATCGGATACGGATAACTTCGCTCCGGCTCAAGTCTGAGCACAACCCTGCGCGCTCAAGCACTCTCCAGCACTCAGAGTGCCCCTCCTCTTGGTGCGTCGTTCTCTCGCAAACCGAGACAACCGGCCTACACCAGAACTTGAATTTCAAAAGAGAAAAAAGGGAGAGAGACCAAAAATAAAACGTAAGTTTCTTAAAAATTTTAAACTCTCTTACTTTTCTATCAACTTGACAGATAGAATACCTTTCCCTCAACTTTCTCAATTCTAGGACGTTGAATTCTTCTGTTAATTACGACAGGAGCAATTGTCCTATAGCTCAGCTAACTCTGCATTCGGCCTCTTTGAGTCGACAGATCAGAACAGTGGACAAATTTAGAATTTCGCATTCAGCCTCCTAAAAGTCGGAGTGCAGGGATCGGAAAGCTAGTTCGTTTACTGAGGGAATAAGAGCAGGATGTGGTTTTTTTTCTTCCCAAGTAGCAACTTAGATTTCAGCAGTTATCCATTGCTTGTCCCGGCTTATGGCAGGCAACTGCAGGTCAAAAAGAGCAGCAACACTGTCACAAAATACGTGATATAAAATTTTTGGAGACCCCGGAGGGATAGGCTAATTGCTCAAATTGTGTAAAAAAAACAGTAACATCTTCTTTCTTCTTTTCCTTCTCCGTAGTTTTTCAGAGTCCGTATGTGCCGCGAAAAAAATTTTGTTTAATTTTTCGGTAAAAAAAAAAAATCGCGGTTGCAAAGTGGTTGGTTGTGAAAGTGTTTTATACATATTATTCTGCTTCATTGAAAAGTAAAAAAATCACGCATACCGTGAAAAATATTTAGTTGAAGTTAGATCAGTTTTTGAAAAGTAAAAAAATCATGTATAACTTGAAAAATATTTCGTTAAAAGACAATTTAGTTTTTTTTTTTTTTAAATAAAAATTTCTGTTCGTTACTGAGACAGCCAACGAGCTGTTCGTAAACTCAGTCCGTTTAGTTTTGGAAAAAATGATATGCATAATTTGAGTCGTTACTGAGACAGCTAAGTGCTGAATACGTAAACTCAGTCCGTTAATTTTGAAAAATACAATTTTTGTTAGTTAAGGTGGTCTTACACCTGAAAATTTTGAAAAAAATCACCTTTTCTTTTATTGAATTTTTTAATTATACATGTTATTCTGAACCTAAAAAAACTAGTTTGGATCAAAAATTTAAAAAATTAAAATTGATATGGTTAAAAGAGCTTACTATCTTCAAAATAACGAAAAAATTGATTTTCCTTTTTTTTGCCTTTTCTATAGGTTTCTGTGATATATATATATATATATATATATATATATATATATATATATATATATATATATATATATATATATATGTATATATATATATATATATTAATACCCGTAACTTTGAGGATCTAGAGTTTCTTTCGCCAGAGTCTTGCGCGCTTGACTAAAGAAGTAATCCCCTCTCTGGGTAGAAGGTACTAATATAGATCGTCAAAAGTACCGTTTAATACCTTGGCACTTTGAGGATAAATCCTCAAAGTGCCGAAAAATCCTTAAAGTATCGGTATGATGCTGAATAGAATCCTCAAAGGATGCAAATGATATATGTACATATATATCTTAGCTTACTATACTATATAATTGTAAGCTGAAGTGAGTCGTTAACCCTCCGCGTCCCTCCGCGTCCCTCCGCGTCCCTCCGCAAAGTGCCCTCCACAAAAAATAACGTAAAATTCACTGTTTTTTGCGTTATTTGGGATCTGCATTGTCCCTCCGCATATCCCTCCGCGTCCCTACGCGTCCCTCCGCATCCCTCCGCGACCCTCCGCGTCCCACCGCGTCCCACCGCATCCCTCTGCGACCCACCGCGTCCCTCAGCGTCCCTCCGCATCCCACCGCGTCCCTCCACGTCCCTCCGCAAAAAGGGTCTTGTCCCTCCACATCCCTCCGCGTCCCTACGCGTCCCTCCGCGTCTCTCCGCGTCCCACCGCATTGTCCCTCCGCATTGTCCCTCTAATGACAACTATCTGTGATGCAGAAGACACTTCCGTCGACAACTTTTGCATCACTCCGTTGTCAGTTCTTCACCTCCATACACAAATAACAGGCTGCTTTCTGAAAACAAACTATGCCACCCTCCTGCCATCAGCGCAAGAAGCGCGTTCGCGCATTTATTATAATGCGCGCCTTTTCTCCGCAATTAACGAGACCAATTAATTACAGAGCAACTTTTTGAAAGGAAACTTCTTAATTATTCAAATCAAGGATAACGCCAAACTCACGCGAGCACAGCGCGGCGTATGTGCATTCATTTGACAGAGAGGTGGATTGAGTGCCTTCGTTAGTTCTTTCTCTCTCCCTCTCGCTATCTCTCTCTTCTTCTCTCTCTTTCTCTTATATACATATAGTGTAGGAAAGGCGTTGCCGAGCTCATCCTCGAACATCTAGCGTCATCATCCTTTTCTACGTTAAAAATAAATAAACAGAAATGTAGTAAAAATAAAAATTTAGAGTATGAATCATATTTTGGTAATATGAGTTATGTTTGTAAATTTTGTTCGGCAGTACATTGGAAAGAAGAAAATAATAAATCAATTTGTTGTAGTAAGGGTAAAATAATTTTGTCTCCGCTAAGTATATATAATAAAAAACTAAAGAATCTATTATTATATGATAATAATTTTCGAACTTTAATCAGATTTATAATAACTTATTTTGCTTTGCTACATTTAGTGCAAACGTAAAATACGAAAAGAAAAAAGCTATTTATAATTTAAAAATTCAAAGACAAGTTTGTCATATAACGCCAAATACTTTATTACCAAAAAAAAATGCAGAACCTTCGTGTGGTCAATTATATATATATATATATATATATATATATATATATATATATATAATGATGATGATTATGATGACAATACTGCAATTGAAATGAAAATAAAGTCATAAAGATTTAACTCAAGAACATTTAAAATTATTGACTGAAGTTTTAAACAGTAATCCTTATGCTAAACAGTATAAATATTTACACGAAATAACTAATACAGAAAAACTTTCAAATTATAAATTATATTTTGTTCGTAAGAATAATAATCAAAAACATAATTATACTAAACCATTAACGTCGGAATGTGCAGCTATAATTATTTCCAAATCAGGAATCCCTCATAATTATGATCTATGCGTTTTTCCGAAAAATAGTTCTAATGAAAAAGAATACACATATTTAAGTAAATTATCACATCATGTTGACCCAATGGTATTTCCATTATTTTTCCTTCAGGAGATTTAGGATGGAGTATTGGTTATACTAAAAAAAACCATATGATTCCAAAGAAAACCTTCTAACAACATTACAGCACTATTCTTATAGATTAGCTTACAGACCAAATTCAGAAAATTTCAATCCACATTTATTTGGAGGGAGACTAACCCAACAATTCTTTTTACATGCCTATATTATGATAGAAAACAATAGAATGAATTATTTTAGGCAGAAACAAAAAAAATTATGTACCGAATGTTATCAAGGTTTGAGGGATCATGTTATAAATAGTGCATTAAATATATCAGAAAATTTTGAAAAAAAAGAAAGTCTAGGAAATATTTTTGTACTACCAGCAACATATATAGATATTCCTAGATATATGCAGCAACATTATAAAGATGCAATGGCAATAGTAAGAAATATTGGTCGACCTGATTAATTTATAAACTATGACGTGTAATCCTAAGGGGAAAGAATTAGAAAATGTATTAACGACATTTCCTACCGGAACTACACCCAATGATATACTAAATATTATAGTTAGATTATTTTATACAAAATTTAAGTGTTTACTTAATGATATAGAAAACCATAAAATTTTTGGAAATGCTTTAGCTTATGTGTATACTATTGAATTTCAGAAAAGAGAATTACCGCATGCACATCTTGTAGTAACATTAGATCATAAAAATAAATTAATGACACCAGAAGCTATTAATAAACACATTTCTGCTGAGATACCTTCTAATAATGATAAAAAATTACAAAAATTAGTTATAAAACATATGTTACATGGAGCACATAGTGAAAATTCTCCGTGTTACGATAAATGTAAAGACGTTTGTAAACAAAATTTTCCTAAACCTTTTCAATCGTCCACAACATTTAAAAAAATGGTTATCCTCAATATAAACGAACAAATAATTCTTCTGATAATTACACATATCGACTTAAAAGAAGTAAAAAAATTATTCCAGTAGATAATTCAATGGTAGTTCCTTACAATAAATTTTTATTAGAAAAATATAAATGTCATATTAATGTTGAATATTGTGCTTCAATTCAAAGCATCAAATATGTTTTTGATTATATACATAAAGGTAGTGATAGAGCTTTTTGTACATTAAAAAAAATGACGACAAAAGAAATGGAATATATGATGAAATTACTGAATATATTAATGGCCGGTACTTGAGCCCAATGGAAGCAGCATGGCGGTTACAAAAACTTCCCTTATGTGGAAGGAGTCATACTGTTATCCGTTTAGCAGTTCATACAGAATATCAACAGAAAATTGTTTTTGAAGAAAATTATGAAATAGATGCTCTTGATAATTCGAAAACAATTCTAACAGCGTGGTTTGACTTGAATATAAATGATAAATTTGCAAATAATATAAAATACGTCAATATACCGCATTATTATATATTTAACGCAAAAAAAGTTTGGGTAAAACGTGAACGTGACAAAAACATTATACTATTGGACGTTTAAATATAGTATCTCCAAAAGATTCTGAAAGATTCGCTTTAAAATTAATATTAAGTCGTATAAAAGGCGCTACTTCCATTAAATATTTACGTACATATAAAAGTGTAACGTATAATACTCATAAAGAAGCTGCGACTGCAATGGATTCAATAGAAAACGATTTATAAATTTAAAAAATTTTTGAAGAAGTATGTCGTATCATGTTACCTTTTCAATTACGTAAATTTTTTACTTCCTTTCTACTAACAGAAAATATTCAAGCCAATATTATTTGGGAAAATTTAAACAAATACTTTAGTGAAGATTTTCATGAAAATAAACATAACTTAGCTTTAGATCATATAAATAAATTATTATTGTTGGAAAATTGATCTTGTACAGATTTTGGATTATCTGAACCTGATCCGATCATAAATGATATAAAATACGATAGCAAATAATTTCAATTAGTAGGGAAATATTCGAAGATATGTTTACAAAATTAAATGAAGATCAAAAATTTATTTTCAAACAACTTACACAAAATTTAATAAAATAAATTTTATAGACGGTCCTGGAGGTTCGGGTAAAACATTTTTATATAAAACCTTAATTTATTATTTTCTATCAAAAGGAAAAAGTATTATATCAATGGCTTGGACCGGTAAAGCGTCTATTCTATTACCCAAAGGAATGACTAATCATAAAACCTTTAGATTACCATTAGATTTAAATAGTATTGAAAATTCTTTTTAAATTAGAATCAGATAAAAAGAAATTAAGAGAAACAGAAGTCATAATCTCGGATGAAGCATCTATGATACCCAAAAAAGGTTTAGAAAGTATTGACAGAACTTTAAGAGATTTCTGTACAAACGATTTACCTTTTGGGAGAAAATTAATAATTTTAGGAGGTGATTTTCGACAAATACTCTCAGTAATGAAAAACGTATTTAGAAGTGCTATAATGGAAGACACTATTAAACATTCTGAACTTTGGCATTTATTTAAAATGTTCAAATTAAAACACAATATTCATTCTCAGAATAATGAATTCTCAAAATTATTATTACAAATTGGAGATGGTAATATAAATCCTTTTTTGAAACTCCGTGGGAGAAGTTCGATTTCTCGCACGCTGCGTTAAACGATGCGTGCAAAAATCTCACTTCTCGCACGTCGTGTCAAAAAATACGGTTCGACACTTGTGTGAGAAGTTGATTTTCTCCTCGTGTGACCTTTTCACCCTCGCTTCGCTAGGGTGCAAACAGTCACACGAGGGGAAAATCAAATCCTCGCACTAGTATCGAAATGTACTATTATAATACCTAACAATTGGAGAACTAACGATGCTTGCTTACAAATTTATAAAAATATTAATAAAATAAATGATTATGATTGTGTTATTTTAGCACCTCATAATGAAGACATTAAATTTTTGAATAAAAAAATTTTAATGTTATTAAGTGGTGATAAGAAGACTTATTATAGTACAGATTATGTGACTCATAAAGGTGTTGATCAAAGTGATGACAACATTAATCTACTTTTTCCAATAAAAACATTAAACAATATTTATGAAGGTTTGCCACCACATAAATTAGATTTAAAAGTTAATGCTATTGTTATGTTAATTAGAAATTTGAGTATACACGAAGGTTTGTGTAACGGTACTAGACTTAAAATAACCAAATTATTTAGATATAATATTGAAGCACAAATATTAACAGGAGAAAAAGCAGGTAATAGATTTTTTATTCCAAGAATTACATTCAATACAGGAGAATCTTCTTCATTACCGTTTATTCTTTATAGAAAACAGTTTCCATTAACATTAGCATTTTGCATGACCATTAATAAATCTCAGGAGTAGTTATTGTGGCACCATGGGGCAGACAAACAAACCCCCCACCACCCGACCTTAAGGTCATTGACCCTTTCTGGTGGTGGGGGGGTTTATTATGGCTGCCCCATGGTGCCACAATATTCAAAATTCAAAATTATGATTTAAACTTAACTCTATGATTTCAAAATTTTAAATTATGATTTAAACTAAGTGGTATTTTAGGATAGGAGTATGAAAGGTTAAGTAAGAACATTCAAAATTTGAAACTATGATTAAAGTCACACACACACACACACACACACACACACACACACGCACGCACGCACGCACGCACGCACGCACGCATGCACACACGCACACACAGACACACACGAGAGAGAGAGAGAGAATTTATTTAAAAACAATATTTATTTCAAAACAATATTTATTTAAATTAAAAAAATAAACAAATAATATAAAACGTACAATTGCTGCAACTGCTGCTACTGCTACTGCTATCGATACAACTTTTACACTACTATACACTTTTACAACAAACTTTTACACTACTATACACCTTTACAACAAACTTTTACACTACTATACACTTTGCAAAAAACTTTTACACTACTATACACTATTTACAGAGTTTTTTATGTTTTTAGAAAAGATCCTGTTCATTCTGACAATGAACAGGATTTTCATTGCAATCTGGGCAGAGCCAGAACCCGCACGCATCACAACGCCTCCACTGCCGGTTTCTTTGGCACCAGAATCGTTTAGCACAGCCGAAACAAAAATCGAAGTTCCGACGCGGCACATCAGCTAATTCTTGGCGGCGTTGTCGGCGTGCTGCCTGCTGTACTAGCCGTAGTTGCTCACGCAGCAACATTATTTCGTTGTCCCGTGCTTCTCTAAACACAGCGCCGAGGTTTCTGTGAAAGCGTCGCCGAACATTGATGGCGCGTCTTAGCGCCACTTCATTCATCTGCGTGGGGTACTCCGGCACATACTCCCGATCACCGTCACCATCAATATCACCACCACCATCGTGATTGTTGTCGACCGTTTCCATGTCGGAGTCCACAATTTCTTGCTGTTGTTCTTGTTCCACTATTTCTCCGTGCTCGCTCGACATATCTGACTCGTAGCCAGATTCAACTTCATCTTCGAAGTCGTCTTGCACAGCCTCTTCCTCCTCCGCGTCTTGCAGGAGGTCAGCAAGTGCGGCGTCCTCCTGAATTTGAATGCGCCTTTCCTCTTCCATTTGGATGCGCTGTTCCTCTTCAACCTGGATGCGGCGCTCTTCTTCTTCACGCTGTTGTCGTAGGAGGATATCCTGATTTTGGAGGAACACCTGCATGACCTCCTCAGGTATCAACTCGTCGATGGGGATGCCTTGAAACTCTTCAAGCGGCAATGGTGGTGGTGGTGGCGAATTAGCCATTTCGTCCATGATGAGAGAGAGAGGTGTTGCCTCAATAAAATCTTACAGCAGACTGGTGGACAGCAGGGTGCTCTAGCCATCGTTTTTTCAAAAGTTAGCGAAAACTGATGATAAGCTACAGTCTTATTACATTGAGAGTGTGTAGAAACTTGCAGAAAATTGGATTTTGCATTCATATTACACATGGCGGAGGAAGTAGGAATTATTTTTCAAGTAAATTCTAAAATCATACGATAATAAGAGATGGAACAAAACCCTCGGTTTACTCTTATTACGTCTGGCGAATACTCTAAAATTTTTTTCTCACGAAAACTTTCAATCTCAGCCGATACCAGAGACATTTGTCTACTATATTATCTAAATAATTTATAAATAATTTGAGAAAAGTTTATATAAGCACTGTTTCAGCGCTTGTACAGCATTTTACCGAGAAATATTCTAAATTATTATTTTATGTTCATTATTGTTTATTTATTATAAAATTATGCTGAGGAAGTATTTATTTATTAATTATACATAAAAAGTTAATATTAATACACAATTAAATCGACCCAAGTTAGCAGAGAAACATCTGAGCGAGTAGGTTTATTAAAAAGCTACGAAAAATAGAATGATAGCCACTGCATTAGGACTATCCCACTAGCACGCATAAGCTACACCTACTTTATGTGCATTGCCTTGAAGTTTTTCGTTGGTTGACTCTTATCATAAGTGCAACGAATGAGGTGTCGTCGTTTCTATGCCAAGCAGGCCGTCATAATGGCGAACTGACCAGCCGACGTAATGGTCTATTTATGACTACACACATGTGCCACTTTCTTAACGTATATGTTCCTGATACATGCTGCGAAAAAACTGCAATAAAAATTCATTTATTATGATTTCCAAGTACACAAACTCCCCTTTACATAAACCTCAAGGCAGGATGAGAAAATAGAGAGAGTTTAGTACACTGATCGGCGTATTGGTACGGTATTGGTCCGATTTACTACCGGAAATTACGGTCAGATCGATTCACGGTATTAGACTTTTTTATAAGGTACCATATCTTCTTTTAAATGAAGATGTTTTGGAACCTCACTGCTTGATCGATTTCGTTATCGATACATTGATCAATCTAATCGATGGTTATATCAGCTCGCGGCATTATACTTTTTTACTACCTACTTTACCCTCTAACCGTTCCGCATATTTATAACTTTCATTAACAATTAATTTTGTTATTGATTCCGTATTAGTAAGGTATTGGTACAGATATCTTGAAAATTTACATACACATTAATTCGCGGTATTGTGCTTTATTGTTAGGTGCAACATTCTCTTTTTATTGGAGCTATTTTGGAACCTCACAGATCGATTGATTTCGTTATCAATATATCGATTGAACCAATCGATAATCATTACAACTACTTAAACTCTTTTCGCTGTTTGTTTCTTATGACAAGTACAAGGGTGAGACATTATCACTTGTATGACTAGTAGTTCGTTATAATATTCATCTGATCAGATAGTATAATGCCCTACTTATGACTATTACATATATGACACCTTCTTAGCTTATATGTTCCTGATACATGCTACGAAAATCTACAATAAAAATTAATTTATTGTTATTATCAAACACACAAATCACCCCTTCATGTAAACCTCAATACAGGATGAGAAAATAGAGAGAGTTTAGTAAACTGATCAACGTATTGGCTCGATATTGCTATGATTTTCCACTGGTAATTATAGTCAGATCGATTCGCGGTATTAGACTTTTTTATAAGGTACCATATCTTCTTTTAAATGAAGATGTTTTGGAACCTCATTGCTTGATCGATTTCGTTATCGATACATTGATCAGTCTAATCGATGATTATATCAGCTCGCGGTATTATACTTTTTTTATTACCTACTTTACTCTCTAACCGTTCCGCATATTTATAACGTTCATTAACCAATTAATGTTGTTATTGATTCGCTATTAGTAAGGTATTGGTACAGATATCTCGAAAAGTTACATTCAGATTAATTCGCGGTATTGTACTTTATTGTTAAGTACAATATCCTCTTTTTATTGGAGGTATTTTGGAACCTCACAGGTCGATCGATCTCGTTATCGATGTATTGATCGACTCAATCAATTTTCGTATTAGTCAAGAGTAACATAGTTTTTACTACACAATATATTCTTCTACCAGATGTATTTTATAATTTGCTTATAAAATATTATTTATGGATTTTCGTTTGGTTTTTGTAATTCTATGTTTCATAAAATATTTTACGAAGCTGTTTCATTATAAAATGCTGAGTTGTGATTATTCTTGTATGCTCTTGAAATACTAAAAAGTGTCTATCACTTCAAAAGATGTTATTTTGTAGTGCATTCTTTCATCCCACCACTGTCACCGATTTACGTGGTTTCAAAGCTCTTTGGCGGGTATATAAGCACCTATGGTACCACGTACATAACAGTTCACTCTATCTGCACTCTTCGAAAACGACCAAAAATTAGTTGAATCAGTAGTCTAGTAAGATACATATAAAATACTTATAAAATATAATTCGAGGACTCGTAGATTTCAATACCAGCATATTCATACGCCAAGGTAAGTTTTTAAAGTATTGATATTGTTTCAAGTTACATTATAAATGAAAAGTATCTTATTAAGCGATTCATATTTAATAAAATTACATGGAAATGATTAGAGTATTTTTACATATTCTTACAATTTAAATAATTTTTCGTAGATACAGACATCACTAGCACTTATACTACAATGGATTCACGCGGAGAATTATTAAGAATTATAAGGGTTATTTATCATATTGCAATCGTAAGGCATAACATTATTAGAACATTTTGTGACAATCAATGGCTTAAAAATTTAAAAACCTTTCTGAAGAAACATTGATTAGAAAACTACGGTTTATTATTAGTCTTCGACCGTTACGAACAATTTTATACATTTATAAATGAGGTATTTTAAATAACAAGAAAACAATCTTTATACTTGCTGAACACTTCAAATCACGAAATTTACACGATTCACCATTTACTACCGATATCATGCGACAGTACAACCACTTTAAACGTAAGTAAATTTCGAACTTATTAATATTATTTACTTACTTAAAATAAATATTCAAAATTTTACAGAACTTGATAGTTTTTAGAATGATGATGATGATGGAGACGATGCGCTCTTCGAAAATATCACGTCTGGTACGATAAGTGATGTCTTTTTATTTTCTATTGACGCCATATATACTAATCTTATTTAATAATTCGTTTTTCAGATAATACAGATAATGCTACAGACGTAATATTTGATCCCGAGGCTGGACCTTCAACTAGTTCATTAAGAGGTACACATAATTAAGCATAAACTAATTTATTATCATATACTTATATAATGTTTAATAATATTTTTCGTTTAGATAATACCTATGAGAAACAGCCTGTATTGAGTTTGAAGACAAATTCTCATAGTAGAAGTACCAACAGAAGCAACAGCAGAAGCCGTAGCAGAAGCAGTAACAGAAGCAGTACCAGAAGCAGTAGCAGAAACAATAGCAGAACCAGTAGCAGAAGCAGTAGTAGTAGTAGTAGTAGCACCAGTAGTATCAGTAGCACTAGCAATAGAAGTACTAGTAGCAGAAGTAGTACGTGTAATTCATCAGACATGAATACTGGTTCGGATGAAAACAGTAAATATATTTAATATATGAGTACTTGATAACATTTTTTATTTGTACATATAGTTAAAAATTTGCAGAGCGGAAGAGGGAATGAGCATATCGTAGAAGAAGAAGAAAATAGAAAAGAAAATGTAGAAGATCGTAATAACAGACGAGACTACAAGACATTATCGGCGCTTTGGTATTGAAGGTAGAGACCTTCTGGAGTCAATATTTATGAGTGGCTCGAGAGTGCAATGCAGGAATTGTATGGAAAATTATGTGGTACAGCAGCACCCGAAGATTTTATTGGCGTAACTCTTTCATCCGAAAGATTTCTTCACGGTCCTGCATGGATTTCATTTAGACGTGTGAGTGATTTATCTGCTAACAATTTATGGGATAAGCTAGCAAGCGTTGCACAAAGCGCTGATAATTTGAAATTGATGATACATTATTAGTATCTTGTAGCATTGTATCTGTCCCTGTAGGTCGTGGTCGCGTACCTTTAACTCATGAAAGTGTTTTTAAGCGTTCTATATCAAAAATAAAAAACGATGATAATTTATGTTTACCAAGATCTTTAGTAGTTGCATATGTGCATACGATACGGGGGCAAATACGTTCAGGAGTACTTCAAAAAGAGTGGGAAAAAATTAGAAACAGTCGTCGAAAGTATCAAACTGAATGTGCACAAAATCTTGTACGCGATGTTGGTGTAATTATACCCGAAGGAGGATGTGGATTAGATGAAATTCACACATTTCAGACATTTTTTGCTAGAATAGGTATTGCCATCGTTATCTACTCATTTCAAAGATTTGGACGTGGTGATAAACCATTGTATGACGGTTCAAAATTTGTTCCCGATACGAATAATATAATTAAACATACTCTAAGGATTATATATTACAAAGCATCACATCATTATCAACCAATATTAAATTTGGTTGCTGCTGCCGGTAGTAGAGGTTACTGCATACCATGTAATAAAATTTTTACGTGTGAAGAGAATCATAAATGCTCACAAAAATGTAGCAAGTGTTTTCAAAAACCTCCTTGTGATACTGATAATGTTAAAATTAACTGTAGATTTTGTGCTAGAGATTTTTTCGTTAATATTTGTTATAAAAATCATCAAAAACCAAAATCTTTTGACAAAAAACTGTCAATCTGCCAGAGTATAAGAATTTGTACAATGTGTAATAAAACAGTTAGAGTAAAAGAAGAAAAACATGAGTGTGGAAAAACATTTTGTAAAGTTTGTAATGAAATATTACCTACAGATCATTTTTGTTACGTAAAACCAATTGAATCAAGTAAAATTTTAAAAACTTTATTTTTCTTTTATGATTTTGAGACACAACAATGTGAAAGAGTAGATGGTGATGACAAAATTAGAATACATGTACCAAACTTGCGTGTTGTACAATAAGTTTGTAGTTTTTGTGATAAAAATACAGACATTTCGACATCGTGTACATATTGTGGTATTCGGGAATATGTATTTGATCGTGACCCTGTCAAACAATTTACAGATTTAGTGTTTGCGAAAAGAACAGCGTTTAAGCAGATTGTTTGTATAGCACACAATGCACAAGGTTTTGATGGACAGTTTATTCTAAAATATATTGCTGAGCGGGATGACATTCGTGTTAAACCATCTATTATATTAAATGGTACAAAAATAATTTTAATGGAGTTTATGAATGTTAAATTTTTAGATAGTTTGAATTATCTTCATATGCCTCTTAGTGCTTTACCTAAGGCTTATGGTTTAATACAGATTGAGAAAGGGACGTTTCCACATTTATTCAACACGCCAGAAAATCAAAATTATATTGGTGAATTACCACCTCTTTCATCCTATTCACCAGATAGTATGAGTGTTATTGAGAGAGGGAATTTATTAGAGTGGTATAACGATAAGAAACAACAGCATTACGTCTTCGATTTTCAGAAAGAAATTTTGAAATATTGTAAACAAGATGTTAAAATTTTAAGGCTAGCATGTTTGGCTTTTCGAGAAACTTTTTTAAATTGTTCTAAAGTTGATCCTTTTACTGAAGCAGCTACAATTGCATCGTCTTGTCTTCGTGTGTATAGAAAAAACTTTTTAAAACCAAAAACTATTGGTATGATACCTTAAGGTGGATACAGGCGAGCGAATAATCAATCACTTAAAGCATTATTATGGTTAAAATGGATGGAAAAGGTTATGAATTGTGAAATACAACATGCTGATCGTTCTCATGAAAAACGACTTCCGGAGGGGCCAATAGTTGATGGTTTTCTATCACCTTATCAAAATAACACTCATAGTAAGGGTGTATTACAGTTTCACGGGTGCTACTGGCACGGGTGTCCAAGATGTTACCGAATTAACAGAGACACGCGTTTGGTAGTGGGTAAGAAAACATTGGATGATAGGTATGAAAGAATCTGCAAAATTTCTGAAAAAATTAGATCCTATAATTATTATCTTATACAAAAATGGGAGTGTGAATATGAGAAAGAGTGTTTGGAAAATGAAAGTATGAGTCAGTTTGTACAACAGGCTAAACTTAAAATGTATGAACCCTTAAATCCTAGAAATGCTTTCTTTGGTGGAAGAACAGGCAATACAGTTGAAGTTTATGACGCACAGGATAACCAAAAAATTAAATACGTTGATGTTTGTTCACTTTATCCGTACATATGTAAACGAGGCAAATACCCTGTTGATCATCCAGAAGTATATGTTGGCGAAGAAGAGTGTCATTGGTTCAATTCATTGGTAATATAAATAATATTCATAAAATCGATGGACTTATTATGTGTGCCATATTACCACCACGCAATTTATATCACCCGGTTTTACCTGTAAAAATGCATGGTAAATTAATTTTCCCACTATGTCGAAAGTGTGTAGAAGATAAAGTGCAAGAAGATTGTATGCACGAAAATGAAGAAGACAGAGTATTTATTGGTACATGGGTATCTGAGGAGGTAAAAAATGCTGTTGAAATTGGCTACAGAATTAGAAAAATTTTTGAAATTTGGCAATATAAAATTACACAATATGATCCTGGTACTGGTCAAGGTGGATTATTTACAGATTACATCGATGAATTTTTTAAACAGAAAACCCATGCATCTGGATTTCCTGCGGAATGTAACAATGATCCAGAGGCAATAACACAGTATATTCAAAACTTTGAACGAGCGGAGGGTATAAAACTGGACAAGAACCAGATAAATCTTAATCCTGGGAAAAGGTCTGTAGCAAAACTTTGTCTTAATTCTTTATGGGGTAAATTTGGACAAAGAGAGAATATGCCAAAAACAGAAATAGTGACAGATCCTCAAAGACTTGTAGAAATGTTAACCAACTCTGAAGTCGAAGTTATGGCGTATTTACCCGTTAATGATTACACCCTGTACGTCTGCTGGCAATACACTGAAGAAGCAATGGAAACATCACATACTACTAACGGTGTTGTTGCTGCTTATACCACAGCACAGGCCCGGTTGAAACTTTTCAGTTACTTGGAACCCCTAGGAGAACGCGCTTTATATTATGATACAGATTCAATTATTTATGTGAGAAATACAGATACACAGGAGTATGAACCACCTACGGGAACACTTTTAGGAGAAATGACAGATGAATTGTCATGTTACGGTATAGGGAGTTATATAACATCTTTTGTATCAGGGGGGCCAAAATTTTATGCTTATAAGGTTAAGAAATCTGACGGCACTGAATCTTGCATATGTAAGGTCAAAGGTATACGGTTAAATTATTCAAACGCTGAGAAAATAAACTTTGACTTTATACGTGATTTAGTTACCGGTGAGATTCCACCTATATTATTAACATTCGATTCGATAAGACGTACAAACTTTCATGATGTCGTAACGCGGGAAGAAAATAAGATATGTAAGCCTGTGTATGCAAAGAGGCGTATTATAAATATATCTAAAAGTTACCCTTATGGGTATAAAACATCTTAAATAAAGGTTATTTAGTTTTGTATATCTGTGACAACCAAGATGTCGAGAAGCCTGTCCAAAAGAATGGAGTACATTGTTGACATGCAGGGGTTTAAACAATCTACAGATGATTATGTTCTTAAGGAGCTTGCTATATTACCGCTGGAAAAAGACTCTGAACCTCTAGTACTTTTGTTTCAAGAACCATATAATTGGCGTCGACTTACGGATAAACACAAAAAAGAAAATACATGGCTGAAACAATACTATCACGGGCTTTCATGGAAGTCTGGCGCAATTCCTTATGCGAATATAGGCAAGATTCTTCGAGAAAAGTTACATGATGCTAAAAAAGTTTTCGTCAGAGGTCAGATTAGAAAGGAATGGTTGAAACGTTTTAAATTTAATGTCGTCGATATTTACGATTTAGGTTACTCCCAAGTTGTACAATCAAAAAAAATTGTAACTATTTGTATTAACCATAATGGTTCTCATAAAACAAATTGTGCACTTCATAACGTTAAACTTATGAGAAAATATTATTTCGAAAATATTTGTGTGAATTATGAATAATTTCATACTGTTAAATAGCATAAGTGAATTAATTGTATTCATGTGTCAAAACATTTGTAAATACTTAATAAAACGCTTATCCTTCAATCAAAACTGTCTGTTTCTCAATTAATCTTATTTCAATGTAATAAACCTAACAAAAAAATAAATTTTTTTAAAGCGGTGGTGGTGAAAGACTCAAGAAGTGTATTAAACAGTCTGATATACCATATTAAGCTTATTGATTCACATCAAGCTTATCGATTCACACTGAGCTTTAAATTCACATTAAGCTTTTTGGTACACGTTGATAGCGTTTATCACAAGTTTTATAGCTTGAAAATAGCTTGTCACTTCGTCAGCAATCTCATTTCTCGAGCAGCTTGTGACACGCGCGCCGCCGCCGCAAACCTCGAGACTTATAAAAATTTTATTTGCTTTGATGAAAACAGTTTTTGTCATGGATCTACGGTGGAAACATCCTTGGACATCTATGGTTTGTGGTCCCACATCATGTGGGAAAACCGTGTTTGTTAAAAACTTTTTAAAACATATAGATAGTATGAGTAACGTACACTTTGACCGAATAATAGATTACTATTCCGAATGGTAATCAACGTATAAAGAACTGAGTGATGATGTCGAATTTCACGAGGGTTTACCAAAAAATTCAGACTTTGTCGACGATCCTAGACCAAAATTGATAATTATAGACGACTTGATGAGGGAGTCTTCGGGTGGTGGTGGTGGTGGTGGTGGTGGCGTTATTGCCAATCTTTTTACCAAGGGTAGTCATCATAATAATTTAAGCGTAATATTCATCACACAAAACCTTTTCCATAAGGGCCAGCGTGAAATATCGTTAAATTCTAATTATATAGTTATTTTCAAAAACCCTAGAGATAAATCTCAGATACAGTATCTAGCTCGCCAAGTGTGTCCTGAAAATCCACAATTTCTACAAGAGACTTATCTTGATGCAACTAAACAAGCACACTCCTATTTATTACTTGACTTACGCCAAGATACACCTGATAATAGTCGTTTTCGTATTAATATATTTCCGTTTGATAAATATCACTATGTTTATGTTCCCAAGAAATCTATAAAAGGTAGCGAACTTGGGAATAATATACCAGTCATACGATTGTAATGGGTTCGAGTAGAGGCAAGCGTCTTGGACAAAAAAATTTAAATACTTTAAAATCTCTGCTTCATTTCAGTAAAAGTCAACGACGTGTTTTATTACGCGAAGCAGATAAAAAACTTATAATTTTCATTTGCGAATGTGGCTTAAATATTTTACGTGGTAACGTGCCTTTGAACAAAAACTATAAAAATAAATTGAAAAAGTACGTTTTATTCTTAAGAAAATTAACTGATTCTTCGCAAAGTTTGAAAAATAAAAAAAAGTTGATTATCAAATACCAGACTTGTTTACCACTCATCTTGGTACCTGTGATAAAACTATGGAGCATGCAAGAAAAATGATTTTGATCCCTGAAGAAAGTATAAACAATTTACACCATCGTTTATCAGGTGAAAAATTGGTTACTATGCAAACACCGGGTACACCTTCGTCGTGACTAGACAAAGAAATGAGCGAAATTATAAATTCGACATCAGTTCAAGATGATCGTGAAAAATATGCGATGTACCAACAAGCATTAGACCGTTTTATGTATTATAAATCAAATGATGGTGCAAAAAAGTTTCACGTGAGCGACGTAACCACCCCTGGAGATATCGATAAAGTCAGCAGAGTAAATAATAACGAAGATACCAATGAAGATAGCAGAAAAGTAGATGATAACATAATAAGCAGTGTACCATCAACGCTTCGATTTAAAGCAAAACAGTTATTACTGCGATTGTCTGCTTCTGGTCATGTCACATGGGATGATCTTGGTAAGATTAGCATAGATGGCAGTGTCGTCAAAGGTGGTGTAGGGACTGCGATCATCCCTCTCACTCTAACTGCGAGAGTAGGGGAAGCCGCCATGTCGCGCTCTGCGTAAAGCCGCCTGCGAGCGGCAGTCGTTGCTCGAGTCTACGAGCGTGCGAACGTCCGTCCGCTGTACCTCTCCTCAGTACATTAATAAAGCCTACTGTTGACTCCTCGACTCATTATTCTCTCTCCTCTCCCCTTCCTTTCCTGGAACTAGGAGAGCCGTGGGGCTAGGATCCCCACATTGGTGACCCCGACTATCAGCCGAGGAGAAGGCAAGTCGGCGCCTGCCGCGGCGTGATCCCGCCGCCACTTTTATTAAATTCATGCGTTTTTTAGTCACACACTTTAATAAAATTCCTTAAAATTTTTTTTTAAGCCGAAAAGTGATCCTTAGGTTTTCACGCAGTTCATGAAAATTTTGATACCTAGTTTTAAGTTTTAGATTAGGTTAGTGTTAAAACTATTGTTTGTGCCTGCGAGCACTGCCTAGGGAGTTGTAATACGCATTGTGGCGTAAGGCAATTTAGGGATACTCTCTATTCTCCACGCGTACTTTCGAGTCGCGTGGGGATAGCTTTATACGCTCCACGTTTTAGGCTCGCGCACACTCTTATCGCCAAAATGCCTGTAGACGACGAAATCTTTGCAGCCCTGCAACAGCAGATGCAACAGCTGCAACAGCGTTTAGACCGCAAAAACGAGCCGCCTGCGCAAGCGCCCAATCGCGTTGAAGGCGCGCGTATGCCGAAAATCCCGCCGTTCATTCAAACCGACCCCGACCTATGGTTCATGCAGGCAGAGGCTGCATTCCGCCATTCGCAGATCACTGCAGATACAACCAAAGTCGATTATCTCTGTTTATCGTTAGGTTCGGAAGGTATGTCAGCCATTAGGGACATTCTTAAAACTAATCCCACGCCACCGGAATATTACAAACTCATAAAAGACCGTCTTATCGCGACCTTTGCCAGTTCCGCGGAGCATAACTTGCGCAAATTATTAAAGGGGGAAGTGTTGACCGATGGCAAGCCCACGAGAGTCCTTCAGAGGCTTCGTGCTCTTAACCAAGGCTCTTGTGACGACAAAATCATCGAGACTGTTTTTCTTGATCAACTTCCGCCACATCATCGTTCGATTCTTGTGGCCACTGGCGCCACTGACCTCAATAAATTAGCCGAAGCAGCTGATAGACTTGCTGAAACTTCTGGCGCGACTGACTTCCAAATTCACGCTGTTTCTTCAAATCAGTCGACTCCGGCTTCCCTTGAAGCTCTTGTCAAGCGTTTTAATCGCTTCGAAAAAAGGTTTGAGGCATTTGCTAGAAAGGTAGATGATATCTCAGGATCTTCAAAAGATTCACCCCGCTCTGAATCCAAGGGCAGGTCTAGGCGCGATCGCTCTTCCAGTCGTGATTCTTCAGGCTTATGCCTCGCGCATAGCAAATATCCCAACAGCCCGCGCTCATGCAGGGATTGGTGTTCCAAATTTTCTGATTGGCAAAAAGAAAATCCAAAAAACTAACTCAACCTTCTGTTGAGGAGACGTCTTCAGAAGGCCCGCGTTTATCCAAACGTGTTCATGTGCGTGATCGTATCTCGGGCAAGTCGTTCCTTATCGACACTGGTGCGGACATATCGCTCGTTCCAGCAAATCCTAAGGCTTGCGGCAAGCCCAGCTCCTTCAAGCTTTTCGCAGCGAATAATTCGTTAATTAGTACTTATGGCGAATCGATGCTCACGCTTAATCTGGGCATTCGACGCCCCGTTCGCTGGAGCTTTTGCATCGCGGATGTTCCTCATCCCATCATCGCTGCGGATCTATTATCTCACTATGGCCTTCTCGTCGACTTAAAGAGAAATCGTCTTGTCGATCCGGCCACGAATGTGTACTCTCTCGCGGTTGTAAAAGACGTTTCATTTGACTCTGTATTTGCAGTTGTTCCGGGCTCAGAGTGCGCAAAGATTCTCACTGATTTTCCGGAGATCACGGGCGTCTCAAAACCCACAGTCCCCAGAAACAGCGACGTTTTTCATCATATCTTAACCTCTGGCCCCCCTGTTTCGGAACGTCCACGTAGGCTGGCCCCGGACAAACTCAAAGCGGCAAAAGCCGAATTTGATGCTTGGATTGAGGCTGGCATCTGCCGCCCCTCCAGCAGCCCTTGGGCAAGTCCCCTCCATATGGAGTTGAAAAAGGACAACAGTTGGAGACCATGTGGTGACTATAGGCGCTTAAACGCTGCCACAGTCCCAGATAAGTACCCAACTGCTCATATTCACGATTGTAACAGTAACCTTCATGGTAAGAAGATCTTCTCGGCGCTTGATCTTCACCAAGCGTTCAATCAGATTCCGGTTGCCCCTGAAGACATTCCGAAAACGGCCATTATAACCCCGTTCGGTCTTTTTGAATTTATGTATATGACCTTTGGTCTCCGCAATGCCAGTCAGACCTTCCAGCGTTACATCAATAGCGCGCTAGGCGACTTGGACTTTGTATATCTTTATATTGATGATATTCTCATTGCGTCGTCTTCCCTTGAAGAACACTACGCTCATCTTCGCACGGTCTTTGATCGACTCAAGAAGTTTCATCTTCGTCTCAATGTCGAAAAATGCACCTTCGCTGTCGAAGAAGTTGAGTTTTTAGGCTACCTGGTGAATGGTGAAGGTGTTCGCCCCATCCCCAGTAGGGTTGAAGCTATCTTAAACTTCCCCAAACCTCAAACTATAGCAGAACTTCGCAGGTTTGTCGGCACCGTAAATTTTTACCGCCGCAACATTCCGCGCGCCGCCACTTAGCAGGCTCCCCTCAACGCGCTCTTTACTGATTCGCGAAAAAATGATAAGCGCCCGGTCCTTTGGACGCCTGAGGCAGAGGAAGCTTTCACTCGTGTGAAAGAGGAATTAGCTGCAGCGGCTCTGTTTGTACACCCCCGCGTTGGTGCGGAAATACGCATCGTGTCTGATGCTTCCGATTCTGGAATGGGCGCTGCCCTTGAACAGCTTCCCCTCACCGGAATTTGGGAACCTTTAGCTTTCTTTTCGAAAAAGTTCTCTCCTTCTCAGCGGAAGTACAGTGCATATGACCGCGAGCTCACGGCCATATACGAAGGTGTAAAATACTTCTCGTTTTTTATTGAAGGCAGAGACTTCAAGATCTTAACAGATCATAAACCCCTCATTTATGCTTTCATGCAAAAGTCCGATAAGGCGTCTGCGCGGCAAACTCGTCAGCTGTCCCTTATCGCACAATATACCACCCAAATTGAGTACATCAAAGGCACTGAAAACACAGTTGCTGACTCACTCTCTCGGGTAGAGTCCATCCGACCCCCGTAGAGATCAACCTTAATGAGCTTGCTGAGAAACAGGAAGCCGATGAGCAGCTCAAGGCCATTCGCGAGTCTTCAGACTACCCGCTCTCTTTGAAGCGTATTCAATGGGGCCCTGCTCATAATACCATCTTTTGCGAAATCACTGGTGAAGCCATTCGCCCGTACATCCCTGAGTCCCTTCGTGAAACGGTGTTTAACATGTTTCATAAGCCTGCTCATCCAGGCCCGAAAGTCACCGATCGACTCATTCGGCAACGTTACGTATGGCCAAACATGCACCGTGACATACCGCGTCTTTGTAAAAACTGTTTAGACTGTCAGCAGTCAAAAGTTTCTCGACATGTAAAACTTGTACCTGATAAATTCGTCGCTCCCGATGGTCGTTTCGACCATGTACACATTGATCTAGTCGGTCCTCTCCCCAATCGTAATGGTTTTGAGTATATCCTCACCATGATCGATCGCTTCTCGCGTTGGATTGAGGCGGTTCCGTTACGTGAAATGTCGGCGCAAACGGTTGCCAGGGCATTTTACGACACCTGGGTCTCTCGTTATGGTGCGCCAAAGGTCATCACTTCCGATCAGGGTTCGCAATTCGAATCGCGCTTATTTACGGCTCTCTTGTCCCTAATAGGTTGGGAGCATATCCGCACTACCGCGTATAACCCTGCGGCGAACGGCCTAATCGAGCGTTGGCACCGTACCCTTAAAGCGGCGATCATGTGTCATGTGGACAAGGACTGGACGCGTACGCTTAGTACAGTGTTATTAGGATTACGTTGTCATCTCCGTCAGGACACGAATGCGTCTTCTGCGGGATTTGTATTTGGCACTACCTTGCGTCTACCAGGTGAGTTCTTCCTCCCTGAAGACTTCACGCCTGATCCAAATTTCTTTATTGAAGAATTCCGCGAATATATGCGTCAAGTCCGTCCAGTCCCTGTCGCACATAATTATAAGAAACGTGCCTTTTGTTTTAAGGACTTATATACCTGTACACATGTATTTATGCGCAACATAGCCAAAAAATCATTAGAAAGGCCATACACCGGCCCATACAAAGTATTAAAGCGTCCCTCTGATCGCGTTTTTGATATAGAAATTAATGGCGCGGCGCGCAGCGTGTCTGTCGAACTTTTAAAGCCCGCGTATATGATCTCCGACAGCCTTCCCGATGTGCCTTCCGGTGGTGATTTAAAAGGCAATCACCCCACCACCGTTGACCGACCAGTATTAAAAACCTATGCTAGGAAGAAAGTATCTTTTGCTCCTGCGACCAAAGCCTGATGCATCTGTGATCAGCAGCGATACTCTAAGTCTGTAAGTGCTATCGAGCACGTTAGGTTTATATATATGCATATATTTATATTTATTTATTATTTATGTATTGCGTTGGCACTTGGGGGGGAGTGTGTAGGGACTGCGATCATCCCTCTCACTCTAACTGCGAGAGTGGGGGAAGCCGCCATGTCGCGCTCTGCGTAAAGCCGCCTGCGAGCGGCAGTCGTTGCTCGAGTCTACGAGCGTGCGGACGTCCGTCCGCTGTACCTCTCCTCAGTACATTAATAAAGCCTCCTTGTTACTGTTGACTCCTCGACTCATTATTCTCTCTCCTCTCCCCTTCCTTTCCTGGAACTAGGAGAGCCGTGGGGGCTAGGATCCCCACAGTGGAAATATAGTAGATTTGATTAACGATGCTCTGAGAAATAGAAAACAGCCGTTGTCAAGTGGTTATAGGCAGTTTACCGAAGCGCTTCGCAGAGCAAATATACCACGAGAATTTATTGGTAACAATAAAATTTGGGAACTTGTTTCTTCACCACAACCTGATAGTGACGACGACAAAGAAGAAACTCAACAATCTAATAGTGAAGAAACAAATGAAAAACCAGCCAATAGAGCAACACCAAGAAAGTTGAAAAAAAGATTACACCCCCAAGAAACACCTAGACACGTTACAAAAGTTCGTATTCTTCCATGGGATCGCCTAGAGTAAACATTGAAGAAGATTTGATCACACACCCAGAATCAAGTCTTGTAGATAATTTAATCAATTCTTTACCTTTTGAAATACATGCTCCAGGATACCATTTTTGTGGACCTGGTACACGTCTAAACGAGAAGTTAGAGAAAGGTGAGAAAGGTATCAACCCACTTGACGATTATTGTCGTGAACATGATATAGCATATGCAAACAGTAGTGATCGTAGCAAAGCTGATTGTTTGCTGGCTAAACGTGCCTCTGCACGTTTATTGTCTGAAACAGCTACAACTAACGATAGAGGTATGGCTTTAGTCACAACTTGTTGTATGATAAGTAAAATAACTTTTGACAAGTTTTCTTTGTACATTAAAAAAATAATTAAAAGAAACGTAAAAAAGAAACTAAAAAAGTTTAAGAATAAGATAAATGGAAAAAACGTTAAATAATTTTTTCTATCGACCACCGAAATCACCAGCCTATGCTGGTGCGTACAACCTTTTAAAAACAATTGGTAAAAAACACGATCGCAAAAAAATTATCAAATGGCTTGAAAGTCAGGATGCTTATACTCTACATAAACCTGTACGCCGTCATTTTCCGCATAGGTCTTATGACGTTCGTAAACCTTTTGATGTGTGGGAAGGAGATCTCAATGATTTACGATCATTAAAAACCTATAACAATGACAACACATATCTACTTGTGGTTATAGACGTTTTATCAAAATTTGCATGGGTTGAACCTATTCGTAACAAAACATCGAAAAGTGTCGCTACAGCATTTGAACGTATTTTAACACGATGTAAAGGACAACACCCCATGCTCTTTCAAACTGATAAAGGTAAAGAATTTCTCGGCAAAGAGATGCAGCAAGTTTTGAAAAAGAACAGTATAAACTATCATGTAGTTAGAAATCCTGATATTAAAGCAGCTGTGGTTGAAAGGTTTAACAGAAAATTGAAGGGTCGATTATGGCGATATTTTACTCATACAAATACCTACAGATATATTGATATTTTACAAAAGATTGTTGAAGCTTACAATAATTCTTGGCATTCTGGTACTAAAATGACTCCTGTTAAAGTTAATTTGTACAATGCCGTAAAAGCATACCAAAACCTAGCCCAACGATACAACACGACCCGTATTCGATACCCTAAATATAAGGTGGGTGACTTAGTACGTGTCAGTCGCGCCAAACTAGTGTTCAAGAAAGCATATGAAAGCGGATGGACTTTGGAATTATTCCGAATTATACGTATATCTACTAAACGCCAACCGCCTGTTTATACTTTGGAAGATCTTGACGGTGAACCACTCGAAGGTTTTTTCTATGAAGAAGAACTTTCTAGAGTACAAAAAGATTTGAATACAGAATCATTTCAAATAGATAAGATTCTTAAAACTAAAGGTAAAGGGAAAAACAAAAAATATTTTGTAACTTGGAAAGGTTATCCCGATAAATTTATTTCCTGGGTTTCAGCAAACAATTTAAAAAAGATATAATGAGAGAACAATTTTATATAGTATTATCTAGTAACAACAGCATGTATGTGTTTCCTGAAAATAAAACAAGACATTTTATAACACAGCTACCTCAAAATATTTATTTACACGGTGAGTGGTCTGTAGCTCTATGTGAGATTCAGATACCCCACACATTTCAACATATTTCGCTCGATAACTATGAGGGTATGGTCTGTGTAAAAACAACTGAGTCGTTTTCACCACATGATTTGAGACACGAATCAATAGAAAATGATGTTATTGCACACTTATCTCCAGGAATTTACGCAGATATGGAAAATCTTTTACAAGAAATAAATAATTTACCTAACATAAAAAATCACTTACAATTCAAAGCACAACGTGGAGGGTTTATAGAAATTGAACGAACTTGCCAGGATATTTGTGACACGAGTTTTCATAGTTTAATTTTGTCTGAAAAACTCTTGAGAATTATTGGCTTTGAAAATCATAATCTTGAAAAAATTAGAGATACAGTTATCGGTCAAAGACCTGCCGATGTTATTAGCGGTTTACCATCAATAATAAGAGTGTATAGTGATATTTGTGAACCTTACATTACAGGTGATGTACACACACCTCTTTTACGCATAGTTCCTCTTAATATGAACGAGTATAAATATGGTAGCATTGAGATTAAAAACTTTATAACGCCAATGTATATTCCATTGTTATCTACGTCATTTCAATCGATCACAATAGATATAAAGGACCAAGATGGAAACCCTATAGCATTTCGATTACGGTACGTTGACAGTAACACTTCATTTTAAGAGAACAGCATAAGATGGGTTATTTTGAAACAATTTATGATAACCAAGAAGCTTTTTAAAAGGTGTCTATCGTAGTGTTTTACCGTTTGTAAAAAAAGGTGGTAAGGCTCTAGGAAAAGCTGTTGGTAAAGAGGCTTTACGAACAGGTGTAAATATTTTAGATGACATTACACATGAAAAACCTTTTAAAGAATCTTTTCGCAATAATATTCGAGAATCAGGAAAGAATCTCAAAAGAAAAGCCGATGAAAAATTGGATAATCTGATAAGTGGCTCAGGATATAAAACTAAGCGTCGGGCCCAGAAACAACAGTTGACTAAGAACTCTGATGCCGTTAACACCAAAAGTAGAAAACCTTCCAAAGTTAAACCAAATAAAAAATTTGGTATTAAAAAAAACACTGTAAAAATAAAAGGAAAACTTTCAAAGAAAAACGTACTACACGAGATATTTTTGAAGAATAATGGCTTTTCTGCATAGTGGTTCGTGTGCATGTCTTAAATCTGAAGTGAATTTATTTAGTGTACCCCCTACTCAAACAACGATTGAAAATTAAAATTATGTTCAATATAAGCCAATATCTTCGCTAACTGAAGGGTCGCCAATAGAGTTTTCTATACCGGGAACTAGTGAATATATCGACCTTGCACATACTCTGCTTAGCGTTCGTGTAACTATCGCAACAGTAACACCTCCTGAAACCATAGATAAAAATACCTTGAAAAATGTTGGTCCTGTAAATAATTTTATGCACTCGATATTTAATCAAGTTGATGTGTTTTTTAATCAAAAACCTGTTTCCCCGCCCAATAACGCCTACGCTTATCGATCATACGTTGAAACTTTATTAAACTATAGTTCTGCAGCTAAAAAATCTCATCTCACCAGTGCACTATGGTACACCGACACTCCTGGAAAAATGGATGCTACAGATGACGAAAACGAGGGTCTTACAAACCGCCGAATCCTTATAGGCGATGAGAAAAACATAGATATGATTGGGTATTTACATTGTGATGTTTTCAATCAAGACAAATTATTAATTAATGGTGTCGAAGTACGTGTGCGGCTCGTACGATCACGAGATAGTTTTTGTCTTATGGACCCGACAGGACTCTACATCGCTCGAATCACCGAAGCTGCTCTCTTTGTACGCCGTGTCAGACTTAGTCCAAGAATTATATTGGCTCACGAAAAAGCACTTTCGAAAACAACAGCTAAATATCCCCTCACACGTGTAGAAGTAAAAGCTATTACAATGCATAGTGGTATTCATGGAGAAACATTGGATAATGTCATTTTAGGTCAATTACCAAAAAGAATTATTGTTGGTTTTGTAGAAAATAAAGCTTTTAACGGTGATAAGGGTCTCAATCCATTTAATTTTAAAAATTTCAATATAAATTATTTGTGTCTCTACATTGATGGTGTACAAGTACCGTCTAAACCATTACAACCTGATTTTAAAACGAATAATATGTATGTTGATGCATATCATACTTTATTTTCTGGTACAGGTATACATTATTTAAATGAGGGTAATTCTATTTCACGCGAAGCTTATGCCAATGGATATTGCCTTTTCGCTTTCGATTTAACACCTGATTTATCAGCAAATCAAGACACATTGGAATCTAGTAAAACATGGTAGTGTGAGATTTCATGTTCGTTTTGATGATCCGTTAAGCAGTACAGTAAATTGTATAATTTATGCTGAATATGAAAATATACTTGAGATTGATTCGTCACGTCAAGTTCTCGTGGACTATAGTGGGTGAGATGGTGGGGGAAAGTAGTAGTAGTGGGGGGTAAAGGTTAATGGTTTGGAAATGCTTCTGATATGTGAGTCGTTGATTGGACGTTGATTTGTTCAAAACTATGAAGATGGATATCGTAGTAGATATACAGTGTGTCAAAGATTATAAAAACCGTCCGGTACCAAAAGAAGTGGCAGTTCTTTCATTAAATCAAAATTTCACAGGACATTGGTTTGTTTCTCCGAATAGACAAATAACTGCACTATGTCAAGAGGCTAGAAAAGAAAACGATTGGTTATCACGAAACCATCACGGCTTGGACTGGCTTGATCAAGGTGTTTTCGAAAAAGTCTTGTTCAAAAACCTAGAAGAAATTTGCAAGAGAGCAAACAATATTTATTTTCGTGGTGGCATGAAAGTGGCGATTTTACGAAAAATCACTACACGACATATTATAAATTTAGAGTTTGAGGAAGATTGTCCACCATTTCACAAACTTACAGCATCTGGCAATTACTGCATGCAACATTCTTTAAAATACGGTTTTTCAAAGTTTAGTTGTGCTTTGAATAACGCCTCTAAGTTAAAAACGTGGCTGAAAACACGTGGTAAAACTGAAGCTGTTGGTGAAGAGTTTATCTTTGAACCACCTATTAACCTCTGTGATGAACAATATACAAATTCAACGGATTTTATCTCGAATTCCTACTCACGCTGCGGGGGTCTTTGCGGCAGATCAAATTCCCCTGGTCTGGTCGAGACCGACAGCTTATATTTTCAACACCCAAAGGCACGATAAACCTGGCTTGCATTGGGGTGGCAATTTACGTCAATAAAAACGGTGATGCCTGGTACTTTGATAGTTTTGGTGTACCTCCTTACATACCCGATCATATAAACCGTATTCGGAGAAATGTTAGAAAATTTCGATGGAATTCACGACAACTACAAAGTGAAACTTCAGATACATGTGGTTATTTTTGTCTCATGTTTTTACATTACATGTCTGTGGGCCTTGGAATTGGACATTTTCTCGAAAACTTTTCTTGTAACTTACACAAAAATGATCAAATTGTTAGAAATTATGTTTCAAAATTGTATAGGGGCACATTTCCCCACTACCATTACCAACCCCTCCACTACTAACACATCCCGCTACTATCCTACCCTTCCAATAGAAAACCCCTCCACCATCCGAATGAATAGTATAAAAAAGAGCGTCTACCACAACCTATTGATTAGTTCACACGATCACTCCTGCTGAAAATAATACACAAGAATGGCTCGTCAAGGCAAGCGTAAATACAAGGCAATGGCAGGTCAAGAAAGTGTTCCCAAATATCATTGTCGTCATCAACTGTTGCCAATGGTGTACGGACTAAACAAATCTTATACTAAGAAAATTACAATTGGCCTAGAAAATAAGGAAATTGGTGGTGAATTTCTACCTATCATCCGTCTTAGTGGTGACAACTTTGTTGGTATATCATTTACTATGTCTGACTGGCGTTTATTTGAAGAAATTTTTCCAGTTATTGATAAGTTCTTTGAAACTGAAGATGGTGATATGCTGGATAAAAAGATGCCCTTTAGCCGTTTTAGCATAAGGCTTATTATGAGTTATAGCGACAAGGCAATTGAACTTGTAGAAGAAGAAGATTCACAGACGTCAGGTGATCAAACACCAAAGAAACAGTACCGGCGTAGTTTAGTATTTAAAAAAGTTTCTTTTGATAGATTAAAAATATTAAAACATTGTATACGTGTGAGAGTGAGATTTTTATTAGATGTAACATGTAACATAGAATATATTATTAATACACTTCGTCATTATTTCAAAGAAAAATTGCAAGAATCGCAATCATCACAATATACACATTTTTCTAAGGATGATTTATTAACTTATGTGGAAAAATTCGGCATACCTGATTCTGATAAAGTTTATGATGAAATAATGATTAAAAAAAATGATATACCGATATCAATACCCATTCATGACGTTATGTCTTTAATATATGAGCTTGTATCATTACATTTAGAAAATATTATATTTTTAATGAATAAAAAGATTTAAATGTATCAAACTTGTGTTTACTTACCTTTCATACTCCTATCCTAAAATACCACTTAGTTTCTTACAGATAGAGCTTAATATTATAGAGTTCAATTGTAAAGTTAAATTTTAAATCATAGAGTTCAATATTATATAAATTTTAAAAGTTCAAGTTATATTTTAAATTTTGAAATCATAGAGTTAAGTTTAAATCATAATTTTAAATTTTGAAATCATAGAGTTAAGTTTAAATCATAATTTTGAATTTTGAATATTGTGGCACCATGGGGCAGACACACAAACCCCCATCACCACACACTGGTGGGTGGGGGAGGGGATGTATAATACCCCCTCCACCAGGGCGTGGTGGTGGGGGGTTTGTTTGTCTGCCCCATGGTGTCACAATAACTACTCTCAGGGACAAAGTTTTGATTATGTAGGGTTATACATCAAAAGGCAATTATTCTCACACGGTCAATTATAGGTTGCTTTATCACGATGTAGAAATCCAGATAACATATATATATAAAATAATTTAGAAAATTCATTAGAAATTGAAAATATTGTTTGGGAAGAAATTCTTGACAATTAAAAAAAAACAATTAGTTATATAAGTAAATATGTATATATATTTATTGCATATATTTATTAAAAAATATATTCATATATATTCAAAAACCAAATTTCTCAATATAAAATATACGCAATAAAAGTATAAAATGAAGCAGAAATTATTTGAATGATAAGAGATTTTAATAATTAGCTAAATGAAAATTGTATATAAAATTTAATTAAGTTTCGATTTGATCCATATAAAAATACGAATAAAATCAAAGAAAAGATTTTTAAATCAAAATTTTTAAAGTGATTATGCTCTTATATTTTCAAAAAACAAATTTCACAATATAAAATATACGCAATAATAGTATAAAATAAATGAGGAATTGTTTAAACGATATTATAAGAGATCTATATCAATAGCTAAATGAAATCGGTATATGAAATTTATTTAAGTTTCAGTTTATACATAAAATAATAAAAATAAAATACAACAAAAGATTTTTTAATCAAAATTGATAGCGTAAATGTACTCTTATATATTCAGAAAAATCACTACCTTGAAAATAAATACGTTCAAAGTCGTCAAGGTCTTATTGTCTAAAGTTGGGGGGTTGACGAGCGGAGCGAGTAGGGGGCGCAGCCCCCCTAGTATATATACACTTTATGCGGTATATAATTATATATAGATTTAGAAATTATTGATAGAGCTTTAAGAGATTTATGTACAAACAATTTACCTTTTGGGGGAAAACTAATAATTTTAGGAGGGGATTTTCGACAAATACTCCTAGTAATGAAAAACGGATTTAGAACTGCTATAATTGAAGACACTATTAAATATTCTGAACTTTGGCATTTATTTAAAATTTTCAAATTAAAACACAATATTCGTTCTCAGAATAATGAATTCTCAAAATTATTATTACAAATCGGAGACGGTAATATAAATCCTTTTATAATACCTAATAATTGAAGAACTAACGATGTTTGCTTACAAATTTATAAAAATATTAATAAAATAAATGATTATGATCGTCTTATTTTAGCACCTCATAATGAAGACATTAAATTTTTGAATAAAAAATTTTTAATGTTATTAAATGGTGATAAGAAGACTTATTATAGTACAGATTATGCGACTCATAAAGGTGTTGATGAAAGTGATGCCAACATTCATCTACTTTTTCCAATAGAAACAATAAACAATATTAATGAAGGTTTGCCACCTCATAAATTAGATTTAAAAATTAATGCTATTGTTATGTTAATTAGAAATTTGAGTATACACGAAGGTTTGTGTAATGGTAATAGACTTAAAATAACCAAATTATTTAGATATAATATTGAAGCAGAAATATTAACAGGAGAAAAAGGAGGTAATAGATTTTTTATTCCAAGAATTACATTAAATACAGGAGAATCTTCTTCATTACCGTTTATTCTTTATAAAAAAGTTTCCATTAACATTAGCATTTTGCATGACCATTAATAAATCTCAGGGACAAAGTTTTAATTACGTAGAGTTATACATCAAAAGGCAATTATTCTCACACGGTCAATTATATGTTGCTTTACCACGATGTAGAAATCCAGATAACATATATATGAGAGCGTCCAGCAGAAACGGGCCACCGAGCGCGCGCGGTGCCTTTTTTCGCGTAAAAGGCGCTCTGTTTAACTCGTTCATAATCGTATGCTGCGTCTTTGAAAAAGAAACCAAGGACCTATATCGATAGATTTTTTCCTGCTCTTTCCAATGGTGCCATTGTTTTTATTGCGAAATGCTTTCTTCCGGACGAAAACTCGAGTTGAATATTGAAGGTCATTTTTCTCAAAGTATATCAGGTTTTTTTTCCAAATAAACTACACCATTGGAAAGTACAACTCTTAAGCTTCAAAATCCTATCTTGGAGAAGTTGGAGAAATAAAGGGTTTAAAAGTAACAATATGAAAAAGACAGCGCCGAGGGTCCGCGCGAGCCCCTCGCGCCCGTGCGTACGGCACGTTTAAGTGCACGCTCTATTCAATTCGCTAATAATCGTGTACCAAGTCTCTGGAAAAAGAACTGAGGACGTATATCGATAGATTTTTTCCTGCTCTTTCCAATGGTGCTATTATTTTTATTCCGAAATGCACGAGAAAGTTTACGGAAAGTATCCGACAATTATATATTGACGCCCCAAGATTTATACAAATGGGCAACTGAGTATTTCAAAAATATTGAGTGCTTTTTTTCATCAAAAGACGATTACTTAAAGGCTACAGAAAAGCTACAAAACAGGTTAGCCTCAGCTAAGACAATACCTGGAACTCAATTGTTTCATTGTATTAAATTATTAAATGATGCCAAAAAGTTAGAACTTAAAAGATTTTCAGCGTCAGAAGATTCTCAATTATATCCACCGATCAAAAAAGAAAAAGTACTTAAGACTCAAACAAAGAAAGAAGCGGATGTTGCAAAAAGGACAATTCTTATAAAATCAAAAAAATGTAAAAAAATTAGAATTTAAAGGAAAATGTAATATTGTTATGCCAGATTAAACAATCTATAAGGTTATTTTAAATTTCTATTTCACTGCTTTCAGTGCCTTCATGGATATTTTTATGTTTAATATATTATGTTTTTCAAATTTTGTTATATAAATGAACAAAGTTCATTGTAATATTATACTAACTGTTACAACTAGATCCACATCGCGTGTATTAATCCGCCCTTGAGCATAGCGTAAAAAGTTCGGGCAGCCGCTGTCTTCTTGATCTTACTATTTTTGAACTTTTCATGTTTCAACTTAAAAATATAATATTTTATAGTTTAAGACTTGTACTTTTGAAGAATATAATTCATTTTGAAGAAAAGACTGATATTTTATTGGAAAAATAGAGTTTAAACATTCAAATGGAATTTTCAACTAGAAGGAAGTATTTCGGAATAAAAATAATAGCACCATTGGAAAGAGCAGGAAAAAATCTATCGATATATGTCCTTAGTTCTTTTTTCAGAAACTTGGTACACGATTATTAGCGAATTGAATAGAGCGTGCACTTAAACGTGCCGTACGCACGGGCGCGAGGGGCTCGCGCGGACCCTCGGCGCTGTCTTTTTCATGTTGTTACTTTTAAACCCTTTATTTATCCAACTTCTCCAAGATAGGGTTTTGAAGATTAAGAGTTGTACTTTCCAAAGGTGTAGTTTATTTTGAAAAATAACATGATATACTTTGAGAAAAATGGCCTTCAATATTCAACTCGAGTTTTCGTCCGGAAGAGCAGGAAAAAATCTATCGATATAGGTCCTTGGTTTTTTTTTCAAAGACGCAGCATACGATCATGAACGAGTTAAACAGAGCGCCTTTTACGCGAGAAAAGGCACCGCGCGCGCTCTGTGGCCCGTTTCTGCTGGACGCTCCAATATTAGAAACAAATAAAGCTATAAATTAAATGTAAAAAGGCCTATCTAGTACAGGAAACGAGATATCTATCCCAAATTTGGCAGAGTTACTCTAGCCGAACGACAGAATACATGTGCCAGGAGCCGCAAGGGCACGCGCATAAATAAATAAATTATAAACAAATAAAGCTGCAAATTAAATATAAAAATGCCCGTTTAATACAGGAAACGAGATATCCCTCACAAATTTGGCAGAGGTACTCTTGTCGACCTACAGAATACATGTGTCAAGAGCCGTAAGGGGACGCCGATATATAAACAAATTATAAACCAATAAAGCTGTAAATTAAATGTAAAAAGGCCTATCCAGTACTGGAAACGAGATATATAAGTAATTATGTGTGTGTGTGTGTGTATATATATATATATATATATATATATATATATATATATATATATATATATATATATATATATATATATATATATTGCATATATTTATTAAAAAATACGTTCATATATATTCAAAAACCAAATTTCTCAATATAAAATATACGAAATAAAAGTATAAAATAAAGGAGAAATTATTTGAATGATAAGAGATTTTAATAATTAGATAAATGAAATTGGATATAAAATTTAATTAAGTTTCGATTTGATCCATATAAAAATACAAATAAAATCAAAGAAAAGATTTTTATATAAAAAATTTTAAAGTGATTATGCTCTTATATTTTCAAAAAACAAATTTCACAATATAAAATATACGCACTAATAGTATAAAATAAATGAGGAATTGTTTAAACGATATTATAAGAGATCTATATCAATAGCTAAATGAAATCGGTATATGAAATTTATTTAAGGTTCAGTTTATACATAAAATAATAAAAATAAAATACAACAAAAGATTTTTACATCAAAATTGATAGCGTAAATGTACTCTTATATATTCAAAAAAATCACTACCTTGAAAATAAATAGGTTCAAAGTCTTCTAGGTCCTATTTTTCAAAGATGGGGGGTTGATGAGCGGAGCGAGTAGGGGGCGCAGCCCCCCTAGTCTATGTATAAATATACATATATTATTCAAACCCGTAACTTTGAGGATCTAGAGTTTCTTTCGCCAGAGTCTTGCGCGCTTGACTAAAGAAATAATCCCCTCTCTGAGTAGAAGGTACTAATATAGATCCTCAAAAGTACCATTTCGTACCTATGGCACTTTGAGGATAATCCTCAAAGTGCCGATAAATCCTCAAAGTATCGGTATGTTGCTAAATAGAATCCTCAAAGGATGCAAAAGATATCTACCTATATTATATAGATGTTAGTGTTGTTTTTGAACATCAGCCCTCCCTCATCCCCCCGCACACCACCGTCCACCCTTCCTCCGCCCCCCCCTCAGCCGCCATTAAAATAACGTAAAAATCAGCGTATTTCTGAGTTTTTTTATATTAAAATAGCCTCTGACCCCCCCCCCTCCCTCAACGCCCATCAGGCGCCCCTCCGCCTCCCTCCCTCGACCGCCCCCTCTTACCGCCCTGATATTAATTTTTTCTTTAATCGTATTTATCATGTCGGTATACATACGACAAAGAACTTTTTTTCTCACACCACGCGTATAATATTCTGTTTTCACATTGACGTCAGGGAGTCTCGCTTCGCTCCGGCCGTAAATAATTATAAACGGCACTAATCATCGGAAAAAAATAGACATACGAGCATAGGCTTCGCAGTATCTAGGAATGAGGTTATGTGACGTTTTCGACCCTGAAATTAAAGATTAAGCACAAATAACTTTCTGTAAGGTATATGGGAAAATTGTACATTGTCTCCAAACAATGAGGACCATTGATATATTTTTTAACACAAATAAGCCTATTTTTCCACGCCACCCAAGAGGTAGATAGATAGGCGCACTTTTTTTATAGAGGTTTCCCTTTTCTTACTATCTTTGAATTCATTTCCCATTAAATATTTCATTGTTTTTTCATAAGAAAAAGTTGGTAAAAAATGGCCTATTCCTCTGTTAAAAAGAAAATGTAAAATTTTCAAGTATTACTTTTGTTCTATTAAATAAACATATGTTATATATTTAAACATTTTTATAGTTATTTAATTAACATAACTTTTAAGCTTGAAAGTCATTCAAAGCTTTTGAAATTCATATTCATTTCAAAGGTCGTTCAAAATATGACGCTAAAAATATTAATTATGAAGGTCGCTGAAAGCAGACCAAAACTTAAATCGAAACCGTTGTTGAACTCTGAAAGTAGATCGATTTTGAAGGTTAAGCAAAAGATCAGTTTATTAATTTTATAAAGGTTGTTGAAAGTTAATCAATTTTGGAGGTCTGATAGCAGACCGATTTTGAAGGTCGTTGATAGCAGACCGATTTTGAAGATCGCTGATAGCACACCAATTTTTGAAAGATAATCAATTTTGGAGGTCTGATAGCAGACCGATTTTGAAGGTCGCTGATAGCAGACCAATTTTTGAAATTTAATCAATTTTCGAGGTCCGATAGCAGACCGATTTTGAAGGTCGCTGATAGCAGACAAATTTTTGAAAGTTAATCAATTTTGGAGGTCTGATAGCAGGCCGATTTTGGAGGTCGCTGGTAGCAGACCAATTTTTGAAAGTTAGTCAATTTTAGAGGTCTAATAGCAGACCGATTTTGAAGGTCGTTGATAGTAGAATAAAATGTTCAGCAGTATTTTGGAAAGAAGAAAAATATAAGTCTAATTGTTGTAATAATGGTACAATAATACTTTCACCTTTAAGTGATTATAATAAAACATTGAAAGAAATGTTATTACATGATCAAATATTCAGATATTTAATACGATATTATAATAATTTATTTTGTTTTGCAACCTTTAATGCTAACGTCGAACATGAAAAGAAAAAAGGAATTTATAATTTAAAAATTCAAGGACAAATTTGTCACATTACGCCGATCACTTTATTACCTATCGGTAAAGATGAACCTTGTTGTGGACAATTATATATTTATGATAATGTACCAGCACTTGAACGAAGGTTAAAAAAAATCAAGACTTAAGTGATGAACATATACGAATATTAATTGAAATATTAAACCGTAATCCATACGCAAAAAATTATAAACATTTATATCAAATATCAAATTTAAAAAATTACCCAAATTATAAATTGTATTTCGTCCGTAAAAATAATAATCAAAAGCATAGATATAATGCTCCTGTAACATCTGAATGTGGAGCAATAATAGTATCGAAAAATGAAATTCCAGAAAATTACGATATATGTGTATATCCTAAAAACATTCCTGATAATGAACATAAAAATACATATATTAATAAATTATCGCATCATATTGATCCTATGGTGTTCCCAATATTATTTCCTTTAGGAGATTTAGGTTGGAGAATGTTGGTTACACTAAAAGAACAACAGCTCCAGAAAAGGAACATCTTACTATCCTACAATATTATTCATATAGATAAGCTTATCGACCAAATGGTAAATTTAGTCCATTATTATATTGTGGAAGATTAACACAACAATTTTTTTTACATGCATACGTTATGATGGAAAGTAAAAGAATGAATTTTTTTTTAAATAATCAAAAAAAATTAAGAGTCGAATGTTATCAAGGTTTATTAGGTCATGTAATGAATAATGCTTCTAATATTTCTAATAACTTTGAAAATAAAGAAAGATTAGGAAATATTTTTATACTACTAGCCACTTACATTGGTAGTCCGAGATATATGCAACAGCATTATCAAGATGCAATGGCTATTATGAGAAATACTGGGAGACTTGACTTATTTATAACAGTAACATGTAATCCTAAGTGGCAAGAACTAAAAGAAGTTATGCAAAAATTTCCTGTAAGGACTACACCAAATGATGTTCCAAATATAGCAGTTAGATTATTTCATAGAAAATTAATGTCATTATTAGATGACATAAAAGAAAATAAAATATTTGGAGATATTATATCATATATTTATACAATAAATATAATAATATTTATACGATAAATATATATCAGCAGAAATTCCAGACAAAAATGAAGATGAAAACTTACAAAAATTAGTAATTAAACACATGCTCCATGGTCCGCATACACATAGTTCTCCTTGTTGTATAAAAGATAAAAGTATATGTAAAAAAAATTTTCCTAAATCATTTACAAATTATACAAAATTTAAAAAGAATGGTTATCCAGAATATAAACGAAGAAATAATACCTCAGAAAATTTTACGTATAAAGCAAAAAATAACAGTCAATTAATCTCAGTAGATAATTCTATGGTAGTACCTTATAATAGTTTTTTATTAAAAAAATATAAGTGTCACATTAATGTAGAATATTGCGCCAATATTCAAAGCATAAAATATATATTTGATTACATACATAAAGGTGGAGATAGAGCATTATGTAAATTAAAAAAAGTTAATGATACCAATGATGGTAATATATATGACGAAATTACTCAATTTCTTGATGGAAGTTTTTTAAGTCCAATGGAAGCAGCTTGGCGATTGGAAAAATTTCCTTTATGTGGTAGAAAACATACAGTAATAAGTCTATCAGTTCATACAGAAAATCAACAAAGAATTATTTTTGAAGAAAATAACGAGACTGAAGCTTTAGAAAATTATAAAACAAGATTAACAGCACGGTTTGATTTAAATAAAAAAGATAATTATGCAAGGAATATAAAATATGTTAATATAGCTAAATATTACAACTTTAAAAATAAATGTTGGATAAAACGAAAACGAAATCAAGAAAATCATATAATAGGTCGTTTAAATATTGTTTCTCCAAAGGATTTTGAACGATTTTATTTAAAATTAATTTTAAATCGTGTTAAAGGTGCAATTTCGTTTCAAGATTTACGAACGTATGAAAAAATTACATATAACACATACAGAGAAACTGCAATAAAAATGGGTTTAGTTGATGATGACTTACAAATAAAAAATATTTTTAAAGAAGCTTGTGACGTTATGTTAGGATATCAACTACGTCAATTTTTTGCTTGGTATTTACTATCTGAAAATATTAATGGTAATAATATTTGGAAGGAATTTAATAACTTTTTCATAGAAGATTTTAAAGATGATAAATTAAACAATGCCCTCATACAAATACATCAAATTATATCATTAAATGAAAAATCATGTATATATTTTGGATTGCCTGAACCAAATAAAATCTTAAAAGTTGAATGTAATGAAGTTAATAAGACTGAAATTTTATTCTGTGAAGAAATGATTAGTAACATGTATACTCAACTAAATTTAGAACAAAAGTATATTTTTGAGAAATTATTAAATAATGAACATAAGATTCATTTTATAGACGGTGGTTCAGGTAAAACATTTTATACAAAACATTAATTTTTTACTTTTTGTCTAAAGAAAAAAAATGTTATCAATGGCTTGGACTGGTATTGCGTCAATACTATTACCAATAGGAATGACAAGTCATAAAACATTTAAATTATCTTCAGATTTAGAAAGTATAGAAAGTGCATTTTCAAAATTAGACTCTGATAAGAAAAAACTACGGGAAATAGATGCAATGATTTGGGACGAAGCATCAATGATACCAAAAAAAGGTTTAGACATTGTAGATAAAACATTAAGAGATGTTTATAATAATAATTTACCATTTGGGGGAAATTAATTGTATTAGGAGGAGATTTTCGGAAAATTCTTCCAGTTATTAAAAACGGTTGTAAAAACACAATTATACAAGAAACAATAAAATATTCAGATATTTGGGCACTTTTCAATATAATGAAGTTAAAAAAAATATTCGTTCTAACAATGAAGAATTCGCTTCATTTTTATTAGATATTGAAGAGGGAACAATTAATCCACTCAAAGTACCAAACAGTTGGAAAACTGACGATGTTTGTTTGCAAATATATAAAGATATAAATTATAATTTATCTATTAATAGTGTCATTTTAACGTCTCATAATGAAGATTCAACTATTCTGAATCATAAAATATTAAAATTGATCGATAGTGATGAAATAACTTATTATAGTATAGATACTGCTATATATAAAGGCGTTGATCTATCAGATGCTAATATTTACATAAATTTTCCTATTGAATATTTGCATAATATTCGTGAAGGTTTACCTCCACATAAATTAAATCTTAAAATTAATGCGATAGTAATGTTAATAAGAAACTTAAATATAAACGATGACTTATGCAATGGAACGCGATTAAAAATAATTAGACTATTTAAATACAATGTAGAAGCTGAAATAATAACAGGTGAAAAATCAGGAAATAAAGTTTTTATACCGAGAATGCAGAATCGTCTTTATTACCATTTATAGTTAACAGAAAACAATTTCCTATCCTCTTAGCTTTTTGTAGGACAATAAATAAATCACAAGGACAAAGTTTTGATGCTATAGGTATTTATATTAGAAAACCATTGTTTTGACATGGACAATTATATGTTTCACTATGTAGATGTAGGAATCCTAATAATATATTTATTCAAAATGATTCGGAAAATACAAAGGGAATTATCAATATTGTGTGGAAAGAAATTTTTGATGAACAATTATAATTATTCTTATATTTATTATGTAATAAAATTACAAATTATTTTTTATAATATTTATATTAATTCAAAGTATATTAAATTAAAAAACATGGCAGACAAAGATGATGTAAAACCAATACCATTACGTTGGGATCCAAAAGAAAAAAATTTATAGAAGTTCACACCATTGAACAAGCTCAAATTTTAGACGATTTAAATAAACAGTTGTTAGAACATGACCACGAGGACAATAATTATATGAAAAATTTAATAGATGAATACAATAATCATTTAAACAAAAATAAAACAGAATTTCCAGTATTATGGGATCCAGAAAAAAAAAATATGTAGACGTGTATACATTGGAAGAAGAAACTCGACTGTCCGAATTAAATACAAAAATAGAAGAAAATATAAAAGAAACAAATAAGTATAATGAATATTTAGAGGAGTCATTGAAAGAATATAATTTAAATTATATAAAAAATCTAATTGAAAGTCTTAGTAGATAACTGGTCTGCTTTCAGCGACCTTCAAAATTAGTCTACTTTTATTGACTTTTAAATTAAAAAAAAAATGTATTAAAAAATGTCTTAATTGGTCTGCTATCAACAACACTATTAAAAAATATTTTTAAAATCGGTCTGCTATCAGCGACCTTTAAAATTAGTCTCCTATCAACGATCTTCAAAACCAGTCTGTTATAGCGACCTTTAAGATCGGTCTGCTATCAGCGACCTTCAAAATCGGCCTGCTATCAATGACCTTCAAAATCGGTCTGCTATCAGACCTCCAAAATTGATTAACTGTCAAAAATCGGTCTGCTATCAGCGTCCTTCAAAATCGGTCTGCTATCAGCGATCTTCAAAATAGGTATGACATATATATGTCAGTATTCAGACCTCCAAAATAGATTAACTTTCAACAACCTTTAAAATTAATATATTTTCAATGACTTACAAACTGATCTTTTGCTTAACCTTCAAAATCGATCTACTTTTAGAATTCAACAACGGTTTCGATTTAAGTTTCAGTCTGCTTTCAGCGACCTTCATAATTAATATTTTTAGCGTCATACTTTGAGCGACCTTTGAAATCAATATGAAGTTCAAAAGCTTTGAATGACTTTCAAGTTTAAAATTTATGTTATTTAAATAACTATAAAAATGTTTGAAAATATAACATATGTTTATTTAATAGAATAAAAGTAATACTTAAAAATTATACAGTATTTTAACAGAGGAATAGGCCTTTTTTTACTAACTTTTTATTACAAAAACAAAAAATGAAATATATTTAATGGAAAATGAATTCAAAGATAGTAAAAAAAGGGAAACCTCTATAAAAAAAGGCTCCTACCTATCTACCTCTTGGGTGGCGTGGAAAAGATAGACTTTTTATATATTTTATATATTAATTGAGTCTCTGTCACTGTTCAGCCCATATATTACCTTTACGTAGAGATATACAATATCCTCATATGTGGTACAAAAATTATTTGTGCTTATCCATAATTTCAGGACCAAGCGAAGCGAAGGCACAACTCGCGTGCGTTCGTGGTCCTCATTAATACCGAAGGCAATATACAATTTTTCCACATAACGTACAGAAAGTTATTTGTACTTAATCTTTGATTTCAGGGTCGAAAACGTCACATAACCTCACTCCTAGAAACTGTGATGCCTATGCTCGTACGTTAAATATTTTTTAGATAAAGACTTATGATCCTTACTTTTTTTTTAATAATATCTATATAATAATCTCTACTATTTTTTTTTTAATTTTAGAATAAAAACTGATAAATAAAAGGTCCACTTACTAATGAGGGGTTGGCGAGCGGAGCGAGCAGGGGGGATACCCCCCTAGTATCTATCTATATATATATATAAATATATATATATATATATATATATATATATATATATATATATATATATATATATATATATATATAAGGTGTCTCATTTTAATCTATGCAGCCAAATATCTCCGAATACAGGCTAGATACAGAAAAATGGTTCAGATGAAAATTGTTCGTGACGATGGGGGTCAACTTTTGGTCACCTTCAATTTGACCTTGAGATCATTTTTCAAGGTCATTTCAAAGTCAAGATCATTTTTTCAAATTAGAACCCCTATTTCTGACATCGGAATCGGGTACAGCGGGAAATTTTACGTCCAAAACCGTTCTTTAAACTTTTTTTTGTGATCTCCACAAGGTTGAATCAAGGTCAAATGCTTAAAAATTGGTCAGAACGCGAAATTTCATAGTTGTCTCAAGCAGAACAAGCCTTGATAAACCCAACCAATTAAGAAATTTTTGTGGTTGCCAATTGTGACTAGGGGGGCTGCGCCCCCCCCCCCCCCCCCCACCGCCACACACCTGCTCCTCGCTTAGCTCGTCGCCCGCCCCTCCCTATGTAAAAACTTGGTTTTTACATAATAGGCACGACCGCAATACTGAGGAGAACCTTGTATTTTTATAAAAGCGAAAATTGATTCATAATGTCATTACGAAGGGCAATGCACCCATGATTTTGCATACTATTAAAAAAAAAAATAGTTTTTGTTACCATATGGCAAACAGTAAAGCTAATAAGCGAAAAATTTACCGTCTAAAAAACATTAGTGACCGTCTCTTTCAGACATGTTACCGCTCAATGGTTATCAAGTCATGTCATATTGTTCGTGTATAACTTATTACGTATAATATATAGATGTTTATGCAAAGTGATGACAATGCGAGCTTGAGTTTACGCAATTCGCAATAATCGCAATAAACGATATAAAAATGACAAAATCATATATTCACATGGGTAACGTGTATGGCATCGCCAATCACGTGATGGCGGTGACACTGCTGGCTTGTTGGCTTTACCCATCTGAGTGTGCGCGCATGCGCATGCGCTGCAGCTCACCTGCTCGTCTCGTCTGGCTCGTCAGCTGATAGCTCGTAGCTTCTTTGCGTAAGCGACACGGCGCCACGGATGATGCGAGAAAAAGGCTGGGCCGAACTTCTAGTGAAAAAGTTTCAGAGTGGAGTGAACACAAGAAAGCTGCCTACTACGTACGTATTATCGCTACAGTGCTTCGCTTCCTACCTGGCTCTCACCCGCACCATGTCAACCATGTGCGCACGGCAGTCCGGCAGACGGCAGTCATCAATGTTTATATCTGCAGTCACTGTGTCTCCTAAATTGCTGTATGGATCAATGTTGATGTTGGTCGAGTTCAGCTAATTAAGTTGTGGTTTTGTCCTTGAGTAAGTATTATTTCAATAATACTAGCTCCTTTCTAATCTTGCAGGGTTTTCATCTTTTTTTCACAAGGCCATTTTGTTAAACTTTGAGCAAGGGTCAAGGTAGTCTTAGTTGGAAGTGCACATGAGCTTTATCGACTTTCAATTATACAAATACCTTTCCTTTCTCTGAAAATATCTTCAGCTTCACAAACGTCACCATATCATGCATGCTGAGGGATTATATACCATGTTTCAGATCTAAATAATCAGCAAGTGTGGAGTTACAGCATTTTCTGTGTGCTTTTAGAGGAAATTATTAAGAAAGAAAAGTAATTTCCTCCAATTTGGCTGATTGAGTATATCTGAAACTTAATGTACAATGCCTCAGCATGCATTGCATTGTGTATGAACATTCTTGTAAACCTTGAGAAAGGGTGAGGAGGTTTTAATTGAGAATACACATGCGCTTTCTCGACTTTTGAGTGCAATGATCCCTTTCCATTCCTTACAAGTATCTTCAACTTTCTGTACATGATGGAATACATGCTGAAGGACAGTATATCAAGTTTGAGATCTACATAATCAGCAAGTCTGGAGATATTGCAATTTCTGTGTCTTTTTCAAAAAATTTTTGAGAAAAATGTCATTTTCTCCGTACCGGCTGATTGAGTCGATCTGAAATTGCATACACAATCCCTCTGTATGTATTGTATTGTGTGTGAACATTCTGGTAAACTTTAAGTGAGGGTGAGGAGGTCTTAGTTGAGAATACACATTCGCTTTCTCGACTTCTGAGTGCAAAGATCCCTTTCCATTCCCTACAAGTATCTTCAACTTTCTATACATGCTGGAATACATGCTGAGAGACAGTATATCAAGTTTGAGATCTACATAATCAGCAAGTCTGGAGATATTGCAATTTCTGTGTCTTTTTAAAAAAATTTTTATAAAAAATGTCATTTTCTCCATACCGGCTGATTGAGTCGATCTGAAATTGCATACACAATCCCTCTGTATGTATTGTATTGCGTGTGAACATTCTGGTAAACTTTAAGTGCGGGTGAGGAGGTCTTAGTTGAGAATACACATGCCCTTTCTCGACTATTGAATGCAAAGATCCCTTTCCATTCCCTACAAGTATCTTAAACTTTCCATACATGATGGAATACATGCTGAGAGACAGTATAACAAGTTTCAGATCTACATAATCAGTAAGTTTGAAGATATTGTAATTTCTGTGTCTTTTTCAAGAAATTTTTGAGAAAAATCTCATTTTCCCCGTACCAGCTGATTGAGTCGATCTGAAATTGCATACACAATCCCTTTGTATGTATTGTATTGTGTGTGAACATTCTGGTAAACTTTAAGTGAGGGTGAGGAGATCTTAGTTGAGAATACACATGCGCTTTCTCGACTTTTGAGTGCAAAGATCCCTTTCCATTCCCTACAAGTATCTTCAGCTATCTATACATGATGGAATACATGCTGAGGGACAGTATATCAAGATTTAGATATGCATAATCAGCAAGTCTGGAGATATTGCAATTTCTGTGTCTTTTTCAAGAAATTTTTTAGATAAATGTCAATTTCTCCGTACCGGCTGATTGAGTCGATCTGAAATTGCATACACAATCCCTCTGTATGTATTGTATTGTGTGTGAACATTCTGGTAAACTTTAAGTGAGGGTGAGGAGGTCTTAGTTGAGAATACACATGCGCTTTCTCGACTTTTGAGTGCAAAGATCCCTTTCAATTCTCTCAACATATCTTGGTAAATATATAGTGCTATGAATGACCTTATCGACACGCTAACACTATATTGTGAGTAGTTTGCTGTGAGAATGTTTTCTCGTTTACTTTACAGCTAGCATCTATCCTGCAATAATTTTCTGCCCCTTTGACAGGAGTGTGGCTTCTCTGTACTCCCTCCGTTGCCAAGTTATTCTTGTTGTAATTATGTTTTTGGCCTAGAACGAAGAGCTCCTGTAGACGACATCACGCCGTTCTAAACACCTGCAGTTACCGTTTTTTATTGGGACTATATGTTGGATTGATTGACATATTTTATGTGAACATTGACAACCTCCGAACTCGTTGAAAAACTTATCTGGTGAGTAGCTTACTGTAAGAAAGTTTATTGGCTTATACTTCTCAGCTAGTATCTATCCTGCAATAATTTCCTACCCCTTTGACAGGAGTGTGGCTTCTCTGTACTCCCTCCGTTGCTAAGTTATTCTTGTTGTAATTATGTTTTTGTCCTAGGGCGAAGAGTCCCTGCAGAAGACAACACGCTTTCATATAAGTGTTCTTTCCTCGAGGGCGTCATTATATGACCATCATAAAGCAGGAGACTTTCAAAAAAATAGGACCAAATTGGGAACGGCAACTTTGAGAAACTCAACAATGGCACTACAGTGGGTAACCTTGAGTGAAGGGCTTCCTGATGCACACATCTTGGCAGCTTCATTTTTCTATAGATTATCAATGGAAGTTGATCTAGTCTGTATTTATTTTAATTCACTGTGACCACTTTGTGGTCTCTTCTTTGAATAATTATTATTTCAGTAATCTACTGCTTTCAACCATTACTATAGCTTCATTATTTGTTTCAGGGTTTTTATTATCCTTTCAGAAAAAGCAGCAACTATAAGAGGCGACCGGTCAAATTTAACAGATCTATTCCTCATTCATTGATGTGGTTGATATTTACTTTGAGGATATCTTTTCAAACTTCATTTAGAAGAACATAAGAATGATAGAAATCTGCTTTTATAATGCATTTCAGGCATCTTATGTATTTTTAAGCTGATTTTATCTTTTTTTTGTAGGTATAATTTAATAAAAAGAAAGAAATAAGTCATGCAATTTCTCAGATTTAATTCAGGCCACTGCTTGTATATTTTTTATAGAACTGTATTTTTATTTTTTTTATTAAATTACATGTACTGAAGCCGGTTTCTATCATTCTTAGTCTTTTGGATTAAGTACGGACACATCACCTCAAAGTAAATATCGATAACATTGAATGCTCAATACATCTGCTAAATCTGACAAGTGGCTTTTATATTGTAGGAGCCGTATGAATTTTTTTATTAAGTTTTTAATTTTGGTCCGTATACTGTAGTGTAGTGTGAGTGTGTCTGAAACTTCTATACATCTATAGCTTGTTCCGCCATAACAATAATCTGAGTACGTGTAAAAATTGTGAAAAAAGTTATTTCAATCTGTAAAATTTAGTCGAATTGTAGTAGTTAATGAACAATGAGCTTATCCATTAACTACCAGTATTAATTGACTTTTAGAGGTTATAGTGAACTTTTCATAATTCTGACCGGTTTCCAGAATATTTATTTAAGCATACTCTATAAATCTTTCGGACAGGCTCACACTACATGGCCCTTCAGATTTCATAAGAGAAAACCTATTTAATTAATTAGGCTGAAATTTACAACATGAAAAGATAAATTAATCCTGCTCCTGTAATGCTATAAAAGCCACCAGTCAGATTTAGCAGGTGTACTCATGATTCAGTGTTGTCGATGTTTAGTTGGCGTAAATGTGCTTAAGAATAAAAATAATAGAACTCTGCTTCTATAATGTATTTCAGGCATCGTATGTTTTTTTAAGCAAATTTCATCTTTCTAAAAGTAGGTATAATTTAATAAAGAAAATATCCGTGCGATATGTAGTCCATTATTTCACCGTGTTTACCGCAACCTCACGGTGCGATAATGAACTGCTTAGCGCACGGATAGGCGTGACAACGAACTTAAGGCAGACAGTGTTATAAAAAATTGTACGATACTAATGCGTTAAGTAACACATTACACGCCGTGAAAGGATCCTCGCTACGCTCGGGCCTTAACTTTACGCCATGAAATAATGGGCCACTTATCGCATTTGTATCGTAATGTATTAGTACGATAGAATTTTTTATCGATATTTATTCATTAATTAAAAAAACCTCTTTCAATTCATTGGCCCGTAGTTTCCTCAACCTTAATATGTTGATTCCTTTAATTAATATTTAATAACGAAATTTATAAATCTACAACTACAAAGAATTTTGAAGCGATTAAGTCATTGTTACTCCTGTAATCGTTGGATATCTAAAAAACTAACCAACAAAATGAATTAAAACATTACAGATTATATTTATTTATATTATCCATTATCATGATTTTTCTCAAAAAAAATTGACCGTTTAGTTTGGGAGTTATAAGCATCTAAAAAAAAACACGTTATTATTAATAATTTTTTTAGAAAATATAGGTATTTTAATTCTCTTTCGAACGCTACCCATCCGATTCGAATAACTCGATCCTATCATTAAAAAAAAAAAAATCAAAAAGCAGTTTTGAGAAAAATCGAAAATTTGAAAAAAAAAAAACAAAAACACATCGCCCCAATAAAAAAAAAAACGGATTTTGACCGGAAAATGAGACCTGCCCCGTCAAAATTGACCGAGTAGAAATTGAGATCTAGGCGTACACACACACACACACACACACACACACACACACACACACACACACACACACACACACACACACACACAGACATTTTTCAAAAACCATGTATTTTGATTCCTAACATCTTGGAACACAATTATAACATGTTTTTACAACAACTCAAAAATTTAATGTCACAAAGCTTCCTCTAGGAGGAAGCAAAATGTTTAATTGAGAAATAAGAATGCGTTTTTGAATTCGAATTGTCTACTTTAGTAGCAAGCAGGGTCAAACCTTTCTTATTATAATAATTGTTGTAAAATTATATATATTAAGGAAGTCCATACCAACAAATTGTCAATTTCTGTACCAAGATTGATACCTCGATTTTTTTTTCTATCTATTTTATAGTTACAATTTTATTAAAGTAAAATTTCTTTTTTTTTAGTTGGATTAAATAAAGTGTAAATAAATTAAAATAAAATAATTAACTTCTTTAGTAAGGTCGTATTTCAGAAAGAAGTTTATATATATCGCTGTTGATATATATATTTTTTTAATATATCAGTAATTTTATTTCAGGTGGGGGGGCTGCGCCCCTCACACCCCCCTGCGTGGGGGCTTCGCCCCCTACACCCCCACCAGGAGCTCTGCCCCTGGACCCCGCCCTGAATCCCACATCAAACCCGCCATACCTCATTACCTACCAACAACAAACTTTATTGTTTCTTTTATTTTGTTTTATTTAGATGGGACATTTCAACATAATAACTATATCCTCAAGGATTTTCATTCATGGTCACAAAATCATTTCGTAGATTCATTCGTCATCGAATATCAATTAATGTGTGATATCAGGAATATGGTTACGAGTCGTGAGGATGGAATATTATATTTGCTTATTCTTTGGCTCAATTTTATATTTAATCAAAAATTTAATCTTTGTTTTTTAATTTTATTTTTAATGTTTAAACTTGAAGAACTTCTATTAATCACATTGTTAATAGAAGATTAGATTATATACAATATTAACTGCCTGTCTACGACCAAGTTTTAGAAAAAAATAATTTGTTTCTTGGACCAACTTAGAATAATTTTAAGTAAAAAAACATTTAGGGATTTAATCTTTTAATTTTTGTTACTTCAACATCAATTTATATATCTTATTATATATTTTTATTAGTGTTTTAGTTTACATAATATTTGGCATTTTGTAAACAATAGATATTTCTTTTTTTTAAATTATGTTTTCAATGTGTTTATCTCATTTTATAGCACAGTGTGACCTAAGTCCGCACTTAAGTCACGCCTACCCGTGACTTAAGTAGTCGATTATTGCACCGTGAGGTTAGCGCGCGAGCGTAGCGAGTGGACTGATTAAGGTACGTATAGGCGTGACAGCGGACTTAGGTAAACGTACTATATATAAGATATCGTACGATACATGTGACCTCAGTGGCAGTATCGTAATGTGCTATTTTAACATTGTAATTAAATGTAATTTTATATCTTATGATTATATTTTTATAATTATATGATCTTTCGAATGTTATATTGATTTTTCCGATATTATTTAAAGCTATTGCATTGAATAATTCTTTGTCAAATCGAATCATGTTAAATAAGCGAAAATTGAATATGTAAAGTGTCGTATTTATAGGTTTAGATAATCAGGATTGATTGTACATTAAAATATTAATTGGGGAAAAGTTTTGTTTACATGTTATCTATAAATATATCTTTTGCATTCAATATTTTTGTGTAAAGTCAAATCGTTGAAATAAGGAAAATCGTCCATTTTATGTATATTTTGGCGTTAAAAATTGTTTATTTGGATTTAACTCGTCGGGAATTGATTGTACAAAAAAATGTTTAATAGGAAAAAGTTTTGTTTTAATAGTATCTATAACTTTTACATTCAACATTCTTGTGTAAAATCAAATCCTGTCAAGTTATAACCGAAAATCGTTCATTTTATGTATATTTAGGAGTTAACAATCGTTTTTATGAGTTCAACTCGTCAGGAATTGGTCGTAGCAAAAAATGTTCAATATAAAAAAGTTTTGTTTTAATATTATCTATAACTTCAACATTTAAAATTTTTGTGTAAAGTCAAATTCTGCTCAGTTATAAACGAAAAGCAGCAATTTTATGTACATTAAGGCGTTAAAAACCGTTTTTTTGGATTTAACTCATCAGGAATTGATCGTACAAAAAAATGTCGAATAGGAAAAAGTTTTGTTTCAAGATTATCTATAACTTTTGTATTTAACATTTTTGTGTAAATTCAAATCCTGTAAAGTAATAGCAAAAAAACGACTATTTTTGATGATTTTAGCGATTTTTTCGCTATTACATTGTTAAATATTGTTCATAGAAAAAAATGTTCAATGTAAAAAAGACGTCTTTTAATTAGTTTTAGCAGATGAATTTGTTGTTTTTGACTTAAATTTAATTTTGTTCACCGTATGCTCAAAAATCGATTTTTTCAAATTTTTATTTGCCCTGGCGTTTTTTTATTTGTCGATCGATTTGGCTCGGTAGAGAACTGTCAGCTACTTATAATTAGACGAGTATATTCCCCAAAGCCAGTTTGGATCCGTCGAAATTTCGCTGAGATAATCGGGTTACTTGATCACATACATACGTAAGAGACATACATACATCTCTAAAAACGCTTAAAATGTACTTCTTTTGGGTGGAAAATAGTTTTTATGTTGTAAATTTCAGAATTTGAAGTGTTACAATTTTCGCACTGACGAAAATATAAGGCTCTCCCGAGAAGCGGTCGTGCCTAAATATGATGTTAGGTTTCTGTGGGGTGCGATGCGATCGTACAGCATGGAGGCTGAAATATCCCAAATGAGGTCATTTTGAATCACTATGAAAATCACTAAAACACATTCTGAGAGCTTCAGGGGTCGCTGATTATAAATTCGAAGTCAGATGCGACGCCGGAGTACCACATGGAGATTGAATCACTTTAGGTGGGGTCAATTTTGAAATTTCCATGAAAATCGCTAAAAATACTATCCTGAGAGTTTTCGCGGTCACTTATCTACAGAAGTTCCAGCAACATTCTTCTATTGGCTTTAAGCTCTTTTTGAAAATACTGGGTCCTTACTTTTAGCGTTACCCAGAAACAACGACGCGGACGTAGTAAGACCTGTTTCCTTTGGGGTGGTTGTTTACGTGAGTCCCCTTGCCTCTCACTGGGATGCTTGTTTAACGTGAGTCCCCTTGCCTCACTGGGGTGCTTGTTGACGTGAGTCCCCTTGCCTCTCACTGGGGTGCTTGTTTAACGTGAGTCCCCTTGCCTCTCACAGGGGTGCTCGTTTAACGTCAGTCCCCTTGCCTCTCACGGGGGTACTTGTTTAACGTGAGTCCCCTTGCCTCTCACTGGGGTGCTTGTTTAACGTGAGTCCCCTTGCGTCTCACCATTATTACTGCAGTTGACATTATCTATCCACGGAGTACATGTTCGAAGTTACCTCCGTTGGCTTCCAGGCAAAGGCGTAATCGCCGTTGGAAATGATCCACAGTCCTGAGCAACGTTGCCGTAGAAATGGATTCGCAAGCTCTACGAATTCTATCCATAAAATCTTCCCTTGTTGTAGGCCGTTGAGTAAAACTACATTTTTTACGTACCCCCACAAGAAAAAATCTGGTGACGCCATATCTGGTGAATTAGCAGGTCAGTTAACTGGACCTCCTCGTCCAATCCACCTGTCATTGTAGTTGTTATTTAAAAATTCTCGAACTATTCGTGCAAAATGTGGTGCTGCACCATATTGCTGAAGCCACATTCTTTGTCTTGTAGCTAGGTCGACGTTTTCCAAAAGTACTGGCAAATGATCTCTTATTAGCTCTAAATAGATGTTTCTATCGACATTTCGCTCAAAGAAATACGGACCTATCAAGTAACCATTGCCTATTCCACACCACACCATTATGCTCCACCGATTTTGATGATCTATCGCTCTATGCCAGTGACGGCTCACATCTGTCCAATAATGGCAATTGTGCCTGTTCAGTCGCCCATCGCTACAAAATTTTGCCTCATCCGATAAAAGGACGTATTTGAAAAACTCTGGATCATTTTCTATCATTCTTAAAGTCCAGTGACAAAATTCAATGCGCAATTGAATATGGTTCTGCCTTAGTTCCTGAACTAAAGTTATATGGTAGGCATGATAGTCAATAATTCTCAGAATCCTTGAAACCGTCGGACGGGAAATACCAATTTCTCTTTCAATTTGGCGTGTGCTAATATGCGGGTCGAGATGAACAATTGCTAAAATAGTCACGACACGAGCATCGTTTTCATCGTATTCGTGGTGCCTGCGCTGACGAATAAGGTGGTCACCGCGAGCTCTTTGAGTTAAAGTTCTGATTGTCAAATCAGTAGGATGTCTCCTTTGTGGATACAACTCAGCATACCGCCTAGCTGCTGCAAGATAATTACCATTACATTGCCCTAAAACCATTATCATTTCAACTATTTGATCAGCTGGATAATCAGCCATGATGTAACTTTACTTATAGACGAGACAATTGAAAAAGATTTAATTTTTAAAATATTGAGAACAAATAAATCTTCGTGTCCTGGAAATTTAACTTAAGTTACAAATTGAATACAAATTGTTGAAAATTCAATTCTTGCTTATTTTCAACAATGTAATAGTTAACACTTGTATTTTAACCTCTTACTTAGTTAATCTTGGTATCAATTATTAGATTTTAAACTTTTGACATCGTTATTACTGTGATAAAATCATGGATTTTCGTAAGTGGGAGGGTGATTTCTTGAGTTTTAATAAAAAATGGAAGGTGATGGCATAATTCTGGCCCCAGATTCGGGTTTAGCACATCAAAATTCATAAGAGTTGATGGGTCTGTTGTTGGGTACAGATCGCTTTTTTATTATATCTGTGAATTATCCAGCTGATCAAATAGTTGACATGATAATGGTTTTAGAGCAATGTAATGGCAATTATCGTGCAGCAGCTAGGCGGCATGCTGAGCTGTATCTACAAAGAAGACATCCTTTGATTGGTTGGGTTTATCAAGGCTTGTTCTGCTTGAGACAACTATGAAATTTCGCGTTCTGACCAATTTTTAAGCATTTGTCCTTGATATAACCTTGTGGAGGTCACAAAAAAATATTTAAAGAACGGTTTTGGACGTAAAATTTACCGCTCTATCCGATTCCGACGTCAGAAATAGGGGTTCTAATTTGAAAAAATGATCTTAACCTTGAAATGACCTTGAAAATAATATCAAGGTCGAATTGAAGGTGACCAAAAGTTAACCCCCATCGTCACGAACAATTTTCATCTGAACCATTTTTCTGTACCTGGCCTGCATTCGGAGATATTTGACTGCATAGATTAAAATGAGACACCGTGTGTATATATATATATCTTCCTATAGTATATAGTTGTAAGAGGCTTGTAGGGTACCCAGCCTCCCCCCCCTCCTTACAGCCCCTCCACAACCCCTCCTCAAAATAACGGAAAAACAAGATTAGAAATAGGAGTTTTTAGTATTACTTTTGCTCCTCAAAACCCCTCCCCCTCCTCCTCCCCCCTCCTTCCTCCTCCTCAAAACCCCTCCCCCCTCCTCCTGCCCCTCCTCTTAATATTGTATTGTTTTTCTCATTTTCTTATGCATTTTATATATATTACGAATAATTTGATATTGTTAATATTATATTATTAAATAATTATAATATCGAATGATATCAATCATAAGGTCAAGTTTAAAAAATTTGTATAAGTTCTTCATTCCTTGTTGTGTATAAGAAGTCTTAGTCACATCAGGGTATGGCTTTAATAACGTTACTAATGATTATAGTTTAATCTAATAATAATACATTAATACTATAGTGTATTTAAGCTTATTTAAACAACAACAAATTTGCTCTCAAACACAAAATATTACAAAATAATATGAATAGTCCAACTAATTTTAAATCTTACAATCTTAAAAGTTATATTGATCCATCATATTTTGGAAATATGAGTATAACTTGTAAATTTTGCTCAGCTGTATTTTGGAAAGAAGAACGAAATAAATCAAATTGTTGTCATAATGGTACAATAGAATTATCTCCTCTTAGTCCTTATAACCAAAATCTTAAAGACTTTTTATTTCATGATAATCATTTTAGACTTTTAATAAGATATTACAATAATTTATTTTGTTTCGCAACATTTTGTGCTAATGTAAAACATGAAAATCAAAAAGCTATTTTCAATTTAAAAATTCAAGGTCAAGTTTGTCATACTACTCCCAATACTTTACTACCATCACATAATGAAGAACCTATTTGTGGACAATTATATATTTATGATGATATTAGTTCATTGGAAAAATACTTAAAACTAACGACAAATTAACTAAAGAACATTTAGAAATATTAACAAATATTCTAAATAAAAATCCTTGCGCTGCAAATTTTAAATCTTTATATCAATTATCTAATGTACAAAAGTTTCCAAACTATAAATTATATTTCATTCGAAAAACGGATAAACAAAAACATCGTTACAATAAACATCTTACAGCTGAATGTGGAGCAATAATTGTATCAAAATCAACTATTCCTGATGACTATGATCTTTGCATATATCCTAAAAATATTTCAGAATGTGAAAGTAAAAAAATATAAATGAATAAATTATCTCACCATGTCGATCCGATGGTTTTTCCAATATTATTTCCAGCTGATGATTTAGGTTGGAGTATTGGATATAATAAAAAGCCAAAGGTTAATATAAATAAAATTTATAATACAAACAGTTTGATTAATACTTCGAAGTCTGACGAAGAAATTTATAATACAGATAATTCTACAAATATTTTAAAGTCTACCGAAAAATCAGTCAATCTTACTATTTTGCAATATTATTCTTATAGATTATCGTACAGACCGGAAATTAAAAATTTTTCACCTTTATTATATGCTGGAAGATTAACACAGCAATATGTTTTACAAGCTCTTATTATGGTAGAAAATAATAGGATGAATTTTTTCAGAAATAATCAACGACAACTTCGTATAGAATGTTATCAAGGATTATACGATCACGTCTTTAATTCAGCCTCAAATATTACTCAAAATTTTGAAAAAAAGAGATATTAGGAAATCTTTTTATTTTACCAGCAACATATATTGGTAGTCCTAGGTATATGCAACAGCATTGCCAAGATGCCATGGCAATAGTAAGAACAACAACAAGGCCAGATTTATTAATTACTATCACATGTAATCCAAAATGGAAAGAACTAAAATTAGTTATACAAAAATTTCCAAAAGGAACTTTACCTAATGACATTCCTAATATTACAGTTAGATTGTTTTATGCAAAATTTAAATGTATTTTAGATGATATAGTAAAAAATAAAATTTTTGGAACGGTAGTCGCTTATGTTTATACTATTGAGTTTCAAAAAAGAGGTTTACCACATGTTCATCTTATAGTTACATTGCATCCAAATAATAAAATAATGACTCCTAACACAATTGATAAATATATTTCTGCAGAAATTCCAAATAATGATAATAAAGAAATACAAAAATTAGTAATTAAACATATGTTACATGGACCTCATACAAGTAAATCACCTTGTATTATTAAAGATAAACCTATATGCAAAAAGAAATTTCCTAAACAATTTCGTGATTTTACAATTTTAAAAGAAAATGGTTATCCAGAATATCGACGACAAGATAATTCTGCAAATAATCATACATATAAAACAAAAACTGATCCAATCGTTTATGTTGATAATAAAATGGAAGTTCCATATAATAGCTTTTTACTACAAAAATATAAATGTCATATTAACCTTGAATATTGTGCATCAATTCAAAGTATCAAATATATGTTTGATTATATACATAAAGGAGGTGACAGAGCATTATGTAAAATTCAGAAAATAAATAAAGTAGATGAAGAGACTCCTGTAGTTTTTGATGAAATTTCACAATATATTGACGGTAGATATTTGAGCCCAATGGAAGCCGCTTGGCGCCTAGAAATGTTTCCTCTGTGTGGTAGAAGCCATACTGTCATTCATTTAGCCGTACATACCGAGAATCAACAAAAAATTGTTTTCAAAGAAAATAAAGAATTTGAAGCTTTGCGTAATAGAGAAACTACTTTAACAACGTGGTTTAAATTAAACAAAATCGATCAGTTTGCGAAAAATATAAAATATGTTGAAATTCCTCGATATTATGGATTTACAAAATCTAAAATATGGAAACGTAGAGAACGCAATAAACAATTTGATACGATTGGGCGATTAAATATTGTTTCATCTAAAGATAATGAAAGATTTTTTCTTAAATTACTGTTGAACCGCATAAAAAGTGCTACTTCTTTAAAGATTTACGAACATTTAATAACGTCTCATATGAAACATATAAAGAAGAAGCACTTGCTATGGGTTTAATAGAAGATGATTCCCAAATTTATATTATTTTTGATGAAGCAAGTAATATCATGCTTCCTTTTCAATTACGTAAATTCTTTGCATGGTTTATCTTAGCTGAAAATTTTCAAGGTAATTTAATTTGGAATAAATTCAAAAAATTTTTTACTGAAGATTTTAAAGAAAATAAAGAAAATAATGCTTTGTCTCACATTCAAAATATATTACAAACTGAAGATAAAAGTTGTAAAGATTACAGTTTACCTGAACCAACAATAAATAATATCGAAGAAAGTTCTGAAAATTTAGCAAAAAGTAAAAATCTTTTTGAAATTTTGTTTAATCAATTAACTACTAATCAAAGATTAATTTTTAATGAAATTATAACACACAAAAATAAAATTTATTTTATTGATGGACCTGGAGGTTCAGGAAAAACTTTCATATACAAGACTTTAATATATCACTTTTTATCTTTGAATAAAAAAGTTTTATCTATGGCTTGGATAGGAATTGCATCTATTTTATTACTTAAAGGAATGACAAGTCATCGTACTTTTAGTGATAAGAATTTTTCCATCGGTCTTACAGTCTTACAAATTAAATTAAAATAATTAATATTTATGGCAGTCAGATTGCCCTTGTTTATAATCACCCCCGCAGAATCTGAAATAAAAACTTAATTAAAATCTGGAAAAAACTTTGTTAGCAAAGGACGATCTGACTGCCCACCACCACCACATTGTCCGACGTTTCGAGCCTGCTCCGGCTCCTCCTCAGGGACTGAAATAAAACCCGCGATACACCTCCTTATATACCATGCACCCATACCCCCTTCTTTTCTCTTACCCCACCACCCTCCACATTCCCCTCTCCAACTTGCCATTCTCACTTAAATTAATAAAGAATGATAAATGTTATCTAATTTACTTGACTCTATCATTAAATTTACATTATTCCGATTTCTTAGAATGTGAATACTTTCAAGGCTTTCCCTCTTATATTTATTCTTAATCCCCTGTTCCAAAATATCCACACTCCCAAAATCGAAAGAATGCAAACTATTTAAACAATGTTCTTTCAAACCCGATGTACAACTTGAGCTGCGTAAACTATATTGATGTTCATATATTCTCTTTTTCAAATATCTACCCGTTTGACCAATATAACAACCATTACAATCCCTACAATTAATTTTATAAACAACTCCCGATTTCAAACATTTATCATCCTTGTCTTTACAATTACTAAATAACCTTTCTAAATTATTATCATTTCTAAAGAAAACTTGAATATTATGTTTACTAAAAACCCTTCTGCATGGTATATAAGGAGGTGTATCGCGGGTTTTATTTCAGTCCCTGAGGAGGAGCCGGAGCAGGCTCGAAACGTCGGACAATGTGGTGGTGGTGGGCAGTCAGATCGTCCTTTGCTAACAAAGTTTTTTCCAGATTTTAATTAAGTTTTTATTTCAGATTCTGCGGGGGTGATTATAAACAAGGGCAATCTGACTGCCATAAATATTAATTATTTTAATTTAATTTGTAAGACTGTAAGACCGATGGAAAAATTCTTATCAGTTGATATTAAATTGCAGTCGACATAAGTAATATTTTTAATGATAAAACTAAGGTCTATTAAAGGTGGGGTAAAATGTTTTTTAGAGATATATATGGGATTTATGGGAAGGTGGTAAAAGATTATTGCTCAAAATGGGTAAAAATGGTTTTAAGGATTGTAATTTTAAAGGAGCAACTCACTTTTCTTCTAAGGTGTAAAAAATCAAATATTTTTCCTAAACATATTGGAAAAAAATTTGATGATAAGGGTTTTTATCGGGATTACAATAAAAGAGTTTCTTATGATCTACGGAAAAATATTTTCTTTTTCAAAAATAAATTACTTAACTTAGAAATTAGAGATTTGAATTTTGAAATTAATCGTTTGAATAAATATTTATTAGAGCTTGAAAGATATTTATATAATAAAATAGAACAGAATGATTTGCAAGAATTTTTTCGTGGTCAAAAGAGGCACTTTGAAAAAGTAAAATATAACCATAGGAGTAAATTAAAAGAAAATTTGAATATTTAAAGCATAGAAAACACTCTCAGGTCAATCAAACTAACAATGTTAATAAGGATTGGTTTAGAAATTTAACCGACAAAGTAATACCAGAAGAAGTGGTAAATATCATGTCAAAGGGTGCTAAATTTGGAATATCATATTCAAGTAAATCTCTTCCGATCAAGAATATCATCGCTGAGGTAGAAAGTAGTATGAGTAGTTTTAATCTGGAGTTTAAAAAAGAATGTAGGCGTTCTTTAGTTAAAGTTGTTGATAATTTTAAAAGAGAACATAGATTTGATAATTATTTGAATAGTAATTTATTCCATGAATTAAAAATAACGAAGAAATTCTTGAGAGAGAATCCGAATATGATCTTCCAAAAAGCAGATAAAGGAAATGTAACTGTAGTTTCGGATAAAAGGGATTATATTAATAAAATTCAACTTATGTTGGAGGATGATACCACTTATGTGAAAATTTGAATGCCACATATCAATAGACTACAAGATAAATTGAAAGAATTATTGATGCATTGGAAAACAAAAGCCTATATTAAAGATAGTATGTTTAAATATTTAAAATGTGAAAATGGCACTGTAGCTAAATGTTATGGGCTTCCTAAGATTCACAAAGAACAGTTGACATATAGAATAATAATATCATCGATAAATTTTCCGACGTATAGACTTGCTAGATTTTTGTCTAATATATTGTTCAAGATAGTGGGTAAAACAAATTCATATATTAAAGATAGTTGGAGTTTTTATGGTATAATGAAAGATATTATTATTCCGAATGATCATAGGATGGTTTCATTGGATGTAGTATCTTTGTTTACAAATATACCTTTAGAGTTGTTGAATGATATTATACAAGATAAATGGTCTGAAATTAAAGTACATACTAGTTTAACAAAAGATGAATTTATAAAGGCACTTAATTTGGTTTTTAAAAACACAATTTTTTCTTTTGATAATAGTCTATATGAACAAAGATATGGTTGTCCAATGGGATCACCTTTGTCACCTGTTATAGCCAATTTAGTAATGGAAAAATTGGAAAGTATTGCTTTGTCTAAGTTGGTTTTTCAGCCAATTATTTTTAAAAGATATGTTGATGACATTTTTGCAGTTGTACCAGAATGTTTTGTGGATGAAATGGTGGATGTGTTTAATTCTATCCATGATAGAATTAAATTCACAAAAAGAAGTTGAGAAAGATTATCAATTGAGTTTTTTAGATATTAGAGTTATTAGAGGTAATAATAATAAAGTGAAATTAGATTGGTATAGAAAACCTACATGGTCAGGTAGATTTTTAAATTTTGATTCTCACCACCAATTCGGAAACAAGACAGGTGCGATCAAAGGTGTCATTGACAGAGCGATTAAATTGTCACATAAAGATTTTAGGAAAAAGAATTTAAATTTAGTTAGAGAAACATTTATTAAAAATAGTTATCCCGTAAAATTTATTGATAAAATGATTGATGAGAGAGTGTGGGAAATTTATAATGGTGGATTGAAGCAGCGGGTAGATAATCAAACAAGGAATAGAAATGGAAAGAATGCATATTTTAGTTTACCATATGTTAGAGGTTTGTCGGAAAGGATTAGAAGGGTTTTTAGTAAACATAATATTCAAGTTTTCTTTAGAAATGATAATAATTTAGAAAGGTTATTTAGTAATTGTAAAGACAAGGATGATAAATGTTTGAAATCGGGAGTTGTTTATAAAATTAATTGTAGGGATTGTAATGGTTGTTATATTGGTCAAACGGGTAGATATTTGAAAAAGAGAATATATGAACATCAATATAGTTTACGCAGCTCAAGTTGTACATCGGGTTTGAAAGAACATTGTTTAAATAGTTTGCATTCTTTCGATTTTGGGAGTGTGGATATTTTGGAACAGGGGATTAAGAATAAATATAAGAGGGAAAGCCTTGAAAGTATTCACATTCTAAGAAATCGGAATAATGTAAATTTAATGATAGAGTCAAGTAAATTAGATAACATTTATCATTCTTTATTAATTTAAGTGAGAATGGCAAGTTGGAGAGGGGAATGTGGAGGGTGGTGGGGTAAGAGAAAAGAAGGGGTTATGGGTGCATGGTATATAAGGAGGTGTATCGCGGGTTTTATTTCAGTCCCTGAGGAGGAGCCGGAGCAGGCTCGAAACGTCGGACAATGTGGTGGTGGTGGGCAGTCAGATCGTCCTTTGCTAACAAAGTTTTTTCCAGATTTTAATTAAGTTTTTATTTCAGATTCTGCGGGGGTGATTATAAACAAGGGCAATCTGACTGCCATAAATATTAATTATTTTAATTTAATTTGTAAGACTGTAAGACCGATGGAAAAATTCTTATCAGTTGATATTAAATTGCAGTCGACATAAGTAATATTTTTAATGATCGTACTTTTAGACTTCCTTTAGATTTAAACAGTATTGAAAGTGCTTTTCTAAAATTAGAATCAGATAAAAAAAAATTACGGGAAGTAGATATTATAGTTTGGGATGAAGCATCAATGATCCCAAAAAAAGCTTTGGAAATTGTTGATCAAACACTTAAAGATATATGTTACAGTAATATTCCATTTGGTGGTAAATTGATAGTTTTAGGAGGCGATTTTAGACAAATTCTGCCAGTCCTAAAACATGGTTACCGAGACAGTATAGTACAGGACACAATAAAATTTTCTCATTTATGGCGTCTCTTTAAAGTTTTAAAATTAACCGAAAATATTCGCTCAAAAAATAAACAATTTGCTTCATTTTTATTAGAGTTAGGTGAAGGTAAAATTAATCCATTTATAGTTCCAAACAAATGGAAGACCGAAAATATATGTAATAAAATTTATGATGATATTAATCTCGAAAATTCCGTAGATCGTATAATATTAGCTCCTCATAATGACGATACTAAACTTATAAATAATAAAGTTTTGAACTTATTACATGGTAAAACACATACATATTATAGTTTAGATTTCGCAACGCATAAAGGAGTTGATCAAACAGATGAAAATATTCACTTAAATTACCCCATAGAAATGCTTAATAATATTAGAGAAGGTCTACCACCACATGAATTAAAATTAAAAATAAATGCAATTGTAATGTTAATTAGAAATATAAGTATATCAGAAGGAATGTGTAATGGTACCCGCTTGAAAATTATAGGTTTATTTAATCACAATATTAAAGATGAAATAATTACAGGTGAAAGAGGGTGAAGAAGTTTTTATACCACGAATAACATTAAATACTGGAGATTCTTCTTCATTTCCGTTTATACTTTTTAGAAAACAATTTCCAGTTATATTAGCTTTTGCTATAACAATAAATAAATCTCAAGGTCAAAGTTTTAATTCTCTAGGTATTTACATTAGACGACCTTTATTTTCACATGGCCAATTATATGTTGCTTTATCCCGATGTAAAAATCCTAACAATATATTTATTGAAAATATTTTAGAAAATTCATCAATAATTAATAACATTGTTTGGAAAGAAATTTTTGACATTTAATCTACACTTTTTAATAAACTTTTTCAAAAATTATTATTTTTTTTATATATATTTTTATCTAAATTTATATAGATCAAAATAAACCCAACTAAATTTATATCAATAATCATTTTATTTATAATATTATTCTTTTACAAAAGTATAAGACATGTTGTAATTTCTTATAAGCATAATATCATATAAATAGTCTGATTATTTTATTACATATAATACAAAAAATTTCAATATAAATATATTTATATGAAATATTTTTTTATTAAATGTAATAAACATGGGAATCAATTTCTATTACATTAATTAAAAATTATTAATACAAATTATTTAAAATTAATAAAATTTATTAATGAAAATTGATTCACATCTTCCATGGTGGAGGAAGGATGGGATAGGTTGGAGTCAAGGAGGATGGAGGAACGACTTCCATGGTTTTTAGGGTTATTGACGATGAATTCCATGGTTGTGTTTAGGCTTATTATATAAAAAATGATTACCAATAATTTTATATTATTTTGGCATGTCCCATTATCATATCTAATTATTAATATTTTTTATATAAAACACCTAAGCACAATAAAATCAAAAATTCAACGCACCTATAACAGTACCTGAGTGGTGGTGTGGAAAACTGTTAACTTTAATAAATAACATGCTAAAAAATTAACTACACATTAAAACATATAATAATATGAACATGACCTTACACTATTAGACGTAATAAACAGCGCCACTGTTTTTATAAAATCACGCTACAAATGGGGGTTGGCGAGCGGAACGAGCAGGGGGCGAAGCCCCCCTAGTATATATATATATATAAATATATATATATATATATATATATATATATATAAGTATGTGGGTGAACCGGTTTTGGAGAGGTATAGTTCTTTTTCTCAGAGTTGCCTATGTTAACGTGATTAAAGAAATATGGACCCTGGGGTTATAGACTCTAGAAAATGGCCGAAAACTCTCCAAAACCAGTCATATATATCTTTGCCGGTGTGAAGAGGCTCTTCAAAACCGGAGAAACTCTTCAAAACCGGTATACAATATCTAGAAAAACTCTCCAAAACCGATAAACGACACACACACACACATATATATATATATATATATAAACTTGTATAACGTTAGTTCCCAGGACCCCATGGTACTGTATACCTATACGTGACTAAAGAAATAATGTCTCTTATGGGGGCCGATGTCCTCAAAACAGACGTTAAACATATGTAAATTCAGGGCCTGTCCCCAAAACTAACAAATGTCCCCGAAACCAACGTTAAACATCTGGAATGTCCTGGAAACTAACATAAAACATAAATATACATATATATATATATATATATATATAGCTTAGTACACCGCTACCTTCCAGGACACCTACAGGTTTTCTGCAATAGAAGTAGGTATTAAACGTTAACGTTAAATAGTATATAAGTGACTAAAGAAATAATATCCCTCAGGGAGTTGACTAACATCACGACGCCTGCGGCGCCCCCTTTCAGTTCCGTAGTATTTTACGTTGATTTCGGAAAAATTTTACGGAAAAAAACGTTGTGAAAGAAACCCTAAATGTCCTGAATAATACAAAAATGTCCTGAAAGGTAGCGGTAAACATATTCCTAATTCAGTACAGTCCTGAAAACATGCAAATGTCCTGAAACAAAGCGGTAAACCAATGAAAAGTCCTGAAACATAGCGGTGAACAGAAATATATATATATTTTATGTTAGTTTCCAGGACATTCCAGATGTTTAACGTTGGTTTCGGGGACATTTGTTAGTTTTGGGGACAGTCCCTGAATCTACATATGTTTAACGTCAGTTTTGAGGACATCGGCCCCCATAAGAGACATTATTTCTTTAGTCACGTAGGTATACGTAACATGGGGTCCTGGGAACTAACGTTATACAAGTTTATATATATATATATATGGGTCGTTCCTGTACTTTTTTTAAAAAGTGTGCGCGGGGGGTCATCGATTTTGTCGACGATTTTTTTTTATGAAAGTACATATAAAAAAAATAGCTTGTGCAAAATTTCAGCTCCTTATCTCATTCCTAATTCCTGCTGGAATTTTTATAAACCCTGATTTTGACCTGTTTTTAGCCAGTTTTCAAAAAATTCTAAAAGGCTGAAATTTTAACAAAATGAGGTCGGTGAGGTCTCATTTTTTTTGTCTTTCTTCAAATTTTAAGAAAAAAAATACACTGATATGAAGTGATGATTTAGGTTCTATTGGCGATCCATGATATGGCCATTGCATTTCATCATTTTTAGATCATCTTTAAACCTCTATATCTCGTAACTGGTTCCACATTTTTGAGCTCACTAGGTCTCATTTTTTTTTGTCTCAACGAGACCTTTAATTTCTTTTTTTGAGGACCTAAATTGATTGTATAGACTTCAAGATACAGCCTTTTGAAGTTGACGTTTTTATCAAACATCGCGAAAATCAACCGTGTTCATGGTCACAGTGTCAACCGAATTTTAATTAAAAATCATTAACAAAAGTATTTTTCATTAGAATATGATGTTATCTAACTATACTCTTTTTCCATCATAGGAAAAAGTCAAAAAATAATTTTTTGTCGAGCATTATAATATCTAATTTTTCGATACCTAAAATAATCAAAAATGGCTCTCTACTGACATGAATTCTACCATCTTATAATTATTTTTGACACGTATACGTAACATAGATACAAAGGTGGTTCCTAGACCTTTAAAATCCGTAGTCGCTGATTTTTCTAGGACCACTAGAGCCAAGGTTATAGCCGTTTTTATAAAAAAATATTTTTCAAGTGGTAAAATTAGAGCTTGTGAAATATAGGAAAAGTTTTATTTAAAAGATCAACCATAAGTTTGGCATAATTATCCTAAAAAAAGTGCTGAGGCTGCATATTTTGAAGATCTTAGGCCGTGTCTACACTATGCGAGAAGCACGTGCGATCAGCCCAAGCGATGCGAGCAAGTAATGCGTGTTGGACAAAATATTTAAAATACTTAAAATGATAAATAATATCATTTCACTACGATATTATTTATCGCTAAATATAGATCTACTAACAGATCTACTACGATTGTTCGGGATTGAAGTATCCAAAGTGCCCGCTAGATGGTAAGCGTCCGATGCGCTCCCACTATGAAAAACATCACCCTGCGGGCTTAAATAGAGTCCTGCGGCGCCTAGTCGCTACGTGCTTTATGCACATTCCTTTTACCTTACCACTTTCCGTTTTACCTATACAATGCCTTATTGCCTGTTTACTCGTACGCATAAGCGTTCATACCTTTTTCTGCAATCAACTTTCACTTTCGAGTAGAGTCGGTTGCATAGACTCTTGAAGTCTAATTTTCCCGTTTATTTCTTCTCGATAACAAACCCTAATAATATAAACTCACGTTTACGTTCAATCGTATACAACGATATTATTTATCATTTTAAGTATTTCAAGTACTTCGTGCAAAACGTATGGCTTGTCGCATGCGCGCACCGGTTGCGCTTCTCGCATACCTAGTATAGACATAGTCTTAAATGCAGGTTTTCTATAGTTTTACGTGCGTTATACGTATAAGCTCAGGATAAATGAAACATACATAGATAGTTTCATTGAACCTGTGTTGACGTAAGTTAATAGATGACAGACATCCATTTTTCTGTGCGAGACACCCGTGAACCCGTCATCCGTTACACGACACACGGCACGGAATGTCCTTGAACAATGAGTACAAGTTACAATAAAAAATGAAATGAATATTTCTAAGTAGAATTGTGAAGGTAGTTGAGCAGAACTATTACCAAGTATATCAGTATTGGTTCGGTTGAGTTTTATAAATTGTACAATTGTGTTTTGTAAGTGTTATCTTCTCAGGAATTGAAAGAAAATGATGTGCTATATTGGTGAATTGCATGAGGATGATAAATGTCATTTAGAGCATTACACAAGAAATAAACCTCTTAATCTAATTAGTAATCTTAGTAATGAATTAAAGCTGTATTTATCATTTAGGATTAAAAATTTTGATATTAATGTAGAAAATAAATTTATTTGCCACCACCATCTTCATAAATATGATACTCGATATACAAGTAGACAAAGGAAGTGTTGCAATTGTTTTAATAATCATTCAAAATCCATTGAGAATAATTTAGTAATGATTAGTGCTGATAAATGTGATAAATTTCGTAACATTTGTAATATAAATTTAGATCCAGATGTTACGTGCCAATATTTTTATTCTTAATTTATTGATTTTAATTTATTCAACTTATTGTTAGCCGAGTAGCTTGCCATTGCGCAAAAAGAAATTAGGAAATAAGAATCGCGCGATGTCCAGAAATCGCTGCGCTAGCGGGGCAACGGCCTTGATCCGGCGCGACGACCGCGAGGAAACTCATACGAGCACGAGGAGAACAGGCACCGCGCTCGATCAGTGGCAGCACCTCCCGGCCACCTTTCGCGCTCCCTGCCTTACCTGCGCCGATAGCCGCTGCGGAAGAGACAGCGAACGACCGTAGTGGGAGCGAATTTTCGCGGATCCAGGTGTGCGGGCGGCGAAAATTCGTTGCCACGACAGTCGGAAATAATTAGTCAAAAAGTACAGTCGTTAACTTTTATCGGGAATATATGTTGTTTAAGAGTAATTTTTATAAGTTCGTTAGGCGCTAGAATATTGACATCGTGTATTAGAATATTACCAAATTTACCACTGTTATACGGGACGACTGGACTATAATTGAAGGAAAAATAAAAGAAAAGGAAAAAACTGACATATTGGTGAATATTTCATTTCAATTTCCGAAAATCCATAATTCCACACATTATTCCATTCTTCAAGGAATCCAAAAGGTGAGAATCTTTATTCATAACAATTCATTCATTTGGAAATTATTCGTTCGCGTGCAAGAATTTTAAAGATTGTTTTTTTCGGGCATTTGTTCATAATTTTCAATTGTTGTTAATCGCGTACTTGTTATTCGTAGCTGATATAGGAGCGTTTATTCCGTAAATTCTATTCTAAAACTACTGTGAGACCGGCCATAACTACGGGATAATGGATCAGGGTTTCTAGTGCCGTGCGACTTCGTTATTGGCATTTTGCTCGTTAAACTAATAATTTACGATAAATTGTTAATGCGGATTACCGATAATTAATAACAATAGAAACTTAATAATTAGTAATAATCTAATAATATAGTAATTAATAATAACGAAAATATACAATATTAATAACAATAATATGATTAATAATAACCTTAATGGTTTTTTACAAATAGTTGTTAATAAATTTAACTCTTTTTTTTTCCTAATAATTGATCATTAATCTAACCTAACTACCATAAAACCATCTTACTAAACCCTAGCCCGGATTTCCCTCATGCATTAAGAAGTTGACAGGATCATTACAGCATGATCGTCTAAACTTCCGAAGATTGAGGTGTACGATCCGTCGAGATTTAGGACTAATACGCGCATCAGATCAACAAGAATAAAAGCCAGGAATATGCAGACAAAGGGAAGCGCATGAAGGAGAAGGAACTATCAGCCCTTTCTCTACGATCGAAATATACCGTCATTAGATACCCGTAGTAAGGCGATTAGGATCTCTTAGGTAAAAGGAATGATAGATGTCCTGGGCGACATCCCAAAATAATTTATGGTTCTGCCCTTACGTGCGAGTATCTTAACCTCTCACGTAACAGCAGAATTAATGGTAGCAGAGTGTGGTTTTTCGCCCTAACCTAAAAAAATTCTAATTCGCCTTCTTTTTGAGGAAAAAGATAAATATTTTTCGTCGACCCTTACGCGACCCTTTTAGCCCTTTTAGGTGAGTTCTACAGTAATATTCGAAAACTTAATCTAAATTTACTCTAATAATCTTAGACCGATATAAAATTCCATTGGAAAGTTGATTTATCTATATTTGGAGGTTAAGTGTATTTTTATATATGCAACAAATATTTTTCTTTTCGCGAACTAGAGGCATCTAATGATACAAGGAAGTAAATTGTTATAAGACATTTGTCTTTTTATTAAAAAAAAAATAAAAATAAAAAAAAAAATATCTCAGCACTATTTTCCGATTACTAAAGAACTCTCTTAAGTAATTTTAATTCGATCCGGGTTGACCTCGATCCTCGGTTACTTTAACTTTTGCCGCCCTTTTTTTACCCCGACATTCTAAAGAATTTTCGACTAATCAAGAGGAGTAACTTCCTTTGAAGGCTAATTAGGGAAAAGAAGAGGAGAACGATTTTTATCAACAACCCAGCATTAGGTTATTTTTTTTATTATTTGGCATTCTATCGATACCTCTTCTATTTATCATTTGTTAATTCCTCAAATATTGAAAGTTTTCAAACCGCTTTGCTTATTCTTATTACCTTTCGTATCTTTCGCCTGTTCCTGCCCTTGCTTGTCGGACTCAGGTGAAATTTTCTGAAGGGATGGTTAATCTTGCGTATCACTACTATTTCTTTTCACCATGGTATTTCGTATTTTCGACGGATATAATATGCTCGTTGATGAGTTTATAGAAATAATCGAGCATGAGGCCAGAGGAGTATCATCCCTATTTATGCAAAATTTCATAACCGATATTTTAAGCAGTCTCCGTGGGAAGGCAAGAAATATCGCTCTCCAATATTCCTATAAACATTACTTAGACGTCGAGGATCTCCTTTACGATCATTTTGGCCAGCAACCCGGTTGCGAAGAGATATTTCGGGACGATCTTAGGGACTGGTTGCCCTTATATGACGGCTATAACCTTTCCTTCCAGGACTTTGCTTATGAAGTGACGAAAACCGCATCTCGCGTACCACATCGATTTTATGTAATATTTCTAGACGTTCTTCTAGAAAAATTAATTGGTAAGGCAAGAGAATCCATAGAATATATTAACGCGTTCAGAAATCATATGGACCTTCTAGACGAGTTGGGTGGGTTTTTCAATGACAATCACGCCAGAAATTTATCTAGAAATTATCAGCATGATGACCCCAATGAAGATGAAAATATCGTTGCTGATATTGGACCTCCATGCCGCTGGAATCTCTAATGATAGCAGTGTTCGGAATACCCTCACACCGCTAAGTTATTCAGAAGAACAAAATATTACAGAATTGATAGAGATATGTGAACCACTGACATTAACAGCACTCAATCCAGTCACGATCGAGGCCATCGAAGCAAGTTCTGATTTTAACACCCCCGTCATCGTCGAACACGGTGTCACAGAATGCCCAGTTATTGTGACTAATGCATTAAAATTAGGATTAGAACGCTTCGCCAAACCATTTCAAGTTCAAAACCATCGTAGCATCAATTTGGAATATAGCATTCTTCAGTTAAACACCCACGATACTACGGAACCCCCGATATCCTACGAAGCAACTATCTTAACCAAGCCAGAAATACGCCCGGAGACCAATCTTGCCAACCATTCAATTAATCTTCACAATGTGCGGACACACATCGTCCCTATACCCTTCAATAATGACAGCCGAGAACAGGTTTTCACCAACATCACCACAGATATATTGACAACTATATCCCTAGAACGACCACTAACCAGTTGTTTAGAAATTCAAGAGCCCATTTCTGACTCCCCCGCTGCAGTCGAAAAGATAACATGGACAATAAGTGAGGCCCCCGTAATGGAAAATTTCGGTACTAGAAATAGACCCGACATCCAAACGCCTGAGGGTCACCATCATTCTTACATAACTCCCCTTCGTGCGTATGCGAATGAACTACTGCCTAGGCACTCAAAGAACTTTATATATTCTCCTAAAAGGACTTCTTCTAACGCGCCAAATGATACTCGACTTCAACACCCGAATTTTAAGTATAGAAAGAAAAGGTACTATAACATCGCAATCGCATACGCCATCAAAGAAATAGGATAGACACTCAGTGCAATGTTCAATATGTTCAATTTCTTAATGATCGAAACCAACAAAAACCACGTTGCATGAGAACTCGCCCTGTCGTCCAGCAACCGGAGGCGAGTATAGATCATCTGAGGCGGTATAACAAAAGAGCTTTCGACTAGCTTCATCAACATAACCAAAAGCACTGAGGAAGCAGTGAGATTGTATTAATTGGTATATATGGTAGCAAGGTTGTCACCGACCCTTTACGAAATAACACCTATTAATTCCAATCCTGGAATCTATTATGAAAAATTACCATCAATCCGGATTCAGAGAGGAAATTTGAAAGTCATTATCCATCTAGATTTGCATGGGTTTCTTAAGGAACATGACTCTACTCGAATGTACAATGAACAATTGACCAAATGCGTAATCCACCTAGGAATTGACCACTGCAATGCCACCCTAAATAAAGATCTTATGGAGGTGAAATTGACGACCCTCGGTCACGTACATGGGGACATAAAACAAGCGGCCATGTCTATAGACACTCAGCCAATTGATGACCCATGATTAATTAAAAATATCCGAGCACGCAGAATGGCCCCTCTTGGTATCATAGGAAGTGTAAGCAAAAGCTTGTTCGGTCTCATCACAACGGACGACGCGGATGCTATTAACAAGAACGTCGATCAGCTGTTTAGAGACCAAAAGAAACTCGTGAAACTCTCAGTTGAAAAGACACACCTCATCTCGGGCAATCTGGAAGAGCTGTATAACATCACCACCTTGCATCGAGAGACTATGAAGAAGATGGGTGAGACTTTGAATAACAAACTTAATGCAGTCTTGACCGAAGCTAACAAGAACCATCTAGCATGGGAACTTTCGACATTTGCTCGGCAAATGAAAACAAAGTTAGACCATCTGATACACTGTAATAGGGAGATCCTAACGATCCTCAATACGCTGATCGAGAGGAAAACCCTAGGCTTTTGCAAAATGATGTACTCCACCAAATCGCCGTAGATATCCTTATTTCTCCATCCTACCCTTATTTGGCCGTGAAAAGGGACTTGCAGATGTATTTGAAACTCACCGAATAACATCTACAAGAATGTATCCCGACTCATTATGGACGCATTTGCCCACCTAAGGGCCCTTTATTTACCATCTCCGAACGAAAGGAATGCGAAGTGGAACTCTTACTCAATCCGCATCCTGACGTCCTCAAGTCGTGCGAAATAATATCTTCATCCTCCTCGACCCAATGGCGTTACTTAGAACTAACTGATAGTTGGCTATACTCCATAATCAAGGAAGAAACGGTCCGAATCACATGCCCAGGGGAGATCTATTACACTCCGACTATTAAGGGGACAAGCCATGGTTAGGGGGTCGAAAAATCGATTTTTTTTTTATTTAATATTTTGATAGCAAATTTTCCGCTGAATACGATGCTTCCAACCGCATTTCGAAATTCGATTTCCTTTAGAAAATACAGCTAAAACCTTGAAGTTACTTTTTTGCATATTTAGTGATTTTACTCAAAATATCACTTTTAGATATTAATACTATTGTTAATCTTATATTATTTTATACTTCACAGCATACACGATAAAATACTAAATGTATAACGTAATGTACATTAACATTGTAGAAAAACTTAACTTGAGGTATAAATCTCGTGTATTTTACTCTTAGGGCTCTTGCACGAATAAAGGAATAACGAGTAATAACGGCTGACAAACAATCACAAGTGAGCTTTAAAAAGACTTGTTTCTTTTTGAAGGAATAAGAAGGAACACGTCTTTTTAAAACTTGCTTGTGATTGGCTGCCAGGCGTTATTCCTCGCTATTCCTCCATTCGTCCAAGAGCCCTTACTCTCCTTATAGAAAGGTATTATACGTAAAATACTCATACGTGGTTCAAAATCCCAGCTGCATGTTTATGTTGTTTCAGCGCCACGGTCGCTGGAATTTAAACTGAATTATTTTGAATGTAATTGAATCTGCATTTTTCAATGCAATTTATTTAGTAAACAAACATTTTTTCCTGATTATAAGCTATTATACGCTCTAGAGCAGTGTGTGGAAAATTTTTTAAAATTTGGCCTGTAGGTTAGCAACATTGTGCAATTAAAACTTGCTATATTTTTAAGTGTTTTTTTCGGAGTGACTTTTGTGTATCAATTTAATTTTGATACGTAAAGTAGTGATTTGTGAAAAATCATGAATACAGACAAGAGAGGTCGAACACCAGGACCATCTACAAAGAAGAGAACATTTGGAAGAAAAAAGAAACATAAAGAATTTAGAAGAAAAGTAGAAAATGCCCCATCACTAAAGAGAAAAAGAAGCACATCTGCAAGCAAAATTTCAGAATCAGATATATCTAGAAGTCCAGCAACAACAAGAAACAGAATAATAGATATTGATATTTTGTTTCATGAACTTGAAAAGTTAATTGTTTGTGCTAAGTGTCATGGAAAAATCCGAATGACGGAAGGAGACATTAGAGGATTGGGTGCAAAAATTAATATTGTATGCAAAAACTGCAATGGCATGAATCTCATCAATACAAGTAAACAAGTTGGAAGTAGTGGGAATGCTTATGAAGTAAATAGACGTAGTGTACTTGCTATGCGTGCACTTGGACAAGGACATGCAGGATTGGAGACTTTCTGTGGTATCATGGACCTACCATCGCCAGTGGCACACAGTTTTTATGACCATATCAATGAGGAGTTAAGTAAGGCATGTGAAAAAGTGGCAGTTATCTCCATGCAAAAAGCAGTGGAAAAAGAAAAACAATTGACACCAGCTGGAAGTGTAGGACTTGATGTGTCTGGTGACGGGTCCTGGAGAAAGAGAGGATTCTCTTCTTTACAAGGAATCACAAGCTTGTTTGGTTTGCGTTCCCAACAAATTCTTGACATCTCTATCAAGAATAGTTTCTGCAAAGCTTGCATGAAATGGGAAAATAAAGAGGGCACAGAAGAATATGAAGACTGGTACACGGACCATCAAGCCAATTGCTCAGCAAACCATGAAGGAAGTGCCGGAAAGATGGAAGTGGATGGAATTATTGAAATTTTCAAAAATTCCATGGAAAAATATGGTGTAAAGTATCATCGCTACATTGGAGATGGTGATTCAAAAGTTTTCTGTGATTTGTGTAAAGTTAAACCATATGGAGATGAACTGATAGTAGAAAAAAAGGAGTGTGTTGGACATGTTCAAAAGCGAATGGGTACAAGGCTGAGAAATCCAAAGAAGAATTCTGGCAAGAAGAAGTTAGCTGATGGAAAATCCATTGGAGGACAGGGACGCTTGACTGGTAAAGTTATTGATCAGCTCACCACCTACTATGGTAATGCCATCAGGGGCAATGCGAACTCAGTGAAAGATATGAGCAATGCGATATGGGCCACTTATTACCACAAAATCTCCACAGATAAATCACCTCAACATCATTTGTGTCCGAAAGGAGAAAATAGTTGGTGCAAGTGGCAAAAAGCGAAAGCCCAGAAAAAACTGAAAGGCTTCCATCATACAGGCAGTATTCCAACAGTAGTGATGGAGCAGTTAAAACCAATTTATGAAGATCTCTCTCGACAGGAACTGCTTGAAAGGTGTCTTGGTGGTTTTACACAGAACAGCAATGAAAGCTTCAATCAGATAGTTTGGAAGCTCGTTACCAAGACATCTTTTAGTGGTGTGCTCAGTACATGTACTCAATACAGGTGTATACATTGCTATCACTTGTTTCAATGATGGAAGAATTGGTTTCTTGGAAATAATGGATGCCTTCAACATCAAACCTGGAGTAGCTGCAATTGAGTGGGTGAAGAAGAGCAATGATAAAAGATTATTCTATGCTAAAAGGAATACTGAGGAAAATACCTTAGAAAGTAGAAGAAAAAGAAGGAGAGTACGACTTCAGTTACCAGAAGAGTCATATGAACCAGGTTCTTACTAGAGTAAGTAATTAAAAGATTTTTTTGTTACTTATACGTATAAAAATAGTTATTATTTATTGTTTTTCTTTTTAGTTAATTTGTGATTGGATCTGTCACCCGGAATAGATCATTTTTGTAGGTTATAGACTGCAGCATCAAGGAATAAAAATATTTTAGTCTAATACGAAAAAAAAGATAAGAGCTACAATAATGTATTATTCTAAATAATATAAAGATGTCATTAAGCTAATTAAACCTTTTTTTACAGATATTTAATAAGACTAGACATGAGATGATTAGAGTGTCCGTGCCAAAATAACTGTCATATGGATATTCCATTTTTCATGTTTAATCAAAGTATATTATACAGAATTGTGAAAAAGATTTTTGTAAGTAGTTTTGAAAAGCTTGCCATAAGTTATAAGAAACTCAAGTTTCAAACATGATTTCTGATAAACTTGTTTTTTGTGTTTACAGGGTCATTGCCGTAAGTTTATTTTTCACCAAGTGAACGAAATGACTTGCAATTTTAGGTGAGCATTCCTTTTTACATTAGCCACAAGGAATGTGCGCTACTTTTTTGAAAAAAGCTTAAAAAAAAATAAAAAAAATAAAATTATAGAACTTTTGATAAAATATACAAAAAATTGAGATTTTTCATAAAAAATAAATATTAAAAAAATTTTTTAGGAAAAGTAGCACAGAAAACTGGTAACTGATGTAAAAACAAAGATCAAGCCATGAATTTCAAGTCATTTTATTTAGTTGTTGAAAAGTAAACCTATGGCAATCAATAAATCAGAGTTAAATCATTAATAAAATGTACGCAAGAGCCAGATGTATATTATCAGCTAACTACAGGCGGAAATTGTAGGTAATAACACTATTTATTAGTGGGAAAAATATTAAGTTCAAAGATTACACCTGGAATTTATTATTAATCAAATTATTTATTCTTATTTTTTTCAGTTTTAACCATGGCTTGTCCCCTTAAGGGCACGGGCCTGTTGAGGTTGGCCACTGGTTGCTCCGCCAGAACTCATACAGTGGAACTACCTGATAACCAGGATCAGACTGCCAAGTCTCAATACATCTACGCTCCAGACGTAGGCCTAAATATTAAGGTCGTACATCCAGAGCTATGGCAACACATGAACGAGTCCACACCTTTAGAAATAGGACAACCGTCACCGGACACAGTCTTTACACCAAGGATGGAGCGTCTCACAAATATTGTCTCCCGTATGAAAGAGATAGGGGAACATAAAAGAGACACTTCGTTCACTCGATCTCTAATATATGGAGGGATAACTTTTCAAGGCATAACAATTATACTTGGTGTAATCTCGTTTTTCCTCTATAGAAGGAACGACCCCAACCCTCATCGCGATATACTGGGAAAAGAGACACCGCAACTGTAGAAACTCCATTAACTTATGTAGCTATCCAACCTGTTCCTACCCGCTCAGTATCTACTCCCATCCTAATGTCACCCGCACTCCCACCCCAGTTGGCGGAACTCGATTAAAATCATATATACCTACCTTTTCAGATCGAATAAATAAAAAGAAAAAGAAAAAAATGGACCCTTCAACAAACCCTCCTCATTTCATCACCGTGACTTATCAAACGGACCTGGGACTCGATGGACTTATAACCTGTTTCAAACAAGCCGGACCTATTACTATGGTGGAAGTCATATCGGAAAGTTTAACTACCCAATCGACTAAGATCACATTCAAGAATCAAAAGGACGCCACAGTAGCAGAAAAATCTAAGGACCTTTGATTATTGGAAACCACCTTGGTCTCCGAAAAGGACAGGATACCTACCCCACCACAAAAGACAAGGAAACGAACCCATTCGCCCGAACCCGAAACCAAGGAGAAGACTCGTATCTTTTGCCAAATACCCTGGTCAAAAGACCAGAACGTGACGCAAGAACAATTGGAAGAAGAGTTTTTTTATCATTTCGCTCACTTTGGAATACTGGAATATACCCATACAATAAAGGACAAACAACATCGGCTTTGTCACGGTTTTGTCAAATACCTGGAGGAGGAATCCGCACAAAGAGCCCTACAGAGAAGCGGCACCCGATACCGAGCGATACTTGCGCGACCACAATATTCCAAATCCATCTATAATATAAGAATTAAACACCAAGAATGTGGAATTGAAATCGACGGTCGAAACTTCAGATTACACGAAAAGACATGTCATCGACAACGAGCGTTACAACTAAAAGCCTCCCGTCCTGGACTCAAAACCCATTCCCCTCCGACAACCCCGAAGTTCCTCTCCACAAAAGAATAATCCTAAAAAAAAATAAAAAAAAGGACTAAGGACCCCGGACCTCTTATTTTGTTTCAGGTTAATATGATATCGGAGAACCACCCTGTCTTCGCGGAAAGTCGACTGACTTAATGAGTCATAGAATTGCAGCAAGAATTGGTGAGACTCAGGGCCCTTCACGAAGATCAGTGGGCAACAATAAGCTACCCGGCGGTTCAGGTAGCGAAATATGAGGAAAGACTTACGAAGAATGCTATGGCTCTTGGTGTACTCTTCACAGATCGAACTGTGATGAAGAGCACAATGCATAAAATACTCGCTAAATCGGACAAAGTTCGGCGACATCTAGACCATCTCACAAACTCAACCCTCCAACGGCTCACTGTTCTCGACAACCGAGTCAACAACCTGGAAGAGCAAGTCCATGAGTTGACTTTGTCCTTTGCCCGCCTAAGTGTGAGCAACAAATCACCGCAAGACACGCAATAAACTTACGGACATCCGGACTTATTGACCACACTTACCCTAACCGACCCCCTCATTATTTAACAAGGCCTTTTCGATCCTTTCCTTTTTTTGTTCCAGAAAATGGTCAGCAAAAGAGGAGGCTATCGAGAGTCGTCTTGGGAGTTATCTTATTAGTTACCTAGGAGACAGACCACAAGAGGTAGCCGCAGCATAAAGATGCCGTACCTGGAATATAGCCAGTCCATAGCGAGGCTTCGAACTGGACTAAGATTAATTCCTCGATCTAGAAACAGCCAATCAATTAATTATAAAATTAATACATTAGGTCTGAAAAATTTATGGTTATCTTAGTCGAATCGGTGACCATAAATAGCTACACACTAAGAGGTTCGAGGCGCTTTTGTAAACCCGGCTATCAAGATAAGTGGACTGCTCTCAACCGTCGGATTCTCCCAAGATCTTTTGTACCTCCTAAACTTTAATAGCGACCTCTCATCTCTTTACTAATTCCTAATAACGAATCGGACAAGGACTTATATTGCGTCAAAATTATTGTGAACTCTGTTTGTAATCATTATTGTAACCTCGTACTCATCGCACTTGCCGGGACGACAAGTAAAATAAGGGGGGGGGGGTGATGTTACGTGCCAATATTTTTATTCTTAATTTATTGATTTTAAATTATTCATCTTATTGTTAGCCGAGTAGCTTGCCATTGCGCAAAAAGAAATTAGGAAATAAGAATCGCGCGATGTCCACAAATCGCTGCGCTAGCGGGGCAACGGCCTTGATCCGGCGCGACGACCGCGAGGAAACTCATACGAGCGCGAGGAGAACAGGCACCGCGCTCGATCAGTGGCAGCACCTCCCGGCCACCTTTCGCGCTCCCTGCCTTACCTGCGCCGATAGCCGCTGCGGGAGAGACAGCGAACGACCGTAGTGTCAGCGAATTTTCGCGGATCCAGGTGTGCGGGCGGCGAAAATTCGTTGCCACGACACTCGGAAATAATTAGTCAAAAAGTACAGTCGTTAACTTTTATCGAGAATATATGTTGTTTAAGAGTAATTTTTATAAGTTCGTTAGGCGCTAGAATATTGGCATCGTGTATTAGAATATTACCAAATTTACCACTGTTATACGGGACCACTGGACTATAATTGAAGGAAAAATAAAAGAAAAGGAAAAAACTGACATATTGGTGAATATTTCATTTCAATTTCCGAAAATCCATAATTCCACACATTATTCCATTCTTCAAGGAATCCATCGAGTTACAACAAAAGGTGAGAATCTTTATTTATAACAATTCATTCATTTGGAAATTATTCGTTCGCGTGCAAGAATTTTAAAGATTGTTTTTTTCGGGCATTTGTTCATAATTTTCAATTGCTGTTAATCGCGTACTTGTTATTCGTAGCTGATATAGGAGCGTTTATTCCGTAAATTCTATAAAACTACTGTGAGACCGGCCATAACTACGGGGTAATGGATCAGGGTTTCTAGTGCCGTGCGACTTCGTTATTGGCATTTTGCTCGTTAAACTAATAATTTACGATAAATTGTAAATGCGGATTACCGATAATTAATAAAAATAGAAACTTAATAATTAGTAATAATCTAATAATATAGTAATTAATAATAACGAAAATATACAATATTAATAACAATAATATGATTAATAATAACCTTAATAGTTTTTTTACAAATAGTGGTTAATAAATTTAACCCCTTTTTTTCCCTAATAATTAATCATTAATCTAACCTAACTACCATAAAACCATCTTACTAAACCCTAGCCCGGATTTCTCTCATGCATTAAGAAGTTGAGAGGATCATTATAGCATGATCGTCTAAACTTCCAAAGATTAAGGTGTACGATCCGTCGAGATTTAGGACTAATACGCGCATCAGATCAACAAGAATAAAAGCCAGGAATATGCAGACAAAGGGAAGCGCATGAAGGAGAAGGAACTATCAGCCCTTTCTCTACGATCGAAATATACCATCATTAGATACCCGTAGTAAGACGATTAGGATCTCTTAGGTAAAAGGAATGATAGATGTCCTGGGCGACATCCCAAAATAATTTATGGTTCTGCCCTTACGTGCGAGTATCTTAACCTCTCACGTAACACCAGGTAATAAGTACTGCAAAAACTATGAGTTCAAAATTACATCAATAATAACAAAAATGCAGAAAAAGATGAAAACACTGGGAATGATGGTTTAAACGTAAATAATAATGAGCAGCTTTCTTCAAGTAGTCAAGTTTCTTCAAGTAGCCAAGTGTACATCAGAAAGTTCAGAAGATATATTATTGAGCCAAGGATTTCAACGTTTAAATAAAATGCTCGATGGATTTGATGAACCTCCTCTTAAACGAGAGAAACTTAGTGATTATCGCTTGGAAAATAAAACATACAGTGTTTTAGAATCAATGAATACGAAATTTTTTACAACAGTTAATAAAACGTTGAATCTTAATTTGCCAACTCAATGCAATCTTAAACAGCTACAAGAGGATAGTATGTCATTTCACGGAATGATTGGAAACATAATTAAATGTTATAATGAAGAAACTAATTTTGGTAAAAAAATATCGTTACTGACAGTACTTCCAAATCATTGGAAATTTGAATAAGCAAAACATTATTTCCAATGTTCGCGTTATATTTATTAATAAAGCAAAAGAACTTAAAATTACTGTAGGTAAGTTAAAAAATGGGTTGTAATAAATTCCTAATATCTTGATTATAGACATAGTGTAAACATATAGAATCGATAATCCTTTATACATTAGGTTACATATATTATATTACACTTGAGAATTATTAATAGAAAATTTTAGTTTAATTTATTAAAATCTATGTAATTTTTGTTCAAGCAACTATAATGATAAAGGGTACCCCTATAAAATATTTAATTTAAAATCCTCATAATTATTTATTTATATTACTCATGTATTATTACTTAAGTATTATTATTTATGTATTACTTACGTATTGCTTACGTATTGCTTAAGTATTGTTTACGGATTAAGTAAAATAATACATGAATTGTAATTTAAACATTTAAATGAAATCCGATTTAATTAGAAAGAATCTATATTTGAGAAATCTCAATGTTCTCTCTGTTTACAAGCTGTAATCTCATTTTTTTTTTTTATTTTTTAACATTGAGGAACGGGAGAAAAAAATAATTTCCAAAAAATGCGATTTTTAGGCCTTACTGGTATAAGGAGGGGAGATAGGTCCCCGGAAAAATCGTAGAAAATTCTTTTTTTAGTATACTTCTATGAAATCACTGTCATTTTTCGCTTTCATTAATAGTGGTATTTTGCCTATCTTAACATGGGGTACCCAATCAAGGTACCCTTCGTTATTCATTATTAGATAAAAAATAATAAAGTAATTATTGGATTTTAAAAGAACTATTAAAATTAATATAAAAAAAAAAAATAAAAAAAATAAATTAATTCTAAACTATTTCTTTTCTTCCAATATAACAAGTCATAGTAATTAAAGTAGAATAAACATTGAGCTAAATTTTATCGTCTTGATAATCGTTAAATTAAAAAAAATAATATTGTTATTATGATTTTATTTTGTGATTAAGTATACACTATTTGAAATTAATTTCAAAATATATTTTTCCAGGTGTCTTAGGAACTATTAAGCGTAAAGTGTACAGCATTCATTCTAATGAAGTTAGAGAATCTGTAACTCAGTATTATAGAGATGAAAACAATAGTAGAATATGTAGCGGCATTAAAGATTGCATCAGTGCTAAAAATCCTATTACTAATATCACAGAGAAGTTACAAAAAAGACTGTTGATGTATGATTTGAAGGATCTATACAACAATTGGATGGAAGAAGAATATGAACAGCATTTTAAAGATCAGCGCAAACCAGGTTTCAGTATATTTGCTCCTTTAAGGCCAAAAGAATGTATTAGTGCTGGAGCACCTGGTACACATACAATTTGTGTATGTCCTATACACCAAAATGTCAAATTAAAATTGTCTGCCATCAACAAAAATTTAGCCTACCGAGTAATTTTAAATGATTGTGTTTGTTCAACAGATTGGAGCGATTGTATGCTACATCTTTGTGAAAACTGTCCTGATAAAGCAGAAATTCTGAAAATATTGGAATCAAACTCATGCGAAGATGTTTCAGAGATTGAATATCATAATTGGGTAAATAATGCTGAATCACAATCTAATAATAGAGTCAGTCTTATTATGGTAAAAGAACCTACAAGAAATTTTATTATAAATTTAGCCAATGACTTATGGGAGTTAACAAAGCATCATTATGTGACTGAAATGCAAAAATGTTATTTAAAACATTGCAAAACAATTAATACTCCAGATACATGTATTATACTTCAAGATTTTGCTGAAAATTTCTTATTTGTTTGTCAAGACTCGATCCAAGCATTTTATTTTAATAATACACAAGCAACTGTACACCCGTTTGTAGTGTATTATAAAGAAGACAATAACGAGAAATTACAAACCTTATCTGTATATGTTATTAGTGATTGTTTAAAACATGATGCTTGTGCAGTTAACACTTTTCAAGGGCAACTCATTGCACTTCTAAAACGAGATTTTCCGTTTATTGAGAATGTACATTATATGTCAGATGGAGCACCTACCCAATACAAAAACAAGTAAGAGTACTTTTATTGTAGTATATTAATAAGTATTATATGAACAAAATAGACACCTTTAGATTTTTGTTCATTAAATGACCTGAAAAAATTTAATTTTAATTATTAAGAATATGTCAAAGTAATATTCTGAAAGTATATTTAATTTGTGTGAAAAACTATTTTGAGACGCAGAACATCAAAATCCATAAAGATCCTGGACCTGCAGGTTACACCCGAGTTAAAATTTTATATTATGTAGAAAACAGCTTTAAAGATAAAATTACTAAAACAGTTCTTTATTTTTTCTGTATATCAAATTTAAAAAAGCAACAACTTCTACGATGCAAGTTCAAATAATTTGTATTATTATGTACACAATATTAAACAGATTTATTTTATTTTTTATAATTTTTACCTTCAAGATAGTATTTATTTACTGTACGAAAAATTTCATTAATATCTGCCATCATGAGGAGGATTTGGGCTTAAAAGTTAAGTCGCACAACTTTTTTTCTACTAGCCATGGGAAAAGTCCGTGTGATGGATGTGGAGCAGTGGTTAAACGAACAGTACGCAGGGCATCCTTACAAAGAACATCAGAAAAACCAATTTTAAATCCAAAAGACATGTATGATTATGTTAGTGAAAATATTGATGGAATAAGGTAAAAATAATATAATTTAGATTTTTTGACTATATTATTTGATTATGTATTTGAATAATAAATCATTATGTGTTATAAAAATATAGAATATTTGATTTTTAGATCTATTTGGGTGAGTCAAGAAACAATTGAGAAAAGGCGTAAAGTACTAGAATGCCGTTTTAAATTGACCCGAACTATACAGAATACAAGAAAATATCACTGCTTTATACCCATTGATGATTCAACATTAAAAGCAAAACTTACTTCGTTTGATAATGATTATAAAATAGTTAAAAAAAAATGAATATTACAAAAAAAATTTTACTTAAATTCTTATTTTCAACTTTAATTATCTATAAAGTCTGCATAGGTAATTTAATTAACCTAAAGCCATTACTATCGCTTGCTCGCCTCGCATGCGCGCATGGCTTGCTCGCATCGCTTGAGCTGGTCGCACGTGCTTCTCGCATAGTGTAAACACGGCCTAAGATCTTCAAAATATGCAGCCCCAGCACTTTTTTTAGGACAATTATGCCAAACTTATGGTTGATCTTGTAAATAAAACTTTTCCTATATTTCACAAGCTCTAATTTTACCACTTGAAAAATATTTTTTTATAAAAACGGCTATAACTTTGGCTCTAGTGGTCCTAGAAAAATCAGCGACTACGGATTTTAAAGGTCTAGGAACCACCTTTGTATCTATGTTACGTATACGTGTCAAAAATAATGATAAGATGGTAGAATTCATGTCAGTAGAGAGCCATTTTTGATTATTTTAGGTATCGAAAAATTAGATATTATAATGCTCGACAAAAAATTATTTTTTGACTTTTTCCTATGATAGGAAAAGAGTATAGTTAGATAACATCATATTCTAATGAAAAATACTTTTGTTAATGATTTTTAATTAAAATTCGGTTGACACTGTGACCATGAACACGGTTGATTTTCGCGATTTTTGATAAAAACGTCAACTTCAAAAGGCTGTATCTTGAAGTCTATTCAATCAATTTAGGTCCTCAAAAAAAGAAATTAAAGGTCTCGTTGAGACAAAAAAAATGAGACTTAGTAAGCTCAAAAATGTGGAATCAGTTACGAGATATAGAGGTTTAAAGATGATCTAAAAATGATGAAATACAATGGCCATATCACAGATCGCCAATAAAACCTAAATCATCATTTCATATCAGTGTATTTTTTTTTCTTAAAATTTGAAGAAAGACAAAAAAAATGAGACCTCACCGACCTCATTTTGTTAAAATTTCAGCCTTTTAGAATTTTTTGAAAACTGGCTAAAAACAGGTCAAAATCAGGGTTTAAAAAAATTCCAGCAGGAATTAGGAATGAGATAAGGGGCTGAAATTTTGCACAAGCTATTTTTTTTATATGTACTTTCATAAAAAAAATCGTCGACAAAATCGACGACCCCCCCCCGCGCACACTTTTTAAAAAAAGTACAGGAACAAAAGTACAGTATATATAAATATATATATATATATATATATATGAGAACACGTTTACTTGTATGTGTTTTAAAATATCAAAAAACATTATTTAAGACTTATTAGTATAGGAATTATAAAAAAAAAATAAATTAAATTTAAATGCGGGATTTATTATAAAAATAATATGTCATATTCTGGAATTTGAAATCCAGGGGAATCGTCTTTTGAGTTGTGAAAATTTTGCACTTCTGTTCTAGTAAAGTGACCATTCCGTCAACGAAATTTGACAGCAAATTACTATATTAATACTCCCTTTTGTATACGTATATACTTATAAAACTATAATACCATAGTGTCAACACAGTTGCATAGCAGCCAACTCAAAATCTCAAATAAGCCAAGATATAATACATAACCATGTTATTTCAACAGTTTGTTTTGCAGAGTTTTTGCTTTCAGATAAAGATTTTTTTCTTAGTGCTTGATTATTTGTATTCATAAGTGAATTTAGGACTAAAAATTTAATCTATTGTGTATGTGAATATATATGTTTGAAAAGTGTAAGTGTAATTATAATACAAGCGTGCAGTGACAGTTTTGTTTAAATTTGGAACGTAGTTTCAGTTCAAGATGGAATGCTGTATGAAAATTAATACTGAAAAACATGTGCATTGGCAAGATTGACTTAAGTATTTTGAAGAAGAGACAGTACAAATTTTTATCGCATAAAAATAAATACGTCTTTTTTCTAAGAAAGGTGAAAGTAACATATTAAGTCTAACTCACTATAGGATATATAATTCAATTCAGAAGATTTGTGAATTGCAATAGTGTCAAGATGTATCTATACACATAAAAGCGACAAGCCTGCTCACAAGACTGCAGGCTTAAATTCAAGATATATTTAATATTTAATATGTGTAATCAAGTGATCATTGAAAAAATGGGCTTATCGGCTTTTATGTACTTATGTACTTTTGTCTATGACAGTGATGGTTTCTTAAGATTCAATTTGGATTATTGGGATTTCATATTTCATAAGACCTGGCGAATATTCTACATTTATCTTAGTATTATAAATAATAATCTAACTTAGTACAGTGTGTTAAAAAGTGATTCAACAGTGGATGAATCAAAAGTACAAAAGGACAGATTGAGCAGTAACTTTTAATGGAACGAATGCTGCTAGCTTAGCAATAACTTTTAATGGAACGGATGCATGCAAAGTGCCAGAGCTTCTGTATTAACCATTTTATATGGGAGAACAGATAACAGATATACAGGAAAGTGAGTTTCAAGAAGGAAAAGAATGGTGATCAAATGGCTGATTATTTTTGGAGTTTTATGGTATTTTTCTTTGCAGGCTTATTTCTCAAAATGTCATTCTTGAAAGTTTGTTGTAACTTTTCTCTGAGACCGCATGATGGATTTGCATGGGACAAAGTGCAAATTGTTCTTAATTTATGTAGTTATGGGCGTAAGAGTTGCAATTTTAAGGTTTTCATGTATAAGTATTTTTATCATGGCAAAAACCCTAAAAATTCAAAAAAATGCAAAAAATTATTGCAAAAAAATCAGTTTTTGCCATGAAAAAAATACTTGTACATAAAAACCTTAAAATTGCAACTCTTACGCTCATAACTAGATAAATTAGGAAGAATTTGCACTTTGTCCCATGAAAATCCATCATGCGGTCTCAGAGAAAAGTTACGACAAACTTTTTTTCTTGAAAATGCTATAACTGAGAATAAAATGAGTTTAAGGTCCTCTGCCTTGACTCATTTTATTCAAAATAAGTTATATTTACAATATATTTTGATTATTTTATTATAATAATAATTTTTAGCATTTTTTTACGTAATTTTGGCCAGAAAGGCCTATATGTGTAAGACCGCTTTAATGCCCAAAAGCCTCTGAATTATTAGAGAGCGATCATGCGCAACGTCTATCGGTAAAAAAAATACAATTTTTGTTAGTTAATGCCCAAAAGCCTCTGAATCATTAGAATGTGATCATGCGCAACGGCCTATCGGTAAAAAAAATACAATTTTTGTTAGTTAATGCCCAAAAGCCTCTGAATCATTAGAAAGTGACCATGCGCAATGGCCTATCGGTAAAAAAAAGTACAATCTTTGTTAGTTAATGCCCAAAAGCCTCTGAATCATTAGAAAGTGATCATGCGCAACGGCCTATCGATAAAAAAAAAAAGTATAATTTTGTTAGTTAACGCCCCAAAGCCTCTGAGTCACAAGAAGATGACTATGCGCAACGGCCTCTCAACTAAATTGATGTGTAAATTTGTTTTTGAAAAATTAATTTAGCTGTGTTCTTGTATTTGAAGAGTTAAATTAATAGTTTTTTTCTATTTAACGTTGTTGAGACAGCTAACGAGCTGTTCGTAGATTCAACTTGTTTTAAATGTTTAGAATTGGTGGAAAAGCAATAAGTTGTGAATTAAATATAAATTGCATTTAGTTTGTTTTGTATATTGCGTGTACATTTGTTTTCTTGAATTGATGAAATCTCGAATCCGTTTTAACCCAGGAATTTTTGGTTTATTTTAGTGGAGCAGGGTTATTATACCGGGCATCGACGGAAAAAATTGTCGAAAAAACAGCGAAAAGCTAGGCAAGGCGGACGAACTCAAGAACTTGCGAGGTTACAACACTCAACCCCGAATATTGTCGCTGTTGGTCCCAAGAATTATATATTGTGGAAAATCTTTGTGAACGCGGGAATAATCCGTGGTATTGTAGTATATGTAAGACAAAATTTTGTAATAATAATTCAAGAAAATTATTCCAGAAGTTAAGCATATTTGAAAATTTTTGAGATAAATAAATAAATTTAAAAAAAACAGTAAAACTTTATGTGGTTTCTTTGTTTGCCTTTAGTGAATTTATTCTCTTTCATATAAGGCGAAAATGTTAAAGTAAGAGCAATTGCCAAACTTATGATCTTTAAATAGTTGTTTAGAAACTTAAAATTTCTTTTTGTATGCAACGAAATTATTCAATTTTTCTGTTATTTTATTTTATTAAATTCTAAGAAATTCATTCTTCGTATTTTGAAAGTTTTCTTTTTACAATATTTTATTCCTTTGAAGTTAAATGGTTGTATTATGGAACCCATTTAACAACGATTCTCAATTGCACTAGTTAGCTAATGTTATCAATTTCGCGAATGAACTCGATTCTGAGATTGAGCAACTAATCAAAGATTTTCAAAATTTCAAAATAAAGACCGAGCAAGACGAGAAAGACCAGAGGACAATAAATCGAGATTTTTCAGACGTTATTAATAATGAGATGAGATGAGATATTATTAGACAAGGTAATAGAATTTCCGACTTAGAAATTTCCGAAGCTCAAAATCAAGTAAGTTTAGTTCATTTCTGTAAAAATAATAATAAAACATTAAATAAGTTAGTGCGTAAAAATAGAATACTGTTTAGACAAATTAAAAATCGACAAAAGACTATTATTCGTAATGACAAATTTTATCAGAATAATATTATTAACTTAAATAAACGAATTTTTGCGTTAGAAAATAAATAGGATTAGTAAAAAGAAAAGGGAATTCATTTTTTTTTTGTTGTCTTACATGAGTAATAATAATAATGATCCGGGTAAAGGTCCTTTTACACGTAGTAAAGGAAAAATAGAGGAAAAATTGTGGGAAGAAGATAAAGTAGCTTTTACTGGTAAGGGTCTAGCTCGATCGCCTTTGCCTAATCAGCAGTTAAAAGTTGACGGTCCCTCTACTAGCTCCCGATCGACTTTATACCCTAAACTTGATAATCCAGAAAGTCCATTAAAAAGTTTAGCCAACAATAACTTAACTGATAGATGTATAGATAATAACTTAAAAGTTAATTTAAACAACGACTTTGCTTGATTGGAGATAAAATCGTAAGTAAGTAGCAAGGAGATATACTTGATCATACTTTTGTTGACACGCGAAAGAATAGTCCTCAATTATCGAGACAGGGCACTCCAAAAAAGAAAATTTTACCTGCGACAATGAGTCAAAACGGTAATCCACACGTGGCTGAGAGTCGCGTGACTTTAAAGAATGCGTTAGCTATAGTACCCAAGTTTGAAGGCAAATTACACCAATTAGCCGCCTTTTTGGAAGGATGCCGCGAAGCCAGGGATACTTTAGACGATGCCACTCAGCCACATCTAGCGAAATTGATTAAGTCTCGACTTGAAGGAGAAGCTAGGTCGTGTACAGTAGGGGTAACGTTTGAAACGGTTGATACCTTAATAGAACATATTGTGGATATTTTCGGTTCCGCACAGACTTTAAATCAGTTATTAGGCGAGTTGGGTAATGAATATCAGCGTGATGATGAAAAAGTTGTTTCATTTTCAAATCGTTTACGTCAGTTAACTACGCGAATTCTTGAAGCCAAGAAATTGGAAGAAGGTCTCGAGTCAGTTTCAGATGCCTTTAACAAGTTGTAACGAATAACGTTTTCGATTGTTTTAAAAGAGGATTAAAATCGGAAATCAAATTGAATTTACCAACTGATACAACTAATACGGCAGTTAAAAATGCTATTAAAACGGAAAAGGATTTAGAAATACAGGTGTTTTTGCGCTCAGGCATGAAGAGTAAAAATCCCGTAAATAAACGAGCAGTTAATATATGTCAAATTTGTAATCAGGAAGGTCACATAGCATTGAGTTGTAATACCTTTACAAGGAACGAGCAGCAATACTCTTATTGCAAGAAACCAGGTCACGAAGAAAAAACCTGTTATAAAAAACGGTCATATAGCTAGAGATTGTCAAAATAGAAGTAATAATGGGGGAAGTAATGAATCATGTCAAATTTGTAATCGTGTCGGACACATCGCGAGGAATTGCCGAACAAATCCTTCGGAAGTCGTGCACTTGCCTGATCGCAAAGCGCCATTAGAGTGTTTTTATTGTAAAAGGCGAGGACATCTCATTGCCAATTGTTTTAAGCATCGAGATAATGAAAAGCAAAATCAAAATTCTCAGAACTCGGGAAACGAATTGCAGCCTTCTCAACAGGGCGCTGTTCAGAAGACAAATCGGTCAACTACGCGCCAACAGGAGGAATCGAACGAGGCGTGTCTTCGTTTAATGCCTTGAAGCACTCAGCACAAGTCCCGGTTATTAGAGGTTGCTTTTCTGATCATCGCAAACTCGACATTATGTTAGATAGTGGATCTCAAGCAAATATCTTAAAAATAGATGTTTTTATTATCGCGGTCTATTATCGCGATAGCGCACGCGGTAAAGACACCATTAAGGGTCGACGTGCAATGATAGTGTGCACCTACCATCGGACTGGCCAATCACACACGTAGTTTCATAGCCGCGAGTACGCGCGTCCCGCGTTACATTAACTATAATAAAACGAAATAACGAAACGGATCAAGATTGACGATAGTTTCGAAAGAAATATCGAATTTACGTGAGCGCAATTAATTGTTTTGGCTCTCACGTAAAAATGGATTATTATATTATTATTATATTCAAATTATCAAATTGAATTAGAATATTTAATTAAAATGCAATAAAAGGCTACTTTTTTTATTTATAATTTTTTTTAATTTAGTTTATAATTAAATTTAAATTAATTTATAAAAAGATAATTTTAGTTTATAATATCTCTGAAAATTATGAACCAATCATTTTGCCAAGAAAACTCTGCCGAGAACTATCAATAATATACCTGTACAATGAATTTTGAAGCGAATAAGACAATTTTACTATCGTAATAGTTGAACATCCAAAACTCATTTTTTTTTAATTTTTAAATTTTTACATTTCTGTTAATAACAAAAGAACCATGATAGCTAGAAAATTAATTTTTTTTAGAAAATATAGGTAATTTAATTATGTTTCGAAGGCTATAAATTACATTCAAATACATAGAGCTCTAAATATCAGTTGCAAATTTATAGGCAATTGTGATATATATTTTATGTATGTGAAATTTTGTGGAAATATATAATCTATAAAAATTTGAATAAATTATGTTGGAGTTTTGTTATTTCTGTCTTTCTGAAGTATTAAATTTTAAATATTGGAATTAAAAATGAATTAAAGGAATCAGTAAATTAAGTTTGAGGAAGCTACGTGCCAATGAATTGGCAGCGGTTTTCTATATTGAGAATATACAAGTTCCATTTAAAAGGGTTGATGATTTTGTATTTAGTAATAAGTATTCAATACATAATCTGAGAGAAAATCCGCTTAGTAAAATTTTACCGATAATTAAGATTGCTAACATATATACGCGGATGAAGGAGCATTTTTTAATAGATACCGGTGCAGAGTGTAATTTGATTAAAAAGCCAATGTTATCTCCATTGTATGAAATAGATGAGTCAGTAATTATTTACTTAAAAGGAGTAAGCGAGAAATTACAGACAACAATAGGTATAATAAGAATTCAAATATTTGATATTAAGTGTATTTTCCATGTAGTTCATGATCATTTTGATATGACTAATAACGGTATACTCGGTGCTTTATTATACGAAGAAAGTAACGCGGTTATTGATTTTAAAAATAAATATTTTGTTGCTAATGGTTGCAGGGTACCTTTATTAGTAGAAAATGCTAAAGGTGCGGGGTCAACACCATCTTTTACAAATGCAATAGAAATTGATAGAAATACAATCGATTTTGATAGAAAGCTTGAGGAGTTTGTAACTCTTAATTTAGCAACCCGTCATGTTTTTTTCCGTCTCACAAGTCGATACTTTTGACGCATTGGAAGTGAATAATTTAGAAGACGAGGAATTGAATATAGCTGATTTAATTTTTGAAAACGAAGGTACACAAGTAGATGCGGAAATAGAAAATTATTTAGCTATGGACCATATGAATAATAAAGAAAGAAAGTACGCGGTTAAGTTAGTTAACGAAATTCGCGATATATTCCATTTACCCGGCGATGGTTTACCCGGAACTGATCTAGTTATGCACGAAGTCAGTACCGTAGATAATATTCCGGTTAATTGTAAACAGTATCAGTTTCCTCATGCTATGAAGAATAAACTATATTATCATGTAGATAAGCTATTAAAAGCCAGCATAATTCGCAAATCCAACTCGCCATACAATATACCCGTTTGGATTGTGCCAAAGGCAACCGATGAAAATGGCCACATGGTATTGTATATGCGGGGTTTAAATGAGAAAACAATTGCCGATTCATATCCTATACCCAATATAGTACAGATTTTTGATCAAGTTGGCAGTGCAAAGTATTACACTATTTTAGATTTAGCTATGGGATTTTATCAAATCAAAATGCATTCTGAACATGCGCATAAAACTGCATTTAGTACTCGTTTCGGTCACTATGAATTGGTTCGAATGCCGTTTGGATTAAAAAATGCACCAGCAACTTTTCAAAGATTAATGGATACTATATTGAGGGGATTACAAGGTTTAGATTTACCTAGATGATATAGTCATTTATGCGAACACTTTGGAAGAACATGATGGTAAATTCAAATTATTAGTTAAAAGATTACGTAAAGCTGGACTAAAGCTTCAATTAGGAAAGTGTAAATTTCTTATGCGTAGAGTTAATTATCTCGGACATACAATTAGTGAAAAGGAGCTTGAACCCGATAGAAAGAAAGTAGAAGCAGTTAAAGAATTTCCCCAACCTAAGAATGTGAAAGCTGTTCGCCAATTTTTAGGTCTGTATGGGTATTATCGCAGATTTATTAAAGACTTCGCGAAGATTGCCAAACCTTTAACTAAATTACTACAAAAGGACATACAATTTGAATGGGCTAGTACAACTGAAAGCTCGTTTTGTAAATTGAAAGAATTACTCTGTAACGCTCCGCTGTTGCAATTTCCGGATTTGACGAAGGGTTATAATATTAGAACTGATGCGTCCGGCATTGCTGTAGCAGGTATTCTTTCACAAGGTCCTATAGGTTCTGATTTATCTATTGCATATACATCACGAGTTTTACGCAGGCCTGAATTAAGCTATGAAATCTCTAAAAAGAAGCCCTAGCCATTGTACATAGTATAAAAGCTTTCAAGTCATACATTTTTGGGAGACCAATTACCATACTTACTGATCATCAACCATTGGTATGGTTTAAGACTGCTGATCTTAACACGCGAGTACTTGAGTGGCACTTTAAGTTATCTGACAAGGAAACCGATGGAGGTGTCCGCCTCCGATTTTCCTGAATTTTTTATATGTTGTAAAGGACCGAAAAATAAGAGACTCGCAATTTTTTTTATCGGCCTAATCCCTTATTAAAGGGGTGAAAACTGCCCTTAAAATTTACCCCCGAAAATGGGTTTTTTTAATATCTTAAGTTCTAATCGATATTTTGAAATGAAACAAAATGGAAAATATTTCTCCTTGAATTATGTAACCATCAAGTATAGTTTGGTCCTCGAGGGTACCAACCCTTACTTTTTATTTTAGAAAAACCTTATTTTTTAAACTATTTCTGCATATAATATTTGCAATAAAATTAATTAATTATTATAAAAATCATTTTTTGACTTAAAATAAAAAATAAAGTTTACGTGTTTCAGGGTTTTTGCAAATAAACACGTCGTCAGGGGTAAACAACCCTTTAGGCACAAAATACTTTCAAACTATTAAAATTAATATTTTAAGTTATATATAATGCATAATTTATTTTTATTTGGGCTATTTTTTCTATGGGCCCAATTTCCTATTAAAGGGGTAAAACGCACCCCTAAAAATCACCCCTAAAATAGGTTTTACCTGAATATCCCAAGTTCAGATTCAAATTTAAAATGAAACAAAATGAAAAATATTTCTCTTTGAAATGCTACATTAGCTACCCTTATATTTTATTTCGGAAAAATTTTTAAAAACAATTTTTTTTGTATACAATATTTGAAATAAAATTAAATAATTATTATTAAAATTCAAAATTAAAGTTGACTTGTTTTAGGATTTTTTCTAATAACAACATTATTGGGGTTTAGGAGCCCCTTGGGCACGTATACTTACAATTAGTACCTTTGAAATAAATATTTTGAGGTGTATAATGCAGATTTAGTTTATTTTTGTGTCAGTTTTTTTTATCGAGATAGCGTAATTAATGAAGTTGATGAAACAGATTGCACAACACATTCAACAGTCTTTGTTCCTTCTTCTGCTAATGTACGACCAGTATGTAATTCTAATTGAAATCCACTTTGATCAGCATTGTAGGTATTTTCAGTTCCAACTTCTGAAATCAGTAGTTTGATGTCGGCTACAAATTTACTGGCTTCTTGATTTACAGTTTCTTTGTCCTCAAGAGTTTTTTTTGTTATAAATTTGCTGATTTTTCTACTGACAATTCTGTGAGCTTTCTTAAATTTTCGCAGCCAGAAATCACTTGCTTTGAATCTAACATCATTAAATTCTAAATTATTTTTGCTTCTAAGGCCCACCTACGTATATCAATATCGTGAATAATATGGCCAGCTTCGAGAGATTCTTTGAGATTTTTTAAAACAAATTCAAAAATTTGATATAATTTTTCTTTGTAAGTTCCACCTTTGTTGATTTGACTAGCCCATCGACGCAGTTGCCATTCTGAATTAACTAATTTAAATCGATGTTTAACAATTTCTATACCGCGATTTTTTTTAGTTTTACCTGATCTCCAATATTCGACTGCTCTTTTTTTATAATCGAAGCTCAACTCTTCATCATCGTATGAACATACGTCATAATCTTTTTTTCCATTGAAAATTGCGTCATCTTCAATGGCTTGTACTTCATAATTTTTAAATTGCTCTTGAAAATCTAATGTTTCTTCTTCCATTGTTTCAATCGCATTAAAATTATTCATACTGTCGTATAAAATATTTTCGAATTTTTCAGCTAAATCCATTTCAACAAGATTAACAGGACTTTCTGGTATTTGAAGCCCTGAGAATGCTACCAATAATAAATTTATGACGTTGATAGGATTTACCTTAATTTTTTCTATTCTTTGATTTTTATGAAATAATTAATTCTATTGTAGGAAAACAACAAATAGCGGACTCTCGAAAATTTGTACCTCGCAACAGAACCGATAAAAATATACTGACTAACTAATCCGTTTTTAGGCAGCCGTGGACTCCAAGCTCACTTGCGTAATCTTTGCTTATGCATGTTTACAAGATGGGCTTACAAAAAATCGCTTATTCATATATATAAATAGAAATCAGGAAAATATTTAACTAAAAATAAGTATTTATGAAAAAGTACAAATGAAATATAATGTGATATGCCTAAATACGCAAACATAAATATTCTAAAATTATAAGTAAACTATAATTATCAAGCAGTGATATATAAAAAAAAACTAATTGCAATATTTTGCAATACTTTGCAATATTTTACCATGAAAATAATTTTAATCCTGGCTCAGCTTTTAAAATCTTTTCTGCATACAAATATTTATGCAGAAATAATAAAAATATAGTCATGTAATTATTTATTCCTCTATTTATCTTATGCTATTATATTTTGAACATTAAAATAACGAAATTGTCAAATTCTTTGTCAGTGATTTTTATTCATTAAATAGAAAATTGAGCCTATAGACAAATCAATCTGCAATAAATAAAATATCCATGATTATTTATTCTGATTATACGCACCATACACCTCAAAATATTTATTTCAAAGGTACTAATTGTAAGTATACGTGCCCAAGGGGCTCCTAAACCCCAATAATGTTGTTATTAGAAAAAATCCTAAAACAAGTCAACTTTAATTTTGAATTTTAATAATAATTATTTAATTTTATTTCAAATATTGTATACAAAAAAAATTGTTTTTAAAAATTTTTCCGAAATAAAATATAAGGGTAGCTAATTTAGCATTTCAAAAAGAAATATTTTTCATGTTGTTTCATTTTAAATTTGAATCTGAACTTGGGATATTCAGATAAAACTTATTTTAGGGGTGATTTTTAGGGGTGCGTTTTACCCCTTTAATAGGAAATTGGGCCCATAGAAAAAATAGCCCAAATAAAAATAAATTATGCATTATATATAACTTATAATATTAATTTTAATAGTTTGAAAGTATTTTGTGCCTAAAGGGTTGTTTACCCCTGATGACGTGTTTATTTGCAAAAACCCTGAAACACGTAAACTTTAGTTTTTATTTTAAGTCAAAAAATGATTTTTATAATCATTAATTAATTTTATTGCAAATATTATATGCAGAAATAGTTTAAAAAATAAGTTTTTTCTAAAATAAAAAGTAAGGGTTGCCACCCTCGAGGACCAAACTATACTTGATGGTTACATAATTCAAGGAGAAATATTTTCCATTTTGTTTCATTTCAAAATATCGATTAGAACTTAAGATATTAAAAAAACCGTTTTCGGGGGTAAACTTTAAGGGCGGTTTTCACCCCTTTAATAAGGGATTGGGCCGATAAAAAAAAATTGCGAGTCTCTTATTTTTCGATCCTCTACAACATATCAAAAATTCAGGAAAATCGGAGGCGGACACCTCGATCGGTTTCCTTGTGAATATGATTATAAAATAATTTATAAGCCAGGAACAGCTAATGCTGCGGCTGATGCTTTATCCAGAGATCTCGTTGAAACAATTAAAGCGAATATGTTAACTAGAATTAGTAGTATTCAAAATCATGAAGTAAATGTGGTAATTGAGAATTTAATTTATCATCTTACTAATAATATTACTGGTGAAGCAATGCACTTTTTAATAGATCCAATTTCAACTTTAAATGTCATTAAGCTAAGTTCGCTGCCCCAGGACGTAAACATTGACTTATACAAAGCTCAAAACTTGCAACGCGTTTTTACAGATGAAATAGAAATTTATGGTAGCATAGAATTAAATTTCGAAGGCAGATTTTTAGAATTTTTCGTTATTGATAATGAATATGATATTCCGTGCGACGGTATATTAGATTCACTTTTCTTCTATGATAATGGAATCCGAATTACTTTCGATAGAAATAATAATAAACAATATAACACCTTAAGAAGAGTAATTAGCGATAGTAGTAATAAGTCTCATAGGAAAATGTATAACTTGTCTCCTCCGACAATCATGAGAAAGAATTTACCTTTGTTAGACGTGCATCATGTAGAGTATGACTGGATACAGTATCTAATTAATCCACTTTCAGAACAAAGCATAATTAAGCAGAGATATGTTACAGAATCGTATGATGAAACTGATAAAATAGAACTGCGTGATATCGGAGGTCAAAATTATAGAACCTTAGGTTCGGAAGTTTTATGGGTTTTTGAAATTCCGATTAAATTTCAGGTGGTGTCAAATGATTTTCCAACTAATGTAGAGGGAATGCTAGGATTAGATTTTTTTTTTTAGAGCAAAGCAAGCCTTCATTTTGACACCAAAGCCATTCGAGTAAAACATATGGCAGCCCCTTTTAAGAAACGAATTTCAGAACAAATTAGACTGGATATGTTGTTATCAAAAGTCAATAAACAATTAGCAATGGAGCCAGTAGTTAGCGTAAATGTAACCTGTAAACAATCGAATCAGGTTGAGTTACGTGAATCATCTAATTCTCCGAGTTTGGCTGAGTTCGAAAGTGATACGATTAAAAATTTAGTTTTTCAAACAAAAATTAGTTCGAACAGTAAAAGTATTAAATTTGCAATAGATTATTCATCATCCGTAAATATAATTAAACAGGGCTCTGTGCCGAAGGACTTAATATTTCATTTAGATAAAAATATTACCTTACAAGGAGTTTTTACAGAAAATATTGAAGTAACCTGCAGCGTGAAGTTATTAATTTTAGGGTATATCACCGAATTTTTTATTATTAGTGATGATTGTGATTTGCCGTTCGATGGAATTATAGGATTTAAGTACTTGTGTAATACTAAGAGTAGAATTGATCTTGATAAGTTATTTTTAATTCAATCTGCTATAAATACATCATTAACATTAGAGGGTAGCAGTAATAATGATAAGAGTTATCGTAGTATAAATGGCGTTGATACAGCCAGTATTAATAACAAGTTAACTTCTTTAGAGGTTTATAACTCGAATTTAGAATATAATTTGCAATTTATTATTAGCTCAATTTCGGAATTAAGTCTTTTAAAAAAAAGCTTTGTGCCTGTAAACAAAACGATTGATAAATCTAATAAAGTATTGAAGATACTTGAAGAGATACTCTACATTGAAGATACTGGTGGTAGGTTGTATGAGACGTTAGGCTTCATTGAGTTAGAATTGTTTGATATTGTTGTAAAGTTTCAAGTGGTCTCGAATGATTTTCTAATTATTAGTGAAGGTTTATTAGCAATTGATTTTCTTAGTATGACTAAAGCCATAATTGATTTCAATGACTGGACTATTAGACTAGATAATAAGATTTTATCTCTCAAAGTTCACAGGAAAAATATAGGGTGATCTTTAGAAAGACAAATATTTGGAAATAGCTCTGGTAAAAGTAATAAAGTAAATGTCATTACTAGATAGCAAAAACTTGCTCTTGAAAATCCTATTGTTACAGACCCCACACCTGTTCAATCGTCTGAGGTAGATGAAGTAGAACCAGTGAAAAGACCTCGTGGTCGTCTACGGAAGGTCAATACTGATAAGGAACCTCAAATTCCGATTTCCGAACCACCTATTCCTAACAACCTATCTAAAATACCCCGCGGTAGACCAAAGAAAACAGTTCCTTTAGATTTACCTGTTGACGTCCATGTTCCTGTAGAACCAAAGGCTTCCCTTAACGATCCCAGAAAAATGCCCAATGAATTAGAAACTCAAAGTAGATATCCCAATAGAAAGCGGGAGGGAAAACGTAATCTTGCAGAAAGTGATCCTAATGATGAGGTTCAAAATCAATGACAATGAACATTCTGAAGGTGAACTCTCTCTTCGATCTAACAATTCAATAGTTGATAAAGATAGATTTACTAATTTAATAAAAATTAAGGAAGCTTTACATGTACGAACTGATAATGTTATATATTTTATTAGTAGTAGTGGGCAACCTTGCGACATAGGAGCTCGCAAGCTCATAGAGTACAATAAAATTAGTAGTAATCAGGAACTTAGTGTAGGAGAAGTTTGTCAGATAAAGAAAAGAAAGAATTATTATCAATTTGGTTTATGTATACATGGTGAAAGTTCTCAATCAGTAAGTTATATCAAAGAACAAATTTTAAGTACTTTGTTTGTACTTAGAAGTCGGTTAATTAGTTTAAATCAAACAAGCTTCTGTGTAACGAAAAATAAAGATATAGAAAATTTGGATTGGTCAAAGTTTGTTAACTTATTAGATGAAATATAAAATAACCATTTTAGTGTGCATGGATACCCTTGAATATGTTCCCTTGGAACGTCAAAATGCCATTTTTTATGAATTACATAATTCACCCGTCGGTGGACATCGCGGGATATCGAAAACATATTATCAGATTAGACAACATTTTTATTGGGAAAATTTAAAAGATGATATTCAAAGACGTATACAGCAATGTTTAGAATGCCAATTAAAGAAATTAACTCGTTTACAAACTAAGCAGCCCATGATTATCACCGATACATGTGGCACAGTCTTTGAGAAAATAGCCTTAGATATAATTGGCCCATTAAAGAAACCACCAAATGGCAATGAATATATTCTAACTATGCAAGACCAGCTTAGCAAATTTTATTTAGCCGTGCCATTGTCCAATATGTTATCCACCACTATTGCCGATGCTTTTGTAAAAAAAATTTATTTGCATTTTCGGATGCCCCAAGTCTGTTCTTACTGATCAAGGCAAAAATTTCTTAAGTTCCCTTATGAACCGTATAGCGACGCGTTTTGAGATAAAAAAATTAAAAACTACAGCTTTTTCAGTTAAATAGAAATTAGAAAGATCGCATCACGTACTTGCAGAATTTCTTAAACAGTATACCAACAGTGACAATAATTAGGATGAATGGTTGGATTTCGCCATGCTTAATTACAACATCTGCGTGCAAGAGAGTACTAAACATACTCCTTATGAAGTAGTGTTCGGTCGTTTAGCCCGTCTGCCATCTAGCAACCCTTTACGTGAAGGTGACATGGTTCCCACACATAAAGGCTACATAACTGATTTAGTCACTAGACTAACTGGCATTCAAAAACTAGCTTATGACAATTTAGTTGTTTCTCAAATCAGGTCTAAAGCCGGGAAAACTCAATGATCGTTATACTGGTCCTTTTAAGATAATAACAATTTTACCGAGAAATAACATTAAAATACAGATGAAAAAAGAAACAAAAGTTGTACATGCAAATCGCTTGCGTATCCACATATAAAGAATCATAGAAATAAAAATAATCTAATATAAAAAAAAACCGAAATTGAAGGAGAGCAAATAATAACTTCTTTTTCTGATTACAGTTCGAAACAACAATTATGTCTTTTGTGATAAATCTATTTCTTATTTTAACAATGCTCTATGGGGGAGGAGCCATCATCGCTTATAACTGCGGAGCAAGATCCTTAAATATAACTACCGTGTCTTTACTCGATGTAGCGCCATGCTATGTGCCTACCACAGTTGTAAATAGCACTAGAAAGTATGTACAATTGCTCCAGATGAATCTGTTTGATGACGTACATGTAGTGCAATGCAAATTACAACTACAACGCACCGTTTACCACTGTGGTATGCATTCGCATAACTCCATAGTTAAGAACGGGTTGCATGAGTATATGGTCGAAATGAGTAAGAAGCGCTGTCTAGATTTATTCACCATCGGTACTCTGTATTTCGACGATACCCACGTATTACGGGATATTAGGATTAATCAGACAACTATTAGACCGGTAACTCTAGCAGGATCCTTGACTTCTGAAGGGAAATGTTCAGGAACAGCGTATTCCGATGCATACGGGATTTGGGATAATGTAGTTGTTCAGGGAATCATTAAAATCACTGTGCAGGAGTATATCGCTACCGTTGATCTTAATAATAATCAGGTACGGTTACGATCAGGAACCCGTTGCGTGTTATCAGATGAAAACTGTATTGATGCCGATGGTGGGAATACCTTTTGGCAGAATCTTCCCCGGGATATGTGTAAATTTAGTCATTATAGCGTATTATATGAAGGGATGGCAAATAGGATTTTTGACGAGTCTCAACAAACCATATACTCACTGACGACCCAGGAAGTTACTTTCGCACTCATGATGAAGGCAAAGAAATCTGTGTGTGGGTATGAAATAATTGGAACCGAACATCCAAAGTAATTTATTTTTGTAACTACGAAAGATAATGTATTCACTACGAGTAAGAGAATGTCGCTCAGCAATCTAAATATATTTGCGTATACTAAATCTAAGTTTGTATTTGTAGAGCGTTATATCCAAACCCAAATAACTAATTTGTATAGGGATGTAGTCATACATCGTTGTAGACAGGAACGCGAAATTTTAAAAAATGCGTTAGCTATTGCTACGCAGGCGCCGGATCAATACGCTTTTAATCTCATGAAAGGACCCGGGTACATGGCTGTAACGGCTGGAGAAGTGGTCCATGTTGTAAAGTGTATTCCCACTGATGTTCGGGTAATGTCTGGTGAAGAATGTTATGTTGAACTCAAAGTTAGTCATAATAATGAAACCAAGTTTATGACATCCAAAACTCATATATTAAAGAGCTACGGTACCATTATGGATTGTAATGCTTTGTTGATTCTTTTTCTTTAATGAAAATTGATTCAAGTTTCTACCACGACCCGTAGATGCCAGAACACCTGAAGTCGTAAAACCATTTACCGAAATGACCTGGAAGTATCAAGCCATACCAACTCTTGCTACCAGCGGTATTTATTCCGAACAAAATCTGGAGGAATTGATGAACAGGATCATGTATCCCCTCGAACAACCAGGAGTAATCAACGACGTTGCACGGGAAATAGGAGGTCATCCCTTACGTAATCAAGATGGAACGATCAGTAAACTTTTGAACGAGCACTTCATCGAACGTCTAGCCCAGTTCACTTGGCAGAAGGCGTGGGGAAAATTCTTAACCTTTGGTACTGTGAGCGCCGCAATAATGGCGATTCTAGTCATCCTCCAAGGAATAAAAATGTTAGCTGACATACTTATCAACGGTATAGCCTTACACAGGATTTATGGATAGTCATACCATTTATTAGCAGCAGCCTGAAGTAGTTTAACAACTCTTTTCATTCATCTAGGGCCCAAACCCGACGCATTTGCTCAAAGGGATATGGAACAACATCTTGCGCCACCTGTTCAATCAGAGAAAATTCTTATTACCCAATGGTTAGGGTAGAAAATCAAATAAATAACCATAACTCCTTACAACCGAAATCAACGAAATCGACCTTAGGGTTCGTTCAGGATTGAAAGTTAATTGATCATGTTGGCATAAAATTAAGTTGTAATTTTTGTTTCTTTGTGTGTGAATACCTTATGTCTATAATAATGTATCTCTAAATAATCTCAATAATCTCTAAATAATTTTTACGATCACTTTTACTCATTGCACTCCTTAAGTAATCGTTTAAGTGTGGGGGTGTTACGGCGGACGTTTATTAGCTTATTTTCTTTATAATTAAAGGAAAAAAGTATATTGTAGTTTAATATTCTTTCTGTTCTCTTATAAAGAAAATAGGTTGAGCATCGACGTCTCGAAAACTCTCGCCGCGCTTTATCGTTGAGGAAACTCAGAGTCGCATTTTCAAACAGAGGGTTTCCGCCGAGAACAGAGAGGACATAGTTGAAAGCTATGTAGAAAAAATATTTTACGACTTGACTCTCTCGGAATCGCGGGCCCCCTCGCTCACTTTCTCTCCCACGCCGAAAAACATCTGAACGCACTTGGGAAAGCCAAACAAGATAGCGAGAAAGAGAAAGTCATAAAAATTCCTATGCGTAGCCGCTTGTACAAAGTTGAAAAATCGACAAACGTTTTTCTTACTCTTCTTACTGTTAATAATAATGCATAATGTTTTATTTTCCGTGGAATCACGTAATATATTTTATGACCCTTTCAAGGAGATGCAATTCCTGTAGTTAGTAATAGATGTACATGCCGAAGCCGTGCACATCTAGAAAGTTTTATCTCCCCCTATGACTCTGCGTAGCATTTACAGACCTCGAAAACGAACTTTTTAAAGAAACCTTTTCGTTTTCTTTGCACCGCGACAAAACATTATTTCCAATTTTAAAACTTGTTAAACCTATATTTTCTTGACTATTATAGATTTTCAATTTCTGGCGACCCAGTTCATCTGCAATAATTTTTCTTTATATTTTCACATAATATGAAATTTTGATTTATAATTTTTAAATATAATTATTTTATTTAAAACTTCTTTGATTATTAACGTTTTATCTTGTAAAATCTTAATAATTTATTTCTTACAATAAATGCATTTTTCATTAATCGCAAGAATTCATATTTGAGGCTTGAAGAGATGATTATTTAATTAAGTGGCAAAATAAATGTAAAAATTATAAGTTTTATGATTGGAAAATAATCTGAAGCAATATTTTAAGTAACCTTGAATGAAATCTTTTATGTCAATACACTAATATTAAGTAAAACATATGTAATTAATAGATAATAGCGATATTTACAATAATTTTGGAGACACTTGTCTGACATTAAGTTTAATTGTATAGTTTTACGATCTTTAACATCGACTAATGTTTTTGTAAGCCCATATTAATTATTCTCCTATAAAACTAATTATTATGTTTAATACCTTGTTAAGGTAACATCTAGTAAAATAATGTAATAGTTAATTTATAAAACTTTGGTTTTTAATAATTTTTGTAAAATTTACCAAGAAAGCTCTCCAAAAGCGTAGAGTAAGAGAGATAAGAATATCTTTTTCTCTATTCCTCGGGCGAAAGTACGCGTTTTCGCCGTTTGTTTACACTAGAAGAAGAAGCACTTTTGTCCACTGCGTGCGTCACTTGTTTCACAGGCAAGCAAACGCTCTGTGAGCAATGTTTTGAATAGTCTAACCCCATATACGATACAGCGGATTGTGACTCTGCCGTGCGGAAGTCGCGAAAGTGTGCGACTTCAGCGCGGAACTGTCTCGCATCGGGAGCGTGGTGCTCTCAAGAAGGATGGTCTACTATGAATTCACGTTTATTTATTTGGAAATATCATCTCTCTCTCTCTCTCTCTCTCTCTCTCTCTCTCTCTCTCTCTCTCTCTCTCTCTCTCTCTCTCTCTCTCTCTCTCTCTCTCTCTCTCCCTCCTTATCTCTCTTTATCTCTCTCTATTTTAGCCTGTTGGCGGAACATTATGATATACGAATAAATATTTTTATACATATCTTATTTACTACATGTTCTCTTATTTATTATTTCAAAGATTATCTTTTTAGTTTTCTTTTGCATTGTTATGTTTTTGATAAATCTTTTATATCTCTTATGTATTTTACGACATAATGAACTAAATTGTTATTGTATTCTATTGTAATTGACTGAAATTTATAATTTTATACCTTTTAATGTATTTTCTAATTTTTGCCGAAAAGGCAGAATAAAGATTTATCTATTTATCTATCTATCTCTCTATCCCTCTTTCTCTTGACTCACATGAGTATGTAACAATCTGCTTGTTCATGTATTTTCGATGCCCGCCCCAACCAGCAGCACTCGCTACGCTCGTGCTGCAAATGTTGGGCGGGCATCGAACACACATAAACGCGCACATCGGGAAAAACCAATTGTGACAGGTAAAATAAAATTGAAAAATATAAGCTGCAAACTACCAGAACGACGTGAAGTCTCTAACGCTATCGAAGCATAGGGCGAAAGTAAAAACATGGCTGCGCAGAGTTGATGTCACCAGGAAAGACGATGATTCTCGACTTTTCTAGACTGATTAATTAACGTACTTTCGCCCGGGGAATAGAGAAAAATACTATTTCTTACACGGGGGTTAAATGGAACTTCTGCATGCACGTGCCTGCGAAAGTTCCATTTTCCCCCCTTATAAGAAAATCTAATATTCTCTCTCTCATCTTCCTTCTTCATCGCGCAGTATAGCGTTCTCTCTTGTTCTTGAAGAAGGATACGAGCCGCCGGAAAACAACCTAAAGAGGGAATGAGTGCCCGCTCTTTGTGTTAGAGTATAGGGTCTTCCCGCTCCTTGAAATCATAGCGCTCGGCAGGAAGATCGCCCCCGCATCATTGGGCCCCGCTTTCCCGCACTCCTCATCTCACTCAACATTGTAAGACAGGAGCAGATAAGAATACTACAACGGCATCGTCGCTGATTCGACAGGACGCCAAAGCCGCTAGTCCTGATTTGATACCGCAGCTTTTTGAGGAAAAGAAGATTTTCCCGCCAACTACCGCCGAGGCGTCAGAAAGGGAATCACGCGGCCCCGGAGGCCAGTCTGCCACCACCATCCAGCAATACGGAACACGTTCAACCAAGGAATAATAATGCCATCACCACCGATTCGGATTCAGAGAATTTTCTTCTTTTTATAGGAGCGCGAAAAGCTCAACCTTTCGAACTTAGAAAATATTTCTTTTCTTTCTGTAAGAGCGTGCAAAGCTCTATCTTCTGTACTTGAATTTCAAAAGAGAAAAAAGGGAGAGAGACCAAAAGTAAAAAGTAAGTTTCTTAAAAATTTTAAACTCTCTTACTTTTCTATCATCTTGACAGAGAGAATACCTTTCCCTCACCTTTCCCAATTTCAGAACGTTGAATTCTTCTGCTAATTACGATAGGATCAATTATCCTATAGCTCAGCTAACTCTGCATTCGGCCTCTTCGAGTCGATGGATCAGAGCAGTGGACGAATTTAGAATTTCGCATTCAGCCTCCTAAAAGTCGGAGTGCACGGATCGGAAAGCTAGTTCGTTTACTGAGGGAATAAGGGCAGGATATGTTTTTTTTTCTTCCCAAGTAGCAACTTAAATTTGAGCAGTTAGCCATTGCTTGTCCCGGCTTATTGCAGGCAACTACAGGTCAAAAAGAGCAGCAACACTGTCACAAAATGCGTGACAATATCTTCATAAAACCAACGCCAACATATTTAGAATAAAAAAGACTATAAAACTGCACCATTTTCAATTTTAAGTGTTGCAAACCCTATTTTTAAAAGAGCAAAATCTTATTTTTTTAAGCGATTTTCGGCTACAAAAATATTAGTCCGTTGTATATTTTTCAAAAATCTATTCTATTTGGAAGAATATTGAAAAGTAAAGTTGAAATATTGAGGTTTTTGAAGAAATAATATTTTTAGGGATAACTACCCTTCATTATATTTTTTTCATTAATTAAGTTTTCACGAGTCTTATAACCTTAGAATTAACTTAAATAAAGTGAGATTCATTAAAAAAAGGAATATTTATAAATTTAATTTTTATAATAAGGGTAACATCGCCTATTTTTCTGGAGCAAAATCTTTTTTCTTCGAGTGTGAAAATTATATTATATAATACTTTTTTTTTAACTCGATCTAGTTGAAAGAATATCATAAATAAAACTGATGTATTTCGAAAATTTTTACAAAACAACTTTTTATGAGGGTAATATCTCCCTACTTTGATCTATTACGTATTAAAAAATGAAAGTCAAATAAAATAATTTGAGAAAATAGTTTCTGTAAGTAATAATCACAATTAAGTGTTATGAAATAAGTAAAAAAAAATATTTTCTCTATCCCTTGGGCGAAAGTACGTGGTTCCGCCGTTCGCTTAGGCTAGAAGAAGTAGCACCTATACCCATTGCTGAAACGCCTGAAACAGTTGCCGCGCGCAAGTTGCGGCATAGTGCAACTTCGGTGCGCAACTGTCTCGCATCGGAAGCATGGTGTACTCAAGAAGGATGGTCACTATATCCACCGATAAATAGCGCGTCGCTCTCACAATTAGGGTGCTATCCCATGGCGTTCCGAAAAATTAAACGGAACCATTGAAGCACATGAAAGCAAGAGAGACATTCACGAAAAAAAAACCGCTCTCGCTAAATGGTTCCGTTGAATTTTTACGCCGGATACACTGCGCATGCTTTTATCAAGGCAAATCAAAATTTGGCATCAAATAGATAATTAACGTTTTAAGGACGGGACCGGTCGAAATTTCGACCACCATTTTTGTCAGGCACTCGACGTGACAAATTCTTTGATTTTATGTACAAATATCGAGTAAAAAAAAAGTCCAATTTCAATGTAAAAATCCCCGTCCTGAAAAGGTTAAAGGAAAAATAGTAGCTAAAATAGTAGAAGTAAGCTAAGGAATAATGTGCATAAGAAAAATTAGGCGGAACGCATTTAAGGGGACGCCGGAGTCAATGTATTTTAAATGGAGGATGGCGCTGTAATCAGTAAAACGCGTTTTTATTATATAAATTAAAAAATTCTTATCTTTTTAGATTTTGGAGACTTGAGCGCGCTTTGGATGTTAATGTTTAGTTATTTCTCAAAATCGGAACTCAAACAATCAATTAATTGCCGAGAAAACCTTGAAAAACTTGCGCGGGTAACATAACCTATAAATTACGAAATTGAAAGATCATAATTTTTTTAATTTTCAAGACCTGAGCGCGCTTTGTATATAAATTTTAAGTATTCTCCCAAAATTTCAGCCCAATCGGTTAATTATTCGAAGAGAAAACTTTGAAAAACTAACTGACGGGACTTCGGCCTCCCCTTAAGCCTATGAGGGTGCTATCCCATGGCGGTCCGAAAAATTAAACGGAACCATTGAAGCCAGTGAGAGCAATAGAGACATTCACGAAAGAAACCTCTCTCTCGCTAAATGGCTCCGTTGAATTTTCCCGAATACACCGCGCATGCTTTTATCAAGGAATTCTTGCGAAAATTACAATAAATATACATAAGATACTTTGTGATTATAGAAAAAGTTAAAAAACCATAATAAATATAAGTGATTATTTTATTGACATGAAAGTGGATAAATGTTTTTATAAAAATAAAGACTGAAAATTGAACTATTTATTAATAAATTTATGTTTATTTATTTGGAAATATCCTCTCTATCTATCCCTCTTTTCTTGATTGACATGTGTACGTAACAATCAGCTTGTTCATGTATTTTCGATGCCCGCCCCAACCAGCAGCACTCGCAAACGCTCGTGCTGCAAATATTGGGCGGGCATCGAACATACATAAACACGCACAACGGGAAAGAGCAGGCAAGCAGACCAGGCGAATCATCTAACCTGCAAGCACTGCGTGAAATGGCCACAAGAGCGCAACTATGCTACCCCCGGCCTTACGGCGAAAGTAACAACATGGCCGAGCAACGCAACTGTCAACTGGAAGGTTATAGCAACGGCGATTTAAACTTTTTCAGACTAAATGGTGAACGCGCTTTCGCTTTGTGATAGAGAAAAATAGTATTTCTTACGCGGAAGGAAAACGAAACTCGGTACGTACGTAACATAACGACCTCGGCTTCGCCTCGGCCCTCATGTGACATACGTGCGGAAGTTCCATTTTCCCTCCTTGTAAGATACTATTTTAAGGAATAAAAATTATGTACTAAATAAACAACTTGATAAAACACTCATTTGCCTTTAGATTTTTGTTAATGTAATGGAGTGAAAATAAAAAAATATTTGAATATTAATACCTACAGGAACGACTGGAAGTATTCAATCATTAGATGATCACAGATTCCGCGTATGGAAAAATTTTGTTAAAACAAATAAAAACATTGTCTGTGTAACGGGATGGCTTCTGGGGTAAGATCCCAAAAAGCCACAGGCCAGCGATGCCCTAGAACACGGTGCCGCGGGTGTCAGACTAAAATGACATGCCCGGGGATCTGCTCCTGGAATCCCGAAAACAACGCGAAGATCGCACGCGAACTTCGCTTTCCAACTAATTGGATCGCTGAGTTAAAAGCGCGCGCTCAAAGAGTAAAGCGCGCGGCCGCTATGCTCAGATATGAAAACGACCAGCGGAGTCGTTTTCCCGCGTAGGCGGCGGTATCCGGGAGAAAGTTAGGTTAAGGTCGATAAATGAAGAATAGCCTCAATTATTTCACAGCACAATAACAAGGTCTATTCAAAATAATCCTTTACATCAAAAACGCGTCGCGTTGCGCGCCGACAAGAAGACGGGATCCGCCGCTCGGCGCGGGCGGATCAAGGTATCTATTTTCGCTGGGCCGGTGAATGTACCACGGGCCACTCGCCACTGCGAGTCGAAAATACACAAATAAATCGCTGCGCGAGAAGTACAAAGAGGCTTACCGGGAGAGGAGTGCACTCCTCTCGTCGCTCGCTCACGAATCCGCTCCTGCGTCAGGCATTATCCTCCGGTCGACTTCGGAGTGTTCAGGCCGAGTCCTAAGGTCCAGCGTTCACCTACAGACGCTTCGGACCCCAGGAGTGGCTCTGATTGCTCACGTGCGCTGCTCTTCGTGGTCGATACGTGTACGGGCGCCGTTCTGCACCGGTGAGGACGCACGATACCGTTTTCTTCGCGGACGATCAAATTAACTCGCGTACGCGCGGTTTGACAGCCCGAGAGAATCTGATTCAACTAGGGGGGCTGCGCCACCCAGCGTGCCTTCGGCACGCCATCGCCCCCGCCCCCACACACACCTGCTCCTCGCTTCGCTCGTCGCCCGCCCCCTCCCTATGTAAAAACTTCGTTTTTACATAATAGGCAGGACCGCAATACTCAGGAGAACCTTGTATTTTTATAAAAGCGAAAATTGCAACACTTCCGATATTTATAATAAAAAAAAAATTAAATATATAATAATAATAAAAAACTAGCTGCTCACGGACTCACGGAGCACTCCTGAGTGGAATATGGTTTTTATACATTAATTTTTCAGTATTTGAATTCTTACAATTTTCGCTCTAGTGAAATTATAAGGCTCTTCCGAGTAGCGGTCATACCTAAAAATGAATCGAGCGCGACTTTGCAACCACCAAAGTCGCGCAGTCCCCGCGCGCAGCTCGCGAATACATCGTTCGAGCGATGTCAACAAACGCTCGAAATACACGAATTCGCGGGAACGAGAGTCAAATGAGTTCGATAGAATACGGAGAACCGAGATTCTTATTTTCTCCGTATTTTATCCTGGAACTCCGTTATACCCATCTCCCACACGTTGCGTAGCGGGAGAGAAGCAACTCGATACGGAGGCTCTCGTTCAACACGACTTTACGTCAACGGCAGCGTTGACGAGCTAAGCGACAGGCCCGGATACGCGCTGGTTACCGCTTGCAACAAAGCGGCAACCACTTGATCCACATCGAGGGATCGTACGCATGCGCACGGTGGGTTCCTCTTCACCGTGAGTACGCTGAACTTCAACGGTGGTCGGGACTCGTCATATGACGCTTGACGGATCGGAGGCTGTCGCCTTTCATGGCGCTGAGGCTCCGGTCAGCGACCGCCTTCGCTCCTCTTCGGAAGGGCGTCTTGGAGGTCGTCTCCTCTTCTGGTCCTCTTCGGGCGCTGTTGCCACTCCGGACAGGCCCAGTGAAGATGCGTCGATGACTGGCACGTCCAACACAATTTTCTGGTTGGACTCGGTGGTGAGGAGTTATATGATCCGAGCGTGTTCCTCGACCTTGATGAGCGGTATTCTCGAGTGGCCAAGTTTGGCTTAGTTGACCGCCGTTTGTGGCGTCGAGAAATTACCGTCGTCCACGGATTCGAACCCACCTCTTGGTTCGAACCGGGTCTGCTCGAGGGTTTCTTGTGTTGGTCTCCTTTGGGTAACCTTGGAGGTCGTTGCGTGGCCGATGCATACGCCTCCTTTTTCCCTGTCGAGCTGGACGTTTGCGGGCTTTGGAAGGACTTGAGGTTGTCTCTAGTCCCTTGGCCCGATCGAGGTCGCGACTTGGCAGAGCGCTTGGTTGCGCCTGCAACTCGGATCTTGTTAGACGCAGCTGAATCATGAAGCGACGACATTTGCACTCGCAGCTGGTGCAGCTCGTCGTGCAGCCGTCTCACTTCTTCGCTTAAGCGTCTAAATTTCTCCTCCTCCAATTTGCGCGTCCGATTACACTTACACTCGCAACAACGCTCAATTTCTGTTTGCGTTGATGCGTCAAAGAGTTGCGAGATAATCAGCGTGCTGTCCGCCAGTTGTACCGTCACCAGATTGTCGATCTTTCTCTCGCTGTTCCTTGGAAGGCTTGGCTGTTCTTCGTCTTCAGGAGTCTGACAGACGGTAATACAGCCGTCCGCCTCCGATATATTCTCCAAGCGGCTTATATCGGACGTTCCGGACAGGGGGACGCTTGGAGAATCTTCCCTCCCCCAGGCTGTATTTACTCCGTCGTTTTGAGCTTGTGAGTATTCAGCACAGCCGTTCGGTGCCTTCAGACAGTCTGTATACGCCAAGCGACGTGGAGTATCAGACTTCGCGAACAGGGGAAAGCTTAGAGGATCTCCCCTCTCCCAGGCTGTGCTTACTCCGACGTCGATTTCATGGATGGACGCTGAAATTACTGGCGATGGTAAAGTTGCAGCACAGCTGTCCCAAATCCATGAGCGGTCTGCATTCCCCGAGCGACTCGCGTTCTCGGATCCTTCGGACTGGGAGGAGATCGGGGAATCTCCCCTCCCCCAGGCTGTGCTGCACTTTAGTTGCATCAGGACCTCACCCGGCCCACCCGCTGCAGTAAAAGGGCTCCATAGTAACGTGAGAGCCTCGTTTCTTACGTCGAGAGGACTGCCTGCTCTTTCATCCATGATCTGCAATACATGTGTGTTCATGGATCTCAGCAAGTTGTTGTCGACTGCTTTGTTCGACGTCAATTGCTGAAACAGGCTGTGGGTCGAGAGATCTGCGTTGTAGTTCGTCTCTGGAGCTCTACTTGCGTTGAGGATCGTTCCGTTGACGTACTTATTCCTCAATTCGAGTCTCCTTGTGAACTGCTCAATTGCACTTCCACTTATTTCTTGTGTGAAGTGGGCCGGGTTATAATTTCCCATCAGCCATTGAGTGATTTGCCTAGAATCCCCATCGATACATCCAGTGCTTCTTAAACCTAGAGCTATATTTGCTTCTATTACAGCTTGGAAGCTCAGCTCTAGATTTTTGCGCCACTGCTCCATCGATTCGGCTAGTTCTTCTGAGGTCAATGATTCCATCTTCTGAAGCTAGACCGATTATACAAAAATTTGGCGACAAATTGTGTGTGTGCGCAACTAACTGCTGAGATTCTCTCTCGAATTGGCCGTCTGTTACGCAAATTACAATGTTAGAATCCTAACTACTACACACAATTGTCCCAAGCCGATCGAGAACGACGTATCTCGATGCAGCTAGCTAGGGAGAGAGCGTGGCAATTCCAAAAAAAAATTTTTAGCGAAGATACCGATTTGACTAAATCCCGCAATAAAAAAAAGGAATGTAAGTGTTCTCACTTTCGACCGGCTGCACGCACAGGCACGGTCACCCTATTCCAAAAAAAATCGCGTGTTAATCGCTTAAAATCTCGCTTCCAAAAAAAAAGGAATTTAATTTCGCCACATATGACGACGAAAAAAACTACAATCGTCGTTTAAATGCTCTCGCCCTGGCTTTACAGCCGTGTAAAAGGCTCGGGACGAGTATACACAATACTGCCCGAGCATAAACATAAACACCTACAAAAACAAGCAATCTTCTGTTTTGTGTTTATGTTTCTATGCGCGCCGCGAGTCTTCTTGTCTGTTTGTTTACGCCCGGCACCTCGACTTGGCGAGTTTAAATCACTGCGCCTATCAGCTATAATGGCTTATGGCCACTGGCCGTCTGCTGATTAGTCCGGTGCAGTGATTCGCGCGCGGGCGAATTTCAACGAAACGCGATTTGAATAGGCCGGTCTCGAATGTACCGGCCGCTAACCTTCTCCTTAAACCCAACACGTTAGACGCCATTGTAACGGGATGAGTGAGAAAAAAGATTACATCAAAAACGCGTCGCGTTGCGCGCCAACAAGAAGATGGGATCCGCCGCTCGGCACGAGCGGATCAAGGTATCTATTTTCGCTGGGCCGGTGAACGCACCACCGGCCACTCGCCACTGCGAGTCGAAAATACACAAATAAATCGCTGCGCGGAAAGTACAGAGAGGCTTACCGGGAGAGGAGTGCACTCCCTTCGTCGCTCGCTCACGAATCCGCTCCTGAGTCAGGCCTTATCCTCCGGTCGACTTCGGAGTGTTCAGGCCGAGTCCTAACATCCAGCCTTCACCTACAGAAGCTTCGGACCCCAGGAGTGGCTCGGATTGTTCACGTGCGCTGCTCTCCGTGGACGGTACGTGGACGGGCGCTGCTCTGGACCGGCAAGGACGCACGATACCGTTTCCTACGTGGACGATCAAATTAACTCGCGTACGCGCGGTTTGACAGCCCGAGAGAATCTGATTCAACTAGGGGGGCTGCGCCACCCAGCGTGCCTTCGGCACGCCATCGCCCCCGCCCCCACACACACCTGCTCCTCGCTTCGCTCGTCGCCCACCCCCTCCCAATGTAAAAACTTCGTTTTTACATAATAGGCAGGACCGCAATACTCAGGAGAACCTTGTATTTTTATAAAAGCGAAAATTGCAACACTTCCGATATTTATAATAAAAAAAAAATTAAATATATAATAATAATAAAAAACTAGCTGTTCACGGACTCACGGGTGTTCCTAACTACATATACCTATACAATCTCAATTACAAAAAAATACTTGCGCACATATGCATATATATACACTAATACCGCGAAAAGGAGAAAAACAGAAGGAGAATGCTCAATACTGATGCATTCGGCAACGGCAATCTGGCTTAGCCCTGCGTGCATGAATACTTATACTGCAGCAGTCGCAACGACTACGCTAGGTACCTCGGCTCACGATCGTACACACTTCCCGGACCTATGTATACTACCGTGCCTCGGCTAGGCTGCATTCGCACACAAAGAACAGCGGAAAAACACATGCGACTCGTGCGACCGCGAGGTATAAGATATATCTATATATATGATCGCGCGCGCTTTCTGCTACTGCTGAGTAGTGCGGCGTGCCGTCAGCCGTGGCGCACATGTATCCATGGTGCGTGTTGTCAACAATTGAATCGTCTGGCTCCCGGCGACCGGCGTCCCCAGCGATGACTGTGGCTGCTGTAGTACGCTGCCCTGGTGAATCGTGTTCGCCCTTTCATCGTGTCCGTCGATGTCGATGATTCGTCGAAGATGGGAAGGCAGTGTGTCAGCGGCGAGAGCAGATTTAGTAAGTATTTTCTCGTTCCTAACCTCTCTGATGGGTGAGCTGATGGTACTTTCGCTTGTTGCAGGTATCTGTGGCAGCGAGAGTAGTGTAAACGACGGGTACTGCTGCAGACTGTTTCTTGGGTGTGTAAATGTTGTCTGAGTCATCTATATTTATATGTGGTTTTTAGGTGCTCAACTTTCCTTGTTTGGCTCTTACACTAGTGACTATGTGTACAGTTAAGCTGCTGCTTGTGTCTTCAGCGTCTTCAGTGAAACAACGGTTTAAGGTCTCCACCAGTTCTTCCCCTCTAGTTGTTACAGGAAGCTGGTACAGTGAGTAAACAACAGCCATTGCTGCATATGTGGTTTTTAGGTGCTCAACTCTTCTCGCTTGTCCCCCAGAATAGGGACTGATCTGCTGTTCATGCGCTTTGCTGATCCCTAGGCTGAGGCAATCCCTGACATTGAAACACAATTGGCGGTCTCTATCAGTACTTTCCTCCTAGGTGGTGTGGTTACTGACACAGTGGATCGCTGTTAGATGAATCTCAGCAGACTGGCATCCATGGGGTAGTGCCAGCCTAGACCGTCCAGCCCTATTTTGCAACTTCTGCAGCTCTAAGTGATCTTCGAGTGTTAGTGCTTTAAAGTGTGAGGGGATAGGTAATAGGAACTGGGAAATATTATATAAGTGCTGTGTGTGTTGTTAAATGCGATAAGGGTAGGTAGTTGTCCCTGGTAATATTAGCTCGTCTATTTAATTTCTAAGTTTAGTCAGAGTGTAAGAACTCGCTTCAGGGTATCTGTTGTATTAAAATACATCATTATGTATTTCGCAGACTTCTACCCAGTGAGACTTGCCTATTTCATAGTTTTCTATATACTGTAAGACTGAGTCAGCTAGAACATTGCATTCTTTATGCATTGAAATTTACCATATTACAACATTTATAGCTCATACATTACACAAAAGTTTTTTTTGTATATATGATATTCCTTTAACATGTACTTATATAATATTACACAATTTTGATTCTTTTAGTTCAATCGCTTAGGTCCTGGGAACATAGTAGGTTAAGCTGGGTAATCTTATATCAAATTTTTTAAATATGTTATTAAAAATCTTTTTGTAGAAAACAGGGAAATAGATATTTTGTTTCTTTAATTATTCTTTCAATGTGTTTATCACATTGAATATTGTAATCAAATGTAATTTTGTATCTTATTATTATGTTTTTGTAATTATATTATCTTTGGAATGTTACGTCGATTTTTTCCATCTTATTTAGAGCTATTGTATCGAATACTTCTGTGTAAATCTAATTCTGTGAAATAATAACCGAAAATTCACTATACGTGTATTGGGGTATTAAAAATCATGTTTATACGTTTAAATGATCCAGTAATTATTGTACATAAAAATGTTAATTGGGAATAAGTTTTGTTTAAACTATATCTACATGCTTTGTATTTAACAGTTTTATTGTAAGTCAAATTCTTATATGATAAGCGAAAATTGACTATTTCAGGTGTATTTAGGCATTAAAAATAGTTTTTATAGGTCTAAGCGGTCAGGAATCCAATTTATATGAAAATGTTAAATGGGAAAAAGTTTTGATTAAATATTATGTAGAACTTTTGTATTGAACATGCTTGTGTAAAATCAAATCCTGTCAAAAATTTTATGTATGTTTTGACGTTTAAAATCGTTTTTATAAGTCTAACTGGACAGGAGTTGTTTTTACACGAAAATGTTAAATAGAAAAAAGTTTTGTTTAAATATTATCTACAACTTTTACATTTAACATTTTTGGAAAAATCAAATCTTGTCAAGTCATAGCCGAAAATCTTTCATTTTATGTGTATTTTGGCGTTTAAAATCGTTTTTATAAGTCTAGCTCGTCAGGAGTTGATTTTACAAAAAAATGTTAAATGGGAAAAAGTTTTGTTTCAATATTATCTACAACTTTTGTATTTAATATTTTTGTGTAAAATCAAATCCTGAGAAGTTATAGCCGAAAATCATTCATTTTTGACCATTTTTGGCCGTTTTTCGCAGTTATCTTGGCAAATATTGCTCGTACAAAAAAGTGTTCACATAAAAAAGCTTTATTTTAATTAGTTTTAGCCGATAGACCTGTACATATTAGCTTAAAATTAATTTTTCTAGACATTAGGCTTAAAAATCTTTTTTTTGAGATATTTCTTTGTGCTCGCATTTGAAAAATTTTTCATCGATCTATCTCAATATAGAACCAGCACTTAGGTATAATTAGAGGAGTATTTTCCCGCAATCCCGATGAAATCGGTCAAAAATTCATTGAGATAATCGAGAAACTTGAGTACATATGGACGTACAGACATACATACATCTCAGAAAACGCTTAAAACGCACTCGCTCTGAGTGGAATATGGTTTTTATACATTAATTTTTCAGTATTTGAATTCTTACAATTTTCGCTCTGGTGAAATTATAAGGCTCTTCCGAGTAGCGGTCATACCTAAAAATGAATCGAGCGCGACTTTGCAACCACCAAAGTCGCGCAGTCCCCGCACGCAGCTCGCGAATACATCGTTCGAGCGATGTCAACAAACGCTCGAAATACACGAATTCGCGGGAACGAGAGTCAAACGAGTTCGATAGAATACGGAGAATCGAGATTCTTATTTTCTCCGTATTTTATCCTGGAACTCCGTTATATCTGAAACATTTTTCAGACAATGTCATGTTCATGGATTATGAGTAGGGGATGTTATCTTTATTATAAAAAGTAAATTTATAAATATTCCTTTTATTAATCAATCTCACTTTATTTTAAGTGAATGTTAAGGTTATATAACTCATGAAAACTTAATTAATGAAAAAAATGTAATAAAGGGTAGTTACCTCTAAAAATATTATTTCCTCAAAAACCTCAACATTTCAATTTTACTTTTCAATATTCTTTCAAATAGAATACATTATTAAAACATATACAACGTACTAATATTTTTGTAGCTGAAAATCGCTTAAAAACTAAGATTTTGCTCTTTTTAAAATAGGAGTTGCAACCCTTGAAATTGAAAATGGTGCAGTTTCATAGTTTTCTTTATTCTAAATATTTTAGCGTTGGTTTTATGAAAATATCTTTATTGGTTTATGAAATATTAAAAAAAAAACGATTTTCGCTGGTGAACTTTAGGGGTAAATTTTACCCTCTAAAAGTAAATATCGGCTGATAAAAAAATATGTATATTCTTATTTTTCTAAGTAGTATAACATATTGCAATATTATCAAAATCGGCGACTGACACTTGGGGTACCTTCCTTGTTAGAGTTTTCTTCGTTGTACGAGCACTAATTTTATTTCTGTCATGATTGACTCCGTTTTCTACAGCATCTTTTTTGACAATATTTGAGTTTGATTTTTATGTTCTTAAAGTTTTAGCCTTTGATTTCCCCATCGTAATTTTTATCTGGAATGCAAATTAATACCATTTATAAATTTATAAACATGAGAAAATAACACATTTAAATTTTTTAATGTAGTGCAATATAAACAAGATTTCATATTATAGGTTAGGATAGGTTAGAATTTTATATTCATGTATAATGTTGAAATCTTAATCACTTACCTAAATAATTTAATGAAAAAAGGTTCATCAGAAGTTACATTATTCGTCAATCATACGTACGTACTCTTAAAATCTTTTATCTTTAATAAATTTACGTCTAGGAGGTAGAACAAGTAACCATCGGATACGTGTTTCATATCAGAGACCAGCGAAAAACAAAGGAACCTGAACTTTGAAACACCCTCTTTCGCCGTTCCAGAATTAGGACAGAAATAAAATTGTTCGTACTAAATATGAAACAGCTATTTAAAAATAAAAATGTGTAGAAATAAATAATAATTCCTTAATAAAATTAATCTATGAATCATAAACTATCTATAAAAACTTTACAGAATGTCGTATATTATATTATTGCCTAGTAATAACTCAATAATGTCTGCGCTACATTTTTGACCTAGCAGCTATGAGACGAACCAATTTTGTGCAAGTTAGTAGTGACGATACTGCTTGATTTTTCAAAAATATAAATATTTTCTTTAAAATATCCATAATCATAAACATTAATCCTTTGATATTTATCTATATTTACATATTTTTTCAGATATTAATGTAAATTATAATTTGTTTATACTCGATTGTACAAAAAAGCGTTTCACAATCAGACATTGTTCCGCAACTGGTACTTTTACCTTATAATAAAATCTATTTTTTCAGGCTTTAGCCCAGGCTTGCCTCCGTAAGTAACGTATATTGGAGGTTAAATTTTATGAATTAAAAATGTTTGCGTTATTTATTAATTTTTAATTTAATGTATAGTGAATGAAGTACTGTTATCCGTCTAATAAAGGACGAAACATTTATTGTTAAATAACTATCTATTTAGTTGAGATAGTGAAAAACCTTTGTAACATTTTAATTGTACCCGCATAATTTTTATTTTACTTAAGCACAGACGTAAAAAGTAATTCAGATATTATTATACGTTTTGTTAAATTTCAATAACAAAAATATTTAAAATTTACTCATATTACAAAAATATAGTTAATTGAAAATATTATATCGAAATAAAACTAACCAAATGTGAGATATTAAAGTTACTCAAGCCTTACAGAAGTTAGTAGATGTAAGAAGAGCATCCGTAAAATTTTATTTAGCCTTCCGTCGATGAACTTCTCTATATCACCTCTTTTATTCGATTAATATTATTGTTATACTTCTAAACAATTTCCTTTTTTTACTTTCGAAAGTTCTTTGAAATGAAATAGGTAGCGCAATGCATATGCTACAACGGTCAGCTGAGGATCAGGGCAATTCGCGGGTGGGAAAAACTATACTTTTCCACCAAGTGGACAAACACAATGTACTTAAGATATTCACACACGAAATAATAACCAAGAATATCAAGAGTAACAATACAATAAGATTTATTAAAGAAATTTAACGTATCAAGATTTACATATATACCAGGGCGCCAGGTACGCCCGCTACTCGTACCGAATTTAAACTCTAAAACAATTTCCAGCTAGCGTAACTACATGACCCGTATCGACTCCGCAATAATCTAATCTATCACTACTTTTGTAGCTTCAGCTACAGACACTTTACTCCGCGACCGAGACAATACGCGAATTACTCTTACAGGGACAATTACTGTAGCTTCAGCTACACGCAACGGGGGGTTATTTTTACAACTTCGTATCGTGAGCGCACACACGCGGACAGGAACGTCGAGAGAGAGGAAGGAACAGGGACTTACAGTTGCTGAGGCCAGGTGAACTGACGACGCGACACTCCAGCTCTCTCTCCCTCTCGATCTCTCCCGGACGGCTACTTGAACACCAACCTCGTCCACGGGAACAATACACACACCCCAAGCCTCCGAGGAAACAAGGCACTCAACTTGCGCGCAGTGGAGCAAGTGCCGATCGTAGACCGGCCGGCGGGCTGCATCGCTTCTCTCGTTTCGGCAGCGGCGACGGCAACAGCGCAGCGGCGCTCCTCTGCTACCGGCGGTGGCGACGGTAACCCTATGGCCTGCGATGATAGCTGGTTGAGAGAATTCCACAAGGTAACGGTGCGCCTTGTCGTCGACGTCGGCTGCTACAGTGCTCCAGCTATAGCTTAGAGGAGATAAGAAAAGGGGGGGGGGGCGCAATAGGACTCGGCTCTTAACAATAATACTAGAGTGCGTGTGCGCACGTTATACACAGGCAACGCTCTGTTTTTATATGACGTGCAATCTGCCACGTCACAATGAATAAACAAAAAGTCTGATGAACTGAAGATATAAAAGATCTAACGAAATGAAGATAGCGATAAAATAATTCGAATTTTTTATAAAAACATTCAGCAGAATAAAATTCTTACATTGTATTAGTGTATAAATTAAAGACTTTATCTATAAAAAATCAAAATAATTCATCATTTAAATTAAGGGAATACATTTTTATTATTACATTCATAATTAAATTATATAAGTCAAAAAAACATGATAATGAACAGCTTATTACTGTGATCTGTATAACCGCAACTTTCACACAAACGTTGATCATTTTTTTCATAAAGTTATTGTTCTACGATAATGAACAAAGTTTTAATGTTTCAAAGAAAAATATTCTTTCCTATTTTATTAGTTAAAAGATCAATTTTCCGGTATGCATTATGTATAATACACGAGGAAACCACTTTAATCCATTGTAGACTGAAGAAACACAATTTTCACACAGATTCCAATGAATTTTTTATTTATTTATCTGTCATAAAACTTCGTGCTCTTTCAAAGTATGGGATAAAAGTTTTCGACACTACCTCATGATGACGGAAAACGATATCATTCCGTATTTTATTTTCATGGGGATTGACGAGCTAGCGAGCGAGGAATAACCCTAGGTTTTTATTATATTTTGTTTTACATTTCTAACATTTATAACATTTAAGTTTGTTTATTAAGGTTAACTGTTTATTATACTATAAGAAAGCTCACCGTAGCACATGATTGATTAGATTCACAAATTATTTTACATAATTATTTTAAACGGGGGTTGACGAGCGAAGCGAGTAGGGGGTACCCCCTTGTTAATATAATGAAATTAAATCGTAACTTAATATTTAATATGTGATTTTTCATTTAACTGTATTATTTAATCTATTAAATTGAAATTTAGTACATGAAAATGTAAAAGAAATTAACACTTAGACAGGCTGACGAACTATAATAGAACGATACCAATTTTTAAACCAAAATAGGCAGTCAAAAACATAAAAGAAACCTGCTAGAGGATGCGAAAACATGAAAAAAATTATACCGGCGTGGCAGACAAAAAATGGTTCAATTAATAGAATTCCTAAATCTAAATAGGTTAAATAAATGAGATATACGTATATAGAAAAGAATCTCCAAGCGATGACTTTAGTTATTTAAGTAGAAATTCGAAATATAAAAGAAGGTAGATAAGTAAATAACTTGAGCTAAACATACCCGGGAGACGCAAGTTCAACATAAAGTAGAGGCGCGATCACATACGAATTCTTATGCACGTGAGAAAGTTATTTATATAAATGAAACCTCAAAGCCTGTAACGGGCACGTGTAATAAGGCAGAGAATAGTCGCGCACCATGCGTTGCAAGTTTTGAATAGCGCACGCTTGCATGTGCCGCGACCCGTAGCGGGCCACGCGGCGCTCGTGTATGTGTGTGCGCTCATGCGTGCGTGCGTGCTTGCGTGCGTGCGTGCGTGCGTGCGTGCGTGCGTGCGTGCGTGCGTGTGTGTGTGTGTGTGTGTGTGTGTGTGTGATCAGCGCTGCGACTCAAATCCTGTCAACATGGCGGATCTGGCACCATCCCCTCTTTTCATAGATTTTGGGAACACGCGATGGCACGCGGCGCGCAAAACAACCTGGAGCTCTCAAATCCAAGCACGGGCATTTGTTTACTTTTTTTAGTAGCCGAACAAGTTCCAATAGGTCATTTTCGAAAACTAGATCACGGGCATTTTGCCTATCTTAATGGAGGAGACCCTCTTCTTATAAAAACAGTAAAGTTTACAAATAAATTTTTCTCCATGTGGATTTTTTCCTAATTCAATGGTATTCGATAATAATTAAGTAGCACTTGTTCATATCACTACCATATGTTCAGTAACCATACATATTAAATTGAAAAGGACAGTCTGAATAATTTTAACTCAGGCGTCGTTCATGTTAACACGCTAGTGTAGTGCGTATGGGTGTGCTGGGGACCTGGAGTACGCAAACCCTATTCCACCGTCGTTGCCGACGCCTATCAAGGTGGTTACCATGGAGTACTCAAGGGCTTGCTCGATGCCTGCCTCGCGTGATTTTGATATCGTGGGTCGGCGTCAAGTGGCGTGAGCCCGAGACTCGTTAACATTATCTCCTCTTTTTCTTTTCTGCCGTTATTGTCGTCGAGAAAATCATAGGTACAGTATGTGGTAAATACAATACTATTAACGGGATGTGTGATACCGACATAATTTTTCAACGAGTATATCTCATGACAATACTAATAGAATCGCTTCAGAAAAATTCTGAGTATAGTATTTACATATACGGAGGGCGTGAAAATTGTGTTTTTCCATATAAATGTTTAGAAATTTTTTAATAAAAAAAAAAAACTAATGTCGATAAGTAGGAATCTGCATTTTTGTTATTTTGATTCAATTTTTCAACGAGTATATCTCATGAAAGTACTAATAGAATCGGTAGAAAAAAATTTTTGAGTATAGTATTTATATATGAGGTGTTTCACGTCAACTGGCCCAGCGCGGCGCACGAGCGCCAAATCGTGCTATATCCAGCTCATGTTTACGATACTAAAATGGACTTGAAAAAATTTTATGATAAGCATTTCCAACTTTTTTTTTCCTCAGCTTTCCAATAAGAATTTTAAGAATAAATCCAATTTTTAAAATTTTCTTTTTCACGAGAAAGATTTTGGAGATACTGCTGAGTGGCACTTTTATGCCACAGCACATGGTAAATGTGCGTGCGATATAGGCGCGAACCTAAAAAGAGGTGCAAAACGAGCTAGTCTACACGTTTCTTATAGTAATCATATTTTAACGCCAGAAGAGCTGTACAACTGGGCTAAAGATTACTGCAAACAAATCAAAGTTTTCTATAGCAGTAAAGAATCGTATGAAGAAATGGTTTTGAAACTAAAACCAAGACTGGACAAGGCTAAATCTACACCAGGCAAATTACAATACCATGCTGTTATTTCAATAGATGAAAGTACATTGAAGCTCAAAAAAATCTCTCTATGAGTTCAGAGTAGAAAATCTTCCCAAAAAAACTGCGAAAACAAAAAAATATTATCTACACTGAAAAAAAAACGTTAGTACAAGAGTTACTATATTGCTGTTAATTTTAAAATTTTATTTTTTTATAAAATAATTAATAAAATATTACTCCATGCATTAAGAATCCAGAAGAACAGGTAAAGAATTAAAGATTATAAAAGGTTATTATATAGGCAATGAGGCGGGCGCAGTCCGCGCGCTGTACCGCGTAGTACCGCGCGCAAGAAAGGCGGTGCGTCATACTCTTTCGCGTTCTATATCTCGCAGAAAAAATCTCGGACACTCTTTGGAAAATATCCTTTTGGCCATACCCAAGCCGAAAGTGCCACATTCCCGCCCGGCTCAAAAAGGGGAATGTGGTGTTTTCGGCCCGGATATGGCGAAAAATAGTATACGCACCATGGAAGTAAAATTGGCCAGCCCCCAGCTCGTGTTTGCCACCTTGCCTTCGACTCGGGTGGCAATTTACACGAGCTGTGGACTCATATACTATACCTACGTAAAAAATGCTCAGCTTTCGATCTAGAGGGTCAAAAAAAATATTAAAAATATCGTTTTCGAGTACAAAACACGTTTTGTACTTTTTGAAGGTGAAAATGGAAAATTTCGGGAAAACTACCTACACCATAGGTAAGCTGAGGAAAAAATACGTTAGAAATGTTTATCATAACATTTTTTCACGTACATTTTAGTATCGTAAAGATGAGCTGGATATAGCACGATTTGGCGGTCGCGCGCCGCGCTGGGGCAGTTGACGTGAAACGCCTCATATATAAATACTATACTCAAAAATTTTTTTCTACCGATTCTATTAGTACTGTGATGAGATATACTCGTTGAAAAATTAAATCACAATAACAAAAATGCAGATTTCTACTTATCAACATTACAGTTTTTTTTTAATTAAAAAATTTCGAAACATTTATTAGGAAAAGTTAATTTATTAAATAATGAAATTGGGTTGATTTTGAACTCCACATGGCCTTAATACATACATTTATGATATAATGTATGATTATTTTTATAACTATTTATATATACTTTCTATTAATAAAGTTAGTTTCGAATAAAATTATCATTGTCTTAATTTAACCTATTATAATTAAAATTGTATTACAATTATATATTAAGATCTCATTGTTGAAGAAGGCATTAAATAAACGCATTTATTATTATCTAATTAATATTTTCACCAATATATTTAAAGAATTAGAATCGGAAAGTCAGCTGCGAAATCAGCTGCGATATGCGGCCAAAATCGCAACTGATATCGCAACTCATTTCGCAGCTGAGTTCGCAGCTGTTTTCAGAGCTGATTATTTTTAGCGGGGTATAAATTCACGTGCTTTGAGTTGACAGGTCTCGGTTGTTTTACGCGCCGCGTGCCATCGCGCGTTCCTAAAATCGATAAAAAGAGGGGAGGGTGCCAGTGTTATGAACTGCGTTTGCGTAGACGAGTCGCGCAACGTAAGGAAAATTCTACAGTGGAATCCCCTGAATATTCTGAGTTCCAATGAAGATTAAATACAATAATAAATTACGCTCTCATAACAATCTCGATCTAAAAATCCAATAGCAAAATCTATATTAATTAATTAGGTAATAAACAAATAATTAGCAATAACTCGAATAGAAATTGATGATTGACGAGTGATAATTAATCTATTAACTAACAGTAACTGCACTCGTGGCAAGGTCAGTGCGCTAACGAACGAATTAAGACTAGCAATAAAATCAAATAAACGGTAGCAATCTGCTATTAAACTAATAACAATAATTAATAAGGATTCGATAAATGACGGCAGGCATAATAATAATAATCGATTAGGAAAGCTCGCTCAGGTAGGAAAAGCTCTGTTACAGGAATCATCTGAAGGGCGATCGATAAGATGACAACAGGAGCCAGCCCGAGGACGATCACCAGACGACAACAGAAATGACCTCAAGGCGAACGACAAAGACAATAAGGTCATCCCAATGGACGGCCACGAGCAAACACGTCCGCGAGGCGGAAGGCGTAAACAGTTCCAAGAAGTGGTTACCCGTGGGGCACCCCAGAGACAGCTGACAGTCAACAAGGGTCACCTCAAGGACCAGTCAACGGTTTAGCAGCGACAAACAATTCCCAGAGCCAGCGCGCAGTGGCGCGCAACAACTTAACGGCCCAAACCGTCACCAACGACCAATCATGGACCAGTGGCACCCTACGCCACTGGCGGGGGCGGCCCACCACCCGCTGCCTACCATCTCGACCCTATTTTCTAGTCAGAGGCCCCTCCACCGCTACGCCCCCGACTTTGAAGTGGGGAGGCCTCTGGGGCAAACTGGCGCCCTACAGCCTCTACACCATACTGCCTCCTACCACCAACCTGAAACTCCACCCACGACCAAGGATATAAAATGAGCCTCACCGCCGGCGTCGGGCCAGTCGCTACCGAGCACATGAGACACTTTGTAGCCGAGACCTAGGTCACCGCCAACTAATCGGGTGCCTGTCACCATGTACGTTGCGATCCAAGCCAACTAATCTGGTCTTTGTCACCGTGTACGTTCCACCCAGAAGCTCTAACATTCGGTCGTCAACTGGTCTGGTCCTTGCTACCGTATACGTTGCGCCGTGGAGCTTTAGTCGGAAGTTATCAAGCACTCTACGCTTAGTAACAATATGGCATCAGTGCGCGTAGTCCGGATCTATCTTACTGTCAGTTTGAATTATATAGAGTCACGAACACGTTAAGCGAATAATTGTTAAAGTCATTAATACAAGTTACTTTAATTCAATAAATTCCAAATTAACTTTAATCTTCTCGTGTTCGAGTTTTATTTCAAACTTCCCGCGACTCCTTGCGCTTCAACGCTTATTTGAACGAACGAATTCCACAATCTAATTGGTTAACGCGGCGACCATTGTAGAAATACCTTTCGACTGAGAGCCCGACTCGGGTCGTAACACCAGATCCGCCATGTTGGCAGGATTTGAGTCGCAGCGCTGTACTGTTACGACCCGAGTCGGGGCCTGTTAGCAGAAGCGTGCTTCTGAAATGGTCGCTGCGTTGACCAATTAGATTGTGGAATTCGTTCGCTCAATTAAGCACTGAAGCGCAAGGAGTCGCGGGAAATTTGAAATAAAGACTTGAACTCGAGAGAATAAACTTTAACTTGATTTTTATTGAATTAATTAAGAACCTTGTTAACCTTCACAAACAATGAACTTTAGAACCGTGACTCTATACAATTCAATATCGACTGACACTATGACATGGTCAGAGCTCGTGCACTAGTGCAACTGACTACAGAGCTTCCCATGTGCTCGGTAGCGACTGCCCGAGGCCGGCAGTGAGGCTCAATTTATATTCTGGGTCGTAGGTGGAGCTTCAGGTTGGTAGTGGGAGTCACTACGATGCAGAGGCTGTAGGGCGTCAGGTTGCCTCAGGGGCCCTCCCCATCCCTAGGTAGGGAGAGCGGCGATGGAGGGGCTCCAGATCAGAAAGCAGGGTCGAGAGTGACGATCAGCGGGTGATGGGCCGTCTCATGGGGCGCCGCTGGTCCGCGATTGGTCGCTCGGTCGTCAGACCGTCGCGCTCCATTGCGCAATGCTTCTGGGAATTATTTACTTCTGCTCGTCCGTTGGCTTGCCCTTGAGCTGAACTTTCCTGCCGATCGTCTACTGTCCTCGGGAGGTGACTCAGGAGTAAATAACTCTCGAAAGCGTTTGCGCCTTAGACCTCACGGAAGGGTTTATTTACTTCTTCGCTAATCCCTTCCAGGTATCGACCTACTGCGAGATCGAATGTTGTTTAACCTTCCGTCCTTGAATAGAGCCTACACTGCTATTTACGTCTTCTCGATGCTGTGGGATAGTAGGCTGTTTGACCCATCGACCTTGGCTACAGGCTACGCTACTGTTCTGAGAATTGCTTGTCTCCCGAGTCTGTTCGCTAATGGATTCTTGGGATTGTTGTTGTTTGTGTTCTGTGGCCGTTACTGGTTCTCGGAATTGCTCGCGTTCATTGACCGTTGGTGCTAATGGATTCCTAGTATTGTTGACTCCGACCACCTTGTACTCTTCGTCCTTGGGAGCCCTGATGGCCGTTGCAGCTAACCGTCACCTTGGGATTTCCTAGAATCTCAGAATTATAAATAATCCTTGGAAAAGCTTTTCACCCTGAGCGAGCTTCCTTTATTTAATAGTTAATTTAATTATCAATTATTGTTATTTCGTCAGAATCGTTTAGTCCTATTCGGGTGATTGAAATTTAGTTAATTATATATTTACGGAACGGGTTGAACTTATTTATCCGATTAGTTAAGTAAATAAGTGATTTTTATTGTAAGAATCTTTATCGAGATTACCATTTTATGGGAATATGTTCCAATACGTTTGTTACTTAATTGTTGTCTTATTTAAATATTAATTTCGGAATTAACTCTTTTAATTTCTAGGCTATTATTATAGAACGACCCTAAGCATTGCGTTACTCGTTCACGCGAACGCAGTTCATCACAGTCCCCCCTTCTTTTAAATCACGAACCCATGGTTCGGGCTTTTTGTAATTTTTCGATTTTAAGTTTTCGCGCGTTTGAGGAGGTTCGTAAGTCTTGATCGAGGGCGACGGATGGCGCCACGAGTCGTTGGAGTTAGTGATTCATTCGGTGTCGCTTCTGTCATCCGCTAACTGTCAAACATGCTGGTAGTATTGTTTACGCCTTGCAGCCAGAGATCTGAAATAGATCACTTATTTTGAAGAGGAGATAAGAAGATGTTACTAGTTCAATTACGTCCAAGAAATTTGTCAGATAAGTACTTGATTTTGGGAGGAGGTTTTAATTAGAGTTTGCATTCTTTGTAAAAGAATTTCATTTAAAATGTCAGCTTACTGTTGCAGGAGAATTTTAGGATAAATGCTTAGATAACTGATCAGGATATATTACAAAGTATATTCAAGAAAGGATTCAAAGTGTAACTCTAAAGGTGCTTAAAGAGGATTAGACCTGTTGGACAAGGTGGCCAGTAATTATTTCAAGGCATCCTAATATTGGATTATAAAAGAAATTACTTCATGAATGTACTTGCCTAAATAAAATAACGATATTTTGGCGCATTTTTCTAGCTTCCAGACTATTATTAAGGTAAGAACGTGATATTTAGATATTGAGAGAAAACTTGCGACTAATTCAACTATAATCCTGGTAGAAAATTAACTGTTACTTACAGATAACGTGATAATTGGGTGATAATTGAAAATTGCATTTTGAGCAAAAAGTAATGAATTTTAAAAGTTCTACTCCTATTTAAAGCATTCTATTAAGTATAAGTAGCCTAATTGATTGTGGATTGGTATATAATTATTAAATACAAGAAATGTTTATTTTAGCAAAACAATAAAAATAGCTAGTTTCTGGTTAATATTTCTACCAGGGTAAGGACCATAATTTTTTCTCAGTATACGTGTTCAAGACTTATTATTATTCACATGTCTTCCAGTTATGAATGCGACAACCATGTTATTACATGTATTATTTCATAACTTAGTCCCCTTTTCAGACCCATGGAACAAATTTTGGGAGGAACTTTAGATGCTCTAAAGGAATAGTGACAATAGGAATAGCAGCAAAAAAAACATAGATGCAATAGCATCATAGCCTTGAATAGTCATAGCCTTGAATAAAGGTTTGTGACCATTACGGTATGGAAATTTTCCCTCGTGGTTCCAGAAAACATTAACTTGGACCATGTAATTTTAACAAGTAGTTTGTAGTTTCTTAACATTTGATTATTTGCATTCATAGGAAAATTTGGAAATCATAAGTGAAGGTACGCAAATGTATAAATTCAAGCATGCAGCGGAAGGAACGCATATACATCTAGACCAAGAATATCCGTATTGGCAAGATAGCACCAATTCTAATCGGATAAACACATCTATTTTTTGGAGCTCAATTTACTATAGGTTAATCCAGAAGAGACCTTTATGGCTATTATGGTTTTTTTTCCTTTTCTTTTTTTTTCTTTTTTTTCAGATTTTTCAATGACACTAAATGTCCCCCTCTTTAAATGAATTGGATTCATGCACAGGTGGCTGTGACTCCTTGCGGATGGTTGGAAGAAAGGTAGATAAACAAAAGCATGATTACAAAAAAAAATTTATTTAGTATAAAAATATAAAACTATAAATATAATAAATAGAAGGAAAAAATTATTTTACTTCAGGGTAGCCTCTCCTCAGGTTCTGCTACTTAGGTCACACGTTGGGAAGTCCCAGGGACATCTTGTAGGAGTACTTGGCAGGACCCATATGGTTTGCTCATTATTCTTCCTATCGAATAGGGCAGGAAATAAAAATTTCTCCACAGCGCACCTCGCCTTCGTGTTGACGTACTATAAAGGTGCACTGCCGACACCTGGAGGCCCTTAAGATTCTGAATGGGTTTATTTGGCATGGCCCAGGACAGCAGGGGGTCCGCAAACTAGTAGTTAATCCTACTATGTATAGATAGCGGAATTCCCAATTTGCCCCTATTTCTGCATAGCATCTTAGACAGCGCCAAGTTATTTTGCCTGGGTCTTGATAATATATGAAGTCGCAATGGGAGCTTCTCTCGAGTAAAGCATTCCTTCTGGGGGTGCTCCCAGCTAGCATCGCCTTTTCAATTAAATTGGCCTCTTCTTCACAGATAGGCGGTGCTGGGAATCTATACGGAATCCGTCCCTGTATTGGTGGAGGTAACGCTGGCTCCGGTGGTACTACATTTACTACCATGCACGGTATTCCTGCAGGCACGACGGCAAATGGTGCTGACGGGGCAGGTGGGGAAGCTTCCAGGTATATTGGTGGATTTGAGAAGAATAGCTGTTGTGGCGGGTATTCAATCTCTGGTTCAATGGTTCCACCTAGAGAGGAAGGGAATTTAGTTCTTTCCTTTCATTCCAAGTTCCCCAAGAAACACAACTGCCACTTACCTTTCGTTCTTGAAGAGGAGGAGGGAAGAAAAGAGAAAGTAGCAGCTTGGAAGCCCGGCATGATTTCTACTACACAACTTGATTCCTAGCGAAAAGCTGAGCGATGCACCTTGTGTGGTAGTTGCTCGCAGAATGACGCAACGAGGAGCGCGGCGGAGACCGAAGCCATGGTCGGTGTTGCCACTGTGGCGCGGATGCTGAAGGCGGCCGATGAGGTAGGGCGCAGTTCAGCCCGCCCTTTTTGAATTTGGATGGTCGTAATAGTTACTCCCTTTATTTATTTCTTCGGTTAAAATTTTTTATAAATAATTTTAGTTTTTAAAGATGAATTTTCAATAGATAATTTTTAGTTTTAGGGGTGGATTTCCAATAGATAATTTTAAATTTTAAGGGCGAATTTTCCAATAAGTAGTTTTAAATTTTTATTAAGGTTAATTTTATAATTTTAATTTTTAAAGATGAATTTTCAATAGATAATTTTAAATTTTAGGGGAGGATTTTCAATAAATAATTTTAAGTTTTAAGGGTGAACCTTTCAATAGGTAATTTTGAATTTTAAGTGTAAATTTCAATAAAAAAATTTGTATTTTTTTTTTTTTTGGGTGAACTTTCCAATAGGTTGAATTTTAAGTGTAAATTTCAATAAAAATTTTAATTTTTAAGGGTGAATTTTATTATGAAACACGTTTTTTCCTTTTTAAATAATTCAATTTTTTGAGGGTGAACTGTATTATGGAATGCGACTTTTCCTTTTTAAACAATTTAATTTTTTAAGGGTAAATTTTATTATGAAACGCGTTTTTTCCTTTTTAAATAATTCAATTTTTTGAGGGTAAACTGTGTTATGAAATGCAACTTTTTCTTTTTAAATAATTTAATTTTTTTAGGGTGAATTTTCAATAAATAATTTTTAACTTTTAAGGATGAATTTTCAATGGATAATTTCAAATTTTAAGGGTGAATTTTCAATAGACAATTTAAATTTTTAAGGGTGAACCTTTCGATAAGTAATTTTGAATTTTAAGTGTAAATTTCAATAAAAATTTTATTTTTCAAGGGTGAACTTTTCGATAAATAATTTTGAATTTTAAATGTAAATTTCAATAAAAATTTTATTTTTTAAGGGTGAAGGGAGCCCCTGCCATCGCTCCCTTCCGTGAGATGCTTCCTATGGCTCGCCGGGACCCATCCTGATACGGGGTATCAGGAGTACTTCCGGTTTCCCATCTCCAGGGCAAAGATGAGAGACTATTTCAAAACATTCTTCATTTTAACTTTATGGCGAGCCCTGGCCATCTTTCCTATAACCCTTATATTTTATTATTTATTAATTGCAATCAAGATACATAATCGCACGCATACAATAATAGGATGCATTTAGTCAGGACGCAGGCACGCATGTTTTAGTTTGTTCAAGTGAACTACCTTAGTTTTATTATTTTCCAGATCTATTTTCACGTTTCTATCACCTATCAATTCGAGTATTTTATAATGGTCCGCGTATTGCTCGTCGAATTTTCCTACTTGCGGTTCTTTTAACAAATATACGTCTTCACCGACCTTAAAATTTTTCGCGTTTAGTTTCTGGTCATAATATCGCTTAGATCGTTCCTTTGCCTCCAACAATCGTACATTCGCCGTTCTCTGTGTATCATTAAGTTTAAAAATTAATTTGTCTAGGTACATTTCGTAGGTTTTCTCGACATTTTTCGTTTCGAACTCTGAAGGCAACCGCGCTTTTTGTCCGAAAATTAATTCATGGGGAGTGAAACCGTGCGCTGAATGAACCGACGTGTTATAAGAAAACATAGCCATTTAAGCCACGTATCCCAATCAGTTTTGTCAGTGTACATTTTAAGATATTTGAAAAAGGAGTGATGACTTCTTTCTAAGGAACCCATGGTCTGGGAATGGAAAGCGGTAGATCGCAACTGCTTCATTTTGAATATCTTAGCTACCTTTTGCATAAACTGCTCTGAAAATTACTGCCCTGATCAGTTTTAATCGCTTCGGGACAGCCGAATCTAGTAATAAAATCATGCACTAACGCAGTAGCAACCATCTCGGCGGTCATATCGGGAATGGGAAGGGCATCAGAGTATTTCGTTAAATTACATTGCAGGGTCTATATATATTTGTTTCCGGAAACAGTTACGGGCAAGGGGCCTACTATATCCATTTCCAACACTTCAAATGCCTTACTAGGGGTAGTCGTGATTCTCATCGGCTGCTTTGTTTTCACCCGTATTAATTTCTTTCTCGGACATTCCGTGCAGGTTCTAACATATTCCGAAACGTCTTCTTTTATTCACGGCCAAAAATATTGTTCACGGATTCGACGATAGGTCTCCGCAACGCCTTTATGTCCTTCGATCGCTGAATCGTGAGCCTCACTAATAATCCCTAGTCTACCATCGGGAGGTGGGACAATCACTTCCCCCGTGCAAATAGTTAATTTCGGAGGTCCGATTTCCCAGCGCGTTCGTAAGGTTATTTCTATAGGTAACCAGTGATTTCTTTCTAGGCCGATCCCAACTTTTAAAATGCTGACCGATCCTACTTGCTCCTCGATTATCGCGGTTCGAAGTGAGTCTAAACACTGAACGATCAGGGCCGCAGTTGCTATTTTGGCCGCCCTTTCTTTAACAAACATCGAATATATAATCTTACCGGTGGATAATTTAGTTTGCACTAGCGCGCCTATACCTATTGGTTCGTCCTTCAATTTCTCCATGTCTATCATTTCTAAATCGATTAATTGTTAGCAAATAGAGGAGCTTATTTCGCAATCGACTGATATGAAGTGCGCGATATTATCTTTTCTCATTAAGAGTTGATCCCGGGAGTATCCAACGGAGGTTATCACAAGAACTCTTTCGGGTGGGTTTATACAGGACGAGATTGGCTGCGTAGAGCTCTCTTTATTCGGGGTGAGTTGGGTTTGGTTCATAAAGGATTTCTCTTCATCATCAACGTCAGACGCACTCTCTTTATGGGTTTTGTCAGTGGTCAATTCGTCATCTGTTGTTGGTTCTCGGAGAGCAATTACCCCTCGAACCTCTGTCTGTATATTGGGCGCCCTGCTTTTGCCAGATGGGATTTCTTGATAGGAATTTTCCTGTAGGTCCCCGGCCCTATCTTTCCCGCCATGTGTGGAAGTACTACGCTCCAGAGCCTTACACTCCCCGAACCCCCCGACACACGCAAGAACTTCGGCCTCCGTGTTCACAGCCGGAACAAAATCACCCGTCAGAGTTTCTTGATAGGAATTTTCCTATAGGTCCCCGGGCCCCAGCATGCGCGAAGGCAACAGTCGTGCTCTTGACGACCGGATCTCCTCCTATATCTACATCCTCATAGAGGGCAACGGCTACGATATACGTGCAACCGGACCCTTACAGGAAGCAACTGCAGCATTGCGAACAACCCCACAATTAGCCCCTGCAAGAGGGAATTCCCTAATGCTACTCTCCTCACATCTAGAGCTACCTCGGCCACGATATACGTGCAACCGCTCCTCTCTCCTAATGGAAGAGGCAGAGCTAAGTTTGTCCATGTCGGTATGTCCGTTGTCTGGTTCAGTCAAAATACGAGGAATTTCGGGATTCTCGGCACCTTCGGAACCTTGATTTTTAGAGGTTGCCTCTGTTTTATTGACGAGAAAGACATTTTCTATTTCTAATTCAGAAAAAGGTTCCTCCGAACCGGAAGTATCTGGATTGGGGGGTAGGAAAAAGGTGGTTATCGGGTTTCTGGACAGTGCGTTCGCGTTCATATTGATCTTACCGGGCTTGTGTACTATATCGTAATCACATTCTCTCAGCAATATTTTCCACCTTACTATTCTCTGGACGGGATCTTTTAGTCTATGCAGCCATAATAAGGGTCGATGGTCGGTTACTAATGTGAATTTTCTACCGTACAAATAGGGCCTAAATTGCTTTAGCGCGTGAATTATCACCACAAGTTCTTTCTCAGTGGTCGTACAGTTTAATTCGGCATTTGTTAAAGCTCTAGATGTATACGCGATTGGAGGATCCTTCCCGATGGGGCCCTGACTTAACACGCCATCCAAAGCGAAATCTGACGCGTCTGTGGTCACTACGAAGGGTGAGTTGAAATCCGGGTTTTTGTTTCAGAGTAATAAAAGCATTTTCTTGTGCTTCTCCCCACGTGAATTTAATTTCCTTCTGTAAAAGATAATGAAGCAGTCGAGCGATTTTAGCAAAGTCGGGGATAAACCGACGATAGTATCCGGCTAACCTCAAAAATTATTTAATGTTTTTAGCGTTAATTGGACGCAGAAAATCTGGTGCGGCCAGTGTTTTCCGAGGGTCGGGTCTTACACCTTGTTCTGAAATTATGTGACCGAGATAAACAACTTCCTTTTTAAAAAAGAGGCACTTGTCAGGCTGCAAGGTAAGGCCGGCTGTCTTTAATCTTCCAAAAAGCTTTTTTAATTTACGAGAATGATCTTCAAGAGATTCAGCATATACCACTATATCATCCATATAAACAAATAACTCGATACCTTGCAAGCCGGTAAGAACCTTATCCATAAGGGATTGGAAAGTAGAGGGGGCACTCTTCAGTCCCATAGGCATCCTTTTATACTGTAAATGATTAAACAGCGTAGAAAAAGCGTTTTTAGGAGCGTCCGCGGGGTCTGTAGGAACTTGATGAAACCCTGAAGCTAAATCGAGGGTAGAGAAATACTTGCTTCTTTCTAATTGGTCAAGGATTTAAGTTATATTAGGGAGAGGATACGCGGAGGCAATCGTTTTTTCATTCAACGCGCAAAAGTCAATTACCAGTCTACATTTCTTATTTCCCTGTGAATCCGGTTTCTTAGGGACTATCCACAAGGGGGAGTTATAAGGTGAGTCCGATTCCTCTATTATATCGTTATTAAACAACTCCTGAACGTGTTCTTGAACTACGTCGCGTAAATGAGGTGGCTGACGATATTGTTTTACGTTAATAGGAACACTATCAGTAGTTGGAATTTTATGTGTAATCATGGAAGTTTTGCTAAGCTTATCATTTGGTAAATGGTTGACAGGAAATTCTGCAATTAATTTCTCCCCACTACTCCTTTGTAATGGATCAAGGTTTTCCAAGTCGAGTAATTCAATTACCTCATTTATTCTAGATTGAAGATTGGCTTTAGCTTCAGGTTCCTTTGTAGTTTTAATGACGCGTACAGGTCTAATTTGCTGTCGTGAGGTTCTAATTGGAGCGGAGGAAGAATTAGACTCACCTTTTCTGACGTAGAATTTATGGCAAATAAGGAGGCTTTACCGTTATCACTTGTAACTAAACATTCTCCAATAAAGATTCCCGGGCATGCATTTATTTTAGGTAAATAACCGGGAAAACGGTTGGGTTTGTTAATAGTAATTTTGACTAAAGTTTTGGTTCTAGCGGGAAGGTACAAAACGTCGTGACTAACAAAAGGAACAGCTTCGCTTGGATTTCCCCATAGAAGGGCATCGCTCCGAAAAGATAAGATCGCGTCCTGTTCTTTCAAAAATTCTATACCTAGAATCCCGTCTGTTCCTATGGGAAAGGTATTAGGTACTATGTTTAATCGACAGTGAACGTTATCTAACCTTACTTTCATGCATCCCAGGGTTGCGACCAAGCCTTCGTTTATCCTCGCTAGTCTATACACCGTCGTTTCATCAATGGATAGGTTAGGGTTAACTAGGCTCTGTTTAATTATATAAAGCTCAGAACCTGTGTCAATAAGGAACCGGGGCATATCAACATAGCGTCCGTATGTTCAACCATGTTCGAGTTTAAAGAACACGCTTTATTATTTGGAAAGGATCGCTGAGGCTTTATCGCGAGGGGTTGGCAATTGTTAGAGGAAGTATCTCGCGGTCGCCGCATACATGCTTCAAGAGTGTGCCCCTACATCCTACAATAGTTGCAGTAAGGACTTATATTTTCAAATTTACTACAATTCCGCGCGATATGCCCCATTTCCCCGCATCGATAAGAGCCACGCCTCTTTCTTTCCGGTTCTTCCTCCCTTTGAGGCTCCGCGACATGACAATATTTACGCTTCCGATCTTCCTCTGCCTTTTCCCCATGCAATTCTCTTCGCTGCTGTACATATCTTTCGCAAGTGATGGCGGTGCTAATCGTTGCTTCGAGGGTGGAAAATTATTTCCCTATCATTCGCGTTGCTATATCTGATTCTAAACCTAAAGTTAAACATTCGATGGACGTGTTCGTTGCTCCTTCGATCATACCAAGAGCCCCAACAGGATTAAAATTTTCGTCTATCAATTCCTGAGCTTTTTGCAGAATCTGAGTGACCCTTAATCCGTATTCAGAAACCTTTTCCTGTGGTTTCTGTCTTACTCGTGCTAAGTCAGTTTGAATTTGAGGAACATTTTGAGTGGGCGCGAATAACCTTTTCAATTTTGGTAGAAGCTAATTTAAATCGTTAAAACTTTTGAATTGTAAATAATCGTTAGCGTCGCCGGTGACTCGCGATTTCACTAATTTTAAAAAGAAACTTTGGTCACTCGGATTTACAAAACTCTCGGCTTCCCTACACTCTCTTATGAATCGATTTACAGAGATATTCTTCCCATTAAATTCGGAGAGTATACGCACTATCTCATTGATCTTTTTGTAACTGGCTAAAGAATCTGATCTAACGAATTTATTATTTATCGAATTATTATCGGAATCATCACGCGTAACTGAATCGTTCCTAATATTCTGTAACCTCGGGGCAGGATTAAGAGGCGGTCTAATCATTATTAAGCTCGGTTCGACGCGTGTATTTATTGTTAAATCTAGTGCTTCTATAACGTCAGGTAAACTACTATTTTTATCCGTTGTCCTAGAATTTTCCGAAATTGACCATGAACCCGACGCCTGTTCGTTATCTACCGACATTTTAGACTAATTGCTCGCTCGCTCGCTCGAGTTACTTAGCTTAGATTGGTTGCAAGTGGCTCGATATTTCGGGAAGAAGCTGGTGACTCGTGACGGGTGCTGGTGACTCGTAACGGGTGCTGGTGCTGAAGACTCGTGACTGATGTTGAAGGCTCATAGCGGAGGTTGTTAATTCGTTAATGACTTTAACAGTGCTGGCAGTGAGGGGGAGTAGACAGGGAGTGGAGAGATCGCAGGTGACGTCGTGAACGGAGTTGGTACTGGTGTCTAGGTGCGAATGATCGATGTGTGGCAGCCAGCCTTGGAATTTCCGTCGGTGCCACTCTTGTACTCAGAGTCGGAGCTGCTATCTCGTGAGTTCGGTGGAGCTCTATTACCGTTGATTGGATGGGGCTTTACTTCTCGTTGTTGCCGTGGCCCCATATGTCCAATCAGGTATTCCGGCATTCGCCCAGGTTCCAAGGGAAACCACCCTATTGAAAAATATCGCGCGATTATCGCGTGACTAATCGCGCGATGGTCGTGCCAGTTTATCGACCATTTTCTGGCGCGTTAATCGCGCAAGTTAGCCGAAATTCAACATTAAAAAATAAGTTTTATTTTCACAACTGTGTACGTGCTTGCATAATTGACAAACATTATGACTGTAAATGTATCAGTGCGTAACTGCAGTGTTAATGTACGTGTGAGTATGTGACTGTATGTACACTCGATAGACATTGATTCTCGTGGAACATGCTTACTGAATTTTAAAATCCTGCAATCCTATTGGACAATTCAAGTGTAGCCATTAACTTCAAATGCAATTGCAGAATTTTTAAATTTATCAGGCGCGTTCTTCAAGAATCAGTCTATCAAGAAGTGTACATATGCGCATTTGTACACTTATATCAGAACGTGCACGCCCTGTTAAAAAAAATCAGCTAAAAAAAATAGCTAAAAAAACAGCTAAAAAATATAGCTATATCGACCTGAAATACAGCTGTATTTTGTTGGATATTTAGTTGTATTTTTTATCTGAAAATTTAGTTAAATTTTTAGCTGTAAATCTAAGTAAACGATTACGACCTATTAACAACTGGAAATTTAGCTAAAATTTTTAGCTGTAAATCCACCTGTTAACAACTGGAAATTTAGCTAAAATCCACCTATAAATAACTAGAAATCCAGTTATATATTTAGTGGCATGGAAATTCCAGCTACTAATAGGTAAAAATTTAGTTAATTTATAACTTGTAAATACACCTATAAATTTATTATTAAATGGAAATATAGGTAGATTGAAAGGTGAAAATATAGCTATATTTTTTAGCTACAAATAGAGCTATATTTTATTCTCGATTTGGCCACATTTTTTAGCTGTAACAATGTATTAATATGGATTGGATTGGTAGTTTCATTTTATGCTAATAATAACAAAATATACAGATCATATCTGTTTAACATAGGTATATTGAAAAAGATATATCTATATACATAATATTACTATTTAAAACTAAAAAGGACTTTTCTGCTTCTGTTGGATGTTTGTTGAGGATGAGGCGAAATAACTAATGGAGTCACACACAGTTCAGTATCACGTTAGTTTTATTAGAATAGCTTTCTCTCGGTCTCTCTCTCTCTCTCTCTCTCTCTCTCTCTCTCTCTCTCTCTCGCACGTCCGCACACGTCCAGCTCTCAGGGAGAAGTGGCGCTCGCGGAGACAGCCGAACGCAGGGCGAAGTGAGGGCGCTCCCTCTACTCACACATACATATGCGCACACACATACGCGGGAAGCGGGCATACTTCCAACACTACCTCCCGCGCTTTACGCGTTCGCTTTACAAAAGACTTAATCTAATATACAAAATATAATACTTTTCTTAAATTTCTAATCGATTTGTATCTTCAAGTATTCATGGTTTAGTGCCTGAAACATAGAGTTAAAAATTCATAATTAGTTTAATCAAATTAGTATGTAGATCAAATGATAGAGGTTTTGTTAATACATCCGCAATCTGTCGCTTTGACGCTAACCTGTTTACTTTCACCAGCTTTCGCTTTACGCATTCTCGTACATAGTGCTCGTTAATATCAGTCATATGTCTGAGCTTACTACCACCGTTCGTTTTAGCACTCGCTTCTGCCGCTTTATTATCGCACCATAGTACAACGGGAGTAAAATCTCAATCTAGAACCCTTTTAAGACAATTGTGTATAGATATCATTTCTTGACAACAATCGCTCATCGCTACATATTCTGCCTGACAGGTAGATAGAGCAACATAATTTTGCTTCTTCGTTCGCCATGTAACAGTATCATTGAATAGTTTTATTACGTAGCCGCTTGTAGTCTTGGCTCCTTTACAGTCACCAAAACTTGCGTCAGAATATCCTTGCATGTCATTACCATCTCCATAGTAATTAATGCTGTAAACCTTTGTACCCTTCAAATATCGAAGCATTCGATCAACCATCTTCCAATCTTCCTCTTTAGAGTCAATTTGATATCTGCTTAGAACGTTCACTCCATACATTATATCGGGTCTACTGGCGTTCGCTAAGTACAACAAAGATCCTACGATCTCTCTGTACAATCAGTTATTTTGATTCTCTGCTCTCGCAATGATGCTGTTTTCGTTCTCTATCTCACGTCCTACTCTTCCTTTATTGGATACTTGATTCGTTACCATTGGGGTTCTTTGAAGGTGACTGTTTTTGTAACCAAATCTTTTCAAGATTTTGTCAATATATTTTTGTTGACTCAATTTTAATACTTTCGCTTCCTTGTCTCTTTCGATTTCCAATCCGAGATAATTTTTCGGCTCTCCAATATCACTCATTTCGAAGTCTTGGTTTAACTTTCGCTTGACTTCTTGAATTTTCTCACAATCATTTCCAGTGATTAAGATGTCATCAACATACAAAATCAGTATTAAAACTTTATTATTTTCATTCCAACTGAATAAGCAGGGCTCATCAGGATCGGGTGTCAAACCCATTTTTGCAGCCTTTTCTTTAAATTTTTCATTCCAGCATTTCGGACTCACTTTCAGACCGTACAATGCTTTCTCTAACTTACAAACCTTTCGCTTCCTTACTTCATTCGAGCATTCTATTCCTTCCGGAATTTCCATGTATACTTCACTCTGAAGTTGTCCGTTCAAAAAGGCTGTTTTGACGTCCATTTGACAAATATGGAAATCACATTTGTTTGCTATAGCCAGTATAGTTCGTATAAGTGGCAGTCGAGACACTGGTGCATATGTCTCTTGAAGCTCATACTCATTGCGATCCTTAAAACCTCTTATTACAAGTCTAGCCTTGTATCGTACGCTGTTATCTGACTCTATCTTACGTTTTAACACCCACCTCGAATCTATTATGTTGGTTTTCTGTTCTCACTGATTATCGAGGATCGGTCAACGAGCTTCCAGACTTGATTTTTGTTTAATGAGTCCAATTCGCTTTCTATAGCTTCTATCCATTCAAGTCTGTCAGGGCTATTTATAGCCTCTTTGTATGTAACAGGGTCACCATTCGTATTTGCCAACAAGGCATGCGTATCATCGTCTGTAATTTGAATATCATCGTTTGCTTTGTTCTTTCCCGGTCTTCCTCTTCCTCTTTTCATTTCTTCTTTTGTTTCTACATCTTCCGTTTCTTTCTCGAATTCTGTAAACTAGGTATCTGAATCTATTTCAGTTTCAACCTTTTCCCAGTGTTCAAGTTCTTTAGCCTTGTATTTATTGACAAATACCAATTTCTCATTAAATCTAACATCCCTGCTTTCGTACAGTTTTCCTTCATCTGGACTGAACAGGACGTAACCAGTGGTTTTATAACCAACTAGAATCATTCGCTTTCCTATGGATCTGAATTTTGGCCCAGACTTTCGCTGTATTTTCATGTAGTCCATTAAGTTAGTCTTATAGTCAGGCTTGAACACTTGAATAGGAATTTGCATATCTATAGACGTATGTGGAGTTCTGTTGTAAGCGTATACGGCTGCTCCTAGAGCTAAATCCCACATGTTTTCGGGTAATCCAGTCATTTATCAACGTTCGCACTTTCTTTTGTATCGTCTGATTAAACCTTTCTGCTACACCATTGTGCTGAGGTGTATCGGGACATGCAAGTTGTAACTCTGCACCCAAATTACTTAAAATTTTCAACGTCTTACTACCAGTAAACTCTGTCCCTTGATCAGATCTTAAATAACATACCTTCGCATTTTTCCCTAACATATTTCGACCGCTTTTTTCAAAAGATTCGAAACAGAACGCAGTTTCGTCTTTTGTGTTCATAGGATATGCCATGGCAAGGCGAGAATAGTCGTCAACAAACACCGAAATATACTTCTATCTCTTTGGATAAGTGACTGGACTTATCATCCCCATTGTATCCGAGTGTATAATTTGTAAGGGCTCTGACGCTCTAAGTCGTGTTTGTTTAAACGGTAATCGATTAATCTTTGAGATTATACATACTTCATAATCAAGAATGACATCATCAAAGACTGTTTCCCTTAAATCTTCGATGTGAGGATACTTTCGCTGCATTGTCTTTAAATAATTCAGAGAAGCATGACCCAATCTTGCGTGCCACAGCATAGCCTTGCTGTAGGTAGAAGGTTCGTTCTGGGTTTCAGTGAAATTATCATGGTTTTCTTTTCGTTCGCTTATCTCAATTTCACTTACATCATTTAATTTTCTGTTTAACACAGTATTTTCAAAATCAACGTTGGCAACATTTTTATTATTCTTACTCTCGGTCTTATTTTCACTTTCGTCATTTCTTTCGTATTCTTTCACAGTTTCTGTATTTATCTGATTTTTCATACGCCTGGTAGTCACATTTGCTATAATTTTACCGTTTGATTTATCTCTTTCGCTATTTCCGTTGTTTACTTTCAATTCTATTATCCAATACGGTCGCTTATATATACCTGATATAAATGATTCATTCGACACTGGATCATAAATATCAATTTTCTTATTATCTAAATAAATACTTAAACCCTGATCTGCAAACTTTCGCAATGACAGTAAATTATCGGACAAATTCTCAGCAGATATAACATTTTTCAAGTTAATTAATTTGTCTATTTCCGAATAACCCTGAACCTGGCCTTCTCCCTCCGATCTTAAATTAGCATACTCGTTTTTGTTTGCGCATTTAATTTCTTTCGCTTGTTTATTAAAAGTTTTAAATATGAGTCTCAAATTTGTCAAATGCTCCGTAGCGCCTGTATCTGCCAAAAATTCGGCAAGTAAAACATTTTCATTTTTCTTTCTTTCTATGTTCGTGACATTAAGAGCACGACTTTTCTCTATCTTTCGCTTTATACCTTTACCTCGTCCATCTCTGCCACTATTTGGCTTTCCATTTCTTCCCCTGTTTATATTATATCGATCTTGTCTGTCGCTGTCATTGTTACTTTCGAAATTATTTGGTCTATATCTCTTAGGGCTATTATCGTATTGCCTTTTATACTTTCGCTTAGTGCCTCTACTTTCGCTTCTATTTCTATTATAGTAATAGAAAACTCTACTTTCGTACCTTTGATGAGCGTTCCTTCGACCTTCCTTTGCCAATCTTTGAGGACAATGAGCAGCAATGTGCTTCGTGAGTTGGTTGGACTCAAAGCAGACTCGGAGTTCCGTACCGGCATGTGGGCAGTTCATTCCTAAGTGCCCAAAGTCGTCGCAATTGAAACACTTGGGTAATGTTGTGTTTGCTTCAATGCTTGCTGCCATCGCTGTAGTTTGGCCTTTCGCTTGATCTTTCGCTTGGTCTTTCGCCGGTGTTCTTACGCTCTCAATCTGTAATACAAACATTTTTGTTTGATCAAAACTGAGGGGTTTATTGGTTGTACTTCTCATCACGAAGTCAACACTTTGTATTTTATTATTTGATCTAACTACAGCGTTATAAAATGGATCACGTATTTCATCGGCACACAAAGCTTGAATTCCTGAAAGGTTGTTATAATTGCGAACAATTTCTTCAAATTTATCAATAAATTCAATTGCCTTTTCTTTCTCTGGCTGGTAATTCATATTATATAATTGCCTTCTGAGCGTCGAAGACGTTATATTAACTTCACTTATTTTAATTTCTTTAATCTTTTTCAAAACTTGAACTGCATCTTTAATATCCATTACTTTCGCGTGATATTCGCTATCAAGATGATTTATCAATATGTCACGTACTCTAAATTTATGTTTTTCTTTTACTGATTTACTTAGATTATCATTCGCTTTAACCGAATCATCAATCACATACAAAAGATCATTTGCTCTTAATTCTGAAGTAAGGAAATCAAAGAAGTATTCAAACTGTGTCTGTTTAGTTAATTTATAATATCTTTTAAGGATAGGTCCCTTTTGTGATAATTCAGATTTTAAAGTTTCTGTCATCTCTCTTGATACATCAAGGATACTTCCGTTATTCGAATCGTTCGTTCTATTTAATTTTCGCAATTCGTCTTTAATAATCTGAATTACATCTGTTCTATTAATATTTTCGGAGGGCATTTGTGTGGAATTGAAACATGCTTATTTATTCAATAAGTGTCCCTCATTATCGTTAGAAACATTATTTCCCACCTGTTCGCTCAGTTCGTTCCACATAATGTTCAGCTCCTTATCCACGTACTCAAAGACCTGGTTGTGGTTTTCCTCAACCTCGTCAGCCAGCTTCTTTTGGTTTACCTCTATTCGCTTCATTAGCTTGTCCATTTCCGACATCTGGCATTGAATTTCTATCAAAATAGAGCCAAAGAATTTAGATTCAGTTACATTTACATGTCTGTTTAAGAAAATTTTGTTCATAGAGGTTATTGTTTGTATATTTTTAATTTTTGGTTAACTGCCAATGTTGTAATTATTTTCTCATTTTGACGTTCGCTTGCCGAAAGGTTGTCTGCCGCTAGTTTTACAATGTCTTCCGATGTTCTTACTTTCTCTACTGCCGCTGTTTTCCCTATTGTCTCTGCCAGTCTTTGAGGGCATTGAGCAGCAATGTGCTCCGTGAGTTGCTTGGACACAAAGCATTCTCGGAGTCCCTTACTGGCGTGTGAACTGACAAGTTCATTATTTTCTTTCATATTTTCTTCATTACGCTCTTTCTCCTTTTCCTCTTCACGCTCTTTCGCTTTTACTTCATCACGCTCTTTCTTTTTTTCTTAATCACGCTCTTTCACTATTTCTTCATCACGCTCTTTCTCTTTTATTTTGGCACATTATAACTCGTTAATTTTGCAATAAGGCAAATACAGCTTTTCTGTTCTTTCTCCTATTGCTTTCTTCAGCAACCTTTCTTCCTCTTCTGTTATAAAATGCTTTGCTGCAAAAGAGTTAGATTATAATTGTTATTCAATTTGCTGAACACAAGCCATATTGAATACAAATTAGTTGTACCAAGTTTATATGACACTCCTGTTTCAGCTATAAATATTATCTCCTTCTCTGTTAATTCCACCCACATACGCTCGTCCGCGTGTTTTGTTTGAAATTCATGAATAACCTCCTGTGTCTTCAAAAATAGCAGCAAGGCAGTGTCATCTATTATGGAATAGATCAAATCAATTTCATCATATGTGCATCTATTTATTTTTATCAGTAAATTATTTGTGAACATTTAGGGCCTTTGCACGCTAAAAGCATAACGCGAAGGAATAAGGAATAAGAAGGCATAAGCTGGACATAAGGTACTTATGCTCCGCTTATTCCTCTTATGCCCGTGTTGTGTACGCAACGAAACGTGCATAACCTCTTGATTTTTTTGGAGTAAAGTTTTCGAAATGAAATAGCTTACTGTAATTATTAATTGACTCTAATTGGTTACAATGTAAAAAGTTGACAAAATAATAAAACTTGAGGGGCTTTTGTATTTTATCATTCCAACGTGCAGAAGTGAGAAAAGTTTTCTTCTTAATCATTTAGTGATTATTTTTATAATAATTTATAGTGTAGACATTTTTGAACAATGGATGAAGAGGTAAATGTTTACATGCAATTTATTATTAAAAAACTTACGCCAAAACAAGCAATATAGGGGTTATGCACGATCCGTTCCGTACACAACACGGGCATAAGAGGAATAAGCGGAGCATAAGTACCATATGTCCACCTTATGCCCTCTTATTCCTTATTCCTTTGCGTTATGCTTTTAGCGTGCAAAGGCCCTTAATTGTGTGCGTGTTTAATTTTAATTTATTATTTAGACTGCGCGGTCAGTTTTCGGTTTGAGTATTTCAATGCATGTATGTTTATATATAAACGTGTATATATTGGGTATATATACAAATAAGTTTCCGCCGTTTTCAAGAGATGGCTCCACTGACAAGATTACTTTGAAATCGTCAGATGTAAAATGTCACATAAAAAGTTTGGACACCTGACAACAACATAATCTTAAAATACTATTAACTTTGTATAGGCAGTATACATTTTTTTTTGTTCGAAAATGTCGAGTTCTGTACCGAATAAGCGTCATATGCGGGAAATTTTGATTTATTTATTTCATTTAAAGAAATCTGCTGCTGAGGCGCATCGGTCGCTTGTAGAAATTTACGGTGATGCTGCTTTAAGTGAGAGAAGTTTTCGTGAGTGGTTTCAAAAGTTTAAAAACGGCGAGTTTGACGTGGAAGATAAAGAACGCGAAGGAAGGCCAGTCAAGTTTGAAGACGCTGAGTGAGAGGCATTATTGAACCAAGACTCATGCCAAACTGAAGAGCAGCTCGCAGAAAGCTTGGGAGTGACTCAACAAGCGATTTTACACCGTCTCAAGACCATTGGTATGGTACAAAAGCAAGGAAATTGGGTTCCGCATGAACTGAAACCCAGAGACGTCGAGCGCCGTCTTTTCACGTGCGAACAACTTCTCGAAAGACAAAGTCGAAAGGGTATTTGCATCGAATAGTGACGGGGCATGAAAAGTGGATCTACTAGGATAACCCAAAGCGTAGGAAATCATGGGGTAAGCCCGGCCATGTACCAACATCAACGGCCAAACCGAATATTTATGGAAAAAAGTTAATATTGTGCATTTGGTGGGATCAGCTCGGAGTAATATATTACGAGCTACTCCAGCCTAACAAAACTATCACTGGAGAACGTTATCAACAGCAACTGTTGCAATTGAGCAGAGAATTGAAGCTTAAACGCCCCCAATTTGCCAAAGACATGACAAAGTGACTTTTCAGCACGACAACGCTCGGACACATGTTGCAAAAGTCATCAAGGATACTTTGGAAGCTTTACAATGGGATGTCTTACCCCACCCGCCGCACAGTCGGAACTTTTTTTTTTGTTTCAAAATCAAATATCTCAAGAACGACTAAAGATAGCGGGATGGGATTTGGCCTATTGCCAACTAGAGCATTTCTAGAATATCAGAAAATGGTTTGAAATTAAAATTTTTATTACATAACCTCAAAATAATCGCGCAAACATGCAAACTTTTCGAAAAATTGCATAAAATTTGTCACAGAATTACGGAAAATTTTATTTTTATAGTGGAAAACATCATTTTCGACGTATTTTTTACCGCTGAACACGAATATTTTGGTCCCGATGATCAAATTGACACTGTTTCGAAATATAAGCAATTTAAACGCAATTTAAACACATAAAACCCGATTTTTCAACGTTTTGGCGCTTCAAACCACATATTCATCTTCATATAATAGAGGTATTTAAAATTAAAGAGGTATTTAAGTAAAAAATAGATCGTAAAAGTACTTTTCCTCCCGCTATATGACGACTCGATATGCCCGATCTCCCATTCACTTTTCATGCAAAAAAGGTCCTATTCCGGCACTTATTAAAATAAGTACTATGTGTAACAAGGGAGCAATTGACTTTTTCAGACTCGGATGACGATTTTGAGCACTCGATAAAATTATTTTCCTCCCTAGTTGCACAATGTACTATTTAGAGATCCAAATTAGTTACCCTATCGTAAATTATAAATGCTAATAACAGTTCATAATTCTTAAAAATTATTTAAAACTATTTTGAGCTGTTTAAAACGTTTGTAAATGTTACAAAATGTAGAAAAGTTTGATACTTAATGAATTATTTTATTATGAATAATACTTAATAATTAATAATTTTTCATATTTGTAACGGCAGGCGCGTCTGTGTGTGTGTATGTGCGCGAACACGGAGCTCGGATCGAGCCGATCTCCGACGCACGGTATACACACAGGTAGTTGACCGAAAACATAAACATACCGCGGCCTTGGAGAAGGCAAGGCCGACAATTGCGGCATGAGGATTCGCAAGTAGAGTCGGGCTTGTCCTCGTATGACTCCGGGGGCTTGCGTGTGTGTGTGTGTGTAGTTGCTCGCACGTGTAGCTGTGCGAAAAGTACCGAGCGCAACTACGACACACAATGAGCCCCGAAATGAAAACTCGCGACAACCTTGCGCGAGGGGGAAGAAGAGCGAGAGACAGAGCCCGGCAGTATCGCTTCTGCCGTAGCTGAGGCAGCTGCTCGTCCCCCGTGCGCGACGACTTGGAGAGAGAGGGAGAGAGAGAGAGAGAGAGAGAGAGAGAGAGAGAGAGAGAGAGAGAGAGAGAGAGAGAGAGAGAGAGAGAGAGAGAGAGAGAGAGAGAGAGAGAGTCGAAGTGAAGTGCACGAGGATCGCGGAGTAAGTGCAGTGTAGTGCACGAGAGTGAGAGAGGGAGACGCAGCACGGCTCCGAGAGCCTCGTTCGCCGGTGGTTGAGGGAGAGGGAGAGAGAGAGCCACACTCGACCGAGGCAGCGAAAGAGCGAGAGAGAGCAGCGTCGGCCGAGCTCACTCACGGGAGCGAGTGAGAGAGAGCATCGCGGCCGATCCTCGCAGGAGCGAGAGAGAGAGAGAGACAGAGAGAGAGAGAGAGAGAGAGAGAGAGAGAGAGAGAGAGAGAGAGAGAGAGAGAGAGAGAGAGAGAGAGAGAGAGAGAGAGGCCCGTAGCAGCGAAGGAGAGAGAGAGACACAGCGACGCGCTGCAGCAGGCACCGCCGAGCGCGTTCAACCGCGCCTTCTCGCTGCAACTGAGGAGGTAAGTCCTGGCCAGGCGAGCGCGCGCTTCCCCCGCGGACGACGAGCATCCAGGAAGCGGAGACGGGCGAGCGAGCGAGGCCGCCGACGCGTGCGTGAGCGCCGATCGTGCGCGGCGATCGGCCGACGTCGGCGCGAGCCGCTTTTGCGCGTACGGGTGTGCGGCAGAGCACACACGTACTTCGCGTGCGCGGGCGCACCACCCGAATCGGCGCGTACCTAGAGTACGCGCCGCGCGTGTAAATAGTGAACAGCCTCCAGAGGCAATAAAGATAATTCGTTGCTTTTACTTGTTCGCGTATTATTTCACGCATCCAACTTTCAATTCCCTATTCAGTGGCACGGTGAAGAATACCGCCGGCCTCCGCGGTCGCGAGTACGTCGTACTCGCGTGATAACTGAGCAGCTGGAGCAGCACGCTCGAGAGAGAGCGCGACGACGAAGTCGCGCGATGTAACGGAGCGAAAAGGCGCGGCTGCTGCTGAAAGCAGCCGACGCCGAGCAACAGCACGGAGCTGACGGGCCGCTAATCATCGAGGGTTGGCACGAGTAAGTGCTCGCGCCTGTTAATTGCTGCGCCGTTCATCGGCAAGTCCGCGTTGAGATATAGCGCATCGAGGACAGCTTTTAGCCCGTTACATACTATAATCAACTCTCTCTCTGTCTCTCCGTCTCTCTCAACATCCGGCAAACTGAGTACCAAAAACTTTAATGAGTGCTTAAACATTTTTTTAGAAGAATCAACACGTTTTTTAAAAGCTAATTTTTTAATAAAACTTTCTACGAAAGTATAAAATAAGGCAAGTATAGAGGTTTTTTCTGGATAATCTATAAAAAACAACACAATTTATCTAGTCCTTTTATTTTTACGAATCTCATCTATTCAATAAACACTCTCTACAAATGGTAATAATTTTATTGATGACTGTACAAATAATCTATAAAATAATAATATTTATGATTTTGTAAAAGAAATCAAATAAATACGAATGAAAAAGTCTTTTAATTCTTTGAGTCATTGTATGCTGAACAAATTATATGTAAGTAAGTACATTCAAAAAATTGTTCACTGCAAATCAAACAAACGAAAGTTGTGGAATCAATTATCGATAGTCAAGTAATACAAACAACTCTCGGAAACTACTGTATGACTGTTCTCAGAAATATATTCAAATTTGTTCATCTTTCTGAACTATAGAAATTAAACACAAGAAACTACTGAAATCAATTTATTGTAGTCAAGTACCGGCCATAAGTTAACTTGACTGACATAATAGAACTTTTCGTATCTAGCGCGTAAAATTACATTTTACGCCCACGTTGTAACATCAAAATTATTCAGCCAGCGGGCATAAAATACTATCGATAATTGATTTCACAAGTTTCGTTTGTTTGCTTTGCACTGAACAATTTTTTGAATGTACTTACTTACATATAATTTGTTCAGCATACAATGACTCAAAGAATTAAAAGACTTTTTCATTTGTATTTATTTGATTTCTTTTACGAAATCATAAATATTTTTATTTTATAAATTATTTGTACAGTCATGAAAAAAATTATTACCATTTGTAGAGAGTGTTTATTGAATAGATGAGATTCGAAGAAATAAAAGGACTAGATAAATTGTGTTGTTTTTTATAGATTATCCAGAAAAAACGTCTATACTTGCCTTATTTTATACTTTCGTAGAAAGTTTTATTAAAAAATTAGCTTTTAAAAAACGTGTTGATTCTTCTAAAAAAATATTTAAGCACTCATTAAAGTTTTTGATACTCAGTTTGCCGGATGTTGAGAGAGAGGGAGAGACAGAGAGAGCCAGAGAGAGAGAGAGAGAGAGAGAGAGAGAGAGAGAGAGAGAGAGAGAGAGAGAGAGAGACAGAGAGAGAGCGAGAGAGAGAGAGAGGTCGAAAAGAGAGGGAGGGAGAGATAGGGTGGGAGAGAGACTAATAGGTACTTGCCTTAGTTTAAACTTTTGTAATATGTTTTTTTAGATAGATTTCACAACTTTTTATGAGAAAATAATAATTACATAATGTGATAACGTTATGAGAGTTTATTATAGAATATTTTTAATATCATTATTAAATAGCTGTATTGTTACTCATAAAAGTTTTAAATTTGAAGAAACAGTCAAATTTTTCTTCAAGGAGCTCTATAAAATGATTATATTAGTTAAATTTTTTGAAACAATTTAATCAAACATGTATTTCCTTAGGTATGATGATAAATTAACAATATTATTAAATGTAAAATCATATGAAAAATAACATAATTCTTTTTATTTTTATAGAAAATTTTTATATGTATAGTCATGAAAAAAATTATTACCATTTGTAGAGAGTGCTTATTAAATAGATGAGATTAGAAGAAATTAAAGGACTAGATAAATTGTATTGTTAAAACGTAAATAAATTTTTTTTTTTTTTTTAAACGTGTTGATTATTTAAAAAAAAATTTTTGACTCTTATTAAAGTTTTTGGTACAGAGTTTGACGGATGTTGAGAGAGAAAGAGAGAGGGAAGAGAGCGGGAGAAATAGAAGGCGAGAGAGAGGGGAGAAGAGACGGAGGGAGAGTTTATTATACAGAAAAAGTTTCTGTACTTGCCTTATTTTATAACTTCGCAGAAAGTTTTATATCAAGAATATTATTATTTGTACAGTTAATAATTACATAATGTGATAACGTTATGACAGTTTATTACAGTATATTTTTAATATCATTATTAAATGGTAGTATTGGTATTAACAAAAGTTTTAAATTCGAATGTTCTTTTAAGCTGCTTTTTCTATAGAATTCCTTCTGGGTTCTTTAAATTTGACAGACGTGTAATTTATGTATTTGTTAACAGTTCTACTTATAAACTGTTCAATCAAGATCTTCTTATCCATATGATAGATACGTTCTGATACTCTATAAAAATAAAAACAAAATTTCACAAAATAACAATACTTATTATTGTATTAATAACAGTTTTCTACTATATAAAAGTTTGCTACTTATCGGAATATTTATATTTTCATTTCAAAGTACAAATATACTTTTGATCTTGCATGTAATAACCACTGTCGAAGACAATGAACCTACTATAGAGCGCACCACCTAGACCTCGACAAAGGCTACCTCGAACACCTGGACCTACTATTACATGCGCCCTGACATCTAAATGCAAAAAACTACGGAGCGCAACACCTAGACATCGTCATCAGCTACCTCGAACACCTGGACCGCCTATTACATTCGCGCTGACATCTAAATGCAAAAAAATACGGCGCGCACCACCTAGACATCGTCATCGGCTACCTCGAACACCTAGAATTCCTGTAAAATGCGCACTGACATATAAATGCAAAATACTACGGTGCGCACCACGTAGAAATCATGCTCGGCTACCCCGAACACTTGAACCTCCTATTAGATGCGCCGTGACATCTAAATGCAAAAAACTACGGTACGCACCACCTAGACATCATCATCGGCTACCCCGAACACCTGGACCACGTATTAGATGCACCCTCAGATCTAATCGCCAAAAACTACGGAGCGCACAACCTAGACTCCGTCAGCGGCCACCCCAAAGACTTAGACCACACATTCGATGCGTTCCAATACCTAGAGGTAAATAACTACGAAGCGCACCACCTGGACGTCGTCATCGGCTACCTCGAACACCTAGACTTCCTGAAAATGCGCGCTGACGTATAAATGCAAAAAAATACGGTGCGCACCACCTAGACATCATCATCGGCTACCCCGAACACCTGGACCACGTATTAGATGCACCATCAGATCTAATCGCCAAAAACTACGGAGCGCACAACGTAGACTCCATCATCGGCCACCCCAAAGACCTAGACCACGCATTCGATGCGTTCCAATACCTAGAGGTAAAAAACTACGAAGCGCACCAGATGTCTAGGTAGACATCGTCATCGGCTACCTCGAACACCTAGACTTCCTGTAAAATGCGCGCTGACATATAAATGCAAAAAAATACGGTGCGCTCCACGTAGACATCACGCTCGGCTACCCCGAATACCTGAACCTCCTATTAGATGCGCCGTGACATCTAAATGCAAAAAACTACGGAGCGCACCATCTAGACATCGTCATCGGCTACCTCGAATATTTGGACCTCCTATTACATTCGCCCTGACATCTAAATGCAAAAAACTACGGAACGCATCAGCTGGACGTCGTCATCGGCTACCTCGAACACCTGGACTTCCTATAAAATGCGCCCTGACATATAAATACAAAAAGCTACGGTGAGCACCACCTAGACATCATCATCGGCTACCCCGAACTTCTGGACCACGTATTAGATGCACCCTGAGATCGAATCGCCAAACACTACGGAGCGCACAACCTAGACTCCGTCATCGGTCACCCCAGAGACCTAGACCACGCATTCGATGCGTTCCAATACCTAGAGGTAAAAAACTACGAAGGGCACCACCTAGACATCGTCATCGGCTACCTCGAACATCTAGACTTCCTGTAAAATGCGCGCTGACATATAAATGCAAAAAAATACGGTGCGCTCCACGTAGACATCACGCTCGGCTACCCCAAATACCTGAACCTCCTATTAGATGCGCCGTGACATCTAAATGCAAAAAACTACGGAGGGCACCACCTAGACATCGTCATCGGCTACCTCAAATACCTGGACCTCCTATTATATTCGCCCTGACATCTAAATGCAAAAAACTACGGAGCGCACCACCTAAACATCGTCATCGGCAACCTCGAACACCTGGACTTCCTATAAAATGCGCCCTGACGTATAAATGCAAAAAGCTACGGTGCGCACCACCTAGACATCATCATTGGCTACCCCGAACACCTGAACCTCCTATTAGATGCGCCGTGACATCTAAATGCAAAAAACTACGGAGCGCACCACCTAGACATCGTCATCGGCTACCTCGAATACTTGGACCTCCTATTACATTCGCCCTGACATCTAAATGCAAGAAACTACGGAACGCATCAGCTGGACGTCGTCATCGGCTACCTCGAACACCTGGACTTCCTATAAAATGCGCCCTGACATATAAATGCAAAAAGCTACGGTGCCCACCACCGAGACATCATCATCGGTTACCCCGAACACCTGGACCACGTATTAGATGCACCCTGAGATCTAATCGCCAAACACTACGGAGCGCACAACCTAGACTCCGTCATCGGCCACCCCAAAAGACCTAGACCACGCATTCGATGCGTCCCAATACCTAGAGGTAAAAAACTACGAAGCGCACCACCTAGTCATCGTCATCGGCTACCTCGAACACCTGGACTTCCTGTAAAATGTGCGCTGACATATAAATGCAAAAACCTACAGTGCGCACCACGTAGACATCATGCTCGGCCACCCCGAATACCTGAACCTCCGATTAGATGCGCCGTGACATCTAAATGCAAAAAACTACGGAGCGCACCACCTAGACATCGTCATCGGCTACCTCGAACATCTGGACTTCCTGTAAAATGCGCCCTGACATATAAATGCAAAAAGCTACGGTGCGCACCACCTAGAGATCATCATCGGCTACCCCGAACACCTGGACCACGTATTAGATGCACCCTGAGATCTAATCACAAAAAACTACGGAGCGCACTACCTAAACTCCATCATCGGCCACCTCAAAGACCTAGACCACGCATTCGATGCGTTCCAATACCTAGAGGTAAAACGGTACGGAGCGCACCACCTAGACATCTTCATCGGCGACCCCGAAGGCTTTACCTCGAGTTCCTCGGGTACAGTTTGGGTGAGCCTCGAATTCACCTGAAGCTAGCCGCGGGAGTGCCTCGGATTAGCCTCGGCAGCACCTCGGCTGTACCTCGGCTCGAGCCGCGGTAAATCCGGGGCTGGAGCCGAGGTCCGAGCCGAGGTAAAGCCGAGGTCCCAGCCGAGGTCCCAGCCGAGGTAAAGCCGAGGTCCGAGCCGAGGTAAAGCCGAGGTCCCAGCCGAGGTAAAGCCGAGGTCCGAGCCGAGGTAAAGCCGAGGTCCGAGCCGAGTACTCTATACCTTTGTAAAAGTCTACATTGTTATGACTCATCTCGCGCAATTCGATCTTACATATGAAGTGTCATGACAGAAATTTTAAAACGTCGATTTCTCGAAAACACGAACAAGTGGGTTAGGTCGTTATTCCGGGAAGCCACAGATTTTATGTTCATGTTTATATGTATGTGTATATACATATATAGAGGTATATACATAGAGAGAGGTTATGTACTAATAAATATATATACTGTATATAATAAAAAATATACATATGTTTATGTCTCTTCTCTCCCTCTCTCTCTATCTGTATTTTTATCTTTCTCTTTCTCTTGTCTTTCTTTATTATTATACGGCCATTATCACTGCTTAACTCTTCATGGTCATTAATTCCTGGTGATTGTATGTGTGCATATATACATAACATATATGACGTCACAGGAAGTCGGGAAAAACCGGATGCGAGGCTGAATACCATGGAGAAAGTTAAGAAATCGGAAAGCCGACAAAAATAAATTCAGTCCCTTATATCTTTTGAATGAGATAATCTTTTTAAATAAAATCTTTTGATTTGAGTAGAGCAATGAAATGGCTTTCGATTAAGAGGGATATGTTGTATAGTTAAAACTAGCGCAATAGGTGTATAAGCTCATAGAATTTCTCGTACATCCATTTCAATGTATATCATCACGCGGTCGTCCTAAGGCTCTTCTATACTTGCCTCCGGAACGCTCCCGCGTTCCTTGATTAAGTACTAATTATATTTATTAGTTAATACTTTCAGTTTTCAGTTTGTTTGGAGTTTGAATGATTTCCCGCGCCGGTCAGATGCGCGAACGACGCAAGACGTACGGTGGGAATTCGACGCACGGGCGGGCGGCGCTCTCGCTCCCGCGTGGCGCTGGGCCGGCAGTTCGCAGCCGGCAGTCGACCAGTGTAGTCGGACCGCTCTCTCCCCACAGCATCAGAGTTCACTTTGGACGATCTTCCAGCGCCCATTGCCGGGTGGTAGATTTACACGGATTTAATTAACCATTGTTCTCTCCCTCTATTATTAGGTTGTACATACATCTATAGATCCAGACACATTGTTTGCACTATTCCCGCTAATTGTATTTTCTTTTCATCAAATAAACAGAATTACCTTTCAGTTGTGAATTTGTTTCTCCTTGTCTTCCTCGCCATCCTTGGCTATCGACATTGGTCCTTCGAGCCGTATGCGAGAGGTTACAAGGAGAAAAACGGTGTATAGGTGAGGAGCTAGACGTGCCTGAGGGCAGTTAGTTGCTTCACATGCCCGTGATCGGGTCAGCAATCTCCTCACTCGAGAGTGAGCACTCAAACGTGACGATCCGTGACCGGAAATTTGACGCCTCGATCCTTATTCAACTCTTGTCTGTGGTTGCCCGTGATCGGGTAAACCGTCGCTGCTGCCCATTCCCGAGTGAGTGGCTCACACGAAAGAATCCGAGAGCGCGACCCCCCCCCCCCCCCGGTGCGGCTCGTGAACCAGCCCGACAGGGTGTATGTCGGTCAGACGAGGCTCGCCTTGAGTTGTTGAGAGTGATTACTCTCGAATTTCTGCGCTTAGCTTTGTGTGACGAGGCTCAAACGAAACAGAAATGGACCAGCTCGCAAGACAACTGTCTCTTGCTTCCTTGGTCAGGAATTTTCAGACCAACACTCTCAAGGAAGGTCGAGATAAATTCACTCAAGATTTTCTTCGAAGCAGAGAAAACTTGTTAGAGAGATATTGGAATGAATTCCGCAAAAACCATTAGAGTCTCCATAGGCCAGTCAAATTAGTTTTTTCATGAAACCTAATTGTAAGCCGACCTTATCAAGCGGGTTATGATTGGGGAGGTCATCAGGAACAATAACCCGGTGAATGAGTATAAAAATTTACATGGGAAATGTTTTTAATTAACAGTTGAATGCTCGGAAAAACGGTTTTTCGACTGCTACAAAAAAACTACTGACTTTACACAAAAAATTTCAAAGTAAACTTTGTACATATTAAAAAGATCTATCAAACGCAATTTACAGATTTAAATTTAGTTAATTTGTTTATCTGCAAATCGCAAAAAACCGCTTACAAAGGCCATTTTTACGATTGTTTATTACTCTGTTAAAAATGTCGCTAGGTGCTTGATAACTCATTTAAGTATAGCTCTTATAGCACTTAATAAGCAGTTAAAATTTTAGCTAAAAATATTCAATAGTTTTTGCATAATTCCATTTATTTATTAGATTTTGGTCATTTTTGCGTGATTTTTTCCAAGTCGTGGGACGTCGTACGAGGATGCAGTAAACGGATTTTGAAAGTTTAACATCTCTACTTTCACGAACAATGAATAGCTAAGCGATTTTTTCAAATTTAATTGTTTAAAATCGCAAAATAAAAAGAAGTCATTTTTTTTGTTATAAATAAAAGCAATTGCGGCTCGACTATTGGTCGTAGATAATCGACAGTAGGTTCGTTGGAAAGCTGGCATTTTTTCACAAATTTGAAGGGGTCTACGAACTCTCTAAGTGCTCTGGGAGCCGAGATAATTTTTTTTTTTTTTGTAAAAATCGCTGTGTCTTCAATTATTAATATTAAGAAACGAGACAGGGACGAAAAATCGAATTAATAGTTGTACTAACAGAAAAAAAATATTTCGTCACATTTATTGCAAAATTGCATTATTATAAATAATCACGAAGGCGCGGGTCTAAATTGGAGAAGGCTACAAGTGTCACGCGCAAAAACTGAGCGTAGGAACATCAAATCCGACGCGCTCGAAATTTTTTTCATATATCGGTATATAATTGACGAAAATCCTTCATTTTTTTTTAATTTGGGGTAGGTCGCCAAAATATTAACATATAACCTACTCATTTCCCCGAAAAAGTTTATTTAACAATACTTAATTAACAACAATTATTATTAACTTTTTTCTGTTTTTTTCATAAATAAGTAATTAAATACATATAATTTTATGGAATGGTACATATTATTAAGTAATTAAACATGCTTTTATATTACTCTGTGTATGTGAGTTTATGTGTGTGTGAGTAGATTTGAATTTTTCCGCGCTTTCATGTGTTCGGAAACGCATGTTTCGAAAGGCATCGGGGTGAAACCTTTCGTTAGACGCTTCGACACTTGTGCGCGTCTCCGCCAAGGGGAGCGTTACTATACTTTCTCTTTTGACCGTTGTGCCAGAGACGCCAGCCACCGATTATAGAAGCATAAGCAGTATCGAATACAATTTTAGTATAACATACAGTGTATATTACAGTTTAATAAACAGTTTATAAGTGACATTTATTGAATCCTCGAAAGTGAATATATACAGAATTCTGATTTATATTGTAATTATCAAATATATTTATAAGTTATATATTACAGTTGCATTTGCTGTTTTTAAACGAAAATCCGGATTGTTTGGGATATAGTACCACAGCTATAAGAGAAAGACTTTATAAACAAGTGTTATCGCACCGTTGGTAAGTACATAAATGTTGTAATTGTTATTCATAGTGTTATTATGAAATCGGTAAATAATTTATTTGAAATTAGTGTTACGTGCAGATATACGTACGAATATAAAAGAGCGAAATAAGCCAGCCGTTCGATTAATAGAAGTCCCATTGGTACGGTGGCTTGATGGTAGCCTTTCTGACTTGTGCGTCGGCGGCTCCGGTTCGATCCCAGGGTCCGTCAATTTTTTATTCCTAAAAGTTGCTATAGCCCACTCGTAATTTTAGCAAAAATAATATTATTAGTTTAAAATAATTTTTATGAAAATTTTTTTGAAAAATATTTATTTTGGCATAGTGTAAACGGATGTCTAAATTATAATTTTTTTTTTTTAATATTTATAGTCAAATACAGTTCAATTATGAATACATTTTTAAAATGAGATTTATTGATATATTTTTTTTGTTAATTATATGTTATAGTTAATTAAGTTTCAATAATTACAAAATTTATTGATACAATACATTATTTTTGTGCAGGTTGAAGTTTTCTTGAAAATGGAAACTGACGGCGCGAACATCTGTTTGCTGTGTGACAAACTAGTCAACCCCGAGCAGACTCGAGTTCTCAAAGAGAAGGCTATAGCAACCTTAATTGATGCAAGTTTAAAGAGGAAGGACAACAAACATAAAAAACTCCAGAAGTGTCAAGCATTAACAATTGATACCAATTGTCATAGTAATTATGTTAAACAGTCAAGTATAGAAGCTGCCCAAAAACAAGCAAGTATTTTAAAAGTAACTGCGAGACAAAATACTATTGCTCTACAGCAGTTTGATTTTAGCAAATATTGTATTTTTTGCGGGGAAGAAGCGTCGCACGAGTACAATGCTAAAAGGGAAAATATCCTAACGCGAATCTTTCGAAAGTCAAAATTGTTAGTAGCGACACTTTAAAGTGCAATATTCTAGAAAAAATTACTTCACGCCAGAACGATGAAACTTTACGAGATAACCTTCGAGAAGAATATACAGTTTTAAAAAAACTTATTGAAAACGTAGATTTGGTAGAACGGGGGGCCGGTAACCATGATTTTTGCATACGAAAATTTTCAATTTTTAGACCGTCTCATAAAACCGGTCGACCTATGCGTAAAGATACATCTGACGTTGTGGACTATATTATTTCTTATTTATGCGAGTTTAGTGATGAGGAGTGTCAATTTTCCATTGCAAATATTTTAAGCGAATATAAAGAAGAAGAAGAAGAACTTCCTTGCAAACTTGACACAATTCGCAATAAACTAGTAGAATATTTTGGTGACGCAATTTCCGTTTATAAAGTAAAACAAGATTTAGTTGTTTGTTTCGCGTTTGTAAGAAATAAGATTCTTTCTGCGGAATGGTACAACAATAAAAACTCAGATGTTAAAGCCGAACGCAAACGGATTATTGATACAGCAGCGGAATTGCTTCTTGAAGATATAACATCGAAGTATTATGATACAGTTAATTATCCTGCACCTGATCATTTTTTTGATAACATCAGAGATGACATACCACCGACGTTACAATCGTTTTTCGATATTTTGATGAGAAGTAACAAAAGAAAAAATGAAATGTGGGATAAAAGAGTCATGACACTTTGTCATATTATTATATCCTCCGTAAGACCTCGGTCATTTTTATCCCAGATTTTATTGGGTTTGTCAACTATGATGTATAAAAAGCAAGCATCGAAAAATCTCATAGATTCATTGGCTTATCTTGGATTATGTGCTTCCTATTATAAAACGCAGCTTTTTGAATCTTCTATAGTTTGTCAGCCCGAAACTTATGACTCCGGTGCAGCTTATTTTCAGTTTGTATACGATAATGCCGACCACAACACGTGCACAATAGATGGTCGGAATACTTTCCATGCGATGGGTGGTATTATCTGTGCAACTCCTGCCTCCGAAATATCAACAAATACTAAAATAGAACGCTTAGCTCGTATTCCTTCGGCTAATAACGTAGGCGCTTTTGGTTTCGTCCCTCTTCAAAACTTTCAAAGAGGAGTGCACGCGGGGCTTAAAAATATTGTGATTGAAGATGTAACTATAAACAATCCAATAACGCAAAATCATGTAGAGCCGACAAATTTATTATGGTTTTATGGGAAAATTACATACGGCGAGAAAACTTGAGCGGTTGGAACAGTTTTATGGAGCAATGTACGCAGGTAAAACCTTTCAACATATCGAAAATAATTCCGGTCCCGTTCGTAAACGCCCCGCCCAGTAGTTATCACACAATTTTTACAGTTTTAATCGAAGCTAACGAAAAGTGTATAGCCCAAAATCAAAAACATGTTTTTGTAACCTTTGATCAACAGCTTTATCAAAAAGCTCTTGAAATTGTAGAATGCTGTAAGGGAACTCCAAATGAAATAAAAATTAATAAAATCGTTGCGAGGCTTGGAGGATTTCATATGCTCATGTCATATCTTGGTGCAGTCGGATATGTGATGGACGGCAGTGGATTAAAAGATGCTTTTTGCCAGTTGTACGCTGAAAAAGCATTAAGTGGCCACGCGTATTCCAGAGCAATCAGAGGACAGATTTTAATCCAAAATGCTTTATCACATATCATTTCTTCTACTATGAATCTATCGGAATCAGAAGTATTTGTTCTAAAGAATTTGCTCGAGTATGTAGGAAAATCGGAATTTCACACGTTGCTTGAACAAAATGATATTGAAGAAATAAGAAAAAAATTTGTAGATAAATTAAAGGACCCCGCACACAATGTATGGGAAAAAATCATTCGGTCAAATTTTGGGGGGTTTTGCCCATGAGAACTTTTGTTCAGGACCTCAAGATCTATCTTTTCCCCAAGTTTGATCCAATTTGACCGAATGATTATTTCCCATACATTGTATGTGGGGTCCTTTGATTAAAGAGAACGGACCAACAGCCGAATTGTGGATTCAGTATTTTAAAATGATAGATCTTGCAAAACAATTTATTCAAGCAGAAAGAAGTGGTGACTGGAACATGCACCTCGAGTGTGTACAGAAAATGTTGCCTTATTTCCACGCTAGCGGTCATAATTTGTACGCCAAAAGTGCCCACTTATATTTACAAGATATGTACAATCTTGAAAATATAATGGACGTAATAGAGTTTGATAAATTCAGTCGTTTAGGCTACTTTACTATTAGACGAGTGGACAAATATCGATCCGGAACGTGGTCTGATATGATCATTGAACAAATTTTGATGCGGCCAATGAAAGTGAGTGGCGGCTTAACACATGGATGCGGCATAACTGACAGTACATTATGTAAGTGGGTTTTATTAACGATCGTTTTAATCCAAGTTACAGATACTGTGGGGAAATTCTGTAATATTACTTACGCAACGTCTGATCAACATGTCGACGCAAGTAATTCTCGTATTAAGAGAGATTTGAAAGACTTTAACAAATTAACAGAATTTTTTCAGAACCACAATCCATTTCCTGTAAGGAACAATATAATATCGATTAGTAGTGGAATAGTAGGTGGCGATAAAATAAACTGCCACAAAGCATACGAGGTAGGTTTAGAATGTATTAAGAAAATTGTCGGCGGGAACTTTGGATCGATCAAATTGAAAAAAAAAGACAAGGTATTATCTTTGAAGACAGTCACTTCATCGATAAAGATAGACAATGAAGTAGTAGCGATCGATCCTGCATTGTTATTTCAAAGAAGATCGCTAAATATTGAAAGTAAATCAGACATGCGAAAATTCTTACAATATGAGCTTGCTCCTTATCAGCTCCCACTTTTTGACGAGGGTGGTATGCGGAAAGGACGCAAGTCTTCTTTCTACGACAATTTTAGTAAAATAACAGAGCTTCCACGAAATGAGCAGGATTACTATGTAATCGATGGCGGCTTTCTTCTGCATAAAGTTCGCTGGGATACAAATAATTCCATCGAATTTATAGTACAGCACTACGTTAATTACGCTATCAATAATTATAGTAGAAACTGTACTATAGTTTACGATGGTTATCCCGACGGACTTAGCACAAAAAGTACAAAGGCCGCTGAGAGGTCACGGAGAGAAAATAAAAATTTGGGTCGTGAAATTGAATTTAATAGACAAACTGTTATTTCAATTTCACAGGACAACTTAAGTCAAAACAAAAATAAAAAAAATTTAATAACATTATTGTGCGAACAGTTCAAAAAAGAAAATTGCACCACTTTAGTCGCCGAGGAGGATGCAGATTTTCTTATAGCCACCACGGCGGAAAAATGCAGCCTTACGTGGAGAACGTGGATCGTTGGAGAAGACATAGATTTACTGGTAATATTAAACAAACACAAACCGTATAACACCATCTACTTTTTAAAACCCGGCAAAGGAAATATACAGGACAGTATTTACGACAGCAACAGTTTTAAACACGAAAAATTACCTTCACAGGATGTGATACTACGTCTTGCTTTTTTAAGCAAGGCAAAAATAAAATTATCAATATTTTATTAAACGACAACGCTCTCCAAGAACAGGCTCAACGCTTTTATGATCCCAATGCGACGCCTGAAGCTTTAGCTGCGAGTGCATATGAAATTGTTAGCCGATTATATGGAACCAAAAAAGATAAAAAAAAGTTTACATGAGCAGCGATATCTAAACTTCCAAAAGTCTGCGTTAAAAGGTTCCGCAAAACTTGAAAATTTGCCGCCTACTGAAGGTGCCACAATGCAGCATGCATTTCGCACATATCTTCAAGTGCAGCAGTGGGAAGGTTTCACAAAAAATCCGACGGATTGGGGTTGGAAAGAGCGACTTGATGTTTTACACCCCGTTCCCACACTAGAGCCGCTCATCCCAGACGAAGTACTGCGGAAAATTAGTTGTAGATGTGAAACGGGGTGCAAGAAAAAGACATGCAGCTGCCGAAAGCATGGCTTGCGATGCTCAAATATATGCTCATCATGCCATGGTGAAACCTGCACAAATGTGGAAGAAATGGTTATTGATATGGCAGATATCATGCATGATGATGCAGAATATGATGAGCAATTCGAAACCGAATTCGAAGTCCCGCCAAGTACACAAAAAACAAATGATGAAGAAGATCAAGAAGATGAAGAAGAAGAAGGAGAAGATGAAGATGAAGATGAAGAAGAAGAAATAGAAGAACATAATCAAGAACTGAATGAGTCAGTATCACGCCCAACAAAGGCAAAAAAACGTAAAATAACCATTTAAGTGTTAAATCTGCAATAAATGATGTTTTCAAAACAAATACATTATTTTTTATTATTTCATTAACTAGTAGTAGACACCCCAGCATTTAATGACTAATTCATCTTTATTTATGAAAAAAAAACAGAAAAAAGTTAATGAAAATAATTGTTGTTAATTAAGTATTATTAAATAAACTTTTTCGGGGAAATGAGTAGGCTATATGTTAATATTTTGGCGAGCTACCCCAAATTAAAAAAAAAAAATGAAGGGATTACATCAATTATATACTCAGATATGAAAAAAATTTCGAGCGCGTCGGATTAGAAGTTCCTACGCTCAGTTTTTGCGCGTGACACTTGTAGCCTTCTTCAATTTAGACCCGCGCCTTCGTGATTATTTATAACAATGTAATTTTGCAATAAATGTGACGAAATATTTTTTTTCTGTTAGTACAACTATTAATTCGATTTTTCGTCCCTGTCTCGTTTCTTAATATTAATAATTGAAGACACAGCGATTTTTACAAAAAAAAAAATTATCTCGGCCCCCAGAGCACTTAGAGAGTTCGTAGACCCCTTAAAATTTGTGAAAAAATGCCAGCTTTCCAACGAACCTACTGTCGATTATCTACGACCAATAGTCCAGCCGCAATTGCTTTTATTTATAACAAAAAAATGACTTCTTTTTATTTTGCGATTTTAAACAATTAAATTTGAAAAAATCGCTTAGCTATTCATTGTTCGGGAAAGTAGAGATGTTAAACTTTCAAAATCCGTTTACTGCATCCTCGTACGACGTCCCACGGGTTGGGAAAAATCACGCAAAAATGACCAAAATCTAATAAGTATATGGAATTATGCAAAAACTATTAAATATTTTTAGCTAAATTTTTAACTGCTTATTAAGTGCTATAAAAGCTATACTTAAACGAGTTATCAAGCACCTAGCGACATTTTTAAAAGAGTAATAAACAATCGTAAAAATGGCCTTTTTAAGCGGTGTTTTGCGATTTGCAGATAAACAAATTAACTAAATTTAAATCTTTAAATTGCGTTTGATAGATCTTTTCAATATCTACAAAGTTTACTTTGAACTTTTTTCTGTAAAGTCAGTAGTTTTTTTGTAGCAGTCGAAAAACTGTTTTTCCGAGCATTCAATTGTTAATTAAAAACATTTCCCATGTAAATTTTTATACTCATTCACCGGATTATTGTTCCTGATGATCTCCCCAATCATAACCCGCTTGATAAGGTCGGCTTACAATTAGGTTTCAAAACAGGCAAAAAAAAGACTAATTTGACTGGCCTACCAGGAAGTCACTGATCTTCAGGAGAATGACTACTTCAGCGGCGACATGTATTCAGCTGTCGAGTTGCAATACACGCAGGCGCTGGGCTTGCTGTTGGACTCTCAGGGTGACCTTGCCGCCAAAGGATCCACGACAGCCGCAGCTCAGGGGAAAGCTCCTGTGTCCGTACACTTACCAAAGATCCATTTGCCTACGTTCTCTGGACGACTCGAGGACTGGGAGACGTTCCGCGATATCTACCGCTCGATGATTCATCTACATCCAGACCTGACGCCTGTTCAGAAGTTACACTACTTGAAAACTTCGATCGAAGGCGAGGCAAAAAAGGCGCTGGAAGGACTCCCGATCACCGATGCAAACTACATGACGGCGTGGGATTCGCTGTTAAAAAGATACGAGCACAAATGACGTTTGACTCACCATCATATGCATCGATTAGCCTACGTCCCTCTTCTGCTCAATGAGAGTGCTGCCGGGCTGCAGTCTCTTCTTGACCGAATCACCAAGGCGCGCCAATCCCTGCGGGCTCTCGAGCTTGACGTCGAGCATTGGGATGACTGGCTGGTCTTCTTTATAACTCAAGGAATGGACCCAATCATCAGAAAAGTTTGGGAGAAGAACCTCGGTGACCTGCAGGAGCTTCCATCATTTCAAGCGATGTCGGATTTCATCGGCGGAAGGATTCGCGCTCTGCAATCAAGCGACGACGTTAAAGGAGGCACTTCGTCTAACTCCCGACGACAATTGGATGCTCCCGCTGCTCGATCACGAAGATGTCTGGCTACCACGGCAAGCGACGAGCGGTGTCCTGAATGCAAGGGTGAACATCGTCTTTATGAATGCAAATCACTGCTCTCTCGGGAACCGAGAGCGCGACTACTCATAATCCGGCGCCTTCGTCTGTGCTTCAATTGTTTGAGACCGAACCACGTGAAAGCCCAGTGTCCATCTCGCCGTCGCTGTCTCGAATGCTCTTCCGATCACCACACTATTCTTCACTCAGCCATGACGAAGAAATGGAGTGGAGTTGACTCTCTCGACGCAAGATCCAAGAAAAGAGTCCGAAGCGAGCCTGCAAAATCTAGGCCAGCACGGAAGGATTGATTGGCTCTCCTTCCCACGGCCGTGATTACTCTCGAGACTACCAGTGGGCATCGCACTCAAGCAAGAGCTCTCATCGACTCTGCTTCCGAAGTGAGTTTGATCGAGCTCCGGCTTGCACAGCGGATCGGATCACCTATCTATGACACCAGAGTCGGTATCATCGCCGTGGGAGGACAAAGAGTTTGTCCAGCATCGAAGAACACCAATCTACGCATCCTCACCTCCAGTCCAAAGGCAGGAGTTCTTGAGGTTTCAGCTCCCGTCGTGAAGCAACTTCACATTCACACACCTCACATCCTCATACCAACCGAGAAGTTGCTCCATCTCCAGAATATCACTCTAGCAGACCCCGCCTTCAACAAGCCCTCACCTGTCAGTGCGCTGCTGGGAGCAGATATATACAGTGAAATTCTGTTGGGGAAGATCTGTCGAGGACCTTCTGGCCAGCCCATGGCACAGGAAACAAAGTTGGGGTGGATCATATCTGGGCCCGCAAACGGCCCCAGACACCCGACAAGCCATCCACGTCCAGCAAGAACAGTAGCATGCCCCACCTTTCAAAAATTGTCATTTTCCGAATCCCTGCAGCGGTTCTGGGAACTCGACGAGCCCGCACAACCGATATCCGCATCAACAGAGGATGAGGAATGCGAACGCGTATACGTTGAGGCAAATCACCGCTTGGACGATGGCCGCTACGTTGTGCGCCTGCCTCGCAGGGCCGCCATTGATTCAGAAGAGGTTGGAAACACGCTAGCGATTGCTCGCCAGGCATTGGTGAGCACCCACCGGAAAATGACCAAGGACTCCACCTATCAACATGAATACGAGGCCTTTGTGTACGAATACGAGTCTCTCGGTCAAATGCAGCCGGTCGAACCATTGGATCATAATGCCTCTTCAAGGCCGATCTGCTACATCGCTCATCATGCAATCTGGCAAAACGCTGATCAAGGCCGTAATCTTCGCGTCGTCTTCGATGCATCCCATCGCTCAAACAGTGGACGATCCTTGAACGAGCTTTTACTAACAGGCCCAGCCTTACAGACGGACTTGGACACAATCCTACTACGGTGGCGGCAGCATCGAATCGCCTTCTGCGCGGACATCAAAATGATGTACCGACAAATTCGTGTGGCTGAAGCTGACGTGGACCTCCAACGCATTATTTGGCGACGACCTCAAGAAATCCATACCAGACACTTTCAGTTACGTACTAACGTATGGCCTGTGTTGTGCGCCCTATCTGGCCCTGAGAACGCTGCGACAGCTTTCTCTGGACGAAGGACCTCGTTACCCGTCTGCCGCTCATGCGCTCTCACACGCCACATATGTGGATGATATCCTTACCAGTGCATCCACCGTTGCAGATGCACGTCATCTCAGAGACGAGCTCGTCCTCTTGTTGAAGGCAGGGGGATTCCCGCTCAGAAAGTGGACCTCCAAACACCCGGCCTTGATGGAGGATTTGGACCCAGCGGAACGACTACGCCCGGCATGGCGAGACTTTCAAACCGAAGGTCCCATTCAGACTTTGGGTGTCTGCTGAGATCCGACCACTGACCATTTTCGGTTTCGAACCCCGAAAGGATGTGATCCTCAGACCACTACCAAACGACAAGTCTTAAGTGTCATCGCAAAGATTTTCGACCCGGTTGGTTGGCTGTGCCCCGTTTCGATCGTCGCTAAACTCTTCATGCAAGATTTGTGGAAATTGCAACTATCGTGGGATGATCCACCTCCACCACCTTTGGCACTCCGATGAAGCAGGTTTAGTGACGAGCTCGCACATGTGACGAAAATTCAGATATCCCGATGGCTCGGCACGGTCCCTGACGAGCCAGTCATTCTTCACGGATTCGCGGACGCCAGCCAACAGGCCTACCCAGCTGTGGTCTACGTCAGCCGGCCGAACCAGGGTTCATGCAATCTGCTCGTCGCGAGGGCAAAGGTTGCCCCTCTCAAGACCCTATCGATTCCCAGGTTAGAGCTATGTGCAGCACTGCTTCTGACGAGACTTCTGAGCCGAGTCATCGGCGAATTCGACGCCAGACGTCGGAGAGTGCACGCCTGGACTAACTCACAGACTGTCATAGCGTGGCTTCGTTCAGATCCCACGAGATGGAATACGTTTGTGGCCAACCGTATCGGTGAGATACAGAGAGAAGCCCCGCTGGCCATCTGGTCTCACGTCCCATCCAAGGAGAATCCCGCTGACCTCGCGACTCGGGGCACCACTCCTATGGACCTGAGCAAGTCCACCCTCTGGTGGCACGGTCCAGCTTGGGCGCAAAGGTCTGAATTCAGCTGGCCAACGGTGTCTACGGCCGCGCAAGACACCCAGCTGGAGGCACGGTGGCGAAAGGAACGTCAAAGCGGCCAGATGTCGTGCCACGCCGCTCTCGGCGAGCCAGCACCAGATGAGTTCATGCAACATTTCTCTTCGCTGATCAGCCTGGAGAGAACCATCGCTCGTTGCCGGCGGATCGCCCGGGCTTGGCGTCACGGACGACCACGTACAATAAACGAAACATTGTCGTGTGGAGAACTTGAGGCTGCCTATTTACGCTGCGTCAAGATCTGTCAGCAGATCGCGTTCGCCGACGAGGTCCATGCTCTGCACGCTGGGAGATCAGTCTCGAAACCAAGTCCTTTGAAAGCATTAACGCCATTCCTGGATAAGCAAGGGGTGATCAGGGTAGGAGGACGTCTCCAAGCGTCTCACTTGCCCTACAATGAACGACACCCGGTCATTCTGCCCAAGGACTGCCGATTGGCAGATCTCATCATTATGTGGGCGCATAAATCAAGTCTGCACGGAGGCATTACGCTCACGTACTCTTGCGCCATGAAAAGGGCGTGGATAATCGGAGGACGACAATGAGTCCGTACATATGTACGCCGATGCGTCAAGTGCATCAGTGCCACCGCCAGGCCGATGAGTCAACTCATGGGCAATCTTCCCGAGGGACGTGTGACGCAAAGCCGTCCCTTCTCCAGATGTGGGCTTGACTACGCGGGCCCCTTCCAGATCACGGCTTCCAAAGGGCATGGCATGCGAACATCAAAGGGCTACCTGGCCATCTTTGTATGCTTAGCCACAAAGGCGGTGCACATGGAGGTTGTTGGAGATTTAACAACGGAATCATTCCTCGCCGCCGTGCGGCGTTTCTCAAGTAGACGTGGGCTCCCAAGCGAAATTTGGAGCAACAACGCTACAACATTTCACGGTGCTGACGCTGCCTTGCATTCAATGTTTCGTAAGGCCGATCTTCAGTGGAATGATATCACTGACGCCTTGTCCTCGCAGGGCATTCAATGGAAATTTATTCCCCCCTCAGCTCCGCACTTTGGTGGGCTCTGGGAGGCCTCAGTCAAGTCTGCGAAGTCTCATATGAAACGAGTCATTGGTGCGCAGCTTCTGACATATGAGGAGTTCATCACCCTGGTCATTCAGATTGAGCGAGTTATGAACTCGCGCCCCTTGATACCTTTGTCGGGATGCCCCGAGGACCAGGACGCTCTCACGCCCGGACACTTCCTGATTGGCTCCTATTTCGGCACTTCTGGATCCGATGGTCCAGGGAGTACCTCCACACGTTACAGCAGCGGACAAAATGGCAGAGACCGAAGGCCAATCTCAAAGAGGATGATTTGGTCCTTATTTTGGACCCCACACTCCTACAAAGGGGACGCTGGCCTTTGGGGAGGGTGCTCGCCGTACACCCCGGACGAGACGGGCTTGTGCGAGCCGCCACCATCAGGGCCGCTTCGGGGACATACACCCGACCAGTCACCAAGCTGACCCTACTGCCCCTCTCCTCTAGCCCGACGGCCATGGCGGGCGGTAACCCATAGAGACGCTGGAGTTTCGTTGCAGTAACGAGGCGGGCGGTATGTTTGGAGTTTGAATGATTTCCCGCACCGGTCAGATGCGCGAACGACGCAAGACGTACGGCAGGAACTCGACGCACGAGCGGGCGGCGCTCTCGCTCCCGCGTGGCGCTGGGCCGGCAGTTCGCAGCCGGCAGTCGACCAGTGTGGTCGGACCGCTCTCTCCCCACAGCATCAGAGTTCACTTTGGACGATCTTCCAGCGCCCATTGCCGGGTGGTAGATTTACACGCATTTAATTAACCATTGTTCTCTCCCTCTATTATTAGGTTGTACATACATCTATAGATCCAGACACATTGTTTGCACTATTCCCGCTAATTGTATTTTCTTTTCATCAAATAAACAGAATTACCTTTCAGTTGTGAATTTGTTTCTCCTTGTCTTCCTCGCCATCCTTGGCTATCGACATTGGTCCTTCGAGCCGTATGCGAGAGGTTACAAGGAGAAAAACGGTGTATAGGTGAGGAGCTAGACATGCCTGAGGGGAGTTAGTTGCTTCGCATGCCCGTGATCGGGTCAGCAATCTCCTCACTCGAGTGTGAGCACTCAAACGTGACGATCCGTGACCGGAAATTTGACGCCTCGATCCTTATTTAACTCTTGTCTGTGGTTGCCCGTGATCGGGTAAACCGTCGCTGCTGCCCATTCCCGAGTGAGTGGCTCACGAAAGAATCCGAGAGCGCGACCTCCCCCCCCCCCCCACCGGTGCGGCTCGTGAGCGAGCCCGACAGGGTGTATGTCGGTCAGACGAGGCTCGCCTTGAGTTGTTGAGAGTGATTACTCTCGAATTTCTGCGCTTAGCTTTGTGTGACGAGGCTCAAACGGAACAGAAATGGACCAGCTCGCACGACAACTGTCTCTGGCTTCCTTGGTCAGGAATTTTAAGACCAACACTCTCGAGGAAGGTCGAGATAAATTCACTCAAGGTTTTCTTCGAAGCAGAGAAAACTTGTTAGAGAGATATTGGAATGAATTCCGCAAAAACCATTAGAGTCTCCAGGAAGTTACTGATCTTCAGGAGAATGACTACTTCAGCGGCGACATGTATTCAGCTGTCGAGTTGTAATACACGCAGGCGCTGGGCTTGCTGTTGGACTCTCAAGGCGACCTTGCCGCCAAAGGATCCACGACAGCCACAGCTCAGAGGAAAGCTCCTGTGTCCGTGCACTTACCAAAGATCCATTTGCCTACGTTCTCTGGACGACTCGAGGACTGGGAGACGTTCCGCGATATCTACCGCTCGATGATTCATCTACATCCAGACCTGACGCCTGCTCAGAAGTTACACTACTTGAAAACTTCGATCGAAGGCGAGGCAAAAAAGGCGCTGGAAGGACTCCCGATCACCGATGCGAACTACATGACGGCATGGGATTCGCTGTTAAAAAGATACGAGCACAAACGACGTTTGACTCACCATCATATGCATCGATTAGCCTACGCCCCTCCTCTGCTCAATGAGAGTGCTGCCGGGCTGCAGTCTCTTCTTGACCGAATCACCAAGGCGCGCCAATCCCTGCGGGGTCTCTCCCCACAGCATCGGAGTTCACTTTGGACGATCTTCCAGCGCCCATTGCCGGGTGGTAGATTTACACGCATTTAATTAAGCATTGTTCTCTCCCTCTATTATTAGGTTGTACATACATCTATAGATCCAGACACATTGTTTGCACTATTCCCGCTAATTGTATTTTCTTTTCATCAAATAAACAGAATTTCCTTTCAGTTGTGAATTTGTTTCTTCTTGTCTTCCTCGCGATCCTTGGCTATCGGCACAGTTTATATTTGATTATTAATTACTAAGAATTCATTATTATTATATTAATAATATTAATAATAATTAATAAATATTTAATAGTTATTAAATGATTTAATAACTTTTATTAACTGTGAAAACCTGCTCAAACATGTTATACAAACAGTTGTAAACAGTTAGTAACGTTCGAAATTAAGTGGTGTTACTATTAAAGTTTTATAGAATTGTTACAATATCATTACAATATCACTACAATACTATTACAACAAATCGATGTCCTAAATCATACTCAACTTGGATTTTTTTTTCTGTAAGGATTTGTCTATGTCCAAATCTAACTAATATAGTGTGTGTGTGTGTGGTTGTGCGTGTGGGTGTGCGTGCGCATGTGTGTGCGTATGTGTATGTGCGTGCGTGCGTGCGTGCGTGCGTGCGTGCGTGCGTGCGTGTATATGTGTGTGTGTGTGTGTGTGTGTATGTGCGCGTGTGTGTGCGTGTGTATGTGTGTGTGTGTGTGTGTGTGTGTGATTGAGCGTGTATGGATGTAGCATATAAGTATGTGTTATTCTATAACTGCTGACATTTGATTAATAATAGTTAATCTGATGGAAAATCTTTTCGAGATATTGAATCTGGAAGAATGCGTACTACTTTTACGATGTATTTTTTAATTAAATACCTCTTTAATTTTAAATACCTCTATTATAGATAAATAAGTGTTTTGAAGCGCCAAAACGTTGAAAAATCGGGTTTTATGTGTTTAAATTGCGTATATTTCGAAACAGTGTCAATTTTGACCATCGGGACCAAAATATTCGTGGTCAGCGGTAAAAAATACTTCGAAAATGATGTTTTCCACTATAAAAATAAAATTTTCCGTAATTCTGTAACCAATTTTATGCAATTTTTCGAAAAGTTTGCATGTTTGCGCGATTATTTTAAGGTTCTCGCCATCTTTAATCGTTCTTGAGATATTTGATTTTGAAACAAAAAAAAAAAAGTTCCCACTGTGCGCCGTATTCACCAGACATTGCTCCTTCGGACTACCACTTGTTCCGGTCGATGGCTCACGCGCTGGTCAAGCAGCACTTCACTGCTTACGAAGAAGCCAAAAATTGGGTCAATTCATGGGTAGCCTCAAAAGATGAAGAGTTTTTTCGATGTGGCATCCGAATGCTGCCAGAAAGATGGCAAAAAGTAGTAGCCAATGACGGACAATATTTTGAATAAAATGTAACGTATATTTTTTTTACAATAAATTGATAATTTTTATAAAAAAACGGCGGAAACTTATTTGTATTTACAATATATATCTACATATTTTGTTCGCGCCGACCGCTATCTTTCTTTTCCTTCGCATAAGGCACGCTTCCACAATTCCATGCTCGCAATGTCTGCAGCCTCCGCGACGCACAGCGTCTCGCGTCAGCTTGCATCGGCGCAAGACATGGTGTGTATGTATTGCGCGCCTGTCGTTTCATCTCTCGCGGCCGTGCCTGTGTTGACATGCCGGCGAGTACTCATCGCTCAGCACGCGCCGGTTCCGAGAAGTGCGTCCATTTTCCATTACCGGTATATACAACCGAAAACTCTTGTACGAACACGCTCGGCCGACACAAACAATATACCGTGATTTATAATTCCACGAACTTTAGACAGTTTGATAATTCACTTTTAACTTCCGAATTATTCTTACTCTATATGTTTTAGTTTTCGAGTTTACGTTTTTGAGTATAACTTCCGACCTTCACTTGCTTTTATCTTTCGCATCTCTTTTATATATATACACAACCTCAGCAAAACAAAAATTCCCGACGCGTACCAGTTGTAAATAAGGACTTTAACGGTTACTTTCTCGCGTCTGACATTTTTATTTAACTTTTCGCCAAACTTCACGTATACTTTCGCCGCGTTCGATATGAATCTAATTCCTTAAACTCTCGACAGTTTTCTCCTCCTGGACACGACTCTCCACGCACGGCGCGGTAGTAGTCATTGTTTTCGTCACTCGCGGACAAGGACCTTTCTTCGCGAGTCAGTTATTATCACTCTCATACCTTTACATATTGCCGCCTCCTAGGCCTCTTGGCTCAGCGCAGTCAAGCGTTCCGGGTCCATAACCTGTTGGATGTTTGTTGAGAATGAGGCGAAATAACTAATGGAGTCACACACAGTTCAGTATCACGTTAGTTTTATTAGAATAGCTTTCTCTCGGTCTCTCTCGCACGTCCGCACACGTCCAGCCCTCAGGGAGAAGTAGCGCTCGCGGAGACAGCCGCACGCAGGGCGAAGTGAGGGCGCTCCCTCTACTCACACATACATGCGCGCACACACATACGCGGGAAGCGCGCATACTTCCAACAGCTTCAAATATATATTTGAGCCGTTATTTACATGGTTTAAATACTACTGGCGTACCCCAAATCACCCATACACACTACAGCCTGTTCGGAAAATGTATGTTTTGCTAAACACGGTCGTGTAGAGGGCAAAATTCTAAGACAAAAGTCCCTGTGCCGTTTTTGCAAATTTTCCATATTAACGCCGATCAAAAGTTCAATAAACCGGCCAATCAGTTCCGACGTCGGCGTGCGCGACAGAGAAGTAGGCGGAGCTCCAGAGCTACGGCCCCAGGAGTGGGAGAGGCGCGACATCAGCGCTTCGGCCACTGGAGGCTGGGCCGCCGGCATCTATCGATCTATCGACTACTCGCACGTTCGCTCTTTTTCCCGCACTTTCACGCTCTCTCTCGCTCTTTCCCGCTCTCTCACTCTTTCTCGCTCTCTCGCTCTTTCTCGCTCTTTCCCGCTCTTTCGTTATCCTCGCACTTTCTCCCTCTCGCTCGCACTTTCTCGCTCTCCCTCGTTATCCTGGCTATTTCACGGTCTCTCTCGCTCTTTCTCGTTCTCTCTCGCTCTTTCTCGCTCTCTCTCGCTCTCTCCCGCTATCCTTGCTCTTTCTTGTTCTCTCTCGCTATCCTTACCCTTTCACGCTCTCTCTCACTCTTTCTCACTCTCTCTCGCTCTCTCTCTCTCGCTATCCTTGCCCTTTCATGCTCTCCCTCGCTCTTTCTCGCTCTCTCTCGCTCTTTCCCGCTCTCTCTCTCGTTCTTTCCCGCTCTCCCTCGTTATCCTTGCTATTTCACGCTCTCTCGCTCTTTCTCTTTCTCCCTTGCTCTTTCTCGCTCTCTCTCGTTATCCTGGCTATTGCACGGTCTCTCTCGCGCTTTCTCGTTCTCTCTCTCGCTCTTTCTCGCCCTTTCACGCTCTCTCTCGCTCTTTCACGCTCTCTCTCTCGCTCTTTCTTGCTCTCTCTCGCTATCCTTGCCCTTTCACGCTCTCGCTCGCTCTTTCTCTCTCTCTTTCTCTCTCTCGCTCTTTCTCGCTCTCTCTCGCTCTTTCTCGCTCTCCCTCGTTATCCTGGCTATTTCACGGTCTCTCGCTCTTTCTCGTTCTCTCTCGCTCTTTCTCTCTCTCTCTCGTGCTTTGGCGGTAAGTGTAGCTTGAGCTCTCGCATTATTCAGCATCACTAATAAAGTTTTTACTCCTCGCAGTCAAATCATTGCAGGAAAAGGAGCCCCAGGCGGCACTCAAGCTCCCAGCCCAAAAACTGGAGGCATCGCGCTCCAATTTTATGTGCCGGGGACCTTTTACTCTACACGCAGACGCCCTAACCTCAACACGTCAAGCACTCGGCACACGCAACACACTCAATCACTCAATTTACACAACTGCAGCTCACAGCATCGTCAGCTTCGCACCTTCTTGGCACCGCTTCATCACACTGCGACGGCACCCGCCTCTGTGCCGCTGCACTGCCGCAACCTATAGGCTGCATTACGCGCAGTGCACCGGTCGCTGTCCGATCAGCTTATTGGCTTGCTGCCTCACTATCTGCTGTGTTTGTCCCGCTACCTGCATGTAATCAGCTGAGAGGACGTGACCAGCTGTGTGCGCCATCATATGCTGCCTTGCTCACCACTTTCATCAGCTGTTTTATGCCCATAGGCATTCTTCTTTTTTGCGTGAGTCAGCGTTTTGCCTGTCATCCTGCGCAACACACCTCGCGCAGTGCGAGTGCGAGCGCGAGTGTGAGCTTGATCATTTACCCGCGATCTACCTTGCCGGCCACTGCTACTTAACTTGTTTTAATTTTAAATGCTTTTAATTTGTTTGACCTGCGTTTTCTTTTTAATTTAATTTTATTATACTAAAGTAGCTGAAACTGCCATTTTTACTAATTGTACAATTTTTAATTTTCTTTTATTTATTTTTCTTTCTATTTTTATATATATTGCATAGCGTTTCTGATCTTTCTAATTAACTAATTTTTAATAATTATCTGGCCGCTCACTCTTTCATTTACAAAAATTTCATTTTTTTTTCTATTTAATAACCACCATCTCTGCCGATCTATAGTTTTTAACTGAATAGATTATACGTTTGATATTTTATTAAGTCTGACTGCTTGCGTTTTATACTACTGTGTAAACGGGTGTAAAAGGCCCCTGCTTTGCCGGCTTGTCTGACCTAGTTAAGGTCTTGATCACTACTTTCATAGATCATAAGCAGCAGGCTATTTTTAACACTTTTTAATGCTGTTTTCTTGTTTTTCTTGTTTTTTTTCTTGTTTTTATTCATAACTGTGTGTCTGTTAAACTGCAGCGGCCTTTTATACCAGTGATTATTAAAAAAATTTATTTTTTTTTTATTTTTAATTTATTTATTTATTTATTTATTTATTTATTTATTTTATTTATTTATATATTTATTTATTTTTTTGTAATTTTTGCACTTATATTCATCATTGTATCTTGCATCTCGCCTTCATAAACTGACACTACGTCGTGCATTTCATTTTTTATTTTCCATTTTTCACGTTTCAGCTCATTTGTCATTTTTAACTTTCGTGTTGTAGATTCTAGTTTTTTATCTCTCATTACTCATAACATACATCTTTCGTGCGCTCGATACACAAAACAAAATGGACATTATTTGTCGTGGCTGCAGCAAAAGTATAAAAACGAAATGTATTACATGTGAACACTGCAATAGCAACTTCCATCCTAATTGCACGACTTTCAAGCAGGTTCACAACAAAGCAAACAAGCTTATTAGTGCCTGTCGAGCTTGCATTTCTGCGGCAAATACTAATACTAATAAGCAGAGAGATAAGACACTCAATGGGAGCAATAGTGCACCGTCAATTGACCCTTTACAACAGATCCTTCAAAAACTTACCAGGCTAGAAAACCTTGAAGGCAGTATGAACACGTTGAGCTCAACCATTGATGCCAGACTAGGGGAATTTTCAACGGCGATCACAAACATCGAGGAGAGGCTATCATCTCTGTACAAATTCTCGATACAAAAACCAGAAATGAAATAGAAGATAATATGGAGTTAAATATAATGCATAAGTATATTAATAATAAAACCAATTCTACGACGTTGATAGCTGAAGTTAATGCAGATGCATATGCTTATATTATGCGTGAGAAGAAAATCTATGTTGGAGCAAGCAGATGCAGAGTCTATGATGATTACAATATCGGTATGTGTCACAAATGTAAAACATATGGGCATAGTGCTAAAAAATGTAAAGGAGAATATACATGTCTACACTGCTCAGAGAAACATGAAGAAAAATTATGTGATCAGAAAAATTTACAATGTATTAACTTCATTAATTACAACAAAAAGAACCAGAAAACAAAAAGAAATACACAACATGCAGCCAATAACTGGAACGTATGTGAGTCATATAAAAATTATCTATACATAATGATACAAAAAACAGATTATCCATATGATCCTCTGAAAAAAAACAGAAAATTATCATAAGAAACCTACTTTACCAATAAAAAAGCCTGAAGATAACTTACCAGTCGAGAAGTTAACAACAAATTTTAAAACAGGTTATGCGGGAAACTTAAAAGACCAAGATATAGTAACCGAATCTCTAGACAACTTGGAAAGAAATAATACGCCCAACAACAAAAAAATACTGACTAAGAGCTCTATAATTACAAGAGAAAGGACAACATTAACAGCGAGGAAGTTCCCGGATGGTGTTGTGGCAGGTGTTAGCCCACCATCGAAAAATAGTAACATAACAACATGAATCATAATGAAGATTTTATAGAAGAAATACAACAAGAAGTAATAAAACAAGAAATAAGCTACGATGATGTTGAGACGCTTAATAAGGAAAGTAACAGGAAAGATAATGTGATTATGTATACCAATATAAGAAGCTTGAATGCAAATTTTGAAAAGTTACAAATCCTCATTAAGTCTTAAGATCAAACCTTATGTAATTGTTTGCACAGAAACAAATATTTTAGACAGGTATGAATATTTCAAGTTGAGGGGTTATAAATCATACTATAATAATAGTAAAATCAATAAATCTGATGGTGTGGCTGTTTATATCAAAGAAAACGTTACACAAGTAACAGGAATAATAGAAATGGATAATATTAAAATATTAAATACAAGTATAACCTTAAATAACAACAGCAAAATTAGAGATTTCGTCGTTATATAGATCGCATGATATAACTCCGTTAAAATTCAACTATAACTTAAATAAATATCTAATGTTAAAAAAAGATGTTAAGAATCACTTTGTAATTGGAGACTTCAATACAGATATACTCAAAGATAACCTTATAGGTCAGGATTTTCTAAACAACTTTTTAGACAAAGGTTTTTACCCAGGTTTTATTGGAACAACTAGGCCATATGATTTAAATACAGAAAAGGGAACTTGTATTGATAATATTTTCATAAAAACAAAAACAATAACGACTAAAACTTATAAACTCAAACATCCAATAACAGATCATTATCCTTTATTTATACAGATAGATAAGAAAAATAGCCACAAGATGGATAAACCAACAGATATAACCTGTAAATATAATTACAACAAACTAACAGATATTGCTTCATCAATAGATTGGTCAATTTATAAATCGGAGAAAAATCCAACTATAGCGATTAATTGCATGATAAAGGAGATTCAAAATTGTATAGAAAAGAGTCGATATATATACCCAAAAAGAGGCAAAAATTGGAATAACAACAAAATGCCCAGGAAAGACTGGATAACAAATACAATTATAGTGTCTTGTAAAAAAAAAGGACTCCTTATGAGGCGTTTCACGTCAACTGTCCCAGCGCGCGGCGCGCGAGCCCCAAAACCTGCTATTTCTAACTCATGTTTATGATACTAAAAAGTACTTTAAAAAATTGTTTGATATGCGTTTTCGACGTATTTTTTCCTCAGCTTTCCAATGATGTTGGTAGTTTTTTCAAAATTTTCCATTCTCATCTTCAAAAACTCTTTTGCATTCTATTTCTCGCAAAAAACATCTCGGGCACTCTTTGGAAAATATCCTTTCCTACGTAAAAAATGCTCAGCTTTCGATCTAGAGGGTCAAAAAAATGCTCAGCTTTCGATCTAGAGGGTCAAAAAAATATTAAAAATACACTTTTTGAGATATAACATGTTTTGTACTTTTTGAAGGTGAAAATTGAAAATTTCGGAAAAACTGCTTACGCCATTGGAAAGCTGAGGAAAAAATACGGCGAAAACGCTTATCAAACAATTTTTTTAAGTATATTTTAGTATCATAAACGTGAGTTAGAAATAGCTCGATGTGGGGCTCCAGCGGCGCGCGCTGGGACAGTTGACGTGAAACGCCTCTTATATAAAAGGATGAAAAATGAACCAAATAATTATATACTAAGAAAAGAATACAAAGACTACGTAAAATTACTAGATAAAATAATAAAAAATGCAAAAATGAAACATGAAAAAAATCTTATAGAAAAAAACAGTAATAACTCTAGACAACTATGGTCCATAATTAATGATACTTTGGGGACAACTAAAAAAGATAAAAAGAATACAGATATCACCGAAATAAAAACTGACAAAAAAAAGATAATAAAAGACCCTAAAGAAATTGTAAAAGCTATAAATGAACACTATTGCAATATCGGTTCAAAAATAGCAGAATCCATTGAAAAACCTAAAGATAATGAGCTAGAATTACCGAAACATAACCCTTAAACCATATTTTTAAAACCAACTAATAAATATGAGATTCAGAAAATAATAGATAATATGAAATTAAAAAATGGAGGAGTTGATAAGATTAATGCAAAGACACTAAAAATAATATCACCATACATAACAGATACACTAGCTGACATTCTAAATCAATGTATAGAAACTGAAACATGGCCAGAAGCTTTAAAAGTTGCAGAAATAATACCAATATATAAACTGGATTGAAAAATAAAATGGAAAACTATAGACCAATATCACTAATATCAAATATAGCAAAAATATTTGAAAAAATAATATATAACAGAATTTACGAATGGGTTACAATTAATAACTTGTTAAGTGATACTCAATACGGCTTCATAAAAAATAGAGGAACCAACTATGCTTTAAATTTCATTACAAAAAGAATCTATGAAAAACTGGATAAGAGTCTACCGATAGCAGTAACATTTTTGGATTTAGCAAAAGCTTTTGATACGGTTAATCATAAAATATTGTTAGACAAGCTACATAAGTATGGAATAAGAGGAAAAGCGTTTTCATTACTAGAAAGTTATCTGAAACACAGGGGACAGTTTGTAAGAATAGGCGATAATATTAGTGAACAGTTAATGGTAAACACAGAGGTTCCACAGGGAACAATACTTGGACCATTACTGTTCATTATATATATATAAACGATCTACTAACTAGCATGCCCAAAGAGTCCACATTATCGTATGCAGATGATACAGCTATATTAGCTGTAGGAAAAACGTGGACTGAAGTTGAAGTCAAAATGAACGGGTATTTAAAAGCAGTGTCAACTTGGTTAGCCCTCAACAAACTTTCACTGAATGTGAATAAAACAGTATATATAACATTTGGAAATTACTACGATAGTGTACCTACAAACATGAATTTAAGAATTGGCACTGAACAACTTACAAGAGTAGAGAGCTGTAAATATCTAGGTATATACTTTGACTACAATTTAAGATGGAACATTCATGCGGAGCACATTGTAAAGAAAACAAAATATCTAAATTTTTTATTCCACAAAATAAAAAATATAATGGCATATCCTACATTGAAAATTATACATTATGCATTTTTCCATAGCATTATCAGCTATGGTATAATAGCTTGGGGAGGAGCCTGTGACAATAATATAAAAATGATACAAAAAGCACAAAAAAGAATTTTAAGAATAATAAGTAAAAATAATTTTGTTGAGAAAGTACCAATGAATTTAAATCAGCTCTTTGCATCTGAATCATTATTATACAATTACAACTCGCTGAAGATTAAATTTATAACCTCTAAAAGTACAACAAGAAATAAAACAATAATTCTGCCTAAAAATATTCTAAAAGTGAGCGATAAAAGCAGCTATAATAGGGCTATTAAAGTATTTAATAATTTACCTAATGATCTCAAAATTTTAGACATAAGGAAAGTTACTGATAAGATCAAATTGAAAAATTGGATACTTGGAAACATTTGTTAAATTTGTCAAAATTATATTCCCTGTTATCAACCTATAAATTTTATATGTTTATTTTATACTAGATCAATTATGTACATATAGTAATACAATCGAATATACTACTATTATGCATATTGCAAAAATTATATACAGAAAAATAATAAAATTTGTTAATTAGATTTTAAGATTGAAGATGTGTGAATGTTGTTTAAGTGTGAGTTTGTGAGTGGGTATGTGAAATGAGAATGGGTATGAGTGAGACGTGTTGCTAGCCGCAGAAATGCATGTTCTGATGTTGCACACGTATAGTATATTTAAGAATCGGGACCTGAATGCAGGAAATACATTTTCCTTACAGGGTTACTTGTGTAATGTAATGTAATATCATTTGTATGTATCTACATTACTCTGGAATAAATAAATAAATAAAAAAATAAATAAATAAATATACCTATGTTAAACAAATATGATCTGTATATTTTTTTTTATTATCATAAAATGAAATTAACAATCCAATCCATATTAATACATTGATTTACAGCTAAAAAATATGGCCAAATCCAGAATAAAATATAGCTCTATTTGTAGCTAAAAAATATAGCTATATTTTCACCTTTCAATCTACCTGTATTTCCATTTAATAATAAATTTATAGGTATATTTACAAGTGAAAAATTAACTAAATTTTTACCTATTAGTAGCTGGAAATTTCCATGCCACTAAATATATAACTGGATTTCCAGTTATTCATAGGTGGATTTTAGCTAAATTTCCAGTTGTTAAAAGGTGGATTTAAAGCTAAAAATTTTAGTTAAATTTCCAGTTGTTAATACGTCGTAATCGTTTACTTAGATTTACAGCTAAAAATTTAACTAAATTTTCAGATAAAAAATACAACTAAATATCCAACGAAATACAGCTGTATTTCAGGTCGATATAGCTATATTTTTTAGCTGTTTTTTAGCTATTTTTTTTAGCTGATTTTTTTTAACAGGGCATGCACGTTCTGATATAAGTGTACACATGCGCATATGTACACTTCTTGATAGACTGATTCTTGTAGAACGCGCCTGATAAATTTAAAAATTCTGCAATCGCATTTAAAGTTAATGGCTACACTTAAATTGTCCAATAGGATTGCAGGATTTTAAAATTCAGTAAGCACGTTCCACGAGAATCAATGTCTATCGAGTGTTCATACAGTCACATACTCACACGTACATTAACACTGCAGTTACGCACTGATACATTTACAGTCATGATGTTTGTCAATTATGCAAGCACGCACACAGTTGTGAAAATAAAACATTTTTTAATGTTGAATTTCGGCTAACTCGTGCGATTATCGCGCGATTATCGCGCCAGAAAATGGTCGATAAACTGGCACGATCATTGCGCGATATTTTTCAATAGAGCACGGCTCAAAACCTTGGATAGAACACAGAACTTCCACACTTGTTCAGTCCTTTCACTCGCGAACTCCTTTGAACTATCCCACCGCTGCCACCAAAATTTGTTACGACCCGAGTCGGGGTCTGTTAGCAGAAGGGTGCTTCAGCAATGGTCGCCACGCTGACCAATTAGATTATGGAATTCGTTCGTTCAATTAAGCGCTGAAGCGCAAGGATTCGCGGGAAATTTAAAATAAAGACTTGAACTCGAGAGAATAAACTTTAACTTGATTTTTATTGAATTAATTAAGAACCTTGTTAACCTTGACAAACAATGAACTTTAGAACCGTGACTCTATACAATTCAATATCGACTGACACTATGACGTGGTCAGAGCTCGTGCACTAGTGCAACTGACTACAGAGCTGCTCATGTGCTCGGTAGCGACTGCCCGAGGCCGGCGATGAGGCCCAATTTATATTCTCGGTCGTAGGTGGAGCTTCAGGTTGGTAGTGGGAGTCAGTACGATGTAGAGGCTGTAGGGCGTCAGGTTGCCTCAGAGGCCCTCTCCACTCCTAGGTAGGGAGAGCGGCGATAGAGGGGCCCCAAATCAGAAACCAGGGTCGAGAGTGACGATCAACGGATGATGGGCCATCTCGTGGGGCGCCGCTGGTCCGTGATTGGTCGCTCGGTCGTCAGACCGTCGCGCTCCATTGCGCAATACTTCTGGGAATTATTTACCTCTGCTCGTCCGTTGGCTTACCCTTGAGGTAACCTTTCCTGCCGATCGTCTACTGTCCTCGGGAGGTGACTCAGAAGTAAACAGCTCTCGGAAGTATTTACGCCTTAGACCTCTCGGAAGGGTTTACTTCTTCGCTAATCCCTTCCAGGTATCGACCTACTGCGAGATCGAATGTTGTTTAACCTTCCGTCCTTGAATAGAGCCTACGCTACTATTTACGTCTTCTCGATGCTGTGGGATTGTAGGCTGTTTGACCCATCGACCTTGGCTACAGGCTATGCTGCTGTTCTGAGAATTGCTTGTCTCTCGAGTCTGTTCACTAATGGATTCTTAGGATTGTTGTTGTTTGTGTTCTGTGGCCATTACTGGTTCTTGGAATTGCTCGCGTTCACGTTGGGTGACCGTTGGTGCTAATGGATTCTTGGTATTGTTGACTCCGACCACCTTCTACTCTTCTTCCTTGGAAGCCCTGATGGCCGTTGCAGCTAACCGTTACCTTGGGATTTCCTAGAATCTCAGAATTATAAATAATCCTTGGAAGAACTTTTCACCCTAAGCGAGCTTCCTTTACTTAATAGTTAATTTAATTATCAATTATTGTTATTTCGTCAGAATCGTTTAGTCCTATTTGTATGAATGCAATTTAGTTAATTATATATTTACGGAACGGGTTGAACTTATTTATCCGATTAGTTAAGTAAATAAATGATTTTTATTGTGAGAATCTTTATCGAGATTACCATTTTATGGGAATATGTTCCAATACGTTTGTTACTTAATTGTTGTCTTTTTTAAATATTAAGGAGATGCCTTATACCGGCAGAGTTCTCTGCCGTACCGACCACAATATTTTTAATTAAAGATTAATTGTTATAAGCTTTTCCTTGAATTCTGAGAGTTGACGCACATAGACAAACTTACTATCTATTTCCAAGTCAAATTTCAGATAAATCTATTGGAAAATAAAGACGAAATTTGAGAACTCGTAAGATGTCGTATTTTGGGGTTAATATGATATTATGCGACGTTACGAGTTCTCAAATTTTGTCTTTATTTGCTAACAGATTTATCTGAAATTTGACCGGGAAGTAGGTAATAAGTTTGACTATGTCCGTCAACTCTCAGAATTAAAGGAAAAGCTTATAACAATTAATATTTAATTAAAAACATTGTGTTCGGTACGGCAGAGGACTGTCGGTATAAGGCATTCCCTTAATTTCGGAATTAATCTTTTAATTTCTAGGCTATTATTGTAGATCGACCCTAAGTGTTGTGTTACTCGTTCACGCGAATGTAGTTCATAACAGTACATAATGTATGTGTTGAGGTGTGGTAACATTAATAAGGAGAGACACTTTTATTATCTATATAAAGAATGACTGGTTTATTCAGTTTCAGTATAAAAGTAATCCGAGCGCTTCATAGCGACTCGCGCAAGGTGCTTTCCGCTCAGCGTGCGGCAGTAGAGAGTGAGCAGCGTATCGTCCGCTGCTCCTCGACTTAGATGCTTGCTCACGCACACACTAGGAAGAGGAGAGGTACATGTTTACATTGCGCGCTCTCGATACAGTCGCGCGTTCACACATACCTATTGTATATATATTCATGCGTACAATATAGATGTATACTATTTTCAACACGCCTCCTTACATATATATTGTACACCTTTTAATTTATTACATTATGTTCAATAATTTTCTGAACTTTTCAAACTTATCTTTACATAACGCTTTTGTAAAGATATCCGCAACATTATCATTCGAGTCGATTTTCATTATTACAATTTCTTTTTCTTTCACGCTTTCATGAACATAGTGATAATGTATTTCTATGTGCTTCGAGTTCTTAGTAAAGTTTCCATAATTCGCTATATTTATCGCGCCTGTGTTATCCTCAAATATCTTTACAGAATCAATCAATTTCACATTAAAGTTTTTCATTAACTCTATTATAAACTTTACTTCACTAACTGCCTCAGATAAGGCTACATATTCTGCATAAGTTGAAGCCTTTGTTACCGTTCTTTGTTTTCGCGATTTCCAATCAATTACATTTCCAAATGCTTTAATAACATATCCAGATGTGGATTTTCTGTCAACATTATCACCAGCCCAATCTGCGTCTACATAACAATCTATAGTTTCGCAATTTACATTTCTTTTATAGATCATCTTTAAATCTTTAGTTAAATACAAGTATTTCAATATTCGTAACGCATATTTCCAATGAGTCTCGTTATAACTATTTTGATATCTACTCAAATAATTAACACTATAACTTATATCGGGCCTTGTACTTGAGCTTATATATAATAATGCACCTATCAAATTTCTATATTTAATATCTGACTCGCTTATTTCAGCCTTTTCAATTTTTAAATTCGTCTCCATAGGAGTGCTATATAATTTACTATTCTGCAATTGATATTTATTCGCTAATGACTCTATATACTTAGTCTGACTTAATTTCATATCACAATTTCGATAATCATACTCTACATTAATACCAAGGTATTCTTTAATTTCTCCTAGGTCTTTCATCTTAAATTTTCCTGATAAGACTCTTTTTAAATTCTTAATTTTCTTTTTACTCTTACTACAAATTAACAAGTCATCGACATATATTAATAAGTAAATTTGATCTATACCTTCACCTTGAGTATATAAACAATAATCTACGTTACTCCTTTTAAATTTTATCTTTGTCAAATATTCATCCAAACATTCATACCATGCCCTTGGACTTTCTCGTAGTCCGTACAATGCTTTACGTAATTTACAAACCCTGTTTGTTCCATCGCTATAACCTTTCGGTTGACCGACATATACCTCCGAGCTTACTTCACCATTTAAAAATGCTGTGACTACATCCATCTGTTCTATAATTAGGCCATTCTGGCAACAAAAGGAAAACAAAAATTTTAAAGTTTGCATTTTAGCAACTGGAGCGTATATGTCGTCAATAACATTTGTCTCTTGAAATCCTCTTACGACTAATCTCGCTTTATACGTATCATCAGATTTCTTACTATAAACCCATTTTACATCTATTACCTTTTCATTTGGTATCCTTTCAACTAGTTCCCATGTTTTATTTTCATTTAAACTTTTTATTTCTTTATCCATAGCTTTTATCCAGCTCTCACTATCATTACTACACATCGCCTCCTCAAATGTATATGGAGTATCTACCCTGCAGTAATTTACATAAATATTATTCGAAATATTTTCTGGATATCTTATTGGGCTTTTTCTATCACGTGTAGATTTACGTGGGACTTTTAATAGTTCTATATTTTCCTTATTTGTTACTTTTTGTTCCTGTTCATTATTCTCAACCGCGCTTTCAAAAACATTATCATCGCTTAAATCGTCATCCCCATCATTTTGATCTCCTCTAAGTGACTCGAGAGTCGAAGTAGAAGGAGATTGATATTTTGACTCTACCTCATCAAGCCCTATACATTTTACGTTTTGCTCAACAATATCTACGTGTCTTGCAACTATGATTTTATTATTTAATAGGACTCTATAGCCTACCTCACTATATCCTAATAAAATTCCCATATCTGCCTTTCTATCCCATTTAGAAATTCTCTTTTGTTCCGGTTTCCTTACAAAAACCCTACTCCCGTAAAGACGTAAATGTCTGACATCCGGCCGTCTATTAAAAAATATTTCGTACGGAGTTTTCCTCTCTATTGTGTTAGTCAACGTTCGATTTTTCAAATATGTTGCCGCACATATTATTTCAGGCCAATATCTTTTGTGTACTTGTGCTTCTGTTAGTAAACATCGCGCCATACCCATTATCGTTCTATTAAACCGTTCCGCAGTTCCGTTTAACTCGTGTACATATGCCGGGCAATTGTTCAAAATTATACCTTTTTCTTTGGCGAATTTATAAATGCAACTATTCAAATATTCTTTCCCGTTATCACATCTTAATATTTTTACTCGTTTTCCCGTTAAATTTTCACTTTCGTTAACAAATTGGACTAGACAGTTAATTACTTCATCTTTAGATTTTATGCAATAAACTTTGGCAATTTTGCTATAATCGTCTATAAACGAAACAAAGTATTTTTCTCCTTTGAATCCGGTCGTTTTGAAAGGGCCGCATACATCGGTATGGACAATTTCTAAAATTTTACTTGCCCTTATTCTATTATTTTTAAACGGTAGATTATTCATCTTATTCTCTATAAACGTTTTACATTTCATAAATTCCGTTTCAAGTGTTTCTGGAATTCCCGATAGCAACTGCTGTTTACATATTGTACCTAAATACTTAAAATTTATGTGTCCTAGCATTCTATGCCATTTCTCCTTCAGAGTCATATTTCTATTGTTACATTCGACTGTGTTTACAAAATTTTCTCTATGTTTCAAGGTACTATTTATTCTATAAGTTTGATTTTCTTTGTACGCTACTGCTATCAATTTATTATTTTTATCTATTATCTTTGCTACATCTCCTTTCGATATAATCGTATTGTTATCTGTTAATTTTCCAAAACTTATTAAATTCATATTCATTTTTTCGGCATAAAAAACATTACTCATATTCACTTCATTCTTTTTACCAAACGCGTTAAAATAGCTAACTACGTTTCCAATTTTCGTTGCTTTTATATATCGATTATCCCCTAAGTAGATATTTACCGGTTCTTTAAGGTCAATAAATTTATCAAAATACTCAACGTTATTTATTATGTGATTTGTACAGCCGCTGTCCAGCAACCACTGTATATCATTATCTAGCCTACCTTGACTATGTTTACTCTGCGCCGCATGCGCCGTAGCTATCCACGCACTCGTACCTTCGCCGCTCTGCTCGCTCGTGCTGGCTCCTTGCTGGCGGAAGTTTCCGCGCCCCCTGCCGTAGTTGCCTCTTCCTGCCTTGCCTCGGCCGCGGCCACGTGTTGAGCCTCGCCATGTTGTGCCGCTTTGTCCTGCTTGTCCTCCATTTTGACATTCTCGTGCGAAATGCCCTGTTCTGCCACACTTGAAGCAGCTTCCTTTCTGGTCTTTTTTGCAGCGAATACATTTGACCTTTGTTCGCTATGCTCGCTATTATTTTTCATTTCAGCTATCTGTATTTTATTTTTCACATACGATGCTGTTTGATCCTCTTCTTTTAACGTGTCTATTAAATCGCCAATGTAACTGTATTGGCTCGGCAACGTGTTCAACATGTAATTCAATTTTTCTTTTTCACTTATTTTTGCACCTGCGCTTTTTAACTCATTCACTGATTTTTCAAATTCACTGAAAAATGTTGCTGTATCACTGTACTTTTCTAGTCTCAATTTTTCCAATTTATTCCTGCACACAATCTGTAGTGCTGTAGACTCCTTTAGGTACATATCGTCCAGTTTCTTTATTATTTTATACGCCGTATCTTCTTCACACACAAACTCCAATTGTTTGTTGGAAATGGCACTGTAAATCAAATTGATGGCCTTCAAGTCATTTTCTTCCCAGTCATCTTTGTCTGCCGCAACTCTTGCTCTGGTTATTACTGTGTCACACTTTTTCATCTTCAAGTACATCGTAATTCTTTTCTTCCACATACTGTAGTCTTCTCCATCAAACACCGGTATCGTGATATCTTTTCTCTCCATTTTGTTTTCGTTCTCGAACGTTCCTTCGTGTTCGGAATTTACTTCTTGCTTAACCTCTGTGGTCGTATCTTCTTCAAGTGATTCGAGCTTTCCTTCGTGCTGCGAATCGTCTTCTTGCTCAACTGTTAACTTTGATTCTTCTTTCATATATGTTTCTCACGGTGTTCACATATGCGGCACTTTTATTATCTCTACGCGACTCGAGAGTCGACGTAGAAGATAAGAGAATTTTTTACTTACCAATCAGGCAAAACCACGGACCTCTGCTACCATGTTGAGGTGTGGTAACATTAATAAGGAGAGACACTTTTATTATCTATATAAAGAATGACTGGTTTATTCAGTTTCAGTATAAAAGTAATCCGAGCGCTTCATAGCGACTCGCGCAAGGTGCTTTCCGCTCAGCGTGCGGCAGTAGAGAGAGAGTGAGCAGCGTATCGTTCGCTGCTCCTCGACTTAGATGCTTGCTCACGCACACACTAGGAAGAGGAGAGGTACATGTTTACATTGCGCGCTCTCGATACAGTCGCGCGTTCACACATACCTATTGTATATATATTCATGCGTACAATATAGATGTATACTATTTTCAACAGTATGTATTGTTATGAACTGCGTTCACGCGAACGAGTATCGTTGTATTTAGGGTCACTCTACAATGATTCCGCAACATTTCCTACAAACTTAATACCTGTATTATGAATTGCGTTCACGCGACCGAATATCGCTGAAATTAAGGTTACTCCACAGTAACTCCGGAACATTCCCACAAATAAATAGTAAGATAATTTAAATAAATAGCAAAAATTAATCTACACATTGTTGAGTTAATTAACCAAGTTATAAACAAGTAATTAACGATAACTCGAATAGAAAGTGACGATAAACAAGCGATATTAGCTTTAACAAATAATAATTGCTGCCGTATAATTCAACTATCAATAGCAAGGTCAACGCGTTAACGAACAAATTGGGATTTAGCAATAAATAACGATAGTAATCTACGCTTAAATTAACAACTATTCTGATAATAAATAATAATTACGAGACGAACTGTAATAATAATAATAGCTAGGGAAAAGCTCGCTCAGGTAGGGTAAAGCTCTGTTTATAGGAGGATAGTCAGCAGCACGATAATCAACGGACAATCAATCCCTGGAATCCATTAGCCAACGGCTCAGCAGCACACAACCAATTCAGAGAAGGGCCATTAGCGAAGGGCCTCTGGAATGCACGACGGTTGAACATGGCAAGGAACGAGCTATGAGTCATCAACAGTCAACAACTCTTGGAATTCGTTGGGCAACGTTGCATCAGCTCGTGGGTCCATGACGCAACCAACTCGAGGGGCTACGAGCGTAACGGCTAGCAGGGTAGCAGCCAATCAGAGACTAGTAACCTCTCTCCGCCACCAACCGTCATTCGCCGCTCAGCGCTCTCGACCCTACTTTCGGGCCTGACGCCCCTCCACCGCCACTCTCTCCACTCTCTCTACCTCAGAGTAGGAGAGGCCTCTGAGGCAACTTGGCGCCCTACAGCCTCTACATCGTACTGTCCCCACTACCAACCGGGAGCTACTACATCACAACGTAACGGCCTACAGAGGGGAACCAATCAAGAGGCAGGCACAAGCGCCGCAAGTTAAGAAGGGATTTTCGGCCAGGATCTGAGCATCCACAGGTGTTCCCCCACCACGAAGCTCGCCGTGATTAAGAGAAGAGAGGGAAGCTCTCGGCCCTTCTAGGCACCTACAGGCCTCGGAATAGACTTCAAGAAGATTCAGCTTTTCGCCACCAGAGGAACTGGCTCCTCCCATACCCTCTCGTCAACGGTTTAAGGTCCGCGTCCAGGATATAAAAGAAGAGCCCGGGGCCGCCAGAGTCAGTCGCTACCGAGCACATGAGACGCTTCGTAGCTCGAGACCTGGGTCGTTACCAATTCGCTTGGTACTCTGCTGCACTTGTGCATGTTGCGCCCAGAAGCTCTAACAGTCGGTCGCCAACTAGTCTGGTCTTTGTTACCGTGTACGTTGGGATCGAGGCCAACTAATCTAGTGCTTGTCACTGTGTACGTTGCGCCGTCGAGCTTGTAGTCGAAAGTTACCAAGTACTCTTAAAGCTTCGTAGCAGTTATTGCATCAGTGCACGTAGTCCTATTTATTAACAGTTATTGCATCAGTGCACGTAATTCTATTTATTAACAGTTATTGCATCGGTGCACGTAGTCCTATTTATTAACAGTTATTGCATCAGTGCGCGTAATCTGGCTCCATCTTATTGTCAGTTTAAGTTATTTAAAGTCACGCGTCGTCGATTAATTGTTCGAACCGATACAAACAAATTGTTAAGATAAAGTTAATAAACAAACAAGTTAAAGTTAATTCTTCTCGTGTTCGAGTTTCATTCAAACCTCCCGCAACTCTGTGCGCTTCAGCGCTTAATTCACTTCGTTAAGACCAGCTTCAGCGCCCCTCACGACAAAATCCGAACTGCTTATTGAAGGATAAACACAGCTATTTAGCATGAGCGGTATATGAAGAAAAGTTTATTTAATTAAGAAATAAAATAAATAGGGATGGTATGAACATCGAAAAGTTTTTTACTGATTTATCCGATATTGTAAGATATATTGGCAATCACACAAGGCGTTATGTGAAAGGCGAGAGAGTCTATAAGGCAAATCGCATAATATTTTGTAGGTTAGCCAAAGAAAATACTGATTGCTCAGCAAAGTTAGTAGCACTGTGCAACACAGTTCTTTGGCTAACCTATAAAATATTATGTGATTTGCCTTATAAACTCTCTCTCGCCTTCCACATAAGGCCTTCGTGCCATTGCTAATATATCTGATAATATCAGACAAATCAATAAATGATTTTAAGACGTTCATCGGATCACTACTTATTTTATTTTTTAATTAAATAATCTTTGGTTCGTATACCGCTCATGCTAATCAGCAGTGTTTATCCTTTAATAAGCAGTTTGAATTTTGGCCGCGAGGGGCGCTGACGCTGGTCTTAACAAGGCGAATTGAGCAACGTTCCCAAATTCTAATTGGTCAACCCGGCGACCATTGCAGAAGCGCCCTTCTACTCGCCGAGCCCAACTCGGGTCGTAACAGTATGTGTATGTGTGTGCATCTTACAAAAAGACACACAAAGAAACACAAAAACACACAAGAAATAAGACTTTTTATTTATTTATTCACCTTATTTAGATCCATATAATGTTATCTACCCAATACTTTTTGTATAAATTCCATAAAAATAATTGTTCTAAAAGTATTGAAAAATAATTGTTGATTCCCGGTCAAAATAATATAACAAAATGAATAGAAAAATTGTTCAGTCACGTAAGTTCATATCAAAGCAGACATTGAAAGCTTACACTAAAAAACTGTGTTATAAAAAGTCTTATTTATTTGAAATCATGGTACATTTCAGTATATCATCAAGTATTTAACTAAGAGATAATGTTTTGAATGTATTTTAAGACAATATCTAAGTTTTATCCACTATATGTCTCATTTTCTATATTAAATAATTTGAATCATTATAAAAAGTACTTACATAGTATTAAGGGGGTGCCATAGCCGTATCATTACCGACTGAACAATTGGCACAGTTTCAAGCTTATTAAAAATAAAATACATAGAATCACAAAAAATCAAGAGAACACTCTTCTGTGTTTTTTAACGTTCTATCATTCAGTCAAAGTTTGGAGTCGAAATATCAAGTCATTTCTGCAAAAACTTTGAACAAACGAAATTTAATTTCGTTCAAAGTTTTTGCAGAAATGACTTGATATTTCGACTCCAAACTTTGACTGGATGATAGAACGTTAAAAAACACAGAAGAGTGTTCTCTTGATTTTTTGTGATTCGACGTATTTTATTTTTAATCAGCTTGAAACTGTGTGAATTGCTCGGTCGGTAATAGTACGAGTAAGGCATCCCCTTAAGGCTGATGCTATTTGTACAACAGATTTCCTAACCTCAAAATATATCAATAGACAAAAGGAGTACACTAGAAAATTTTGAAAATTAGACAAACTTTGATAGATGACTAAAGAAATAATATCCCTTATTGTGTGGTAACTAATTTCTTACTTGCTCTATCAAAATTTCCGCACTCAAACGATATGCGTTTCTGTCGTATCTATATATATATATATAGATATACCACAAATACAATCTGTCGTACAAATACCCGTGCCGTAGTATTAATATAGTATATTATATAAGTACTTATATAGTATTACAGAAAAATACGAAAGTATTGATTCAAGTTTAGAATGAATTCTTGATCTGGGTGCCTGGCACTCTGATGTTAGTATAAAGACAGAATATATTTTCAAAAAATAGAAAGTAAGGTTTGAATATATTGCTAAATATATCGTATAAAGCATCAACAAATCAAATTAGTTTTTTAATGAATTCAGAATGCCACACGTATGCATGATTTAACAATTTTATTGTTTTTATCAATATTTAATGAGCTGTAGAACTTTTTTCTTAGCTCTGCCAATGATAATTTTTTCTTTTTTTAATTGAAGTATTTCATCCTAAAAATTTGCTGGAGAAATTTGTACTGGCGTGGTACTTACTTTTGGTCAATGAAGGTATATCAAAAAGCAACCAATCAAAAACTTTCAAAATGGGTCATAAAAAAAATACATTCTACAAATAAAATACAAACTTTTTTCTTATCAATGTTCTATACAAAAAGTTTCAAGATTTTAAAGGAAAAATTACAAAAATTGCTTTATGACCAAAAATTCAAAAGAGTTTGAATTTTCAATGTTGCATAGATATTTTATTTATGCAAATATTGATCGAAAATTTTAGGAAGATGTATTTTTCATAAAAGACTACAATTAAAAAAACTGAGCAATTTTAAAACTTTGACCTGATTTCTTCATGTCAAACATCCGATATGTTACTGATTACTATATTCTTATTACTATAATACTATAAATTCTCGCGCGTTAACAGCGTGAATTGTGTGATCGGAAATTCGCTGCATTCAGTATTCTCATGTTTCACTTGTGAAATTCCCTAGTATATCTTTCACATTCTGCTACTGTCTGCTTCTGCGTCGTATGTTATAGGTTATGTTTATGAAACATAGTATTGAATTGATTAATTTTATCGATAATTTCAGTTATTCACAATTAGTGAATAATTTATTTGTCCATAAAATAGTATATTTACTAACATCTGACAGGCATGTAAAGAAGTATTACGAATTCGACATTTATCTTTATATGCCCGTCAAATCATACATATTACTAAATCTTATGGTTGTTTGGCAAGAGCCTTATTTATATGAAAACTAAAAGGATATATATAAAAGATTTAATATAGAAAATGTTATTAAGTCGACAATCAATGAATTACTATAAAAATAACTAACCTGTATCAGTATTTGATGAAAAACAAAATTCCTTAAATGTTTCTCTTATTTTAGTCCGCAACTCTCTATCCAATTTGGGACTATCAAATAAAGGATATAGACTAGGTAAGACTCTTTTCTCTAATATTTGTCGCAGAGACGAAAATATTCCATTTCTCACCTTATCTTCTAAGATAGGATAGAAATTTGGTATAATCTAATAGACAAAACTGTAATCAATAAAATGTAATAAAAAAGAAATAAATTGTATATTAAATCTTACTCTGCATAAAAAATCTAAAAGAGTGGCAGTGACTGCAGGATGAGATCTCATTGAATTATGCATAACTAAAATAGCAGGTTCAATATTCATGATATTATCTTTCTCTGGTTCAAAAAGCAGCCAATCATAGAAAAGTGCTAATTTTGCATTACTAGCAGCTACAGGTAAAGTACAAGTCGTAAAGAGCCATCCTATTACAGCCCACCTTGGTATGATATCAGAACAAAGTAGTTCATTTGTAGGATGAATTACTCCAACAATAAATCTTATTAAATCACACCTTAATGATTGTGACTCTGGAGTTGCCAGATATTGTCTTTGAAACCACTCCTGATAACGTTTGTGATTACCAAACCGCACTTGACTAGTCAAAAACACAAGTTTTCTTTCCATATCTGGTGTTAATCTAGACTGCAAAAATCTTCTTGATGTTCTTGCTTGCAATAACTGTAAGACTCCTGTGAAGCTTGAGTTTAAAGATTTTGGATTCAAAAGGATATCTTTCCACAAAGCTTCAAATTCTGGTATTCTTGCTACATTTTGTAGTAATCGAACTAGATCTCTGCAATATAATTCTTCAATGTAATATTACAAAAAATAAAAATGTATAATTATAAGTTCTTACCTTCCAATTACTAAACAATCAGTCAATTTTTCTCGTATTAACGAAATTATAAATACGACTTCCTTTTGCTTTAGATTAGTTAAATGTGTTGCACTGTGATCTTCTATTAACCGTAAATACGTATACACAATAGATGCTACCAAAAAAGGAAACTTGTCTAACCATGCCCTATTTTCTTGAAAAACATCTAATAAACTGTCAATAAGGAATAAATTACGTTGAGAAATATCTCCACCAGCAGCATGCCTTAATAAACTTAAGCACAGATTATCAACATTTGAAACATTAGCTCTAATCATTTCACGAAGTAACCAAAGAAGTTGATTTCTAGCAACATCATTTAACTTTAAATACTTTTCAAGTACAATCTGGTTGAGGTGAGCAAGAACTGTTGATAAACCATCACGAGTAACAAGCGTAAGATCTCTATAGCTTTTGGCTGCTTCATCAGGTTCTATAAGAATTGTTACTATCAGACCTAAACACACTTCTTCATGAATTTTATCTTTGCAAACCGCATTGTTCAGAGTATCATTGACTTCTTTTTCCGATAATCCACTACATAAATTTTGTAACACTGTATAACAGCGCTCGAATTTCTGTACAGAACAAATAGTTTTAATTAAAGCATTAATTTTAAATTCAACAGCTATTTCAAAATAGTTAATTAACTTGTTGCACCCTCTGTCTTTTTGCTCAAAGTATAATTTCTAGTACTCTGCTAGCGCAGTAGTGCAAAATATAATATAAAATAGGCCGTTGTTATATGTACAACAGATTTCCTAACCTCAAAAAATGTACAACATGTATTAATAGATGAAAGGATACTTGAAAATTTTTAAAATTACATAAATTTTGACAATTAGGTATTGGTAATTGACTAAAGAAATAATATTCCTTCTTGTGTGGAAACTATTTTCTTGTGAAAAGTACACGATAGTAAAGTATGAACTTTACGATGGATGTGTTAAAAACGTTATTTGTACGACAGATTTCCAAACCTCAAAATGTACGATATACATATTAAAATATGAAAGGACACTTGGAAATTTTGACAATTTTTGATAATTGACTAAAGAAATAATATTCTTTCTTGTATGGAAACTATTTTTTTGCCTGTTATACCAAATTCTCGTTATTGAAACGATGAGTATTTTTGTCGCGGTAGACAAATCTGTCGTACATATAGTAACGCCGTATAAAATATTTGTACCTTATTGTAAAAATTTACAGACAAATAATTAGATTAATTATAAATTCTGAAATCCTTACCTCTTCCAAGTCATCTTTACTTTCAATACAGGAAATAAAAAATAACCGTGATATCACTTGAGTTTTCATTAGCTCCATTTTATGTTCTATATTTTATTTCAGTTCGTGCTACATACTTTATGACTTGGAAATGCTTCTCATCACTATTATTATTAGAAAGTTAATAGTAGTCCATTGTTCAAGATATGGAAAAGAAAACTGAAATTATTACAAATAGTAAATTATTATAATACTGAAATTATACAAATGCTCAATATATAATTTTTTACATCTGTGTTTTTTTAATATAAAAATGTAAACCGCAGTCACCTTGTTATGAACTGCGTTCGCGTGAACGAGTAACAGAATATTTAGGATTGGTTTACAATGATAATCTCGAATTTAAAGAATTGATTTCAAAATAAATATTAAGGGGGTCGGACACCTTTAGAATGACGAAAAATCAATTTTTTTTTATTACATATTTTACTAAAAAAACACTTGTTGAATATGTCCCAATTAGTTTTAAAGCATTATCTATTTCTGTTTTAAGAATATACACAAAACACTGATAAAGCTTTTCATTTGTTTTTTGTTCAAATTACATTTTTCCCCTTGTATACATAATTATATAATCATATATTATTTCTAGTAATTCTTTTTTCATTTCACTGTTCTTAATATATTTAAAATTCTTACTCTAACTATCTGTCTGTATATACTATAAAAGATCCAAAAATAATATTTTAATCATTAATACAAAGATACAAAATAAATAATATAATTTATGGACGGTATTTTTGACAAAAATAAAAATTTGATTTTAAAACTTATATAGCAGTTAAGTTGGCACCGTAACAACCTGGCTTATCAACGACAGCCTCTTACAGGCTCACATCACACTCCTTTATTGTAACAGTGAATCCACATTGCATGCCGTATGCCGTATGCCGTCAAAAAAATAGTTGTTGTCCGAAATCTATAATATTTATAACTCTATGGTTACAATTCCTATAGGGCCTTCACACAGCTCTGAGGAACAGATATAAAGTACAAGAATAACATGGGTTATATATCTATATACACGGTGACCCATTTTAATCGCCGCACCCGGATTTCTCGGAACCTAAGCCAGATAGAGAAAAATGGTTCAGACAAAAGTTATAGGGGACAAAGGGGGCCACATAATGGCGCTAACGTCTTTGACCTTCAACTTGACCTTTGAGGTTATTTCAAGGTCAAAGTGGTTTTTTCATATGGAAACACCTAGTTTTGACCCCGGATTCGGAAAGAGCGGGAAATTTTACGTTCAAAATCATATTGAGAAATTTTTTCCAAGGTCATTTCAAGGTCAAATCTAGGTCAAACTCAGAAAAGTCCGTTTAAAATCGTTTTTTTCCATAAACCACAGGCTAAGCTGGTTCGAATTGATCGTAGGCTTAATAGAGGAACCCACACACCTAAAACTTACACATCCTAGTAAATAAAACTCAAACTCGCACATCCTAACCCCATACACTTCATGCCCTCACATGCTGAACTGATACACCCCGGTTCCACAACCATACCCCACACCCCCCAGTCCCACACATCCCTACCCCATGCATGCTAATCCCATACATCCCAAACCCACACATCCTGAACACAAAAATTTTTCTCAAGGGCAAAATGATTTTTTAACGGAAACTTTAAGATCGTTGGAACTTCTGTTATAAATGTATTAACCTTTCTTTTTGCGCTACCCAGAAACAACGACGTGGACGTAGTAAGGATTGTTTCCTTTGGGGTGCTTAATTAAAGTGAGTCCTCTTGCCTCTCACTGTTCGAGGTGCTTGATTAAAGTGAGTCCCCTTGCTTCTCACTGTTCGAGGTGCTTGATTAAAGTGAGTCCCCTTGCCTCTCACTGGTCGGGGTGCTTGAATATAGTGAGTCCCCTAGCCTCTCACTAATGTAAATAAATTTTTATTTAACCTCGAAGCAAGTGTTCGAAATGACGACCATTTGCTTCAAGGCACATAGTCAAACGCCTTTGAAAATGGCGAACTGTGTTCTGCAAAGTTTGCATATCTGCTCTTGTAGTGGGTTGTTGCTCAAAAATAGCATTTTTTAAATACCCGCATAAACAAAAGTCTGATGGTGAAGTATGGGATGAAGAAGCAACCCATTTCACCTGACCTCCTCAACCAATCCATCTAATACTAAAGTGTTTATTAAAAAATGCTGTTATTATGAGCGTGAAATGTGGTGCTCCACTATCCTGCTAGAACCTGAAAAATAAATTTAAAAGAACCATTGACGGAACCTATTTTCTTCATAGATGTGTTTTTAATGATTACATTATCAAAATTAGTATTTCTGAAATTCGAACACTACCAATTCACATTATTTACATAAAACAAAAAAATAAAAGTAAGTTTTGGTTTTATTTGCAATTAAAATAAGAAATAATGCTTTATTGAATTAAATGCCTTTAATGTTAGCATGCGTAGGGTAGGGATCTGTCGGTCTGGGGGGTGTGGGGTATCGTTGGGGGACCGGGGTGTAACAGTTCAGCATGTGAGGGCATGAAGTGTATGGGGTTAGGATGTGCGAGTTTGAGTTGTGTTTACTATGATGTGTAAGTTTTGGGGGTGTGGGTTTGGGGTGTGTGGGTTCCTCTATTAAGCCTAAAATCAATTCGAACCAGCTTAGCCTGTGGTTCATGGAAAAAAACGATTTTAAACGGACTTTTCTGAGTTTGACCTAGATTTGACCTTGAAATGACCTTGGAAAAAATTTCTCAATATGATTTTGAACGTAAAATTTCCCGCTCTTTCCGAATCCGGGGTCAAAACTAGGTGTTTCCATATGAAAAAACCACTTTGACCTTGAAATAACCTCAAAGGTCAAGTTCAAGGTCAAAGACGTTAGCATCATTATGTGGCCCCCTTTGTCCCCTATAACTTTTGTCTGAACCATTTTTCTCTATCTGTCTTAGGTTCCGAGAAATCCGGGTGCGGTGATTAAAATGGGTCACCGTGTATACGTAGAACAACAAGGAACAAGACTCTTGTTCCTTGTGTATCTCGCTGTTCCTCGTATATATAGATATACTAACTCATGTTATTCTTGTACTTTATATCTGGGGCGTGATTCTAAATTTCTCTCGGCGTCGAGGCACACAAAACCGAGAACTATTTGTCTCGGACGAGAACTTTTTGTCTCGGCCGAGAACAATTTGTCTCGGCGAGTGCAACTCCGAGAACTATTTGTCTCGACGAGTGTGACTCCGAGAACTTTTTGTCTCGGCGAGTGCAATAAGAGTCACAATACGAGTCGGCTTCGGGCTGTGTCGGTACGGTAGTGTCGGTTGGTCAACGGCGCTTGCGCGGCCAATGTTTCCCAGACTCTGGGAAGTAAATCAGAATAAAAACATTGGCTGCGCAAGCGCCGTTGACCAACCGACACTACCGTACCGACACAGCCCGAAGCCGACTCGTATTGTGACTCGTATTGCACTCGCCGAGACAAAAAGTTCTCGGAGTCACACTCGCCGAGACAAATAGTTCTCGGAGTTGCACTCGCTGAGATAAATTGTTCTCGGCCGAGACAAATAGTTCTCGGAGTTGCACTCGCCGAGACAAATTGTTCTCGGCCGAGACAAAAAGTTCTCGTCCGAGACAAATTTAGAATCAGGCCCCTGTTCCTCAGAGCTGTGTGAAGGCCCATAGGATTTATAACCATAGAGTTATAAATCCTATAGATTTCAGACAACAACTTTTTTCTGACGGCATACGGCATACGGCATGCAATGTTGATTCACTGTAACAGAGCTGATTTTAACCTATGTAAAGATCCGCAAGCAATGTAAACATGCATAGCTGTCATTTCATATAAACACTGTGATATCAGCATCAGCACCTTTTCTATACAAAGTATGCTTATATATACGTAAAATCTAACCTTCAATTTTCTTTAGTCGAAGAATTGACGCTTGACTAAAGAAAAAATACGTATAAATAACAACGCCGTTGAATAATACCTATGACAGTTGAATTAATGTTTTAGAAATAGCTTTTAGTACTTGAACTTTTATTGGAAACTTTATACATAAAATAACAGGGATTGATACTAAAGAAAAATTAAGTCTATATTGACTATTACAAAAAACATTTAGTGTACAGATTTAAATCAACTTTTAAAGGAAGCGAAAGATATGCTATTGTGCAGAAAAATGTTATGGAACCTTCGCTTCTGCCAGAAAGCTAACATTATCAGCCATTGCCTGAATCTCACTATGATATAATTGACATTTTATTTTCTGAAGTAAAAACAGTTATGCACTGCAATAAATATGTATCAGTTGTATTCTCTTTATTAAGTAATAATATTATATGTGAAAAAGAATAATGAAGGACAAGTAAAGAAGTTCACCTTATCAGACATTAAAAGAAGATCAATATAGGAATGTTGCTGCTATAAACATTTTTTTCAAGCATTTGGCTAAGGCGATACTGGCTTCATTACATGCATAAAGGATTTTGGATTTCTCAACACATTCTTTATTTACCTCAGTATATGTACAAGAATCTAATATATGTGATAAAGATTATTAAAAACATATGGATTTAAAAGCACCAAAGGATCTACATATTAAACCACTTAACAAACTTGACTGACTGATGTGGATATGACTGTTACTCGTGCTCATAGCTTACAAGTCTGATAGATCGTATACTGAGGAACCAGAATATTGGTTCTAAATGTAAAATATTTTGAGTGAAAAACAATATTATTTTGTATTTCAGGGTAGAGATAGAGTTAAGAAATAAAGAAGAAGAAATAAAGAAGTATTTTAGTAATTTTATCTGTAAAGCTATTTTCTACATAATGTAAAATTTTGAGCTCTGTCGTCGACTTCAGATTCAGGAACTGCATATATTTTAATGGGAGAGGTCCTAAAATTTTGGTATTTTATATGTCTATTGACTGAAGAGTTGTATGTATCCAATTTATTTGATTAAATAATTTTTTACGGTCAAAGATTGCTAAAAAATCTGAATTTCACTTAAATTTAAGATTTTTTAGCAATTTTTGACCGTAAAAAATTATTTAATCAAATAAATTGGATACGTACAACTCTTCAGTCAATAGTCATATAAAATACAAAAATTTTAGGACCTCTCCTATTAAAATATATGCAGTTCCTGAATCTGGAGTCGACGGCAGAGCAAAAATTTTGAAATGGCCATATATTTGGTTAAAATCGATCAAAATTTTTTTTTTTGGGTCTCATTTTATCTTAAATTGAATATATTTTTAGGATATTACTTCTAAATATTTCTAATTATGAAAATTAATTTTTTTCAGGTCATTTTATGAAGAAAATTGTAAAGGTGTCTGACCCCCTTAAATAAATCAACCAATTAAATAGCAAACGTATTGAAACGTATTCCCATGAAATAAAAACCTGTTGGAGATTTTAACAATAAAATCATTAATTTGTTTCAGGTAAATTATATCAACCGTTCCGTAAATAAATAACAAATAAATAATAAACGGATTACGATAATGCGAATAGAAAATAAATGACTGACGATAAATACGAATACCGTACGTAATTAAATAATGGATAGGTGATCAACAATTTGATAATTAATAGCTTGCGAGTCAAATGAACTAATAACAATTAATTTAGGCATTAATAATAATAATTAAGATTTAGAGTCTATTATATTAAGATTAAATAAATTATAACAGGATAAAACTCGCTCAGGGAAATGCTCATTCCTTTTCTAAATATATAGTTCCTAGAGTTATTTACACCATATAATTCCTAGATTTGTTTTCTCCATATGATTCCTAGAGTTGTTTACTCCGTATAATTCATGGAGTTGTTTACTCCGCATTATTCCTGGAAATATTTACTCCATATTTTCGGCATGGTGTGGTTTGTGCACATAAGAATTATGCACATATTTATTGTGCACACTTTAGCATTGGTGTATATCTATATCTATGTGTATACTCCAATGCTAAAGTGTGCACAATAAATATGTGCATAATTCTTATGTGCACAAACCACACCATGCCATATTTTTCAAGAGTCGTTTGTCTCTTCCCCCCCTTTCCCTGTTTCCCTTCTATTTTTAGAGTCATCAAGGTCAACAGAGAGAGCCAGATAAATCCAGTTATAACTGACCTAGCTACTCCCACTTGAGGAAGGAAAATAGTTCTGATTGGTTCCACTCCCACCACCAACCTGGAATTCCACCTGCAATTTAGAATATAAATAGGGCCTCCTCACCGGCCTCCAGTAGTCACTCCGAGGTCTCTGTGCAAGTGCCTCAGTGCATAATATTCAAGGCCATTTTGAATTGTATCGAGTCACTTTTAAAAGTCTTTATATTTTGTTAAAGTTCCAAAGTATTTTATTAATTGAATAAAACTTCAAAGTTAAAGTTTATCTCTTCAAGTTCGAGTCTTCGTTTCAAAGTTCCCGCAATTCCTTGCGCTTCAGCGCTTAATCGGACAACGAACCCACAATTTAATTGGTCAACGAGGCGACCATTGCAGAAGCACCCGTCTGCTCCCAGACCCCGACTCGGGTCGTAACATTTTGGTGACAGCGGTGGGATTGTTCGAGGAATTGCAAAGAAAAGGCTCCAGGAGAAGAAGAAGAAGTCCAGTATTGTGTTCCGTCCAGGGTTTTAAGCGGTTGTTTCCCCTGGACCGCGGGCGAATGCCGGAATACCTGATTGGGAAGTTGGGTCCACAGCAGGCATAAGAGAGAGAAATTCCCAACCAACCAAGGATCAAGGACTTCATGAACGAAAATAATAGAACTCCGCCGAATTCGAGAGAAAACACCCCCGATCCAGGATACGAGAGTGGGACGGACAACGCAACTCCAAGGCCAAATCAAGGACAGCGAGCTTTCTCCAGGACACACCCTTATCAGCTTTGTTCCCGACGTCATCTCAGATCAGGACACTGCCTATCCACACCACCCAACTGCAAGCATTGTCAAGGATAACACGATTCGGAGGATCACCAACCCTACCTGGATATCCTAAGCTAAGTACCTGAGCGAGCGTCAAAATGTCTAATTCGATTAGTAGTCAGGTATCTGGAATTTGGAACGTCGATTCGATCGATAACGCATCGCCGCGAGGAAACTTAATTATTAATCAACTCGCTGTACTGCCTAGACAGGGCACCTCCAACCCGGCCACCGATGGCCTTGAACCCCGGTTGGATTCGCGTCTTGCGAATGAACCACGACCGTATGTTCCAAACCCGAGTCAAGACGGTATAGATAGTATCACTTCTAATGAATTACCTGAACGCGAACCGCGTAAGTTCTATAGGAAACCATTGGAAGTAGCACGAATTTTAACAGAATTTGATGGGCATAATATTTCCGTTAATCAAGTTATTCGGGAAGTAAAAGATGCGGAGACTTTCGTAAACCCCAATGATAAAGATTTCTTTATATGGCTTGTAAAATCAAAAGTAGTTGGCAACGCGAAAGCCTTTTTGCAATATAAATCTTTTCAAAATTTAGATCAATTTTTAAGTGAATTAAAGAGATCTTTTACCCCATCTCAAAATCTGCCGCAGATTCAGGCTGATCTTGCTCGAGTGATACAAAAATCGGGAGAGAATGTCTCTGAGTATGGATTACGCGCAACTAAATTATTACAAAAAGCTATTAAATTAATAAATGAAACCTATGAGCCTGCAGTGGTTCCGGGTATAATACAGGGCGCCATAGGTACAGCAATTGAGTGCTTTAAATTAGGATTGGATAAGGAGGTTGCACAGGATATGATAGGAAAACGTGCCGTCACCTTAGAATCCGCGATCGGATTTGCCCTTGATTGTGAGCGATATACTAAGCAACGACGGGAGTTGCATCGGGAACGAGAACGGCGCAACGAATCAACAAAGCAAGCAACTTGTCATTCGGTTGAAGTGAATTAAATTTAATTTCGTTCAAAGTTTTTGAAAAAACGGCTTGATATTTCAACTCCAAACTTTTACTGGATGATAGAACGTTAAAAAATACAGAAGAGTGTTCTCTTGATTTTTTGTGATTCGACGTATTTTATTTTTAATCAGCTTGAAACTGTGTGAATTGCTCGGTCGGTAATGGTACGAGTATGGCATCCCCTTAACGAGGCTCATGATTCCGTAATAGGGGGCCACAAAGGTATTTTTAAGACGTATCAACGCATCCGCGAGCGTTATTTTTGGCTGGGCATGAAAGAAGAAATTTCCGAATACATTCGAACGTGCGAAGAGTGTCAGAAAAGAAAATTAGTCCGCGTAAAAACTAAACAACCAATGAAAATCACTAACACCCCCAACAGAGCCTTTGAGGTGTTGGAGATGGACATTGTAGGCCCTTTGCCTGTTACAATCTCTGGAAATAAGTATATTTTAACATTACAATGTAATCCAACTAAATATTCTGACGCTCTTCCCATTCCCGATATTATCGCCGAAATGATAGCAACCGCGTTGGTACATGACTTTATAACTAGATTTGGTTGTCCGGAAGCCATCAAAACCGATCAAGGAAGCAATTTCCAAAGTAATTTACTCCAGAAAGTAGCTAAATTGTTTAAAATGAAACAGATGCGCTCTACGTCGTTCCATCCTCAGACTATGGGATCATTAGAACGAAGTCATCATTCTTTAGTAGAGTATTTAAAAATGTACACAGATAAAACCGACTGGAATACGTGGATTAAAATGGCTATGTTCTCTGGCAACACCTCAATTCATTCGGCTCACGGCTTTACCCCTCATGACTTAGTCTTTGGGCAAAAGGCGCGATTACCCTCAGAATTTACGACGAAAACCGTCGATAAAACTTATGAAATGTTTTTAGACGAATTGATATTCAAGCTTAACGACACCCAAAGAATGGCGGGTGAGCGATTATCGAAGGCTAAAGAAAGATCGAAGCGATATTACGATCAAAAATTAAATGCTAAAAATTTTGAGATCGGGGAAGAAGTATATTTGTTAAAAGAACCCCAAGTAGGTAAATTTGACGAACAATACGCGGGCCGATATAAAATAATTGAAATAATAGGCGATAGAAATGCAAAAATAGATTTAGGAAATAATAAAACCAAAATAGTCCATGTAGATAAATTAAAGCACGCGTGTTTACGACCTAACTAAATTTATTCATTGTTTACTTCTTTATACGATATTTAATATGTTACCTTATTGCGATATTTATATTTTTATATTCCACGTGCGACCTAATTGTAATTTCATGTATCCTATTTGTAATTAAATTAATAAATGATAGAATAATAAGGGTTATAGGAGAGATGGCTAGGGCTCGCCTTAAAGTTAAAGAACTGAATGTTTTGTTCCTTTTTGCCCTGGAGATGGGAAACCGGAAGTACTTCTGATACATTGTATCAGGATGGGTCCCGGCGAGCCATAGGTGGCATCTCACAGAAGAGAGCGATGGCAGGGGCTCCCTTCACCCTTAAAATTTAAAATTATTTATTGAAAATTTACATTTAAAATTTAAAATCGTCTATTGAAACTTCACCCTTAAAATTTTAAATTATTTATTGAAAATTTACATTTAAAATTTAAAATCATCTATTGAAACTTTATTTATTTATTTATTTATTTATTTATTTAAACCAGAGTAGTACATGTTGTATTACATGTTATTGCTTACTTCAGGACATAGTTACATGTCTGATGCAGCAAACATCCTATAGAGGTAGAGATAGCTACCTGTACACAGATCCGGTGTACTTAAAACTAAAAAAACTTATGTAACTTATAAACTAGGCATGGAATCAAAGATTCCACTATAAATAATATGTTTGGTCCACATTGATTAACTCACCCATACTGGAAGGTTAAATTTTTATTTATTTATTTTATTTATTTTTTTTTTTCTTTGTTTAAATTCTAGAATATATTAGTACCAATCCAAATTTTTAGCTTTTTCTTATTATAATTTTTTGCGATATCTAGAACTTTAAGATTTGGATTAGATTTTGGAAGACAATTAAATACTTGTATCGCTCTGACATAGTTATCTTTATCACTAACAGTTTTCGAACACTTTGGTGGTATTATAAGTTTATTTCTAGTTTTGCTAGTCGATGTTAAGTATAAATTCTTAAGTTCATTATAATGATACGTTACACATTCGTAAGCAAAAATTTGTTTTAGATTCAAGGGGTTGTTTCGATTGAAAAAATTTTTGTTTATAATTTTTAAAATCCTATTTTGGATGTTTTGTAGTAATTTTAAGTTGTTTTTATATGCAACACCCCATGCAATATTTCCATAGCTAATGACACTATGAAAAAATGCATAATATATTGTCTTAAGTGTGTCAGATTGCATATATGTTGATAACTTGTACAGTATATACATTATATATCTAGTTTTTTTTATTATATATTCAATATGTTTATCCCACTTTAGCCTATAATCAATAATTATACCTAGATATTCACAGTATTCTACCCTGCTCAATTTAGTACCCTGTATGCGTATGTTCATATCTTCGGGAACACTATCACAATAGTTACCAAAAGTTATGTACACAGTTTTCTTTATATTTAGTGATAGTTTGTTAAGTGCTAGCCAGATATTTATATCTTCTAAGTACTTGTTCATTTTATTTTCAACTTTCTTCCAGTTATCATCTGTTGAAATAATAGCTGTATCATCCGCATATGAGATGGTACTATTTGTTCTGTTTGTTAGTAAATCGTTTACGTAAATTATGAATAAGAGTGGCCCTAGTACAGTACCTTGCGGCACACCTGTAGTTATTGTTTCATAATAGCTTTCAGTTGTTCTTATTCTTACTTTTTGTTTTCCGTTACTAAGATAGTTAGATATAAGCGTGTGCATGCGCTTTACCTCTTATTCCATAATTATATAATTTGTCTAAAAGAATAGCATGGTTGACAGTATCAAAAGCTTTTGCTAGATCTAAAAATGCAATAGCTGATGGTTTACTTTTGTCTAATTTCTTATAAATTATGTTCATTAAGTAACTAAGAGCATCTTTGGTACATTTCTTTTTTATAAATCCAAATTGATTCTGCGCTAACAAATTATTATTGCCCAAAAATGATTGTAAACGAACATATACAATTTTTTCAAATATCTTTGCTACGTTAGAAATTAGAGATATCGGTCTATAGTTTGATGTATCAATTTTACTACTCGATTTAAAAATAGGAACTACCTCAGCTGTTTTAAGCGCTTGAGGCCATGTTGATTTTTCAATACAAAGATTAAAGATATGTGTTAGTGCATTAACAATTTGATATCATAGTATTTTTAGTGTTTTGGTAGTAATGTTATCTATCCCACCATTTTTTATTTTCATATTATCAATTATTTGAAGAATTTTCTCGTTATTAGTCGGTTTAATGTAAATTGTATTCATGTTCATTACTGGTAATTGTAAATGCTTACCCTGGGGTTTTACAATGGTGTTAGTTAGATCTTTTCCAATTCTACAAAAGTACGAATTCATATGATTGGCAATTTGCATCTGATCCTCTATTGTGCAATTGTTATTTAAAATGATCTTATTTATTGTGTTATTCTTTTTCAAGTTGGTTCCCATTTTTTTGTTTATGTATTTCCAAAGTTGCTTGGTATTATTGATATTGTTCTTAATTAAATTTCTTTCATGTTTTATTTTTGCCTCTTTAATAACTTTGTCTAGCCTCTTTGTGTAATTCGTATATTCTAATTTTATAAGATTATTATTTGGTTCATTGCGCATTTTAATATATAGTTGTTCTTTCTTTTCACACGAGATCATTATTGCTTTAGATATCCAATCCTTCCTTGGATATCTCTTGTTATTTTTTGTTTTATGCGCTTCTTTAAACTTTTCTAAGCAGTCTTGTATTTCAGTTATCAAGAATGCGGTTGCTTCGTTGGGATCATGCATTGCCTCTATAACATTCCAATTTTTTGTAATGGCTATACTTGAAAGTTTATACTAATTATAGTGAAACTGGATATTTTCTTGTTTTAATTTTGGTGGCTTATTCAGTTTCAAGAAAAGTGGATAATGATCAGTAAAAGGAATCGAGAGTTTAAAAGTTTTAGTGTCTATAGATGTAGCTTTTATGTACATGTTGTCAATGCATGTACCGCTTCCGCTACTATCATTTGGTCTAGTTGTATGTACAAAACCCGGGAAGAAACCCTTTTCCATCATATTGTCTAATAATTCTAAGCTATATTCATCATCTTTCATAATATCGATGTTAAAATCACCAATAATCAGGTGGTTTTTTATATTTCTTTTGCTATTGATAAATGATTTTACATTCAAAATAAATTCAAGGCGCGGTAAATCATGGCATCGATATAATGCGGAAATTTCAAGATCACTGTTGTTATTTAGACTTATTCGTGAGTTTAATACTTTGAGTCTACCAATTTCGATTATTTCAGTAATTTCTGATACACAATCTTTTATATATACAACGACACCATCATTTTGATTTAAGTTACCGTTATTGTAGTACAATTTATATCTCTGTATTGCAAAAAAGTGAGGATTGGGTAAATTCCATGTTTCTGTACATACAATTATATATGGTTTGATCTTCAAGCTCTTAATAAGAATATTCAATTTCGTATAATTGTGATTTAGACTTCTAATATTGACCTGTAATATCAAACTGTCTTTTTTATTTATATTTTTATTGAAAGTTTTAAGATCAAGAAATGACGTTTCTTCTTGTATTACTTCTTTTTGCAATTCTTCAATGAGATCGACGTGTTGCTCCATTATGTAGTTTGCTGTTTCCTTGGTGTTGTATGTGTTAGAGATGCGGTGCTGGCTCTAAACGGCGAAGTCAGCAAAGTTGCGCTAGTCCAGTTGTCTCTAGACGGCGAAGTCAGCATAGTTGCGCTAGTCGAGCTGGTCATCGTAGCGGCTTGATTGCTGTTTCCTACTTTACCTAAGTATCTTGGTATAGTAGGTCTTATCGGATAATCAGTCATATCTATATATCTATTGAGCTTATTCCTAAATATTGTACATTTCTCTGTGTCATTGGCCATATGTTTAACCTCGAAATTTGTGTTATATTTCGAGTTGCTGTAAAAACAATTGACACATGTAATGTTGGATGGGTTATTATCACATTGCAAAGTCTTATGCGGACCTGCACATTTTAAGCAGCATAGAGTGTTTTTGCATTTCAATGTGTTATGTCCAAATCTTCCACAGTTTTAGCAGGGCTTGATGTTTATTAAATCCCATACCTTACAGCTTTGATATCCAATGAAGATTCTATTTTGATTGTCACTAATATGTTTATATAGCTCTCTTGGAACTTCAATTATTATGGTTGTCTTGTTTGTAATCTTATTTTTGTCTATGTTTAGTATCTTACACTTATCTTGATATCCAATAAAATTTCTTTTATTTAAGTCCTCTTTCAGCTCTCCTATATTCATATTAGTATAGTTGTCTACACCAACTATTTTCATCTTCGGGGATTCAATTTTTTCAATAAATGTTTTATAATTGTTAGATAGTTTTTTTGAGAGTAATTCAATTGTTACTTTAGCACTTTTTTCATTCATACTTTTAATCTCAATTTCATTGTCGTTCACTACTTTTAGTTGTTTCATCTGTATATATTTTTCTTTTATTAAAACGTCACATACCTTTTTCTTAAAGTCATGTGGATTTTTAATGTCCTTTTTAAGATTTTTCACAATTATTTTCGGTATTCTTTTGTTTTTAATTGCTAGTTTGTTAGGTGCTACTTCTGCGTATGTTTTTTGGTTATGTTGCTTTATTTCCATCTCCTGGTCATTTTTATCCTTTTTTATTAATAGCTTCAATATGTCGTTTTTTTCCATTAGTTCTTGATTTAATTGTCTTAGTAGTTGAATTTCAATTTGATGTTGATTTTCCAGTTCAGCATTTTCAGTTAGCATCGTAACGTTTATAGTTTTTCATCATCTACTGATTTATGTACACTATCAGAGATAATAGATATTTCATTTAATATTTTATGTTTTATTTGTTCCTCCTTTTCACTTTTAATTTGCGCAATTAATATTTTAGCTGCTTCACAGAGTTTAGTTTCTTGATTTTTTAAGGTTATATTAAGCTCCACGTGGTCTGAACATATCACTAATAGATTACTTATATATTTTTTGTCTTTATACTTTTCATAATCGCTTTTATGGTACACTTTTTCGCACACTATGCAAACTACAAGTGACACTTTCCTTTTTGGGTGGCATTTATACACTAATTCTAGATTTTCATCAGAAGGCTCTCCGGAAGGCAGCCCGCCTTCCGACGCCATCTTGGCGAACTTTACCCTTAAAAATTAAAATTATTAATAAATCACCCTTAATTAAAAATCGTAGGTATCACCGTGTCCTCAAACGGGGGCGGGGGTCCACAGTTTAGACGACTCACTTGAAAAGTGAAGTCAACTATAGACATGCTCGGTTTCGACATAAGCTACTGCAGATTGTGCAAAATTTCGAAATTCTAAATTACGAAAATCATATTTTCGAATGTAACAATTCACCTACTGTCCAAAACATCGAATTTCATTAATAGAATTTTAATAGGGGTACAATAAACATATTTCGAAATAAATCATTAGAAACAAGTTATATTTGCTTTGAAATCGTATTGATGAAATTCGATGTTTTGGACAGAAGGTGAATTGTTAGATTCGAAAATATGAGTTTCGTAATTTAGAATTTCGAAATTTTACACAATCTGTAGTAGCTTATATCGAAACCGAGCACGTCTATAGTTGACTTCAATTTTCAAGTGAGTCGTCTAAACTTTGACCCCCCCCCCCCCCACCACCGTCAAACTGAGTAGTATAATTAATTTCACCGTTAACTAACCAAATTAAACTCATTTTTGTTTAAATTCAAAAACAATACTTCACTCTTAAAAATTAAAATTATTAAACCTTCACCCGTAAGAATAAAAATTATGAAACCTTCACTCTTAAAAATAAAAATTATTAATTTGTTGCCTTCAAAACTTAAAATTAGTAATCAAACTTCACCCTTAAAATCAAATCTTTTGCAATAATTAAATTGGCCTAGGAAATAAATTTAATAGATAATTTCCAGGAATAACTTTGAAGTTCCATCCTTCAAATATTAATACAGCCTTAAAATATAAATTTACGAATAAAACCGCGCCTTCAACCTAATTAGTATAATTAATTCTTCTATTAAAACAATCTAACAAAGTGATCTTTAAAATTCAAAAATTTGGCGACTTCACCCTTGCAATGGAGATTTCTTAATTTTTCCCTATGGAAATTGCACCTACAAGCATTTAACTCATTATTTAGCCTTAAAATTTTAATCAACCGTAAGTACGCCAATTAGAAATTAAAATTAGTAAAAGCCCGAACCATGGGTTCGTGTTTTAAAAGACGGGGGGGAGGGACTGTTATGAACTGCGTTCGCGTGAACGAGTAACAGAATATTTAGGATCGGTCTACAATGATAATCTCGAATTTAAAGAATTGATTTCAAAATAAATATTAAATAAATCAACCAATTAAATAGCAAACGTATTGAAACGTATTCCCATGAAATAAAAACCTGTTGGAGATTTCAACAATAAAATCATTAATTTGTTTCAGGTAAATTATATCAACCGTTCCGAAAATAAATAACAAATAAATAATAAACGAATTACGATAATGTGAATAGAAAATAAATGACTGACGATAAATACGAATACCGTACGTAATTAAATAATGGATAGGTGATCAACAATTTGATAATTAATAGCTTGCGAGTCAAATGAACTAATAACAATTAATTTAGGCATTTATAATAATAATTAAGATTTAGAGTCTATTAATATTAAGATTAAATAAATTATAACAGGATAAAACTCGCTCAGGGAAACACTCATTCCTTTTCTAAATATATAGTTCCTAGAGTTGTTTACTCCATATAATTCCTAGATTTGTTTTCTCCATATGATTCCTAGAGTTGTTTACTCCGTGTAATTCCTCGAGTTGTTTACTCCGCATTATTCCTGGAAATATTTACTCCATATTTTCCAAGAGTTGTTTGTCTCTTCCCCCCCTCTTCCTGTTTCCCGTCTATTTTTAGAGTCATCAAGGTCAACAGAGGGAGCCAGATAAATCCAGTTATAACTGACCTAGCTACCCCCACTCCCGAGGACGATCCAGAATAAATTAGAATTATCCAGCGAGGCCACTCCCACTCTCAAGGACAAAACCGGATTAAACTAGAATTCTCCAGCGAAGCCACTCCCACTTGAGGAAGGGAAATAGTTCTGATTGGTTCCACTCCCACCACCAACCTGGAATTTCACCTGCAATTTAGAATATAAATAGGGCCTCCTCACCGGGCTTCAGTAGTCACTCCAAGGTCTCTGTACAAGTGCCTCAGTGCATAATATTCAAGGCCATTTTGAATTATATCGAGTCACGTTTAAAAGTCTTTATATTTTGTTAAAGTTCCAAAGTATTTTATTAATTGAATAAAACTTCAAAGTTAAAGTTTATCTCTTCAAGTTCGAGTCTTCATTTCAAAGTTCCCGCAATTCCTTGCGCTTCAGCGCTTAATCGGACAACGAACCCACAATTTAATTGGTCAACGAGGCGACCATTGCAGAAGCACCCTTCTGCTCCCAGACCCCGACTCGGGTCGTAACAACCTACAGATTACAGAACTTACAGATTACTATAGATTAAAGTCACGTGATAAAGTACACATATACTACACATATATAAGAAAATAAACCATAGAGATGATCACTTAATTAGGGACAATGTACAATAGTTTCCGCACCACCATGTTTGATGTCTTATCTCTTTCTCCGAGCTATATTTCCATTTTATTTGCTCTCTTCTATATTCTTTTTCTTTATTATTTTAATTTTAATTCATATTCATTCAATTACAACAGGGAACTAGCATGATTTATATTATATATATATATATATATATATATATATATATATATATATATATATATATAGATGGGAGCGTCCAGCAGAAACGGGCCACCGAGCGCGCGCGGTGCCTTTTTTCGCGTAAAAGGCGCTCTGTTTAACTTGTTCATAATCGTATGCTGCGTCTTTGAAAAAAAACCAAGCACCTATATCGATAGATTTTTTCCTGCTCTATCCAATGGTGCCATTGTTTTTATTGCGAAACGTTTTCTTCCGGACGAAAACTCGAGTTGAATATTGAAAGCCATTTTTCCCAAAGTATATCATGTTTTTTTTTCAAAATAAACTACACCATTGGAAAGTACAACTCTTAAACTTCAAAACTCTATCTTGGAGAAGTTGGAGAAATAAAGGTTTTAAAAGTAACAACATGAAAAATACAGCGCCGAGGGTCCGCGCGAGCCCCTCGCGCCCGTGCGTACGGCACGTTTAAGCGCACGCTCTATTCAATTCGCTAATAATCGTATACCAAGTCTCTGAAAAAAGAACTAAGGACATATATCGATAGATTTTTTCCTGCTCTTTCCAATGGTGCTATTATTTTTATTCCGAAATGCACGAGAAAGTTTACGGAAAGTATCCGACATTATATATTGGCGCCCCAAGATTTATACAAATGGGCCCAATATTTATACAAATGGGCAACTGAGTATTTCAAAAATATTGAGTGGTTTTTTTCATCAAAAGACGATTACTTAAAGGCTACAGAAAAGCTATAAAACAGGCTAGCCTCAGCTAAGACAATACCTGGAACTCAATTGTTTCATTGTATTAAATTATTAAATGATGCCAAAAAGTTAGAACTTAAAAGATTTTCAGCGTCAGAAGATTCTCAATTATATCCACCGATCAAAAAAGAAAAAGTACTTAAAACTCAAACAAAGAAAGAAGCGGATGTCGCAAAAAAGACAATTCTTATAAAATCAAAAAAATGTAAAAAAATTAGAATTTAAAGGAAAAGGTAATATTGTTATGCCAGATTAAATAATCTATAAGGTTATTTTAAATTTGTTTCACTGCTTTCAGTGCGTTCATGGATATTTTTATGTTTAATATATTATGTTTTTCAAATTTTGTTATATCAATGAAAAAGGTTCATTGTAATATTATACTAACTGTTACAACTAGATCCACAAAATTATGTCCACGCATTGGCATTGTAAGTTACAAAATATTTTATATTTACAAAAAAGAAAGGGCGAAATAGCACATCGCGTGTATTAATCCGCCCTTGAGCATAGCGTAAAAAGTTCGGGCAGCCGCTGTCTTTTTGATCTTACTATTTTTGAACTTTTCATGTTTCAACTTAAAAATATAATATTTTATAGTTTAAGACTTGTACTTTTGAAGAATATAATTCATTTTGAAGAAAAGACGTTTTAAAAGTAACATATATATATATATATATATATATATATATATATATATATATATATATATATATATATATATATATATATATATATATATATATATATATATATATATATATATATATATATATATATATATATATATATATATATATATATATATATATATATATATATATATATATATATATATATATATATATATATATATATATATATATATATATATATATATATATATATATATATATATATATATATATATATATATATATATATATATATATATATATATATATATATATATATATATATATATATATATATATATATATATATATATATATATATATATATATATATATATATATATATATATATATATATATATATATATATATATATATATATATATTACTTTTAAAACGTCTTTTCTTCAAAATGAATTATATTCTTCAAAAGTACAAGTCTTAAACTATAAAATATTATATTTTTAAACATAATATTAAAGGTATAAACCTTTAAAACGTTAAAGGTATTCAATTCAATAAAGCATTATTTCTTATTTTAATTGCAAATAAAACTAAAACTTCCTTTTGTTTTTTATTTTATGTACATAATGTGAATTAGTAGCGTTCGAATTTCAGAAATACTAATTTTGATAATGTAATCATTAAAAACACATCTACGAAGAAAATAGGTTCCGTCAATGGTTCTTTTAAATTATTTTTCAGATTCTAGCAGGATAGTGGAGCACCACATTTCACGCTCATAATAACAGCATTTTTTAATAAACACTTTAGTATTAGATGGATTTGTTGAGGAGGTCCGGTGAAATGGCTTGCTTCTTCATCCCATACTTCACCATCAGACTTTTGTTTATGGGGGTATTTGAAAAATGCTATTTTTGAGCAACAATCCCCTACAAAGCAGATATGCAGGATAAGATTCGTCGAGCATGCGCTGCCATTCCGAGACAAACTTTGCAGAACACAGTCCGCCATTTTCAAAGGCGTTTGACTATGTGGCTTGAAGCAAATGGTCGTAATTTCGAACAATTGCTTCGAGGTTAAATAAAAATTTATTTACATTAGTGAGAGGCGAGGGGACTCACTATAATCAAGCACCCCGAACAGTGAGAGGCAAGGGGACTCACTATAATCAAGCACCTCGAACAGTGAGAGGCAAGGGGACTCACTTTAATCAAGCACCCCGAACAGTGAGAGGCAAGGGGACTCACTTTAATTAAGCACCCCAAAGGAAATAATCCTTACTACGTCCACGTCGTTGTTTCTGGGTAGCGCAAAAAGTAAAGTTAATACATTTATAACAGAAGCTTCAACGATCTTAAAGTTTCCGTTAAAAAATCATTTTGCCCTTGAGAAAAATTTTTCAGGGTTCAGGATGTGTGGGTTTGGGGTGTATGGGATTAGCATGCGTGGGGTAGGGATGTGTGGGACTGGGGGGTGTGTGGTATGGTTGTGGGACCGGGGTGTAACAGTTCAGCATGTGAGGGCATGAAGAGTATAGGGTTAGGATGTGCGAGTTTGAGTTTTGTTTACTAGGATGTGTAAGTTTTGGGTGTGTGGGTTTCTCTATTAAGCCTACGATCAATTTGAACCAGCTTAGCCTGTGGTTCATGGAAAAAAACGATTTTAAACGGACTTTTCTGAGTTTGACCCAGATTTGACCTTGAAATGACCTTGGACAAAATTTCTCAATATGATTTTGAACGTAAAATTTCCCGCTCTTTCCGAATCCGGCGTCAAAACTAGGTGTTTCCATATGAAAAAACCACTTTGATCTTGAAATAACCTCAAAGGTCAAGTTCAAGGTCAAAGGCGTTAGCGCCATTATGTGGCCCCCTTTGTCCCCTATAACTTTTGCCTGAACCATTTTTCTCTATCTGGCTTAGGTTCCGAGAAATCCGGGTGCGGCGATTAAAATGGGTCACCGTGTATATAGTACTTCTATTTATGGCGACTCTAATATTATCAGTCAAGATGTCGCCAAGTTTCAGTGAATAAATGTTTTAACTTAAAATTTTGATACGTACTGAAAATACGAATCAACAATACATATTAAAGTACTATAATATTTTCAAATACAGCTCAGATACAACTTAGCTTGCCCAGAATTCTAGTAATATAAAAATAATTACTTTATAAAGCGATATAAAGCTTTTCGATATAAAGGGTATTAGCAGATAACCGAGCAATGTCAGCCGTGACTAGTTGGTAGAGGATGTCTGACTCGAGGTCAGACTCGCGAGTCCGCGGCCCTAGTCAAAGCCGCGTCCGATCATTTTTATTACAAAAACTTGCGATAGCTCACTCGGACACTTCTGCAATCATATTTTATTATTTTTAAACTAAAGTATTATTATAATATGAATTAATTACTATTCGCACTGATAATAATATAAGGCTCTTCCGAAAAATATACTTTGCAGTACTGCCAACCAAATCAGAGATAAAAAAATTTGCGCACGAGCTGACTCCTTCTCCAACCCGGCGCTGAGATAACTCCTTCTCCAAACGGGCGCCGAGATAACCCCTTTTCCAACCGGGTGCTAAGATGGCACCTTTTCCAACCGGGCGCCGAGATGACTCCTTCTCCAACCGAACGCGGAGATGACTCCTTCTCCAACTGGTTGTCGAGATGACTCCTTCTCCAACCGGGCGCTGAGATAACCCCTTTTCCAACCAGGCGTTGAGATGACCCCTTCTTATTCGGGAGCGACAATATGTAGTTGTAAACTAAATTAAGGAGATTGGCTACCTCTGCTCGCGCGGGGCAGGGGGAATGAGTACCCTCGGACCGCGCACGCGGCTCCGATCATCGCGCACTCCCTTTCGCAGCCGACGAACTCGATCGTTTGTTTACGTTTTGCCACAGTACTCAGAATCGGTGTTGTACATCGTTTTTAGATTTCGTCAGTAGTTTTTTGGTTCGCTGTTACCTTTTTCAAAGAATCGCATCCTAAGTGTCTTGTGTTTTTACTAAGGTTATGGGTTTACTTCCATAAGAATCCGTGTATAAGAGTTGAACTGTGAAGTTCAACTATTCCGAGTATAACCGAGTTGACAAATGATCTGAAATTTCGCACACTTATAGGAAATGAATCGGAGAACAACAATATTAAGTTTTTGAAATGATGTAACCATTTTCATTGGGGTATCCAACCTCCTTAAAACTCCAACCCTCCGCATCTCTCGGCGTCCCACCGCATAGTCCCTCCACATTGTTCCTCTGCATTTTTTACATGTTATTTTCAGTATGGCAGAGTCCCCCTCGCCACTGCCTCGAACACCATCGCTAACACCTCGACCCCCTCGTGACCCCGTAATCAGATCTCCCTCAAGGTTAAGAAGTTTTGTAGTAGAAACTTCCGCTTTTGCCGTAGATGCTATGGGTCAATGTTCTGTGGAACTTCATCAATGCCCGTTTTTCGCAAGTAAAGCGCCGGCATCATTGTGGCCCCTCTTGATCGGTTATCCGCACAGAGAAAGAGGTTAGTCCCGCGCTTACTGATACAAAAAGTAAGCATTAACCGTCTTGGCTTCAAGGCGGAGTTCAATAGAGGTTCCTTTATCTGTTATATATGAATTCGAACATTCGATGAAGTAACGCTCAAGTCAAGCGTACGACTCAGAAAATTAACTTCAATTATAAATTCGAAAAAAGCTTAGATTTTGTTGAAAATTGGTACACAGGGGTTTTCGAGGTCGCTCATCAAGATTATGCAATTAGACTTTTGAAATTCAAAATCGCGGACCAAATCTGGCGAGAAAAGTTCGAAAAAATCTTAGGTTTTGTTTAAAATTGGTATACCGGGGCTTTCGATGTCACTGATCAAGATTTTCTATTAGACATTCGAAAATGAAAATGGCGGATCCAATATGGCGGTTAAAAGTTCGAAAGAAGCTTTTATCAAAATTGGAATTCAGAGGTTTCGAAATCGCTGATCACGATTTTGCTATCAGATTTTCGAAATTCAAAATGGCGGATCCAATTTCACAGCTAAAAGTTCGGGAAAAGCCTACATTTTGCTGAAAATTACAGGGATTTTCAAGGTCGCTGATCAAGATTTTGCTATTGGACTTTCGAAATTCAAAATGGCGAATACAATATGGTGGTTAAAAATTCAGAGAAAGCTTACATTTTGTTGAAAATTGGTATAATTGGGAAAATTGGTTTTCGAGGTAGCTAATCAAGATTTTGCTATAGGACTTTCGAAATTTAAAATGGCGGTTCCAAATGGCTGTCAAAAGTTCGAAGGAAGCCTAGATTTTGCTTAAAATTAGTATACGGGCGTTTTTGTGGTCGCTGATCACGATTTTGCGACTTTCAAAATTCAAAATGGCGAATCCAACTTGGTGGTTCAAAATTCAACAAAAACTTAGGTATTTCTCAAAATTATAATACAGGGGTTTCTGAGGTCGCTGATCACGACTTTGCTATCAGAGTTTCGAAATTCAAAACGGCGCATTCAATATAACGGTGAGAAGTTCAAAAAAAGCTTAGATTTTGCTCAAAATTGGTATACCGGGGCTTTCGTGGTCACTCATCAAATTTTTGTATTAGACTTTCAAAATTCAAAATAGCTGATCCAATATGGCGGTTGAAAATTCGAAGGAAGCTTAGATTTTGCTTAAAGACTGTATACAGGAGTTTTCGAGGTCGATGATCACGATTTTGCTCTCAGACTTTGAAAATTCTATGTGGCAGATCTAGTATGGTGGTTAAAAATTCGAAAAAGGCTTAGATTTTTCTCAAAATTGGAAGACAGAGGTTTCGAAGTCGCTGATAACGATTTTGCTATCAGACTTTCGAAATTCAAAATGGCGATAAAATGAACGAAGGAAGCTTAAATTTTTCTTAAAATTTGTATACAAAGCTTTCACGTCACTGATAACAATCTTACTATCAGACTTTCGAAATTCAAAATGGCGGTAAAATGTACGAAGGAAACTTAAATTTTTCTTAAAATTTGTATACAAAGCTTTTCACGTCACTGATAACAATCTTACTATCAGTCTTTCAAAATTCAAAATGGCGGATCCAATATGGTGGTAAAAAGTCCAAAAAAGTTTAGATTTGGCTCAAAACTGGTATACAGGCGTTTTCGAGGACGCTGATCACAATTTGGCTATTAGTAATTTTTTACTAAAATACCGCAATGTTGGTTTTTGGAACTATCCAAATGCAATTTAGACTAGACCATTCAAAAGAGCACACTCGTAAATAGTGAAATACATGGTTTTGGAGTCAATATTATTTTTTTCGCGTTGAAAATTTATACTTGAAAATTGAATTTATTGGAGGTATTCAAGAAAATGAAAAGAAAAAGTAATACAAAAGGTACATCAGGTAATTTAAAATTCATTTAATTTTTTTACATTGTTCAACGTAAACCCATACAATTTTAATGATTTTCAAAATTTTATAGTAACATAGACAATAGATTAGGCATACTTTAAAATAAAAGACATGTTTCTACTTACCTCTAGGGTAAAAAATAAAACAGAATTTAGAATTTAATCACTTTCTAAAAATGGCGGTTGACGAGCGAAGCGAGGAGGGGGTACCCCTAGTGTGTGTGTGTGTATATATATATATATATATATATATTTTCACATCTGGGACGCATTTTGAGGATTATATAGGTCATATATACCGAATTTCGAGGATTTTGTAGGCATTTTGAGGAGTCTCCTCAAAAGTCCAAAGCACTCGAGAGGCATTTTGAGGATTTTTCAGCGGTTTCCACAATAGTGTGTTAATACATCGATTTCGGAAATTCCGTGATATTTTTCCGTAAAAGCGGGCGCCGCAGGCGTCGTGGTGTTAGTCAATAACCTTAGGGTCATTATTTCTTTAGTCACGCGCTTGTTTATTGGTTGTTTATAACAATGTTTATATTTGTGTCACCACTATTGTACAAATTCTTTATGAAATCCTCAAAATACCGTCCAATGATATTTATATATATATATCTCTGTAGACCTTGTTATCCAGAGTTTGGAAAAACGAGCGCAGTATATTCTCAACAATTGTAAAATACCGTTCGGTGATATTATTTCCTGTATTAAATTTTTATTTGAAAATGTATTTTTTACTTTTAATAACAAATATTACCAACAAATTTTTGGGACACCTATGGGTTCTCCAATCTCTCCGTTTTTTGCTGATCTAGTCATGGAAGATTTAGAAATTGCTTGTTGGAAGAAACTAAAAACAGAATTCAACATAATACCATTGTTCTATTTTCGATATGTTGATGATTCGATTTGTTGTATCAAAAAAGACGATATTCATGTATTGAATCAATGTTTTAACAATTTTGATCCCAACCTTAAGTTTACTTATGAAATTGAAATTAATAACAATATTAACTTTTTGGACGTGTCTCTCATTAAACAGGATGGTAATATCATCACTGACTGGTATTCAAAATCGATGTCATCTAATAGAACTTTAAACTACTACAGCAACCACCCGATATCATTAAAAAAGATATATAAATAGTTTTTAACTTGATTGATAGAGCTATCCTTTTATCAGATAAACGTTTTCATAATAGAAATATATTGCGGGTTAAAAATATACTTAAAGAGAACTCATATCCACCAGAGTTTATTGACAAACATATAAGATCTAGACTATTTAAAATTCGTTTTCAAAATAAAAGAAACAGTCCTGTAAATACTAACCGACACAACATTAAAGTATCACTTCCATTTTATTCAAAATTTTACAACAATTGTTCAAAATTTTTACGGAAACACAATATTGTAACGATCCCAAATATAGTTAATAAATTCTCAAAACTAGTTGTTCTTGGCAAAGATAAAACCAACAAACTCGAGCAAACGAATGTGGTTTATGAGTTCCCTTGTAAAGATTGCAATGCACGGTACATAGGCGAGACAAAACGTGCCCTAAATAAACGAATTGCCGAACATCGTAAGAATAATAATGATGAGTTGGTTGTCAATATACATAAAAATGAATATAATCATGAATTTGATTTTGAAGCAGTAACAATTAGAGATATTGAAAATAACTATAATAAAAGACTTATTTCTGAAATGTTATTTATTAACAGTACACGAAATACAATAAACAAAAAAGAAGATACACAGAATCTCAGTAGAGAATACAAATCTATCTTTAAGCTGTTACATAAAAAGTAAAGTATATTCTCGATCTAATTCAAAATTTGTTATTATTTACGTTTTGGTAGGAAGCCAATATATATATATATATAAGTCATGTTGCTATGTACTTTCACATTACTCAACGGATCGCTGTGCGATAACTTAGGTAATTCGTTTCGCATTTTTTAAAATTTTTTCAACCATCGTAAGTTAAGACTAGCGTGAGCTCGTTCTGTTAATTATATTATTATATATTTTTTTTAATAAAGCCTGAAGAGGTCGACAAACCCGTCGACGAAACGTTGCAACTACTTAGCATCGTAGTCTATTTTCTTTCCTGCTCCCAACGGATCTGGTCAGAATTGACCAAAACAACAATTTATATATATATATCTATATATATATATATATATATATATATATATATATATATATATATAACTTAGTACACCGCTACCTTTCAGGACACCTACAGGTTTTCTGCAATAGAAGTAGGTATAAAACGTTAAACAGTATATAAGTGACTAAAGAAATAATATCCCTGAGGGTGTTGACTAACACCACGACGCTTGCGGCGCCTCCTTTCAGTTCCGCAGTATTTTACGTTGATTTCGGGAAAATTTTACGGAGAAAAGCGTTGTGAAAGAAACCCTAAATGTTCTGAATAATACAAAAATGTCTTGAAAGGTAGCGGTAAACATATTCCTAATTCAGTACAGTCCTGAAAACATGCAAATGTCCTGAAACATAGCGATAAACCAATGAAAAGTCCTGAAACATAGCGGTGAACAGATATATATATATATATATATATATATATATATATATATATATATATATATATATATATATATATATATATATATATATATATATCCATAAATGTATATAAACAGATGTATAGGTACATATGTAGACTCGTCCGCATAAGTCCCGCTCCGTTTACGTAAGTTGTCCGCATAAGTATCGTTTCCATTAGACCCGTGTCTGCACAAGTTACGCTTGGCTAAAGAAATAATTCTCTCTCTATGTAGACACTAAAAAATGTCTGCACAAGTCGATGAAAGTCCGCATAAGTACAGTTCCCATTAAGTATGCGTCCGCATAAGTTACCTTTGAGATAAATATATCCATATATATAATATATATACATATATACAGTTTCAATTGTCTGTTCTGAGTTTGCACTCCACTTTGATCAAGGTCTCGTTTTAAAAGTAACATTTTGTATCAAATTTTTAGCCTCTGTGGAGGGATATTAATCACGTCACAACCGCCTTAAGCATAATTCGTATGGTATTTTCTTACGTATAAATAAAATATAATTGGCATCAATCTGGAAAAATTCTGAGCAATTCTACTTACAATTTGGAAATTTTTTCCCATTTAATGTGCTATACAAAAAGTTTCAAGTTTTTGAGTTAAAAAATCATGAAAATTGAAGATTTATGAAAAAATTCAAAATTTTCAAATTGTCAATTAATTCTATCTTTTGAACGATTGAATATTTTGCTTTAAAACTCTAGGGTTGTGTTTTGGGGCTAATTTGGAACTAGTAAAAAAATTTTAAGCAATTTCAAAATTTTGATCTGTCACACTTGACGTGAAGTTACCCATATATACCGGGTGTCCCATTTTAAAACCACCAGGCAAATATCTCGAAAACTAAGGGAGATGGAAAAAAACTTTTAATACAAAAGTTGTAGGGTTAAGAGGGGCCCAACTGATCGTGACCTTGGTTATAACCTCGAGGTCAATGATCAAGGTCATTTGAAGGTCAAATCGATTTTTTCAAATGGGAACCCCCACTTTTGACCTCGTAAATGGAAAGAGCGGAAAATTCTACGTTCAGATATGTCCTTGAGTCAAGGTCATAGTCATGGTCATGTTTAAAATCAAAATCAATCAACGCATCAAAACATTCCCATAATTAGGCATACGAGACAAATTGTTAAATACAAAAGTTGTAGGGTTCAGAGGGGCCCAACTGATCGTGACCTTGGTTATGACCTTGAGGTCAATGATCAAGGTCATTTGAAGGTCAAATCGATTTTTTCAAATGGGAACCCCTATTTTTGACCTCGTAAATGGAAAGAGCGGAAAATTTTACTATTTTTACTATTATCAATATTTACCAGGGTTAACCACTTATATCAAATAATAACAAAAGTTAATAAGTGTTGACCACCTGTATCCAATAGTGACCGGTAGTATTCAGCATTGATCGGTAATAGTCAATAATTATTACTGTTTACATCAAATTGTTTTCAAATTGAGCACACTTATATTGGCACAGAAAATTAAACTTTTTCGTTTTAAAATATTGTATAGTATAATAACATATTATTTCTTTTGTGGTGTGTTTTGATAAATAATTGCATTTACAACTAAAAAAGAATACCTGACTATTCTGCTAATGAAATAGTTGGCATTCTTCTTATTTTAGGAGAATTGTATCGTGCTCGGTTCCCTCAACGACAACATCCTGATCATACGGTAATACGTGACATTGAACTGCGCTGTCGACAAGGAAACTTCGTTCGAAGAAGGAGGACACTGAATGAACACGATTATGAAAATAATCCTCGCTTTCTTGCTGTTCTAGCCATGGTACATTTAAATGTTCATGTCAGTTTACGCGAAATCGAGTTAATAATGGGTATTCCAAGATCTACGGCCAGTAGATATTTACGATATGCGCGTTACCATCCTTACCACATTACTCTAAATCAAGCTTTAACTGTGGAAGATTATCGACGGAGAATAACATTTTGCCAATGGGCAACACAACAAATTACTGATGATGAAAATTTCTTTAACAATGTTCTTTTTAGCGACGAGGCTACATTTCAGAGTACTGGTATGTTGAATCGCCATAATTGCCAGTACTGGTCTCCTGTTAATTCTCATTGGATGCGAGAAGTTGATCATCAGCATCGCTGGAATGTAACGGTATGGTGTGGTATTATTAACGGATGTCTGATTGGACCTTATTTTTTTGAAGGTCACGTAACTCAACATACTTATTTACAGTTGCTGAGAGACGAGCTGCCACTCTTTCTAGAAAACGTTGATCTCCATACAAGGGCCAGAATGTGGCTACAACAAGATGGTGCTCCTCCACATTATGCCAGAATTATCAGAGATTTTCTCAATGAAAGGTTTAACGGTCGATGGATTGGTAGAGGAGGTCCCGTAGCATGGCCACCAAGATCTCCAGATCTGACATCTCCAGATTTTTATTTATGGGGCTTCCTAAAAAATACAGTCTACCGCAACAGGCCAACTACAAGAGATGACATGATTCAAAGGATTACACAAATCTGCTTCAGTATTCCACGTCAAGTATTATTAAATACTGTTAGAAACTTTAAAAGGAGAATAGAATGTTATCAACAAGTAAATGGTGCAACTTATGAGCATCTTCTTCAGTAAATGGTGACCGAAATACTTGGATCCTATGACTAAATACACATGAACGTGGAATTTTCCAATGAATTTTTAGCTGGCCTGATCATCCCCGACCTTCCCTTAACTGGTCGGGTCATCTCCGACCTTGCCTTAACTTACCGGGTCATCCCCGACCTTGCCTTAACTGGCCGGGTCATCTCCGACCTTGCCTTAACTGGCCGGGTAATCCCCGACCTTACCTTAGGTGACCGGGTCATTTCCGACTTTGCTCTTCACTGCACGGGAACTGACCATAACTTTGACCATGACCTTGACCCAAGGACATATCAGAATTTTTCGGTTTTTCTATTTACGAGGTCAAAAGTGAGGGTTGCCGTTAAACAAAATTGATTCAACCTTCAAACGACATCATCCTTGACCTCAAGTTCATGGTCAAGGTCACGATCAGTTGGGCCCCTCCAAACAGTACAACTTCTGTATTTAACACTCGTATGCGTAATTATGGGAATGTTTGGATGCGTGATTGATTTTGATTTTAAACATGACCATGACCATGACCATGACCTTGACTCAAGGACATATCTGAACGTAAAATTTTCCGCTCTTTCCATTTACGAGGTCAAAAGTGGGGGTTCCCATTTGAAAAAATCGATTTGACCTTCAAATGAACTTGATCATTGACCTCAAGGTCATAACCAAGGTCACGATCAGTTGGGCCCCTCTGAACCCTACAACTTTTGTATTAAAAGTTTTTTCCATCTCCCTTAGTTTTCGAGATATTTGCCTGGTGGTTTTAAAATGGGACACCCGGTATATATATATATATGTTTGTAAATTGGTACTTTTGAGGAGATGTGAACCTTTCGCTCAGAGTTCGGACAATGTGACTAAAGAAATAATGACCCTCAGGTTACCGACTCTGGGAAAAGGGGGTATAGATTTCTCCTCAAAAGTCGCGATTCTTGCTTTGAGAAATTTGAGGAGTCTCTTCAAAATGCCGACATCTCTTCAAAAGTACCGATCTATACGTTGATATCTCTTCAAATATACCAATTCCCATAGTTATGATATATATATATATATTGTTGAGGTTTGGATAATTAATAGTGTTGAGGTTTGTGGTAAATTGATAGTCCATTGTTTAATAGAGGGAGATAAATATAAAGACTTTATTTAGGTGGCAAGAAAGCCAGTCGGCACGTCCGACTTACATCGCAGTTGGAATAGCAAGAAGGTAAGAAACATTCTAAGTGCGCTACACTGCTCTCGCGTCTCACGCAACTCTCATACAGACATCCTGGAGTGGGGAGACACTCATATGTGTGTTACGTCCGCCGTCGCTTGGCAGACGCGCATACCATTGAACCTATCCTCGCGTACAGCGCGCCGCATGTTGAAACATTCACATATTCCAACATATATATATAACGGACTTTATAAACCCCTTTCGAGAAATGTGTGTGTGTGTGGGTATATATATATAAAAATACATACATCGGTACTATTGGGGTCCTAGAGTTTCTTACTCTGAGAGTTTACATTGGAATACCGGAACAAATACACTTGACTAAAGAAATAATGACCCTAAGGGTACCGTGATTCGCAGGGGGCCTGCGGCGCCCGCTTTTAGTACCGAAATTCCGGAACAAAAGCCCGGAAAAGAACCTAAGATGTATTGTAGACGAAGCCTTATGGACCTCAAAAGTAGCGATAGATGCATCGTATTTTTGAAGCCGGTCCCCAAAAAGGAAAAAAGTCCCCAAAAGTAGCAATCTATGGTGTATATATACCCCAAAAGTACCAACACATATACCTATATATATATATATATATATATATATATATATATATATATATATATATATATATATATATGTTTTATGTTAATTTCCAGGACATTCCAGATGTTTAACGTTGGTTTCGGGGACATTTGTTAGTTTTGGGGACAGTCCCTGAATCTACATATGTTTAACGTCAGTTTTGAGGACATCGGCCCCCATAAGAGACATTATTTCTTTAGTCACGTATAGGTATATAAACAGATGTATAGGTACATATGTAGACTCGTCCGCATAAGTCCCGTTCCCTTTACGTATGTTGTCCGCATACGTATCGTTTCCATTAGACCCGTGTCTGCACAAGTCACGCTTGGCTAAAGAAATAACTCCCTCTCTATGTAGACACTCAAAAATGTCTGCACAAGTCGATGAAAGTCCGCATAAGTACCGTTCCCATTAAGGATGCGTCCGCATAAGTTACCTTTGAGATAAATATACAGTAACATGGGGTCCTGGGAACTAACGTTATACAAGTTTATATATATATATATATATATATATATATATATACATATATTTATCTCAAAGGTAACTTATGTGGACGCATCCTTAATGGGAACGGTACTTATGCGGACTTTCATAGACTTGTGCAGACATTTTTTAGTGTCTACATAGAGAGAGAATTATATCTTTAGTCAAGCGTAACTTCTGCAGACACGGGTCCAATGGAAACGATACTTATGCGGACAACTTACGTAAACGGATCGGGACTTATGCGGACGAGTCTACATATGTACCTATACATCTGTTTATATACCTATACGTGACTAAAGAAATAATGTCTCTTATGGGGGCCGATGTCCTCAAAGCTGACGTTAAACATATGTAGATTCAGGGACTGTCCCCAAAACAAAACCAAGTCGGTGTCTGTACCGAAAAAAATCCTCAGAATGATGTAGTACCATATGTGTGTGTGTGTGTGTGTGTGTGTGTGTGTGTGTGTGTGTGTGTGTGTGTGTGTGTGTGTGTGTGTGTGTGTGTGTGTGTGTGTGTGTATATATATATATTAAAAGAGTTACTAGACGTGGAGTTCAGACGGGTCCTATCAGTTCCGCCGGTGACCACCAGGCGGCAACCCCTTTCTCGATTTCCATAGGCAAATGAACACCGGCGAGAATACATAAAGCGATAAGACTTAGTCAATACCGCGACTCTTTTAAAAGAGTTGTAATTACGAGGCTTGCCTCGCTTTTGATATCTTCCTATACTATTTAAGGATTGAAAGGTATATGCAAAAATTAAAGTTAAAATATTTATGTAATAGTTTAGTAAAAAAAACATAGATTACTAATTTTTTTTAAACCATTTTTTTTACTTCTCACGTGAGTACTCACGTGAGTACTCACGTGAGAATATGGTCGAAAAACTCACGTGATTATTTTTAATAGGGTATACCCTGGTTCGCACCGCGTGCAGAGCACACCCACGAGGCGGGCGCTGCGTATCGTACAGCCATAACCTCACTTTGACGGGTCGCAGCCCCGTTATCGCGAGACGCATTCACGCATGTGTTAGGTGAAGGTGTCTCGTCTTGGACTCTCGGCTGCGAGCGAGCGGGTACGCACGAGGTGTGCTTGTGATTGTGTGCAAGTGAAGTGCGATAACTACTTAGAAGAGGTAGTGAACCTTCAGCAGCAGCAGCAGGGGGCTCAAGAAGGAAGGATACGGCCGGACGGGATCGTACGTAAGCAGCAGAGGTAGCAGCGACAGCTTTCACCACGACGCCCACGACGCCTGTCACGATGGTAGCTGCTGCCAGCATAACCAGAGATACATAGTTGAGTTCAAGATGTATGTACCTTATATATCTGATCCAACTATACCCTACAAAGGTAGATATAACTGTAGATTTGCTGATCTATTCTTAAACGTTCTGACCAAAGTATAAGATGTTTTCATTTTCTTTTGCTTACATGTATCTCTTTTTTTTTTAATTAAACTGAGTCTCAACATAAATATATTTCTTTTCATAATGACAGTGCTTGACAATACTGTCTCATTCTCAAACAAATTTGAAACTTAAAACATTCGTACACTACTTCTATTATACTAAATCTTTACTTTCAAATCAACTCGAGAGTGCAAAAGAAAAAATGAATTGAGAAACACCATATAAAGAAGTTTGAAATCACCAGTACTTGCTATGTGTTGACAGCTGTGTTTATATTGCTGCTAGCAGTCAGTTAGGTGTAGGTATTGTAATTTATAATGGTTATTGTACCTGTACATAGTCCGATACTTACAAACATTTGCAACATATCTTAACATTTAAATATTTTGTAGAAATAGTGCTAGATTTTCCCACCCATAGATAACAGTGTGATAATTTATTCTAAGTAGAATTTTGTAAAAGATATTATTGATAATCCATTTCTTTAGTTTTTTTTTTCTGTAATGTAATTATTCTCATATTGAATCCAAAAAATTTCTATTTTTGTTTTCCCTTTTCTTTTCTACTCGTGTCAGGGTATTCAAATCTAAAATAACAACCGTTATTTACTAAACCAAATTTTTTTCCCAGTACAGTTCTTCAGCATCGACTGGAAGTTTATAATGGACTCTCGATATGACTATTAATATGACCATCATAAGGCAGGAGACTTAAGAAAATAGCACCAAATTGGGAACTGCAACTTTGAAAAAACTACACAGTGGCATTACAGTGGGCAACCTTAAGAGAAGGGCTTCCTGATACACGCATCTGACAGCTTCATCTTCCAGATTATCCATGGAACCAGATTTAGTCTGTAAGTATTTTAATACTCTATGACCACTTTGTGGTCTCTTTTAATATATTTGATATTTACTTTGAGGTTACGTGTTTTAGAACTTAATTTAAAAGAGAATAAGAATGATAGAAATCTGCTTTTTAATGCATTGCATGGCATCATTTTTAAGCTGATTTTATCTTTTTGTAAGTAGGTATAATTTAATAAAAAAAAGAATGAAGTTATGCAATTTTTCAGATTTAGTAATAAGGCACTGCATGTTTATTTTTTAGAACTGTCAAACTGAAAAGTTACATATTTTCATTTTTTTATTTAATTATGTTTAATAAAAACATAGACTAGTACTCTCAGAAAGATAAAGTCAACTCAGACATACATGAGATATCTGAGATGCATTACTGGAAGGATTTCTATCATTCTTATACTCTTATGAATTAAGTACGGTAACATGACCTCAAAGTCAATATCGATCAGTAAATGTTGAGTTATTGCCTTTTTTGTGTATTTTTCAGGAAATTTTCAAGAAAAAAGTTATTTCCCAAAACTGGCTGATTGAAAAGGTCTGAAATTGGATATACAATCCCTCCGCATGTATTGCATTGTGTGAGGACATTTTGGTAAACTTTGAGCAAGGGTCTGGTGGTTTTAGTTGGAAATGCACATGCGCCTTTTCGACTTTTGAGTCCAAAAGATACATTGCCATTCTCTCAACATATATCTAACTTTACACACACAATGCAATACATGCTGACGGATTGTTTATCGAATTTGAGATCTAAATAATCATCAAGTGTTGAGTTACTGCCTTTTTTGTGTGTTTTTTAGGAAATTTTCAAGAAAAAAAGTTATTTCCCAAAACTGGCTGATCGAAAAGGTCTGAAATTGGATATACAATCCCTCAGCATGTATTGCATTGTGTGAGGACATTTGGGTAAACTTTGAGTAAGGGTCTAGTGGTTTTAGTTGGAAATGCACATGCGCCTTTTCGACTTTTGAGTCCAAAAGATACATTGCCATTCTCTCAACATATTTCTAACTTCACATACACCATACAATACATGCTGAGGGATTGTATATCGAATTTGAGATCTAAATAATCATCAAGTGTTGAGTTATTGCCTTTTTTGTATATCTTTCAGGAAATTTTTAAGAAAAAAAATTATTTCCCCAACACTGGCTGATGGAAAAGGTCTGAAATTGGATATACAATCCCTCCGCATGTATTGCATTGTGTGAGGACATTTTGGTAAACTTGGAGCAAGGGTCTGGTGGTTTTACTTGGAAATGCATATGCGCCTTTTCGAATTTTGAGTCCAAAAGATACATTGCCATTCTCTAAACATATTTCAAACTTTACACACACCATGCAATACAGGCTGAGGGACTGTTTATCAAGTTTTAGATCTAAATAATCAGCAAGTGTGGAGATATTGCAATTTTTGTGCTCTTGTCAAGAAATTTTCAAGAAAAAAATTTATCCTACACTGGCTGATTGAAAAGATTTGAAATTAGATATACAATTCCTAAGCATGCATTGTATTGTGTGTGAACATTCTGGTGAACTTTAAGCGAGGGTCAGGTTGTCTCAGTTGGAAATGCACATGCGCCTTTTCGACTTTTGAGACCAAAAATCCCTTTCCATTTTCTACAAATATCTTAAACTTTACACATACTATGTTATACATGCTGAGGGATTATATATCAGGTTTCAGATCTAATTAATCAGTAAGTGTGGAGATACTGCATTTTCTGTGTGTTTTTCAAGAAATTTTCAAGACAATAGTTATTTCCTCCATACTGGGAGATTGAGTAGATAATCATCCATTCAATAAGCCCCCTTTAAAAATGTTAATAACTTTTTTCATGACTGTACAAATAAATGTGTTTGAAGTTCTGAACGTTCACGCTGAACGACATATCGAAAATTTCCAAATTCGGTTTTTTTGATATTATCTCTTAGAGATATGCGTAAAACATGTACAAACTGCAAAATAAGTTATTTCCAAAGTGATTATCCCTCAAATCATCCCTAAAACCACCCCGACTAGACAATAAATGACAAAAAAAATTGGTACCATGGGAGTTTATTAATTTAAGACCAATTTTATGGCTCATATTTCTTCCAGAGTTTGCCACAACCTAGTAAAAAAATTGGCGATAAGAAATTTGATCCGGAACCTCTCGCTTGGGGGGTGCAAAGGGACTAAAAGATAGGAAAATACTCGCAAAACACCGAGAAAAAAATCATCTCTCGCGAGTTTATTAATTTAAGACAAATTTTATGGCTGATATTTCTTCCAGATGTTGCCATAGCCTTGCAAAAAATTTGGGGATATGAAATTCGATCCGGAACCTTTCGCTTGTGGTGTGCAAATGGGCTAAAATAGCCGAAAATACACTAAAAATAAAGTGAAAAAATCATCTCTCGTGCGTTTATTAATTTAAGACAAATTTTATGGCTGATATTTCTTCCAGATGTTGCCATAGCCTTGCAAAAAATTGGGGATATGAAATTCGATCCGGAACCTTTCGCTTGGGGAGTGCAAAGGGGCTAAAATAGCCGAAAATACACTAACAATAACGTGAGAAAATCATCTCTGGTGAGATTATTAATTTAAGACAAATTTTATGGCTGACATTTCTTCGAGATCTTGCCATAACATTATAAAAAAATTGGCCATTCTAAATTCGATCCCGAACCTCTCGCTTGGGGAGTGCAAACGGGCTAAAATAGCCGAAAATACACGAAAAATAACGTGAAAAAATCATCTCTCGTGAGTTTATTAATTTAAGACAAATTTTATGGCTGATATTTCTTCCAGATGTGGCCATAGCCTTGTAAAAAAATTGGCGATAAAAAATTCGATCCGGAACGTCTCGCTTGGGGGGTGCAAAGGGACTAAAATAGCGGAAAATACTCGCAAAAAACCGAGAAAAAAATCATCTCTCGCGAGTTTATTAATTTAAGACAAATTTTATGGCTAATATTTCTTCCAGAGGTTGCCACAACCTTGTAAAAAAATTGGCGATAAGAAATTTGATCCGGAACGTCTCGCTTGGGGGGTGCAAAGGGACTAAAATAGCGGAAAATACTCGCACATCACCGAGAAAAAAAATCATGTCTCGCGAGTTTATTAATTTAAGACAAATTTTATGGCTGATATTTCTTCCAGAGGTTGCCACAACCTTGTGAAAAAATTGGCGATAAGAAATTTGATCCGGAACGTCTCGCTTGGGGGGTGCAAAGGGACTAAAATAGCGGAAAATACTCGCAAAACACCGAGAAAAAAATCATCTCTCGCGAGTTTATTAATTTAAGACAACTTTTATGACTGATATTTCTACGAGATGTTGCCACAGCCCTATAAAAAAATTGGCGATAAGAAATTCGATCCGGAACGTCTCGCTTGGGGGGTGCAAAGGGACTAAAATAGCGGAAAATACTCGCAAAACACCGAGAAAAAAATCATCTCTCGCGAGTTTATTAATTTAAGACAACTTTTATGACTGATATTTCTACGGGATGTTGCCATAGCCTTGCAAAAAAATTGGGGATATGAAATTCGATCCGGAACCTTTCGCTTGGGGGGTGCAAAGGGGCTAAAATAGCCGAAAATACACTAACAATAACGTGGGAAAATTATCTCTGGTGAGTTTATTAATTTAAGACAAATTTTATGGCTGATATTTTTTCGAGATCTTGCGATAACCTTATAAAAATATTGGCGATTTGTAATTCGATCCGGAACCTCTCGCTTGGGGAGTGCAAACGGGCTAAAAGAGCAGAAAATACACGGCAAATTCCGTGAAAAAATCATCTCTCGTGAGTTTATTAATTTAAGACAAATTTTATGGCTGAAATTACTTCAAGATGTTGCTATAGCTTTGTAAAAAAATTTCCGATATGAAGATCTATGAGAAACCTTTTGCTTGAGGGGTGCGATGGGTCTAAAATGGCTGAAGGTACACAAAAAATAAAGAAAAAAAATCATGTCTCATGAGTTTATTAATTTAAGATAGATTTTATTGTTGATATTACTACAAGGTATTGTGATGGGGTTGTAAAAAAAATGGCCAATATTAAAATCGATCTGGAACCTTTCGTTTGGGGGATGGAAGGGTGCTCCAGCAGCGAAAAGTACACAATAAAGACTGAAAAAAGTCAGCTCTCAGGGGTTTATTTATTCGACAATTGTTGTTTTTTTTTTTCATTTTTTTTCTGGAGGAGCAGATGAGTACAACGATATTTAAAATGTACATTTTTCATAGTTTTTTCAATCCGCAATTACTCAAGAACGGTTTCATCTGAAACTTTATAATTCATAGGAGATATTGTATATTGTATTTCATTAATTTTTCTATTTTTGGTATTCTATTTTTTCTTTTTTTTTTAATGCAATATTGCTTCGGTGTTATTAAGGCGGTCTTACACCTAAAAATTTTGAAAAATCAACTTTTTTTTTATTGAATTTTTTAATTACATATGTTATTCTGAACATAACAAAACTAGTTTGGATCAAAAATTAAAAAAATTAAAAATGATATTGTTAAAAGAGCTTTCTATCTTCAAAATGACAAAAAAATGATTTCTTTTTATTTTGCCTTTTTTTATGCTTTTACGCTTCTGATAGGAAAACGTTTACTTAAATGTGTTTTAAAATATCAAAACACATTATCTAAGCCATGCTAGTATAAGGATAACAAAATAATGAAATTTACATACGGGATTTATTGTAAAAATAAGATAAACCATATTATGGAATTCGAAATCCAGTGGAATCGTCTTGTGACAATTTTGCACTTCTGTTCTAGTAAAGTGACCATTCCGTGACCTAAATTCAACAGCAATTTAGTATACATGAATACCTTCTTTTGTACCTTGTCTGCTGATACCAGTGTAATCACAGTTGCATAGCTGACATCTCATATAAGCAAAGATACATATAACCATGTGATTTCAACAGTTTGTTTTGCAGAGTTTTTGCTTTCTGATAGAGGAAGATTTTTTCTTAGTGCTTAATTATTTGTATTCACAAGTGAATTTAGGACCAAAAATTTAATGCATTGTGAATGCGAAGATATATGGCTGAAAAGTGTACGTGTAATTATAATACAAGCGTGTAGTGACAGTTTTGTTTAAATTTGGAAAGTAGATTCAGTTCAAGATGGGAATGCTGTATGAAATTTAATACTGAAAAACATGTGCATTGGCAAGATTGAATTAAGTATTTTAAAGAAGAGACAGTAAAAATTTGTATCGCCTAAAAATAAATACATCATTTTTCTAAGAAAGATGAAAATGACATATTAAGTCTAACTCACTATAGGGTATATTCAGAAGATTTGTGAATTGCAATAAGGGTCAAGATGTATCTATACACATAAAAGCGACAAGCCTGCTCACAATAATACATGCTTAAATTCAAGATATATTTAATATTTAATATGTGTAATCAAGTGATCTTGAAAAAATGGGATTATCGGCTTTTATGTACTTACGTACTTTTGTCTATGACAGTGATGGCTTCTTAAGTTTCGATTTAGATGATTGGGATTTCATATTTCATAAGACCTGGCGCATATTCTATATTTATCTTAGTATTATAAATAATAATCTAACTGAGTATAATGTGTTAAAAAGTGATTCAACAGTACATGAATCAAAAGTACAAAAGAAGGGCAGATTGAGCAGTAACTTTTAATGGAACGACTACTGCTAGCTTAGCAATAACTTTTAATGGAATAAATGCATGCAAGGTGCCAGAACTTCTGTTTTAACCATTTTACATGGAAGAATAGATGACAGATATACAGGGAAGTGAGTTTCAAGAAGGAAAAGAATGGAGATCAAATGGCTGATTATTTTTGGAGTTTTATAGTATTTTTCTTTGCAGGCTTATTTCTCAAAATGTCATTTTTAAAAGTTTGGCATCATTTTATAAAAAAGCTACTTGATGGATTTTCATGGGATAAGGCCTGAATTACTTGAAATTCATTGAACTATGGCAAGAAGAGTTGGAAATATTAAAAAAAAATTTTTTAATTATTTTAAAATGCTAAAAATCACTTTTAATTACTTAATTTTAAGAAATTTTGTGATTTTTTGTGATTTTTAGCATTTTAAAATTATTTAAATTTTTTTTTTTAATATTTCCAACTCTTCTTGCCATAGTTCAATGAATTTTAAGTAATTCAGGCCTTATCCCATGCAAATCCATGGAATAGTTTTTTTACAAAATGACGCCAAATGAAAAAAAAATAAAATGCTATATCTCTGAGTAAAATTGATCTACAGACTAAGTCTTGGGCCATTTTGTCAGAAATAGTATATATTTTTAGGATATATATTGTATATCGTTTAAATAACATTTTTTCTTTTTTTATAGATGATTTTGGCCTCAGAAGCCACTAGGTGTAAGACCGCCTTAATGGTATAAAAGCCAAATAATTTTTCAAAATATGGTTTATTGATATAAGGTAAAGTATGCAATAGTGGGACAGTTTCGAGCATACTTTTTTTATAATCTTTTCTAGTACCAAAACGAAACATAATACATGAAAACTCATCACCTCAACAGATAGCTCGTGTTTCGACTATTGTTTGATGTTGTGGGTCATGCTAATTTACTTAGGAGCAGTAGTGGGACATCTGTTCGGATGCAATAGTGGCACTATACTTTTTAACGCGTTTCTGACTGTCTCATTACTGTGATATGGTCATCAAGAGGTACCTAAAGTGGGACAAGGATTTCGCTATACACATTCGGAAAATTAGCCTCGATACATTGTGCCAATGTTGCTATTGCTTTTACTCCGAAACGCTTCCTTCTGGTCGAAAATTCAAGTTGAAAGTTCAGAGTCATTTTTCTCAAAGTATATCATGTTTTTGTCTGAAAATGAATTTTATCATTCGAAAGTACATTTCTTAAACTACGAAACTCTAATTTTTTGAGTTCGAGAAATGAAGGGTTCAACGGTTACAAGATTAAGGTCATGTGGAGTTCAAAATTAACCCAATTTCATTATTTAATAAATTAACTTTTCAAACATTAATTTGGTAAAACATAATTTTCACGCCCTCCTTATATATAAAAACTTTACTCAAAAATTTTTTTCGAGCGATTTTATTAGCACTCTCATGAGATATACTCGTTGAAAATTTGGACGAAAGTTACAAAAATGTACATTCCTACTTATCGATATTACAGTTTGTTTTTAATTAAAAAATTTCTAAACATTTATTTCGAAAAACACAATTTTCATGCCCTTCGTATATGTCAATACTATACTCAGAATTTTTCTGAAGCGATTCTTTTAGTACTGTCATGAGATATACTCTTTGAAAAATTATGTCGGTAACACACACATCCCTTTAAAATGTCAGCGACGAGCGGCCGCACGCGCTCTTCGCGCTGCGCCCGAGCGAGCTCTATATACTAATAAATGTAGTGAACCATTTCGGTTTTTCATACTGGAAAATATCATTAAACAATAAAGCCTCAAACATCATTTTCATTAGTAGGTCTCAATTTTAAATTTCAATCCTGTTATTTTCTAGTTAAATTTCTAATTTTTTTTTATTTTTATTCAAATAGGTATGATACAATTGGGAAGTTCCTGATGCTGTAAATCGTTTTAGATCTAACTTTCTTGTATCTGCTAATATGTAATTTGATATAGTGAAATGGATGGAGTTTCAGGCACTGTTTTTGCTGAATCTAACCTTGGTTCTAGTTTATGTATTGTTTTTAAATATTTATCTTTTGATGAAAAAACCCAAACAATATTTGCAAAATATTTTGTTACCCTCTCGTAAAGATCTTGTGGCGTTGGTATATAATTATCAGATACTTCCCCCAAACTTGTCCGCCTAACATTACTTTTTACGAAAGCACCAATTCTATCACATCCATTTTTTCCGTGAGCAATCCGATGACAATGCAACTTCAACAGAAAAATCTTCATACTGGTGAAGAAGATTCTACACGTTGTGTATATTTTTTAAACATTAACTTTTAACGAAATCAAAACATTTTTTAATGTAATTATTATTTCTTAGATTAGGTAAAGTGCTACGGGATTGTAAATTAAATTGTCTGAAAAAATTATCATTCTTTTGTCTTTAATTTTAGAATCCGATCTTTTATGGTAAATGACTATTGTCGTCAAACTACATTGATTATTATTATTACAGTATAATGATTGCGCCACATCTTATCCAATGAAAGCATAGATTTCTGAGAAACCTAGAGAAATTAAAAATGCTAAAAAAATGAAATGTATGACCTATATTAATAAAAATGATGTTTGAGAACCCGCTGGGGCGCAGCGCGAAGCGGGCGCTCGCCTCTGTCTTTTTAATCTTATTACTTTTGAATCCTTCATTTCTCCAACTCAAAAAATTAGGGTCTATAAGCATAAGACTTGTACTTTCCAATGGTAAAATGCATTTTGAAAAAAGAACATGATGTACTGTGAGAAAAATAACTTTGAACTTTCAACTTGAATTTTCAACAGGAACAAAGCGTTTGGGAGTAACAAACTATTGGAAAGAGCAGGAAAAAGTGTATCGATATATGCATTTGTTTTTTCTCAGAGACTCCGCATACGACTATAAGCGAGTTAAACAGAGCGTATTTTACGCCCAAAAATGCGCCGCGCGCGCCTGCTGGCCTGCTCCTGCAACGGACGCTCTCACATGTTTTCGAGGTTCGAGCGCATCGGACTCACGCATGCCGACTCTCTCCGATTCCCCCCGCTCCGCAGCGATTCCAGGAACTGATCTCGCTCTGTATACAGTTTTGTTCTAGCGCCGCCGACTCTCGTGAGCTGCGTCAGCCGAAACTTCTACCGCTTCCCCCACTACGTCACGACTCAAGTCGCACTGATCGTGTGTATATGAATAGATATCTATATGTTCGAGAGTAGCGGAGTCGCGCGAGCGGCGCGAGCCAATGCCGGCCGAGCCATCTCTTCCCGATTTGCCGACTTCGCTCCAATTTGGTGCACTTATAGCTCGTAATTTAATAGATGAGTAAACACAACGCTAAAATGAACTTTTCAATAATAGTATATTACGCACCAAGGGAGGAAAAAACTTGGACAGTCCACAGCTCGTGTAAATTGCCACCCGAGCCGAAGGCGAGGGTGGCAAACACGAGCTGGGGGCTGGCCAATTTTACTCCCGTGGAGCGTATACTATTATTTTGCCTAGCGAGGCAGAAAATACAACCTCCGCGATCGGGCGCCGAGAGCGAAAGTGGTACTTTCGGCCCACTAGACAAAAAGAAAATTATAATTAATTGTAAAAATTTATTTTTTCGTTTAAGAGTAATTTATCTAATTCTGTTTATTTCTTTTTTGTACATTAATACTAATGTTAGTTATAGGTTAAATAATTAACGTACTTAAAGCCAAGGGAAATTCTTCATAATGTGAGAAAAGTGGAGTTAATAGTTATAGAGAGAAAACCCATTTGTAAAAATAATGAAATTAGCTTTTGTATGGATAGGTGCAGTAAATATGAGATTCAAATTTAATATCAATTTTGTTAAGTGGGAGCGATTACAGATATATCGCACTAGTTTTTACGATGCAAAGATTGGTTCATAAATCCTAAAGATATTTCAGATCTGAATTGTTCCATTGCTTTCTTTCAAATCACAATTTTCCGTGGTAATATATACGATATTCGTGTGTAAAATCGCATTAAGATTTGGCAAAAATTGAGTTTTCATATTATTTAAAATAAAAGCGACTGTAAAATCATTAGTATGTGATGAGTAGATTTCAGGATTTCAAAGAAATTTTAACCAGACAGAACTTATTGTTTCTGCTGTTGCATACATTATTAAGAATAACATCGTTATATTGTCAAATCTGATTTTCAATTGTAATTTTTCCTTTCCACAATATTGTATTTTTCGAAAAATCTCCAGTTATTGACACGAAATTTCCATCTTTATCGGATGCACGAGCATTTTCTTTTAGAAAAACTAACAGGAAAATATTTCGCCGATGCAAATAATTTTCTCTGCTTGAGTAACGTACCATAAATTCTGTAACGCATGCATCTCGTAGGCCACAAATGTAATGGGAGAAATCAGTACATACATAATCATATTTTTTCGATTCAGTATGCCTAAAATGCGATTTTACGTATACATAAATTTTACAAATCGCTTTTACTCCCCCTGTATAGATATATCGATCGATACACGCGCGAAAGATTGTTTTACACTCGTGTGCTTGTCACCACCGCTTCCCTCGGGCAACAAACCTTACACTCGTGCTAAAATCAACACTTTCGCACTTGTATCGAAAACTGCTATTAAGTATAAGAAGAAACTATTTTCTAAACTTAAATTAAATGAGAAAAAAAATTACATTAGGCGCCCCTAGCAGAAGGATTAGTGTTACTTTACATGGTACCATGGTCTTATACTTGTTCGCGCCAAAGCCAAAATAGTGTTTTTTTTGGACAGTTGATTGAAACATGCTCTTTTTCACGAATAAAAGTCGCATAGAAAATCGCGCATTCCGAGCGTAAGTTGGGAAAAGATGAAAAATAGTACATTACGTAACGAGTGCGGAAAGTAGGCGTTCCAGCCACGAGTGCTGTTTGTCGCGCGAGCCGAAGGCGTGCGCGATAAAAGCACGAGTGAAGGGACGCCTACTCTCTGTACTAGTTACGTATACTATTTTTCATCACTCCGTGCGGAAAGTTCGACTTTCGGAGGACGCACGGAGCTAAACCTCCGAAAGTTGAACTTTCCGCACGGAGCTAAGCCTCCGAAAGTTGAACTTCCGCACGGAGCTAAGCCTCCGAAAGTCGAACTTTCCGCACAGAGTGATGAAAAATCCATTTTCCAAAGTTTAGCGGGAAAAAAATTCTTTCCCTGTTACCTACAACGTAATTTTGTAAAATTGTTCTCTTAGTGTAAAATTTATATTTAATATACTTTATGGCTTGTTTAGAATGATAAAAGATAATGTTTAAAGTTTCAATGGTAAAATAACAAGAGTTATTACAACTTATACAAAAAATTGAAAAAAATTACATTTCGATTTAAAATAAATATAAAAAAGGCGCATATATTTGTAATAAGCTATGGAAATAAAAACAGAAAATGCAATAATTTGTAACTGCATAGTACATGACTCGAAATGCGCGATTCCCTATGCCTACACAACTTTCATGCATACAAAAAGAACCTAACATTGATTCGTCAGGGAAAGTGGAGCAATTTCAGAGTCAGGTAAGGAATTTTCGCACGCGAAAATCGGGTACGTGAAATCGTATTTTACGTCGGCAAAAGTCGATAACATCGAATATTACGGACACGTATATCAAAAACTAATTTTGCTTAGACTTTTATGAAGAACATTTTGCGAAACGTAATAGAGGTATGAAAAAATAGAGAAAGCAAAATCATTTTTGTTTGTCAATTGATTTCTTACAAATAAAGTATTATAGCGAAGGAATAAGACTTGGCATACTAAAGTAAAAAATTATTTATCTCAGATATATTTCATATTAGTCTATTATTACGAATATATTCATCCCTTAAAAGAATGATGAAGGATATTTGAAGCCGAAATAAAACCTTTCCTGATTGGCCAAATTCGTCTAAAAGGAGCCCACAATTGGTCGACGGTGACTTTCACTTACGGTATTGACTGATTGGGGCCAATAAAAACGCAAAGTTTGGAATAATGAAATATTTTCCCCAATTTTTTCACAAGTTAATAGCAACACAATAAATTATTTTCAGCCATCAAAATAACTCAAATTCACAAACTCAAGATAGCGAATTTATTTTCAGTCTTCCTTGTGTATTTTTCGGTATTTTAGCCCATTTGCATACCCCAAGCGAAAGGTTCCGGATCGATTTTTATATCGGCAATTTTATTTCAAAGCTATGGCAACATCTGGAAGTAATTTCAGTCATAAAATTTGTCTTAAATTAATAAACTAACAAGAAATTATTTTTTTCCCTGTTTACCATGTATTCTTAAACTTTTTAGCACCTTTGCACAGCCAAATATCGCCAATTTTTTTACAAGGCAATGGCAACCTCCTGAAGTAATATCATCCATAAAATTTGTCTTCAATTAACAAACTCACGAGAGCTGATTTTTTCTCGATATTTTTTGTGTATTTACCGCTATTTTAGCCCCTTTGCATCCCCCCAGGCGAAAGGTTCCGGATCGAATTTCATATCACCAATTTTTTCACAAGGCCATGGCAACATTTTGAAGAAATATCATCAATAAAATTTGTCTTAAATTAAAAATCTCACGAGATAATATTTTTCCTAGGTATTTCTCGTGTATTTTATGCAATTTCAGCCTTTTTGCACCCACCAAGCTAATCGTTCCGGATCGATTTTCATATCGACAATTTTTTTACAAAGATATGGCGATATCTTGAAGCAATTTCAGCCATAAAATTTGTCTTAAATTAATAAACTCAAGAGACATGATTTTCTCGGTATTTATCGTGTATTTTCGGCTATTTTAGCCCGTTTGCACCCCCCAAGCGAAAGGGTCCGAATCGAATTTCATATCACCAATTTTTTCACAAGGCCATGGCAACATTTTGAAGAAATATCATCCATAAAATTTGTCTTAAATTAAAAATCTCACGAGATAATATTTTTGCTAGGTATTTCTCGTGTATTTTATGCAATTTCAGCCTCTTTGCACCCACCAGGCTAATCGTTCCGGATCGATTTTCATATCGACAATTTTTTTACAAAGATATGGCGATATCTTGAAGCAATTTCAGCCATAAAATTTGTCTTAAATTAATAAACTCAAGAGACATGATTTTCTCGGTATTTATCGTGTATTTTCGGCTATTTTAGCCCGTTTGCACCCCCCAAGCGAAAGGGTCCGAATCGAATTTCATATCCCCAATTTTTTCGCAAGGCTATGGCAACATCTCCAAGAAAAATAACCATAAAATTTGTCTTAAATTAATAAACTCGCGAGAGATGATTTTCTTCTCGGTGTTTTGCGAGTATTTTCCGCTATTTTAGTCCCTTTGCACCCCCCAGGCCAAAGGTTCCGGATCGAATTTCATATCCCCAATTTTTTTGTAAGGCTATGGCAAGATCTGGAACAAATATCAGCCATAAAATTTGTCTTAAATTAATAAACTCACGAGATATGATTTTCCCCGTATTTATCGTGTATTTTCGGCTATTTTAGCCCGTTTGCACCCCCAAGCGAAAGGGTCCGAATCGAATTTCATATCCCCAATTTTATTGCAAGGCTATGGCAACATCTGGAAGAAATATCAGCCATAAAATTTGTCTTAAATTAATAATCTCGCGAGAGATGATTTTTTTCTCGGTGTTTTGCGAGTATTTTCCGCTATTTTAGTCCCTTTGCACCACCCAAGCGAGACGTTCCGTATCGGATTTTTTACCGCCAATTTTTTTTGCAAGGCTGTGGCAACATGTGGTAGAAATATCAGCCATAAAATTTGTCTTAAATTAATAAACTCGCGAGAGATGATTTTCTTCTCGGTGTTTTGCGAGTATTTTCCGCTATTTTAGTCCCTTTGCACCCCCCAAGCGAGACGTTCCGTATCGAATTTCTTATCGCCAATTTTTTTGCAAGGCTATGGCAACATCTGGAAGAAATATCAACCATAACATTTGCCTTAAGTTAATAAACTCGCGAGAGATGATTTCTTTATCGGTGTTTTGCGAGTATTTTCCGCTATTTTAGTCCCTTTGCACCCCCCATGCGATAGGTTCCGTATCGAATTTCATATCCCCATTTTTTTGGCAAGGCTATGGCATCATCTGGAATAAATAACAGCCATAAAATTTGTCTTAAATTAATAAACTCGCGAGAGATGATTTTTTTATAGGTGTTTTGCGAGTATCTTCCGCCATTTTAGTCCCTTTGCACCCCCCAAGCGAGATGTTCCAGACCGAATTTCTTATCTATAATTTTTTAACAAGGCTGTGGCAACATCTGGAAGAAATATCAGCCATAAAATTTGTCTTAAATTAATAAACTCGCGAGAGATGATTTTTTTATCGGTGTTTTGCGAGTATTTTCCACTATTTTAGTCCCTTTGCACCCCCCAAGCGAGATGTTCCAGACCGAATTTCTTATCTATAATTTTTTTACAAGGCTGTGGCAACATCTGGAAGAAATATCAGCCATAAAATTTGTCTTAAATTAATAAACTCACGAGAGATGATTTTTTTACGTTATTTTCATGTATTTTCGGCTATTTTAGCCCCTTTGCACCCACCAAGCGAAAGGTTCCGGATCAAATTTCATATCCCCATTTTTTTTGCAAGGCTATGGCACCATCTGGAAGAAATATCAACCATAAAATTTGTTTTGAATTAATAAACTCACGAGAGATGATTTTTTCACGTGATTTTTTCACGTGATTTTTCGGCTATTTTAGACCCTTTGCACCCCGCGAGGGAAAGGTTCCGGATTGAATTTCATATCCCCAATTTTTTTTTCAAGGCTATGGCAAGATCTGGAAGAAATATCAGCCATAAAATTTGTCTTAAATTAATAAACTCGGGAGAGATGATTTTTTTATCGGTGTTTTGCGAGTATCTTCCGCTATTTTAGTCCCTTTGCACCCCCAAGCGACATGTTCCAGACCGAATTTCTTATCTATAATTTTTTTACAAGGCTGTGGCAACATCTGGAAGAAATATCAGCCATAAAATTTGTCTTAAATTAATAAACTGGCGAGAGATGATTTTTTTATCGGTGTTTTGCGAGTATTTTCCACTATTTTAGTCCCTTTGCACCCCCCAAGCGAAACGTTCCAGACCGAATTTCTTATCTATAATTTTTTTACAAGGCTGTGGCAACATCTGAAAGAAATATCAGCCATAAAATTTGTCTTAAATTAATAAACTCGAGAGAGATGATTTTTTTCTCGGTGATTTGCGAGTATTTCCCGCTATTTTAGTCCATTTGCACCCCGCAAGCGAGACGTTCCGTATCGAATTTCTTATCGCCAATTTTTTTGCAAGGCTATGGCAACATCTGGAAGAAATATCAACCATAACATTTGTCTTAAGTTAATAAATTCGCGAGAGATGATTTCTTTATCGGTGTTTTGCGAGTATTTTCCGCTATTTTAGTCCCTTTGCACCCCCCATGCGAAAGGTTCCGTATCGAATTTCATATCCCCATTTTTTTGGCAAGGCTATGGCATCATCTGGAATAAATAACAGCCATAAAATTTGTCTTAAATTAATAAACTCGCGAGAGATGATTTTTTTATCGGTGTTTTGCGAGTATCCTCCGCCATTTTAGTCCCTTTGCACCCCCCAAGCGAGATGTTCCAGACCGAATTTGTTATCTATAATTTATTTACAAGGCTGTGGCAACATCCGGAAGAAATATCAGCCATAAAATTTGTCTTAAATTAATAAACTCACGAGAGATGATTTTTTTACGTTATTTTCATGTATTTTCGGCTATTTTAGCCCCTTTGCACCCACCAAGCGAAAGGTTCCGGATCAAATTTCATATCCCCATTTTTTTTGCAAGGCTATGGCAACATCTGGAAGAAATATCAGCCATAAAATTTGTCTGAAATTAATAAACTCACGAGAGATGATTTTTTTACGTTATTCTCATGTATTTTCGGCTATTTTAGCCTCTTTGCACCCCCCAAGCGAAAGGTTCCGGATCAAATTTCATATCCCCATTTTTTTGGCAAGGCTATGGCAACATCTGGAAGAAATATCAGCCATAAAATTTGTCTTAAATTAATAATCTCGCGAGAGATGATTTTTTTCTCGGGGTTTTGCGAGTATTTTCCGCTATTTTAGTCCCTTTGCACCACCCAAGCGAGACGTTCCGTATCGAATTTTTTACCGCCAATTTTTTTTGCAAGGCTGTGGCAACATGTGGTAGAAATATCAGCCATAAAATTTGTCTTAAATTAATAAACTCGCGAGAGATGATTTTCTTCTCGGTGTTTTGCGAGTATTTCCCGCTATTTTAGTCCCTTTGCACCCCCCAAGCGAGACGTTCCGTATCGAATTTCTTATCGCCAATTTTTTTGCAAGGCTATGGCAACATCTGGAAGAAATATCAACCATAACATTTGCCTGAAGGTAATAAACTCGCGAGAGATGATTTCTTTATCGGTGTTTTGCGAGTATTTTCCGCTATTTTAGTCCCTTTGCACCCCCTATGCGATAGGTTCCGTATCGAATTTCATATCCCCATTTTTTTGGCAAGGCTATGGCATCATCTGGAATAAATAACAGCCATAAAATTTGTCTTAAATTAATAAACTCGCGAGAGATGATTTTTTTATCGGTGTTTTGCGAGTATCTTCCGCCATTTTAGTCCCTTTGCACCCCCCAAGCGAGATGTTCCAGACCGAATTTGTTATCTATAATTTTTTTACAAGGCTGTGGCAACATCTGGAAGAAATATCAGCCATAAAATTTGTCTTAAATTAATAAACTCACGAGAGATGATTTTTTTACGTTATTTTCATGTATTTTCGGCTATTTTAGCCCCTTTGCACCCACCAAGCGAAAGGTTCCGGATCAAATTTCATATCCCCATTTTTTTTGCAAGGCTATGGCACCATCTGGAAGAAATATCAACCATAAAATTTGTTTTGAATTAATAAACTCACGAGAGATGATTTTTTCACGTGATTTTTTCACGTGATTTTTCGGCTATTTTAGACCCTTTGCACCCCGCGAGGGAAAGGTTCCGGATTGAATTTCATATCCCCAATTTTTTTTTCAAGGCTATGGCAAGATCTGGAAGAAATATCAGCCATAAAATTTGTCTTAAATTAATAAACTCACGAGAGATGATTTTTTTACGTTATTTTCATGTATTTTCGGCTATTTTAGCCCCTTTGCACCCACCAAGCGAAAGGTTCCGGATCAAATTTCATATCCCCATTTTTTTTGCAAGGCTATGGCACCATCTGGAAGAAATATCAACCATAAAATTTGTTTTGAATTAATAAACTCGCGAGAGATGATTTTTTATCGGTGTTTTACGAGTATCTTCCGCCATTTTAGTCCCTTTGCACCCCCAAGCGAGATGTTCCAGACCGAATTTGTTATCTATAATTTTTTACAAGGCTGTGGCAACATCTGGAAGAAATATCAGCCATAAAATTTGTCTTAAATTAATAAACTCACGAGAGATGATTTTTTACGTTATTTTCATGTATTTTCGGCTATTTTAGCCCCTTTGCACCCACCAAGCGAAAGGTTCCGGATCAAATTTCATATCCCCATTTTTTTTGCAAGGCTATGGCAACATCTGGAAGAAATATCAGCCATAAAATTTGTCTGAAATTAATAAACTCACGAGAGATGATTTTTTTACGTTATTCTCATGTATTTTCGGCTATTTTAGCCTCTTTGCACCCCCCAAGCGAAAGGTTCCGGATCAAATTTCATATCCCCATTTTTTTGGCAAGGCTATGGCAACATCTGGAAGAAATATCAGCCATAAAATTTGTCTTAAATTAATAAACTCACGAGAGATGATTTTCTCACATGATTTTTCGTGTATTTTCGGCTATTTTAGACCGTTTGCCCCCGCGAGCGCAAGGTTCCGGATCGAATTTCATATCCCCAATTTTTTTTGCAAGGCTATGGCAAGATCTGGAAGAAATATCAGCCATAAAATTTGTCTTAAATTAATAAACTCGCGAGAGATGATTTTTTTATGGGTGTTTTGCGAGTATTTTCCGCTACTTTAGTCCCTTTGCACCCCCCAAGCGAGACGTTCCAGACCGAATTTGTTATCTATAATTTTTTACAAGGCTGTGGCAACATCTGGAAGAAATGCCGGGCATAGAATTTGTCTCAAATTAATAAACTCGAGAGAGATGATTTTTTTCTCGGTGATTTGCGAGTATTTTCCGCTATTTTAGTCCCTTGCACCCCCCAAGCGAGATGTCCCGTATCGAATTTCTTATCGCCAATTTTTTTGCAAGCCTTTGCCAACATCTGCAAGAAATATCAGCCATAAAATTTGTCTTAAATTAATAAACTCGAGAGAGATGATTTTTTTCTCGGTGATTTGCGAGTATTTTCCGCTATTTTAGTCCCTTTGCATCCCCCATGCGAGACGTTCCGGACCGAATTTCTTATCGCCAATTTTTTTACAAGGCTATGGCAACAGCCGGAAGAAATATCAGCTATAAAATTTGTCTTAAATTAATAAACTCACGAGAGATGATTTTTTCACTTCATTTTTCGTGTATTTCCGGCTATTTTAGCCCCTTTGCACCTCCAAAGCGAAAGGTTCCAGATCGAATTTCTTATCGCCAATTTTTTTACAAGGCTATGGAAACAGCTGGAAGAAATATCAGCCATAAAATTTGTCTTAAATTAATAAACTCGTGAGACATCATTTTTTTTCGGTGTTTTGCGAGTATTTTCCGCTATTTTAGCCCCTTTGCACCCCCCAAGCGAAAGGTTCCGGATCGAATTTCATATCCCCATTTTTTTGCAAGACTATCGCGACATCTGGTAGAAATATCAGCCATAAAATTTGTCTTAAATTAATAAACTCACGAGAGGTGATTTTTTCACGTGATTTTTCGTGTATTTTCGGCTATTTTAGACCCTTTGCACCCCCCAAGCGAGACGTTCCTGACCGAATTTCTTATCGCCAATTTTTTTACAAGGCTATGGCAATATCTGGAAGAAATATCAGCCATAAACTTTGTCTTAAATTTATAAACTCACGAGAGATGATTTTTTCACGTTATTTTTCTTGTATTTTCGGCTATTTTAGCCCGTTTGCATCCCCCAAGCGAAAGGTTCCGCATCGAATTTCATATCCCAATTTTTTCGGGAAGGCTATAGCAACATCTGGAAGAAATGTCAGACATAAGATTTGTCTTAAATTAATAAACTCACGAGAGATGATTTTTTTACGTTATTTTCATGTATTTTCGGCTATTTTAGCCCCTTTGCACCCACCAAGCGAAAGGTTCCGGATCAAATTTCATATCCCCATTTTTTTTGCAAGGCTATGGCACCATCTGGAAGAAATATCAACCATAAAATTTGTTTTGAATTAATAAACTCGCGAGAGATGATTTTTTTATCGGTGTTATACGAGTATCTTCCGCCATTTTAGTCCCTTTGCACCCCCCAAGCGAAAGGTTCCGGATCAAATTTCATATCCCCATTTTTTTGGCAAGGCTATGGCAACATCTGGAAGAAATATCAGCCATAAAATTTGTCTTAAATTAATAAACTCACGAGAGATGATTTTCTCACATGATTTTTCGTGTATTTTCGGCTATTTTAGACCGTTTGCCCCGCGAGCGCAAGGTTCCGGATCGAATTTCATATCCCCAATTTTTTTTGCAAGGCTATGGCAAGATCTGGAAGAAATATCAGCCATAAAATTTGTCTTAAATTAATAAACTCGCGAGAGATGATTTTTTTATGGGTGTTTTGCGAGTATTTTCCGCTACTTTAGTCCCTTTGCACCCCCCAAGCGAGACGTTCCAGACCGAATTTCTTATCTATAATTTTTTACAAGGCTGTGGCAACATCTGGAAGAAATGCCGGGCATAGAATTTGTCTCAAATTAATAAACTCGAGAGAGATGATTTTTTTCTCGGTGATTTGCGAGTATTTTCCGCTATTTTAGTCCCTTTGCACCCCCCAAGCGAGATGTCCCGTATCGAATTTCTTATCGCCAATTTTTTTGCAAGCCTTTGCCAACATCTGCAAGAAATATCAGCCATAAAATTTGTCTTAAATTAATAAACTCGAGAGAGATGATTTTTTTCTCGGTGATTTGCGAGTATTTTCCGCTATTTTAGTCCCTTTGCATCCCCCATGCGAGACGTTCCGGACCGAATTTCTTATCGCCAATTTTTTTACAAGGCTATGGCAACAGCCGGAAGAAATATCAGCTATAAAATTTGTCTTAAATTAATAAACTCACGAGAGATGATTTTTTCACTTCATTTTTCGTGTATTTCCGGCTATTTTAGCCCCTTTGCACCTCCAAAGCGAAAGGTTCCAGATCGAATTTCTTATCGCCAATTTTTTTACAAGGCTATGGAAACAGCTGGAAGAAATATCAGCCATAAAATTTGTCTTAAATTAATAAACTCGTGAGACATCATTTTTTTTCGGTGTTTTGCGAGTATTTTCCGCTATTTTAGCCCCTTTGCACCCCCCAAGCGAAAGGTTCCGGATCGAATTTCATATCCCCATTTTTTTGCAAGACTATCGCGACATCTGGTAGAAATATCAGCCATAAAATTTGTCTTAAATTAATAAACTCACGAGAGGTGATTTTTTCACGTGATTTTTCGTGTATTTTCGGCTATTTTAGACCCTTTGCACCCCCCAAGCGAGACGTTCCTGACCGAATTTCTTATCGCCAATTTTTTTACAAGGCTATGGCAATATCTGGAAGAAATATCAGCCATAAACTTTGTCTTAAATTTATAAACTCACGAGAGATGATTTTTTCACGTTATTTTTCTTGTATTTTCGGCTATTTTAGCCCGTTTGCATCCCCCAAGCGAAAGGTTCCGCATCGAATTTCATATCCCAATTTTTTCGGGAAGGCTATAGCAACATCTGGAAGAAATGTCAGACATAAGATTTGTCTTAAATTAATAAACTCACGAGAGATGATTTTTTCACGCGATTTTTCGTGTATTTTCGGCTATTTTAGACCTTTTGCACCCCGCGTGCGAAAGGTTCCGGATCGAATTTCTTACCGCCAATTTTTTTACAAGGCTGTGACAACATCTGGTAGAAATATCAGCCATAAAATTTTATCTTAAATTAATGAACTCGCGAGAGATGATTTTTTTTCGGTGTTTTGCGAGTATTTTCCGCTATTTTAGTCGCTTTGCACCCCCCAAGCGAGACGTTGCGGATCGAATCTTATCGCCAATTTTTCTACAAGGCTATGGCACCATCTGGAAGAAATATCAACCATAAAAATTTGTCTTAAATTAATAAACTCACAAGAGATGATTTTTTCACGTTATTTTTCGTGTATTTTCGGCTATTTTAGCCCCTTTGTACCCCGCGAGCGAAAGGTTCCGGATCGACTTTTATATCCCCAATTTTTTTGCAAGGCTATGGCAACATCTGGAAGAAATATCAGTCATAAAATTTGTCTTAAATTAATAAAGTCACGAGAGATGATTTTTTCACCTGATTTTTCGTGTATTTTCGGCTATTTTAGCCCCTTTGTACCCCGCGAGCGAAGGTTCCGGATCGAATTTCATATCCCCAATTTTTTTGCAAGGCTATGGCAACATCTGGAAGAAATATCAGCCATAAAATTTGTCTTAAATTAATAAACTTGCGAGATATGATTCTTTTATCGGTGTTTTGCGAGTATTTTCCACTATTTTAGTCCCTTTGCACCCCCCAAGCGAGATGTTCCAGACCGAATTTCTTATCTATAATTTTTTTACAAGGCTGTGGCAACATCTGGAAGAAATATCAGCCATAAAATTTGTCTTAAATTAATAAACTCACGAGAGATGATTTTTTTACGTTATTTTCATGTATTTTCGGCTATTTTAGCCCCTTTGCACCCACCAAGCGAAAGGTTCCGGATCAAATTTCATATCCCCATTTTTTTTGCAAGGCTATGGCACCATCTGGAAGAAATATCAACCATAAAATTTGTTTTGAATTAATAAACTCACGAGAGATGATTTTTTCACGTGATTTTTTCACGTGATTTTTCGGCTATTTTAGACCCTTTGCACCCCGCGAGGGAAAGGTTCCGGATTGAATTTCATATCCCCAATTTTTTTTTCAAGGCTATGGCAAGATCTGGAAGAAATATCAGCCATAAAATTTGTCTTAAATTAATAAACTCGGGAGAGATGATTTTTTTATCGGTGTTTTGCGAGTATCTTCCGCTATTTTAGTCCCTTTGCACCCCCCAAGCGACATGTTCCAGACCGAATTTCTTATCTATAATTTTTTTACAAGGCTGTGGCAACATCTGGAAGAAATATCAGCCATAAAATTTGTCTTAAATTAATAAACTGGCGAGAGATGATTTTTTTATCGGTGTTTTGCGAGTATTTTCCACTATTTTAGTCCCTTTGCACCCCCCAAGCGAAACGTTCCAGACCGAATTTCTTATCTATAATTTTTTTACAAGGCTGTGGCAACATCTGAAAGAAATATCAGCCATAAAATTTGTCTTAAATTAATAAACTCGAGAGAGATGATTTTTTTCTCGGTGATTTGCGAGTATTTCCCGCTATTTTAGTCCATTTGCACCCCGCAAGCGAGACGTTCCGTATCGAATTTCTTATCGCCAATTTTTTTGCAAGGCTATGGCAACATCTGGAAGAAATATCAACCATAACATTTGTCTTAAGTTAATAAATTCGCGAGAGATGATTTCTTTATCGGTGTTTTGCGAGTATTTTCCGCTATTTTAGTCCCTTTGCACCCCCCATGCGAAAGGTTCCGTATCGAATTTCATATCCCCATTTTTTTGGCAAGGCTATGGCATCATCTGGAATAAATAACAGCCATAAAATTTGTCTTAAATTAATAAACTCGCGAGAGATGATTTTTTTATCGGTGTTTTGCGAGTATCCTCCGCCATTTTAGTCCCTTTGCACCCCCCAAGCGAGATGTTCCAGACCGAATTTGTTATCTATAATTTATTTACAAGGCTGTGGCAACATCCGGAAGAAATATCAGCCATAAAATTTGTCTTAAATTAATAAACTCACGAGAGATGATTTTTTTACGTTATTTTCATGTATTTTCGGCTATTTTAGCCCCTTTGCACCCACCAAGCGAAAGGTTCCGGATCAAATTTCATATCCCCATTTTTTTTGCAAGGCTATGGCAACATCTGGAAGAAATATCAGCCATAAAATTTGTCTGAAATTAATAAACTCACGAGAGATGATTTTTTTACGTTATTCTCATGTATTTTCGGCTATTTTAGCCTCTTTGCACCCCCCAAGCGAAAGGTTCCGGATCAAATTTCATATCCCCATTTTTTTGGCAAGGCTATGGCAACATCTGGAAGAAATATCAACCATAACATTTGTCTTAAGTTAATAAATTCGCGAGAGATGATTTCTTTATCGGTGTTTTGCGAGTATTTTCCGCTATTTTAGTCCCTTTGCACCCCCCATGCGAAAGGTTCCGTATCGAATTTCATATCCCCATTTTTTTGGCAAGGCTATGGCATCATCTGGAATAAATAACAGCCATAAAATTTGTCTGAAATTAATAAACTCACGAGAGATGATTTTTTTACGTTATTCTCATGTATTTTCGGCTATTTTAGCCTCTTTGCACCCCCCAAGCGAAAGGTTCCGGATCAAATTTCATATCGCCAATTTTTTTGCAAGGCTATGGCAACATCTGGAAGAAATATCAACCATAACATTTGTCTTAAGTTAATAAATTCGCGAGAGATGATTTCTTTATCGGTGTTTTGCGAGTATTTTCCGCTATTTTAGTCCCTTTGCACCCCCCATGCGAAAGGTTCCGTATCGAATTTCATATCCCCATTTTTTTGGCAAGGCTATGGCATCATCTGGAATAAATAACAGCCATAAAATTTGTCTTAAATTAATAAACTCGCGAGAGATGATTTTTTTATCGGTGTTTTGCGAGTATCCTCCGCCATTTTAGTCCCTTTGCACCCCCCAAGCGAGATGTTCCAGACCGAATTTGTTATCTATAATTTATTTACAAGGCTGTGGCAACATCCGGAAGAAATATCAGCCATAAAATTTGTCTTAAATTAATAAACTCACGAGAGATGATTTTTTTACGTTATTTTCATGTATTTTCGGCTATTTTAGCCCCTTTGCACCCACCAAGCGAAAGGTTCCGGATCAAATTTCATATCCCCATTTTTTTTGCAAGGCTATGGCAACATCTGGAAGAAATATCAGCCATAAAATTTGTCTGAAATTAATAAACTCACGAGAGATGATTTTTTTACGTTATTCTCATGTATTTTCGGCTATTTTAGCCTCTTTGCACCCCCCAAGCGAAAGGTTCCGGATCAAATTTCATATCCCCATTTTTTTGGCAAGGCTATGGCAACATCTGGAAGAAATATCAGCCATAAAATTTGTCTTAAATTAATAATCTCGCGAGAGATGATTTTTTTCTCGGGGTTTTGCGAGTATTTTCCGCTATTTTAGTCCCTTTGCACCACCCAAGCGAGACGTTCCGTATCGAATTTTTTACCGCCAATTTTTTTTGCAAGGCTGTGGCAACATGTGGTAGAAATATCAGCCATAAAATTTGTCTTAAATTAATAAACTCGCGAGAGATGATTTTCTTCTCGGTGTTTTGCGAGTATTTCCCGCTATTTTAGTCCCTTTGCACCCCCCAAGCGAGACGTTCCGTATCGAATTTCTTATCGCCAATTTTTTTGCAAGGCTATGGCAACATCTGGAAGAAATATCAACCATAACATTTGCCTGAAGGTAATAAACTCGCGAGAGATGATTTCTTTATCGGTGTTTTGCGAGTATTTTCCGCTATTTTAGTCCCTTTGCACCCCCTATGCGATAGGTTCCGTATCGAATTTCATATCCCCATTTTTTTGGCAAGGCTATGGCATCATCTGGAATAAATAACAGCCATAAAATTTGTCTTAAATTAATAAACTCGCGAGAGATGATTTTTTATCGGTGTTTTGCGAGTATCTTCCGCCATTTTAGTCCCTTTGCACCCCCCAAGCGAGATGTTCCAGACCGAATTTGTTATCTATAATTTTTTTACAAGGCTGTGGCAACATCTGGAAGAAATATCAGCCATAAAATTTGTCTTAAATTAATAAACTCACGAGAGATGATTTTTTTACGTTATTTTCATGTATTTTCGGCTATTTTAGCCCCTTTGCACCCACCAAGCGAAAGGTTCCGGATCAAATTTCATATCCCCATTTTTTTTGCAAGGCTATGGCACCATCTGGAAGAAATATCAACCATAAAATTTGTTTTGAATTAATAAACTCACGAGAGATGATTTTTTCACGTGATTTTTTCACGTGATTTTTCGGCTATTTTAGACCCTTTGCACCCCGCGAGGGAAAGGTTCCGGATTGAATTTCATATCCCCAATTTTTTTTTCAAGGCTATGGCAAGATCTGGAAGAAATATCAGCCATAAAATTTGTCTTAAATTAATAAACTCACGAGAGATGATTTTTTTACGTTATTTTCATGTATTTTCGGCTATTTTAGCCCCTTTGCACCCACCAAGCGAAAGGTTCCGGATCAAATTTCATATCCCCATTTTTTTTGCAAGGCTATGGCACCATCTGGAAGAAATATCAACCATAAAATTTGTTTTGAATTAATAAACTCGCGAGAGATGATTTTTTTATCGGTGTTTTACGAGTATCTTCCGCCATTTTAGTCCCTTTGCACCCCCCAAGCGAGATGTTCCAGACCGAATTTGTTATCTATAATTTTTTTACAAGGCTGTGGCAACATCTGGAAGAAATATCAGCCATAAAATTTGTCTTAAATTAATAAACTCACGAGAGATGATTTTTTTACGTTATTTTCATGTATTTTCGGCTATTTTAGCCCCTTTGCACCCACCAAGCGAAAGGTTCCGGATCAAATTTCATATCCCCATTTTTTTTGCAAGGCTATGGCAACATCTGGAAGAAATATCAGCCATAAAATTTGTCTGAAATTAATAAACTCACGAGAGATGATTTTTTTACGTTATTCTCATGTATTTTCGGCTATTTTAGCCTCTTTGCACCCCCCAAGCGAAAGGTTCCGGATCAAATTTCATATCCCCATTTTTTTGGCAAGGCTATGGCAACATCTGGAAGAAATATCAGCCATAAAATTTGTCTTAAATTAATAAACTCACGAGAGATGATTTTCTCACATGATTTTTCGTGTATTTTCGGCTATTTTAGACCGTTTGCCCCCGCGAGCGCAAGGTTCCGGATCGAATTTCATATCCCCAATTTTTTTTGCAAGGCTATGGCAAGATCTGGAAGAAATATCAGCCATAAAATTTGTCTTAAATTAATAAACTCGCGAGAGATGATTTTTTTATGGGTGTTTTGCGAGTATTTTCCGCTACTTTAGTCCCTTTGCACCCCCCAAGCGAGACGTTCCAGACCGAATTTGTTATCTATAATTTTTTTACAAGGCTGTGGCAACATCTGGAAGAAATGCCGGGCATAGAATTTGTCTCAAATTAATAAACTCGAGAGAGATGATTTTTTTCTCGGTGATTTGCGAGTATTTTCCGCTATTTTAGTCCCTTGCACCCCCCAAGCGAGATGTCCCGTATCGAATTTCTTATCGCCAATTTTTTTGCAAGCCTTTGCCAACATCTGCAAGAAATATCAGCCATAAAATTTGTCTTAAATTAATAAACTCGAGAGAGATGATTTTTTTCTCGGTGATTTGCGAGTATTTTCCGCTATTTTAGTCCCTTTGCATCCCATGCGAGACGTTCCGGACCGAATTTCTTATCGCCAATTTTTTTACAAGGCTATGGCAACAGCCGGAAGAAATATCAGCTATAAAATTTGTCTTAAATTAATAAACTCACGAGAGATGATTTTTTCACTTCATTTTTCGTGTATTTCCGGCTATTTTAGCCCCTTTGCACCTCCAAAGCGAAAGGTTCCAGATCGAATTTCTTATCGCCAATTTTTTTACAAGGCTATGGAAACAGCTGGAAGAAATATCAGCCATAAAATTTGTCTTAAATTAATAAACTCGTGAGACATCATTTTTTTTCGGTGTTTTGCGAGTATTTTCCGCTATTTTAGCCCCTTTGCACCCCCCAAGCGAAAGGTTCCGGATCGAATTTCATATCCCCATTTTTTGCAAGACTATCGCGACATCTGGTAGAAATATCAGCCATAAAATTTGTCTTAAATTAATAAACTCACGAGAGGTGATTTTTTCACGTGATTTTTCGTGTATTTTCGGCTATTTTAGACCCTTTGCACCCCCCAAGCGAGACGTTCCTGACCGAATTTCTTATCGCCAATTTTTTTACAAGGCTATGGCAATATCTGGAAGAAATATCAGCCATAAACTTTGTCTTAAATTTATAAACTCACGAGAGATGATTTTTTCACGTTATTTTTCTTGTATTTTCGGCTATTTTAGCCCGTTTGCATCCCCCAAGCGAAAGGTTCCGCATCGAATTTCATATCCCAATTTTTTCGGGAAGGCTATAGCAACATCTGGAAGAAATGTCAGACATAAGATTTGTCTTAAATTAATAAACTCACGAGAGATGATTTTTTTACGTTATTTTCATGTATTTTCGGCTATTTTAGCCCCTTTGCACCCACCAAGCGAAAGGTTCCGGATCAAATTTCATATCCCCATTTTTTTTGCAAGGCTATGGCACCATCTGGAAGAAATATCAACCATAAAATTTGTTTTGAATTAATAAACTCGCGAGAGATGATTTTTTTATCGGTGTTATACGAGTATCTTCCGCCATTTTAGTCCCTTTGCACCCCCCAAGCGAAAGGTTCCGGATCAAATTTCATATCCCCATTTTTTTGGCAAGGCTATGGCAACATCTGGAAGAAATATCAGCCATAAAATTTGTCTTAAATTAATAAACTCACGAGAGATGATTTTCTCACATGATTTTTCGTGTATTTTCGGCTATTTTAGACCGTTTGCCCCCGCGAGCGCAAGGTTCCGGATCGAATTTCATATCCCCAATTTTTTTTGCAAGGCTATGGCAAGATCTGGAAGAAATATCAGCCATAAAATTTGTCTTAAATTAATAAACTCGCGAGAGATGATTTTTTTATGGGTGTTTTGCGAGTATTTTCCGCTACTTTAGTCCCTTTGCACCCCCCAAGCGAGACGTTCCAGACCGAATTTCTTATCTATAATTTTTTTACAAGGCTGTGGCAACATCTGGAAGAAATGCCGGGCATAGAATTTGTCTCAAATTAATAAACTCGAGAGAGATGATTTTTTTCTCGGTGATTTGCGAGTATTTTCCGCTATTTTAGTCCCTTTGCACCCCCCAAGCGAGATGTCCCGTATCGAATTTCTTATCGCCAATTTTTTTGCAAGCCTTTGCCAACATCTGCAAGAAATATCAGCCATAAAATTTGTCTTAAATTAATAAACTCGAGAGAGATGATTTTTTTCTCGGTGATTTGCGAGTATTTTCCGCTATTTTAGTCCCTTTGCATCCCCCATGCGAGACGTTCCGGACCGAATTTCTTATCGCCAATTTTTTTACAAGGCTATGGCAACAGCCGGAAGAAATATCAGCTATAAAATTTGTCTTAAATTAATAAACTCACGAGAGATGATTTTTTCACTTCATTTTTCGTGTATTTCCGGCTATTTTAGCCCCTTTGCACCTCCAAAGCGAAAGGTTCCAGATCGAATTTCTTATCGCCAATTTTTTACAAGGCTATGGAAACAGCTGGAAGAAATATCAGCCATAAAATTTGTCTTAAATTAATAAACTCGTGAGACATCATTTTTTTTCGGTGTTTTGCGAGTATTTTCCGCTATTTTAGCCCCTTTGCACCCCCCAAGCGAAAGGTTCCGGATCGAATTTCATATCCCCATTTTTTTGCAAGACTATCGCGACATCTGGTAGAAATATCAGCCATAAAATTTGTCTTAAATTAATAAACTCACGAGAGGTGATTTTTTCACGTGATTTTTCGTGTATTTTCGGCTATTTTAGACCCTTTGCACCCCCCAAGCGAGACGTTCCTGACCGAATTTCTTATCGCCAATTTTTTTACAAGGCTATGGCAATATCTGGAAGAAATATCAGCCATAAACTTTGTCTTAAATTTATAAACTCACGAGAGATGATTTTTTCACGTTATTTTTCTTGTATTTTCGGCTATTTTAGCCCGTTTGCATCCCCCAAGCGAAAGGTTCCGCATCGAATTTCATATCCCAATTTTTTCGGGAAGGCTATAGCAACATCTGGAAGAAATGTCAGACATAAGATTTGTCTTAAATTAATAAACTCACGAGAGATGATTTTTTCACGCGATTTTTCGTGTATTTTCGGCTATTTTAGACCTTTTGCACCCCGCGTGCGAAAGGTTCCGGATCGAATTTCTTACCGCCAATTTTTTTACAAGGCTGTGACAACATCTGGTAGAAATATCAGCCATAAAATTTTATCTTAAATTAATGAACTCGCGAGAGATGATTTTTTTTCGGTGTTTTGCGAGTATTTTCCGCTATTTTAGTCGCTTTGCACCCCCCAAGCGAGACGTTGCGGATCGAATCTTATCGCCAATTTTTCTACAAGGCTATGGCACCATCTGGAAGAAATATCAACCATAAAAATTTGTCTTAAATTAATAAACTCACAAGAGATGATTTTTTCACGTTATTTTTCGTGTATTTTCGGCTATTTTAGCCCCTTTGTACCCCGCGAGCGAAAGGTTCCGGATCGACTTTTATATCCCCAATTTTTTTGCAAGGCTATGGCAACATCTGGAAGAAATATCAGTCATAAAATTTGTCTTAAATTAATAAAGTCACGAGAGATGATTTTTTCACCTGATTTTTCGTGTATTTTCGGCTATTTTAGCCCCTTTGTACCCCGCGAGCGAAGGTTCCGGATCGAATTTCATATCCCCAATTTTTTTGCAAGGCTATGGCAACATCTGGAAGAAATATCAGCCATAAAATTTGTCTTAAATTAATAAACTTGCGAGATATGATTCTTTTATCGGTGTTATGAGAGTATTTTCCGCTATTTTAGTCCCTTTGCACCTCCCCCCCAGCGAGACGTTCCAGACCGAATTTCTTATCGCCAATTTTTTTACAAGACTGTGGCAACATCTGGTAGAAATATCAGCCATAAAATTTGTGTTAAATTAATAAACTCGCGAGAGATGATTTTTTTTCGGTGTTTTGCGAGTATTTTCCGCTATTTTAGTCCCTTTGCACCCCCCAAGCGAGACGTTGCGGATCGAATCTTATCGCCAATTTTTCTACACGGCTATGGCACCATCTGGAAGAAATATCAACCATAAAATTTGTCTTAAATTAATAAACTCACGAGAGATGATTTTTTCACGTTATTTTTCGTGTATTTTCGGCTATTTTAGCCCCTTTGCACCCCGCGAGCGAAAGGTTCCGCATCGAATTTCATATCCCCAATTTTTTTGCAAGGCTATGACAAGAGCTGGAAGAAATATGAGCCATAAAATTTGTCTTAAATTAATAAACTCTCGAGAGATGATTTTTTCACTTGATTTTTCGTGTATTTTCGGCTATTTTAGCCCCTTTGCACCCCGCGAGCGAAAGGTTCCGGATCGAATTTCTTATTGCCAATTTTTTTATAAGGCTGTGGCAACATCTGGTAGAAATATCAGCCATAAAATTTGTCTTAAATTAATGAACTCGCGAGAGATGATTTTTTTTCGGTGTTTTGCGAGTATTTTCCGCTATTTTAGTCGCATTGCACCCCCCAAGCGAGACGTTGCCGATCGAATCTTATCGGCAATTTTTCTACAAGGCTATGGCATCATCTGGAAGAAATATCAACCATAAAATTTGTCTTAAATTAATAAACTCACGAGAGATGATTTTTTCACGTTATTTTTCGTGTATTTTCGGCTATTTTAGCCCCTTTGCACCCCGCGAGCGAAAGGTTCCGGATCGAATTTCATATCCCCAATATTTTTGCAAGGCTATGGCAAAATCTGGAAGAAATATCAGCCATAAAATGTCTTAAATTAATAAACTCGCGAGAGATGATTTTTTTCTCGGTGTTTTGCGAGTATTTTCCGCCATTTTAGTCCCTTTGCACCCACGAAGCGAGACGTTCCGGATCGAATTTCTTATCGTATGACGGAAAATTATAAAGCGACCTGCGCACCAGGAGCTCCGGCGAAGCGTCTTCGGCGACGGGGACTACGCACCACTTGTAAGTGCCGGATCGACTCTTCTCTCTCTCTCTAACTCGCGGCGACTCGGGCCTCTTCCTCGCGCCTGCTGACCGCGAATCGCACATTGTGCGCTGCGTCCTCTTTTCCCCTCTTTGACTTGTCCAGTAAACCTTGTTATTTGTTATTTAACTCTCGCGAATGATCATTCATTTACTACCCCGTTCTCCCACCGTTATTCAATTCTACATTCGCATGCGGCGTGCATTGCACGAGGCGCGCTAGCCTCGCCGCCGCATGCACTATATTTGTAATTGTATAATTACCGAGCAGCCAGGGAAATTAATTATCCGTTACAAATTGGCGCTCCTCGAAAAAGCCCACAGTTTTGAGAACGTGGGAAAACTTAAATTTGCATCAGGAGTGTTGAAAATTGCAGCGCGCGGTGACGGTAGTTCACGCGGCGCATCAGTGTATTGAGCACTGGCAATTAAACACCGGTGGAGTGGATACATTGAGCATCGCCGCACTCCGGGAAAGCCAGCGAACGCGCATTTTTACGTCAAGGTTATTGTCGAAAATTACATTCGACAGCCGTCGCGCACCCACGCAGCGATGGCAACCGCGGACAGTGTTTACATTGCGCGCCGATACAGAACTCGAGCCGCGCAGAACGTAAACAAAGCGCGCCTTTCCAGCACACAAGTTTTCGCACTGTGTGTTGGAGAGAGACAGATTACTCCGAATATTATATTCGGAGCAAGAATTATTTCGTGCGCGGCTGAATATTATTTCAGCCTAGGCGCTATTCTAGCGAGATTCAATACGCGACGCGTATACGACAACAGTGCGTCGTATGTATACTCATTATTTGATTGTTTAGTTACGATTCTGAAAGCGACTTCGCAAATACAAGCGTTAGTTAATAAACGGTAACGAATAAACGTTGATCAATTATATGAATCTTGACACGCATTATTGAAAAATTAATAGGAATTTTTTTTTAAATTTGTTTAAACAAATTAAAATTTTTTTTTTGCACTTAAAAATTAACAGAATTTTTTTTTTCCTTTTTTGTCTTCTTTCTCGGTAATTACCCACCGACATCAATTTAAAATTGGAAGTAAATTAAATTTTGGAATTATTTTCAAAATTACTAAATTTAATATTCAAGTTAAATAAAAATTTGAATGATTATTGAAGAAATAAAAATTTTCTAACGCGAAATAACGCATGTGCGAACTCGCTGTTCAAAACTCAATATCTAGGCACACGCAACGTAGCTTGCTAATCGCGATACACAGCAGCGTGGAAGCAGCAACAGCTGATCGCTCGGGAACTATTGTACCCCGACGGCGAATAACGCGAGGGCCGTATAGTCACCTAGTCGGCAGCTAGCGCAGACTATAGAATTCGAAGGCGAACTTTCGCAACGCCCTGCATTTAAGTCAGGTTGAAAAATTATATACGTTTACCTTATTATCGATTAACGTATAAAATTTAAAATCGTACTATATTCAAATAGATACGAAATCAGAACATTAGACTTACAGAAAATGAAATAAGTTAGAACTAATAACGAGAACGCATATACATTCTAAACTATTTCAGAGAAATTCGGGTCACAAAATTATTTGAATAAAACAGAATTTTTTTTCTTCTCTTTTCTATTATATTGAAGTATTGAGCCTTCAATAAAATTTAATAAAATAACCTTTGGAATTTTAAGTCAGACCAAATACCCTTCCAGTTAAAATTAGGACCACAACAAAAGACGCAGCTTAATTTAATAATTTATTTTATTTTTTTTTTACCACTATTATTATTCTAACTAATTTATTAATAAAAATTTTTCTTTATAATAAAGAGATAAAATAATTTAAACTATCTACGAAAATGTTCTCAGAATTTATTTACCGCGATTCACGCAAAATAAATTCACAGAATTTAACGAACGTAATTTACCTATTGTAATAAATTATTGAATGCGTATGTTGCAAGTGCAAAGCTGAATGCGACGCATCTAGACAAAGCGCAAACGACCCCACAAACAGTATTAATTATTATAAATTATTATAAATTATTATATATTATTTGAAATTATCCCTTCTTGGTTTTACAAAAAATTGCCTTTTGTGAATTCAAATTTTCTTGTGGTTAAATTGTTACACAAGAAAACAAATAAAACTGGAGAGGCAAAATTTTTCTTTCTTTTGCTTTATTAAATTTTCTGTTACCGCATTCCGATTTAAATAAGGAAATATTAAAAACTTCATCCTCGTTAAATATACAAGAGAATTGACCAGCGATTAGGGCAAATTAAACTTGAAAACACCAAAGGCTCAAGAATTAAAAATTAAACATTTAAAACCCGAATTCCTCAGCGAAGCGCATTAGGGATTTTCAGGTCAACAACATGCCACTCTTAGACGACGATACATTCGAAGACATCATGGGGGTGGAAATCCAAGGCTGGATAATGAACCTGGCAGGCGAGCCGCTCGACGATGCGCTCGAAAAATTAGAACTTTTAAAAAGCGGAACACAGTTTGCAAAAGCGGATAGGTTATATAGGCGATTGCGAGGTGACTATACAGCGAACGATTTCATGCGACCGGAAGAAACAGAAGACGAAGCAGAAGCATTCGATAGAAGAAACAAGAAATTGGAAAATCTTACACAAACTCTGCCGTTCGACGCATGTACACTCGACGAGCTGGCGGAAAGGCGTGCAGCTACGAGATGCACACACAACATGCAAAGACGTCAAACGTCAACGCCACTAGATCACGCCCATACAATACTGGACCAATTGGACATGTCAATCGCGGAAGTACAAGAAGAAAATGCCTGCGCGACAACACTATCACCAACCGCAGAGCAAATATGGACCGCGACAATGCCAAATCAACCAGGATCAATGCGAACGGCGCAGCAAGATATCCGTGATGCGATAAACCTGGGAAAAGCGATAGCCGAAGGAAGATTTCCAACGCCTATCACAACACAGTCAACGTGGGTAAATACGCTAACAACCACGACGACAACAGCGAGTACGGCCGTAGCCAGCACCGCGGGCACGTACACAATACACTCGGCCCCGAAATCGGTCTCTACGATACGAACAACACCTACAGCCGACGACCCTGTACAATGCACGCTCACAAGCGGCAGAACATACACAATGCCAAGAGCATGCGAAATGATGAGAATACAGGGAATCGCAAAAGACTATGAGAAGGAAATAAGGCAGCTGCAGGAGCAGATGTCAGATCTGATAGCGAGTACACGCCTGCATGCAATGTCAAATAAAACGACAAGCAATGAAGCGAGCTCGCAAAAACATAAAACAGTAAATTTCCAAGATACGTACAGATTAGAGTACCTTGACGAAGGAAGTACACAAGTGGACTCGCGCAACACAGCGACGAGCGCAAACGCGCGACAACCACCAGCGCTAAACCCAGCAGCGCAAAACTTCACACCGCAAAGGTATTATGCGAACGAACGTGATCTCCAGCAATATCCTCAGCCTTATGCTCGTGACTGGCAAGAGTCTTGGGGAAGGGGGAGCCTTCCGAGTAACTCGCAAAGTAGATACTCGGGCGAAGGTACCACGCTCTATCAATCCATAAACGTGGTCGTTGGCAGAACGGTGCGGCAGTGGAAACTGCAATTCACCGGCGAGAAAGGCAGTAGCATCGAGGAATTTCTCGAGCGCGTTAACGAATGCCGCTCGCTCGCGCGGATCACAGATGAAGATCTGCTGAACGCTATGTCCGAGCTGACGTCTGGCGTGGCAAGGCATTGGTGTCGCCAAGCTCGCAAAAATTGGCGAACTTGGGAAGACTTATGCGTCGCCGCACGCCGCTGCTATGGGGATTCCAGCAGCGACTTATCGGCGAAGCGCAAACCCGCACCCAAGGTAGAGATGAGCCCGTAAGGGATTATATTATATGCCTCCTTACGATTTTGAGTAAGTTTGAGAAGCCTTGGGAGGGCGAAAGACAACTCGAGCATATCTACAGAAATATGCTCCCTAGTCTCCAGCGCTTGGTGCCGCGAGAGAAAGTCACCGATATAGACAAGCTCGTAGAGCTTGCATGAGAAGCGGAAGCGCTAAGGGAGGCGGAGAGGAGTTACAAACCTCCGCCGAATCCGGACGACAGTCTGTTACGAGACGTAGCCTACAAGGGGCCAAAGTCCACGAAAACGCAACCGCAGCGCAGCAAAAGTAGCCTGGCGGCTATGGCGTGTGGCGCGCCGCCGCAAGACACACGCGGACAAACCGTGACGAGCGATAGCAAGCCAAGCCTAGCCGCGATGGCAGAACAGTCGGCTCAAGGGCTCGATCAGCTGATGAGCCAGCTACTAGATGTGAAGCTCGCAAAGCTTAACTTGAGCAGGGAACGACCCTCGGGTCCGCCGCCAACAAGCAGCAGCCCTCCCAAGAGGACAGAAGCGTACCACAAGAATGGTTGCAGTTCCCCTAACAAGCCTAGGGAAAACGCCCCGGCAAGAACCGGCGAGAAGAATTACGCGCCACGAACTCCAACCAGCGACAAGAACGCCAACAACCAGCCCGGGCCAAAAGAGCACGTGCGGTGTTGGGTTTGTAGCTGGCCTGGCCACATTAAGCCACACTGTCCGGAGTGCTCGGGAAAAGGCAGAGGGGGCATGTAGATGAGGTCCCTCTCGCGCCTCCAAAACCTGGCGTGACCTCAGCGGCGCCTCTCCAAGGAGCCCCGGCTGCGTCCGTCGCAGCAACCTCTACCGACTCGGAGGGAAATTTGAGTACCCCGAGTCAACCAGAATACTCACGATGGTATTTACCAGTGGGTCTCGGCGGATTTCGCATACGCGCGTTACACGATTCAGGCGCATCTCGCACCGCAGTAGGCCCGATTGGCTTGCAGATTGCGACCGCGTGTGGCAAGCAGATTACGACGCACCGCGGAAGTGGCGCACGCCTCGCCAACGGCAAGACCGCGGCGGTGCTGGGCCAAGTAGACCTGTCCTTCGACGTGGCAGTTTTGCGACATTACCTCAACGTGGTGATCCTCGAGGAATTGGACGCAGACTGTCTACTCGGCGCCGACTTCATGCGGAAATTCAACGCCGTGCTGTGGCCGCGCGAATCGACGCTTAGCATCGAAGGAGTTAAAGAGCGAATTCCGCTAGAACTAACTTCACTAGCGCACGACGAAGCGAGCGCTGTCCACCTTGCTTCGGTCGGTCTCGCCGATGTTGATGAGGCCCAGCGGCGACAGTTGCAAGAGTTGCTCGACCCACTGCTGTCCGCAAGCGGCGCGCCATTAGGATGCACCAGCTGGACCGAACACAACATCGAAATCTCGAGCTCTAGGCCCATTAAGCAAAAATATTACCCCGTCTCGAAAAAGATCGAGGAGGAAATGCACAAGCAAGTGCGAGAGATGCTCGAGGCGGGCATTATTATACAATCGACCAGCGAATGGTCGAGCCCTGTTGTGATGCAACGGAAAGCGAATCGCACGTACCGATTCTGCATCGATTATCGCAAGTTGAATCCGGTAACGAAGGCGAGCGCTACCCGCTCCCTCACATGGATGCGATTTTACGCAAGCTCCAAAACGCCCGATACATATCGACTATCGATCTGAGCAGCGCCTACCACCAAATTCCGTTGCGGAAGCAGGCGCTCACCGCGTTTACTATCCCTGGAATGGGCCTCTTCGAATTTACTCGAATGCCTTATGGGGTAGTGGGCGGACCAGCGACCTTCCAGGAGCTTTTGGACCGCGTTATGGGTCCAGAAATGGAGCCTCATGCGTTCTCCTACTTGGACGAAATTATTATCGTCACGGAGACGTTTGAGGAACACCTCAAGTGGCTCAGCCACGTTCTCCGGCGTATTAAAGACGCAGGTCTCACGATTAACCGTGAGAAAAGCGAGTTCTGTCGCCGCGAGGTCAAGTTTCTCGGGGTCTTAGTTAACCGAGACGGCTTTAAGCCTGATCCGGACAAGATTGCTCCTATTTTGGAATACATGGCGCCGAAGAACCTCAAACAGTTGAGAAGGTTCCTTGGCATGCCGTCGTGGTATCGCAAGTTCTTGCCCGACTTTGCGACGATCGCAGGGCCGCTCACGCAGTTAACCAAGCACAGCGTTGCGTATGTGTAGAGTGACGCGGAGCAATCCGCATTTGAGCAGATTAAAGCTCTCATTGCGTCTCCCCCGGTATTACACCGGCCGTCGTTTGAACACCAGTTCGTGATTCAAACGGACGCGAGTGCTACGGGCCTTGGAGCAGTACTCACGCAGACGATCGACGGCGAAGAACGAGTCTTATGCTTCGCAAACCGCACGATGACTGCGGCGGAACGAAATTATTCCGTCACGGAACGCGAATGCCTCGCAGTTTTGTGGGCGATACGCAAGTTTCGTGCTTACGTCGAAGGCTATCATTTTAAAGTGATAACCGACCATAGTAGACTGAAATGGTTATGCAATTTGCATAATCCCACCGGACGCTTAGTGCGGTGCGCGCTGGAAATGCAAGCGTATGACTACGACGTCGAGCATCGTAAGGGCTCACTGAATCACGTGCCTGATGCGCTCTCTCGCATGTATGAGGACGAGGAAGCGCCAGACCTCGCGGCAGTAGATGTCTCTGAAGAGATAGATGACGCCTGGTACAAGCGCATGGTCGCCGCTGTCGAACAAAATCCCGGAGATTACCCGTGGTGGAAGTTAGTTCACGGGCGCCTCTACAGCTACCGTCCGAACCCTGTGGTCGAAGATTTACTCGAGGACGAAGACGCTTGGAAATTAGTCTTGCCAGTAGAGAAGCGCGAGAAAGCGATGCAAGAGAGCCATGCAGAACCAACTGCGGGCAACCTAGGCCGAGCGAAAACGCATGCGCGTGTCACGCTCTATTATTACTGGCCTTCGCTGCGCAAAGATATTGCTGACTTTGTGTGAAACTGCTTGATTTACCAGCAGTGCAAGGTGCAGCAGACAGCGTCGGCAGGCCTCGTGAGCAGCCATCGCGCATTACGACCGTGGCAAATTGTCGCAGGGGACATTATGGGGCCTTTCCCCAGGTCCGCTCGAGGTTTTGAGTACCTTCTAATCTTCCTGGACTTATTTACTAAGTGGATCGAATGCGTACCGCTTCGCAAGGCGAACGCACGTACCATCGAAAAGGAACTAGAACAGCGAATCTTCCTACGCTTCGGTGTACCCGAAGCTTTTCACTCCGACAATGGAACGGACTTCAAGAATAAGGCTTTTCACTCCTTCCTGAACAAGTGCGGAGTTACGCATACGACGATTCCGCCGTATCACGCGCAGGCGAATCCTGTGGAGCGAGTGAACCGCACGGTGAAAACCATGATCACCGCGTTCCTCGAAGAAAACCACAAGGATTGGGATTTGCACATCCCCGAACTGATGTTCGCGTACAACACTGCGACGCAGGAGTTGACGGGGTTGAGCTCAGCATTTCTCAACATGGGCCGGCAACCGACTCCCCCGTTTTCTTCTAGTGCCGCCAGGAGCGCGCAGCAGAAGAGCTCGCAGAAGCGGCCGAGATCGAGCGCTGGCACGCGCGGCTGCGGAAGTTGCGAGACGTGCAACAATCTGCCGTGAAGAACGCTTCAGCAGCGCAACAGCGACAGTCGTATTATTATAATGCGTCTCGCCGCGATGTTCGCTTCGAACTGGAAGACAAAGTTTGGAAGCGCAATCGCATTCTCTCCTCGGCAGCACAAGCGTAGCAGCGCAGCTAGCACCGAAATACGCCGGTCCGTACGTAATTTCCGCCAAGCTAGGCTCGAATGTGTACGAGCTGTAAGACCTTGATGCGACAAGGTCCACGTAGAAGACCTTAAATTCTATCATGAAAAGGTTGATCTTACCGCTGAGGCATGTAGCTCAACTGACGTTAACTCGACACGCGATGACCAGGCTGGCGAAGATCCCGACGACGACGGATCTTCCAATGACCTGGCGAGCGAGCAGCAGCCCGCACCCCGCAAGAGGGGAAGACCATGCAAAGCACGGTTGGTGGTAACGCGAACCACACGTGTCATAGGGGCCCAGGCGAGGAAGCGCTCGCGAGTAACGGCAGACGCTGACGAGTGAAAGCCGCTACCACTCGCGACAGACGCAAGCGCAACGCTACCCCGAAGCCGCGGACGGCCGAAAGGCTCCCGGAACGCAGCCCCAACGAACCACGTCGTGACAACTTCCCCCCGACGCACGCGCGCCGCAACGCGCCGATCACGTCACTAACCCCTTAACCTCGCGCTTCACCATTGAACATAGTAACCAACTCTTTTCCCGCTAGGGCGAATCATCCAGGGATGAGCAGATAAGCGCCCGCGCAACGCGCAGAGGATCGCGACTCCGCAAGACCACGGGCCTGCGAGCCACCAAAAGAAAAAAATGTAGAAGGGAACCCGAGTTGCTCATTTTTCCCCTTTACACCCCCAAAGCCTATTATTGCATGGCTTACCGAATCACCAGCCCTACTGCATGTTGCATGACGGAGAGAGAGATTATCTCGAGCTGGTACGTCGCCCGTAACCAGCGTCTGGGGGAGGGGCGTATGACGGAAAATTATTCTCCGTCATTTTCCTCTCTCCCTAGATACTCATTGTACTAATCTTCTTAGATGTTACAGGTGCAGACGACGTGGAAGGACGCTCGGCCGAGAGAGACAGAGAGAGAGAGAGAGAGAGAGAGAGAGCGAGGAGCGCGCGCGAACCGTTTACACTCGTGAGAGAGTCAATTAGTCTCGTTGAGGATAGCGCCCGCGCTCCTTGTCCCAAAAATATACGGAAGAGTTCCGTGACGTGCGACCCCGGATTGAGAGTGTGTTTGTGTGTGTGCACCTTGCCACGAGCCTGTGGCCCGTTCCAGCCTCCGAGAGGCAACCGAAAGCGACCTGCGCACCAGGAGCTCCGGCGAAGCGCCTTCGGCGACAGCGACTACGCACCACTTGTAAGTCCCGGCTCGACTTTTCTCTCTCTCTCTCTAACTCGCGGCGACTCGGGCCTCCTCCTCGCGCCTGCTGACCGCGAATCGCACATTGTGCGCTACGTCCTCTTTTCCCCTCTTTGACTCGTTCAATAAACCTTGTTATTTGTTATTTAACTCTGGCGAGTGATCATTCATTTACTACCCCGTTCTCCCACCTTTATTCAATTCTACATTCGCATGTGGCGTGCATTGCACAAGGCGCGCTAGCCTCGCCGCTGCGTGCACTATATTTGTAACTGGATAATTACCGAGCAGCCAGGGAAATTAATTATCAGTTACAATCGCCAATTTTTTTACAAGACTGTATCAAGGCAACATCTGGTAGAAATATCAGCCATAAAATTAGTCTTAAATTAATAAACTCGCGAGAAATGATTTTTTTTCTCGGTGTTTTGCGAGTATTTTCCGCTATTTTAGTTCCTTTGCAACCCCCAAGCGAGACGTTCCGGATCGAATTTCTTATCGCCAATTTTTTTACAAGGCTATGACAACATCTGGAAGAAATATCAGCCATAAAATTTGTCTTAAATTAATAAACTCGCGAGAGATGATTTTTTTCTCGTTGCTTTGCGATTATTGTCCGCTATTTTAGTCCTTTTGCACCCCCCCAAGCGAGACGTTCCGGATCGAATTTCTTATCGCCAATTTTTTTGCAAGGCTATGGCAACATCTGGAAGAAATGTCAGCCATAAAATTTGTCTTAAATTAATAAACTCGCGAGAGATGATTTTTTCACGTTATTTTTCGTGTATTTTCTGCTATTTTAGCCCCTTTGCACCCCCCAAGCGAAAGGTTCCGGATCGAATTTCATATCCCCAAATGGTTTGCAAGGCTATGGCAACATCTGGAACAAATATCAGCCATAAAATTTGTCTTAAATTAATAAACTCGCGAGAGATGATTTTTTTCTCGGTGTTTTGCGAGTATTTCCCGCTATTTTAGTCCCTTTGCACCCCCTAAGCGAGTCGTTCCGTATCGAATTTCTTATCGCCAATTTTTTTACAAGGCTATGGCAACATCTGGAAAAAATATCAACCATAAAATTTGTCTTAAATTAATAAACTCAGATGGTATCAATTTTTTTGTAATGTATTGTCTAGTCGGGGTGGTTTTAGGGATGATTTGGGGGGATGATCACTTTGGAAATAACTTATTTTGCAGTTTATACAATTTTTATGCATATCTCTGGGAGATAATATCAAAAAAACCGAATTTGGAAATTTTCGATATTTCGTTCACGATGAACGTTCAGTACTTCAGACACATATCAACGAGTGGTTATATTGTAAGATTATATGGAAATGTGATTTATTGGAAATCAAGGAAACAAGGAAGCGTAACAAAGTCTTTAACAGCTGCAGAATATGTTGCACTGTCTGAAGCAGTGAGTGAAATTTTATTAATAAGAGATTTGTTATGTATCTTTAAGATTGAAATTAAGGAACCCATTAATATGTATGAAAACAACTCTGCTGCTGTAAGTATTGCGAGATACGGAAATTTTACTAAGAAATCAAAGTACATTGAAGTACATTATCATCTTGTGAATGAGAATTATGAAAAGGGTTTGATTGATATAGTCAAAGTAAGTTCAGAAAAAAATGTAGCAGATATATTAACGAAATCACTTGGAAAATTAAGATTTAAGAAATTGCGAGAACTATTGAGTTTAATCTAAAGAATATTGTAATTGTGAGAGATATAAATGTAAGGAGGCGTGTTAGAATATGACTACATTTATATCAGCGTGCGAGATAGAGAATGTATGTGCAGCGCCATCACGCGAGTAAGATCGCTGCAAGTGTAGCAAGAGCGAGCGGCCGAAGCGGGAGCTCACTTGTAAGTCATCTTCCGCAGAGAGCGGTTGTAGAACAGAAGTCGGGAGAACTAATAAAGTTATTGTTCACGTTAGCCGGCGTCACTTATTTGAGATCCTGTGTCCCACACCTTCTTCACCATATTTAACAATGACATATTATATAGCAAACGTAACACAATTGTTGTGTGTGTAATCGTTTAGAGAATTCAACATATATCAACGTATATTAAAAGTAAATGATCGTTTAAAATATTACGTTAATTACGTTAACTGAAGTTTTATAAATAAAAGTTTTTATTATAAAAACATTTAACGGTATTATAGAAATCACTCTATCTGTTGATAAATGTACACGTATAAATATGTAAGTATGCTAAATTTTTTATTTGAAAACTGCAACTTAACCTTTTCATATTTAATGATTAATGTGTTTCATAATAAGTGTGTACATGAATTTTCATTTCTAGGTTCAAAAAGTTCATGTACAATAATAGAGTATAATACAATTATAATAGTAAAAATAGAATTTATAAAAAGAATATTTATTTAGTGATCAGAAACAATTTCTTATAGAGTGTACGTAATTGTACTGCAGTTTTCTAATTTTCTAAGAACAGGTAAACATTTACGTTTCAATTTAAAAAAAAAAAAACAAATGTGGTATCATTTTTTGTGTTACAAGAATCATATAAGTATAAAACCTTTATATTAAAAATCTTATATATTAAAAATAATTTTATTTTTAGATTTTATTAGAAATTTTTAAAATGAGAAAACGAAATTCCTATAAAAAGTATTATAAAGAAGCTTATGATGTGAATTTATCAAAATCTTCAAAATATGCAAAGAGAAAATTAAAGCATCAACTAGCAGATCCTAATAGTTCAAGCTCACAAAGTGATGTGACACAGGTAAAAATAAGTAATTCTACATTGTTCCTTTACATGTATTTTGACACTCTTATATAACATTTTTTATGATAATTACAATTAAAATTGTTACAATTTTATTTTCCAATTCTAAATTAAAGCTTTTTATTTAATAAATATGAGGTACGGTAATATTCAAATGTTGCAGATAGATGATGCACAATCTTCTCATGATTCATCGATAATGGATACAAATCAATCATTCGCATCCTGTGATATTGTACAAGGTAGCTATGATATGTTTGCGATGAAAATTTATTTGTTCCAATACTTTAATTGTAAAATATCATCTATTTAACCGTTGATATTTTCTAGGTATTTTTCTTGCTATTAATGAAGAACAAGAGAAAGTAATTACCAGGATATTACCTTTGGGCCGTTGATTTGCATGGCACTCAACATAGCACATCCTTTCATCACAACTCCATCGTAACTAATAGGTTATAAATTATATATTATAATCATCTGAAAATTCATTGCAATGATATGAATGTTTATTATCGTTATTGCGTTTTAAAAATCTAATTTATTTTCTATTGTACAATAGAAAGAAATTAAAATAACTATAAATTTTATTAGAAAATATGTGTTACAGCTATAAATTTTTAATAATTAAGCATGTATTAAATTAAATATGCATATAGATGTATTTTTAACGTTATTTCAATCGAACTTATGGTATTATCAAACTTATGATAATGTATGGATTATTTTAAATAATTTACGGTTTTATTATAACAAGAAACAATGAATTGATGTATAAAGTATACTTTGAAAAAAGTATAAATGTGATTAACCATTATCTCCTAAAGTAGAGGATATATCTTGAACCTTGTAGTTCGTGTAAATTAGTATTATGTCATCAAATTTTTCAGACTATCCAGCTTTGATCTAAAATCGTCTTGAGCATTAAACGCAAGGGCTCTGAATTCTATTTATTTATGGTGAAAGAAAGTGCAGTGCTGAGATACATGCAAATCCAGGACCCGAAGGTTAACAAGTCTCTTGGTTAATTTAAAATATAATTTCAGAAACCTATAGTGAAGAATGTAGCAATCTTGCTTCTGATGAAACAACTGACGATGCTTTTCATCAAGAAAATCCTATTGATAAACAAAATTTATTTATGGTAAATTTAGCTGAAATTTATAAATATAAAATTTGCCCATGTGGAAGTAAATGTTGAAAATTGTATAACAAGCACTTCAAAACCAATTGTTTTGTACAGCTGATGAGTACAATTTCAACTAGTTTTTAATGATTTATCAAGTTTCTTGAATTTTTTTTAATATAGTTATTTTTTGTATATAATACATTTAATAAATATACTTATATTTTATAGCAATCATTTATGGAAATGAATCCCAAATTTTCTATGGATACATCTTCAATTATTAGTGAAAATTCAAATACAGAAAATTTAGGACATGTTAGTAAACAAAAATTTTATATATAAATATAAATGCAATGTTACATTGAATATGATTAATAAGAAATTTTTTAAGTTAGAATTTAAAGTTACTTTAACTTATTTACTTCAGAAAATACTAGTTGATGTTCTTATTTAAATATTCTCTAAAAATTTATTGTTTTGTATATGGAGAATAACAACTCCCAATTGGTTTTGGGTTTTGAAAAAATAATCAGTAACTTCAAATATTTATACTATAAAATGATGTTTCAATAATTTTTCTTAATTTTAATTTTTTTAATGCTAACTTTCAGTATTTTATCCATGAAGATCATTACGAAGATATAATTATTGATAGCAGTGATGATAGTGATTGTCAGGAAGCAACTACAACTAACGAGAATGACATGCCTTATCACCTTAAAAATTTAATGGAAATGCTAGAAAATGATGATGCCAATCAAACGGTTAAAGCTAATTTTACTGTTACAAAAAGAGAAATATTATTAGGTGTACTAAAATATGGATTAAAATACTTTTTACCTTGTTCTGCAATAGCAGAGTTGTGTAAACTTTTTAATAGCTGCGTCGATGTCGAAATCTGACACACGTTATTATATTGATAAATTATTCAATTCTCAGGACAATGTAGAGTATCATGCAACGTGTCCTTCATGTAAATTATACATTGACACATTTCAATCGAAAGATAGTTCAATTGTTTGCAAAATTTGTGAAATGAACATCAACCTAAAAGATTCTACTTATAATGATTACTTTGTAACCTTTGATATTCAGCATGAAGTGTCACACTTAGTACAGAGTAATGTTAATTATTACAATGATATTGTTTCAAAGAAACGAAATAATAACGAACTAAGTGATATTTACGATGGACTTATGTATAAATCTTTTGTTGAGTCATTGCCTACTCATCAAAAAGAAAACTACTTAACAATAACGTTTAACTCAGATGGATCTCCAGTATTTAAAAGTGCTAATTGTTCGCTTTGGCCTATACAGGTGAATTTAAATGAATTACCAATTCACGTGAGGAGCAGTAAACCTATAATTTCTGCTTTGTGGTTTGGACATAGTAAACCGAATATGAAAATCTTTTTAGATTCTTTTGTTAAAAATATTAATATGTATACGGAAAAAGGAATCAGATGTAACATTAACGGAGAAATGCGGAATTTACATTTGTATGCTGTATGCTGTTGTGTAGATTCACCTGCTCGAGCTATGATGCAAGGTATACAGCAATTTATCGGATACTACGGCTGTAATTGGTGTCTCCACCGTGGTGTACCAGTAAAACATATTGTACGAAGTACAATAAAATACCCGCTACAAGAAAATCCAATTGAGAAGAGAACTGAAAATGATACTTTGGATTTAATAGATGAAGCTCTTAGAACAAACACCGTTGTGTGTGGAGTAAAAGAAACATCGTCGTTGCTTGGTTTACCAACATTTAACATCATTGAAGGATTCATTCCTGACGCTATGCATTCTGTTTGTTTAGGAGTAGTTAAGCAACTAACTGTAACGTGGTTTAGTAGTAAGAAGAAACCTTACTCTCTTTCAAAACATGACGAAGAAGTGATTGATAATATTACTAAAAATTATAAAGTTCCTACTAATTTATGCAGATTATCTAGATCTATAAAATTAAGAAAATTTTGGAAAGCTAAGGAATGGGAGAACTGCCTGTTATATTACAGTTTACCTGCTTTAAGCGAGATTCAGTCATTTACAAAATATTTAAAACATTGGGAACTTTTAGTTGAAGCTATGCATATTTTAATGAAAAGCAAAATATTCAAAGAAGAACTGACTAAAGCTCAGGCATTACTATTCGACTTTGTTTATTATTGTGAGAAGTATTATTCACGTGATAGTATGACATATAACGTACATCAGCTGTTACATTTAACAGACAGTGTCGCAAATTGGGGACCTTTGTGGTCTCATTTTGGATATCCTTTTGAGTCAGGTAACGGCTGTATAGTTAAAACCGTCCATGCTGCTAAAGGCGTAATCAATCAAATTTGTAGACATCAAATTTGTATCTTAACATGAATCAAAGTGTAATAGCTTTACAGAAGCAAATTCATAACAGTCAGAAAGAAAATTCATCAATACTAACATTCTGCAACCAATTGGATTTTATCAACACGATTAAATCTTGCACATTTCAAAATCATAGATATTTTGGAAGGCCTAAATCAGTTGATTTACATTTTATGGAATCTTTACATCTTTCACGCAACAGTCGTAGTTATCATAAAATGATTAAAAATAAATCTGTTTATAAATCCAGGTATATGATATGGAACCGATCAGATAACAGTTTTGTATTTAGTGATGATAAAAGATATCTTCGTATTGTTCAATTTATTGTTGACAGCGAAAATTACAAAGAATATACAATTTGTGAAAACGTTGTCGTCCGGAACATTTTTAAAAATGGCTGTGATAGCATTAAACTTATTGAAAAAATAGATAGACTTAATTTCTATAGAAACTAATAATATTGATAAGCCATGCGTATGCTTAAATGTTAATTCGAAACAATATATACGTGCTATACCAAATATGTACTGGTTTTCATAATGTCATATACACACCCCGTTGAAAATGATTATCTTGATGATCTCAAATCAACCTTACTTTACCTCGATTCCACCTCGGTTTAACTAGAATTCGAGGTAAATCAAGGTTGATTTCAGACCATCAAGGTAATTATTTTCAATGGGGCAGTCTTATTACTATAATGAAAATAATAATTATGGCTTAAATCAAATGTCTAATGCGTTTCATTTATTTAGAATTCCTTTAAGTGTAATTTAAGACTTCGAGTTGAATTGTACCTGGGAACTGTGAGAAATAAAAAGGTATTTGTAATATCTTTTAGGTGAAATTTATGTGAATTTCAGACCAATGTTCAAAAAATCATGTGACTTTCAGCTAAAATTCACCCGATATATTGTAGTTTTCGACATCTAGTCATCGGAAATGCACCTAACATTCACCTGAATTTCAACTGGAAACTCTGAAAATTTGAAAGGTATATGTAATATGTTTCAGGTAAAATACATATGAATTTTTGGTCAAAATTACATAAATTTTAGATGAAAATCATGTGAATTTCACCCGGCAGATTCTGAATTTCAGATCGAGATATTTACCGGAAATTAACATAAAATACAGGTGAATTTCACGTGAAAGATGATTAATGTTGAGAATAATATATAGATGAGAAACACCCAAATTTCACCCGATGTGTAGATGAAATATACCTGAAATTCAACTGAAATTCACGTGACGTTTTTGGACTTTTTACAGCTGAAAATGCATCTGAAAATTAGGTATATTCCATCTTAATTTTACATTATATTTACATGAATTTCAGGTGAAAATCCAGGTGAAATTTTAGGTGAAAATTCAGGTGGAAATCACTAGAATATTTGCAACCGGGTCTTCATAGGCCAAGCTGAGGTATTTTAACGAGGTTCGGAGACAATCGTCGATGGAAGTAAAAGTTACCCTCAACATCCATCGCCCATTCTCTGCTACGGGGTGTTCGATGTTCAAAGATCCTTCCTTTTGCATTAGGGAAGTGAGAGCTCCCGTGGCGTTCAAATTTTCATAGACGACTTGAGCTACTCGCGGGCCCTCGCCGTCGGGCCTAACAGTTGATAGACATAGTCCCTCATTTCCTCCACCTCTTCTGGTATGAGTTTGGGGACGGCGTCAACTGCCAGAGCCTCCTCCGTATTGACCCTGACAATTTCTGGGGCCGGATTTTTCTCAATGGCGGGTAGCCCCGCGTAGCGCCTCAAGCGATTGAACATGGTTGGCTGCATTTCTGAAAAGAGAAAATAAGAGAAAACAAAATTTTTAGTTAGATATCACCCCAATTGGGTTGAGGACCATAAGGCTAGGTTAAGTTAGTAACAAGGCAAAAGTCTTGATACGTTAGTTACAGCGGAAGTCCGGAGGTACTACTATGGCTTAATTTCATCTGACGTAGGCAGGTGACGTCGTGTAGTCGTCGATTACGTCGATCAATTGTCCTTCCACAAGGGATATGAACGATTTCCAGTAACTGAGTGGTCGTTGAATATTGTTGCAGTCCTCGCTGAGCACGATGACATAGCTTGCTCAGGTGCAGGGCACGCAATGCATCGCTAGGATTAAAATAGCGAACGAATCCATGAGATAATCTTTCATCTTGATTTTTAACGGTGTAACAGTATTCCATGGAGCTGAATTGGGCGAAATATTTGAAGAGATTCTCATCCACTAGCTTCTCAGCTTGTGTCTTATCTTTCGGAATTAACCTCTTGAAGGCCCATGGTAGTTGACAAAACACTCGGCAGTCATCAAACTTCGTTGCTTTGGGGAAACTACATGGATTTCGGATTTGATCCGCGGCGGGGCCCCTTCTTCAGTTGTGTCATCGACCGACGTATCATGCTCGAAATAGCTCTCCATCAGCCAGAGGTCTTTTTCTTGTTCGGCGATCCTAGCGGAGTCTTTTTGTTCGAAGGAAAGGATGGTGGTTTGAGTCGTTAAGGTTTCTGAGACGATTTTTGTTGCTACAATAGGGCCTGCTCTTTGGAAACACGTTCGAAGTCTGCCAAAGGTAAGGTCCTTGCTATAGGTGATTTCGACGTCGTTATTTCCTTTTTCGAATGTCGAAGTCATCTTGGAGTCTGGAAAAGGTGCGTTCTAGTCAGTTTCTGCTAAGGGGACGAAAGGTTTAGTGCCCAGAAAGAATTTGAAGGAGACCCTTAATGTTGATTGAGGATTAGCAGGTTTACGGGATTCGGTTGTTGTGGTGGGCAGCTCTGCTTTTGAGGTAGGAGAATGGTATATAGGCAGGGTTCTTCGTTCACGTCGGTGAAGCCAATTACGAGAAACCAACAGGAAGACGATCACAGTAACAATCAAAACTTGCAAAGCTATTCCGCTACATATTAGCGTGTGGATGAATGCGGTTGAACGTTGTTGTTGACCAATCTCATGCATATGTGTTATTATTGTATACAAGGACTCTTTTCTCTGTCCCCAAGGGTGCGTTTTTGTGCGGGCATCAGTGAAATTATGGGTTTGGAATTCAGGATACCAGTCCTTGATGTCTAGCGAGAGATCCGGATTCTAGATATACTGGGTGGTGGAGATTTGAATGCAACTCGATGTCAACGTAACATGTGCTGTTCGAGCAATACACGTCTCAGCTAGTCATAAAATCCTCATTCCCGTGACGGTGGCGACCTGATAAATCTCTCCCGAGCAAGAGATTTTGAGAGTTTCACTCTTTAGAGTTGAGTATAGCCAGGTCACATCGGTTTCCAGGTACACACATTGGGTACGCGGGTCTGATTTCACGATGACCCAACAGAGGGAGAGGGCATTTCTACTTGGGTTTACCAGCATCTCGACTTCACATTCTCTCTGAGATGCCGTGTTGAAACTGATGCCTCGGAGTGAACAGATGTAGCCATAGTGGGTATCTAGACATCCCTGAAGGTGTTCTTGGTTGAGTTTGAGGTATTTTTATTGATCCTTGCTCAACACGATGTGGTCATAGTCTGGAACGACATAAGCCGCCGGGCAGTGATCTTGCAGGGCCGACTTTTGGGGAATAGCGGCAGAGTGTAATCGATACAAGTCGTAAGCTGTCCTGTCAGTTAAGGAAAGAGTGAGACTTGTGATTACCCGACCAGAGTGGTAGGTGGCGTCGATGGTCGCTATTTTAGCGATCTCCTCCGCTCTCACATGATGCGAAGGAATGGGGAGGTCCACGTCGTTTTCTGACGGGCGTACGTCGTTAATGATCTTCTGGATAGTGTCATGACGTAGCAGTTTCGGGTGTACCCTACGGTTGAATAGATCGTTGAGACTGTTAAGCAGTTCTTGGTTGCTGTACATTAGATGGTCCATCTTAACCTCCATTTACCGAGAAAAGGCGCTCAGATCCCACAGGAAAGCATTCTTTTCAGACTCCTGGGTGACGGCGATGACCTTGTTTTGCAAAGTAATTTCCAAGTTCTTCAATAATAAGCCATGAGAGGCGGTGACGTTGTATAGCTCCTCTAACCCAGCAGAGAGGATGTGGGTCTTTTCCTGAGTAAGTTTGACCAGGTCACTTTGATCATGAAATAACTGATCTATGTTTTCGTTGATCAAATCCGCATCATCTGTGGTAATAAGCCCGAAGAGGCTTTTGCTGAGGCTTCAAAGGACTCCCAGAGGTGCCATTCTCTTGGACCTAATATCCGTCAACGGGGGGGGGGGGGGGGGGGTATTAGTTTCATTAACGTCCATTCTCTCGGCTGTTAACAATATGTCCTCGTGTAGCTGCTTCAAAGTCCGCATCTATACGTCCAACAGATCCTTATTCAAGATGGTATTGCAACGCAATTCATCGAAGTGAGCGGCACAACGCTTATGATTGGCATCGAACTCAACAGTGGGACCGTGAGTTCCTAAGAAGACGTGGAGGTCGAGGTAGATTATGATCCTCCAGCTGCACTTTTGGACTCGCACTGGGCGTATTCGTTCGTAGTATATGCCTGGATTCATCTTAATGGGCGTTATCTTGTAGTAAGGTCCTGCAGAAGCAAGCGTTCCCGCGCATACAAGCATAAAAAGAATAGGAAACGCATAGTGGAGACAAGCAAGAGAAACCTGAAATACGTGCAAAAGAATTAGTCAGAAGGGTCACAAGGTTCGGAAGGAGGGGCGAGTATAAGTTTGTCCATATGTTTGCGAACCCGCTTACCATTGGGCAAGTCGAGAAGAACGTTATTTTTCCCTAGAATTTCCACTATTTTTAGAGGTTTATTGTAAAAATTATCAAATTTTTATACGCGCGGTTCCTTAAGTACCCACGCATAATCGCCAATTTGGCCATTAAGAGCTTTAGTCTTTTTCTGACCGTATTTTTTGACACGACGTGCGAGAAGTGAGATTTTTGCACGCACCGTTTAACGCAGCGTGCGAGAAATCGAACTTCTCGCACGGAGTTTCAAAAAATACGGTTCGACACTTGTGTGAGAAGTTGATTTTCTCCTCGCGTGACCTTTTCACCCTCGCTTCGCTCGGGTGCAAACAGTCACACGAGGGGAAAATCAAATCCTCGCACTAGTATCGAAATGTACTATATTAACCTCCTCTCTCTTCCTCCCGCCCTCTCTCGATACACTTACCGTCCAAAAGGAGATTCCGCTGTGACGTCGTATACCTGGGCTAGCTACGATGCTGAAAAGGATGGGAAGGCTAATTGCGCAAAATCAGTACCAAACAATAATTCAAACTAATTCACAGTTTATTCAACTAAAACCCTAACTACAGTTCGTTAAGGCTCATTCTCTGTCTCTCTCTCTCTCTCTCTCTCTCTCTCTCTCTCTCTCTCTCTCTCTCTCTCTCTTCTCTCTCTCTCTCTCTCTCTCTCTCTCTCTCTCTCTCTCTCTCTCTCTCTCTCTCTCTCTCTCTCTCTCTCTCTCTCTCTCTCTCTCTCTCTCTCTCTCTCTCTCTCTCTCTCTCTCTCTCTCTCTCTCTCTCTCTCTCTCTCTCTCTCTCTCTCTCTCTCTCTCTCTCTCTCTCTCTCTCTCTCTCTCTCTCTCTCTCTCTCTCTCTCTCTCTCTCTCTCTCTCTCTCTCTCTCTCCACCATCGCCGCTCACGATCCACCACGAGCTCTTCGCGATGTCAAGAAACTATCGCGGCGCGATTCGAAAAATCGCCGCACACGCCTCTCTCTGTAACACTCTCTCTCTTTACCCTGCCGTCATGCACGAGGCTACGCGTGGACTCAAGCGCAAAGCCAAAAACTATCGCGGCGCAATTCCAGGAATCGCCGTGCACACAAATCTCTCTCTCTCTCTGCACTGTCGTCGTGTACGAGGTCGCGCACAAAACCCACACGAAAACCTCTATCCCGCGCGGACGCCGAACGCAACAAACTCTCTCGCGACGCGACACGCCGTCACCCTCATCTTTCTCTCTCTCCACTTCGCTGCGCTCAACTCTCTCTCTCTTTTTCTCTCTCATTCTCGTCCTCAACGCGTAAGCGATCTCCGCTCGTGCACTATTTCGCCAAACACCCACCTTGTGCCGTCTCCCTGAAACAGCTGCATCCGTCGCCGCGATGTCTCCCCGCCGTTGACCGGGACCTTGAAGGCTCCTCCGCGCGTTCTCCCAGTACGCGCTCTCTCTTTCTCCCTCTCTCTTCTTACTCACGCGTCACTGCTCTCTACTCATTCCTCCTTTCGTTCTCCCTTTTGCCTCCGTAATGCTCCTCCTTCACTTTCGCTTGCTCATACCTTCTCGCTGATAAAATACTCTCTCTACTTCTCTCTTTCTTTTCTTAACGTACTCTCTGCATCCGCTTACTCCGAACTGACGTTTTTTCGCGACGCACCGGCAACTCTCTTAAACAACTCTCGTCACCGTAGCAACCGTTGCCTACCTGCTCGATGCTGCCATTCTGCTGCCGCCCGCGAGGTGCTGCCAACTCGCTTGACGCGACGGCATGAGAACGCGTAAATTTCGAACGCGTTGCCCGATCTCTCTTCGTCACCACTCTACTTAAGGGGGCTAGACACCTTTTTTCTCTGAAATAAGAAGTCACATTTTAATACATAAATGTAAACTAATTATTTCATACTTTTTACATATAAAAGTGGGTATATTTACCTTACCTTAAAACTTTCTCCGATGGACCTTTTATATGGTCCAGAACCATAGTCATCGATGAAACAAGTTTTTTCACTATCCGTAAGCTTTGAAATTTTCCTGTGGATGGATTGACTTCAGATTTGAACTAAATTACTCCTGAATAGTATAATTCTCATATGAGTGTAGGGATTTTTGATCTAATGAGAAAAAAAATTGTGCTGTTTTTCAAGAGTTTTTTTTTTAATTTTTTAAAATTTTTTATATTTTTTCATAATTTTTCTGATGTAAAAATGTTTTCCGACATTTAATCCTAAATCCCTACACTCATATGAGAATTATACTATTCAGGTGTAATTTAGTTCAAATCTGGAGTCAATCCATCCACAGGAAAATTTCAAAGCTTACGGATAGTGAAAAAACTTATTTCATCGATGACTATGGTTCTGGACCATATAAAAGGCCCATCGGAGAAAGTTTTAGGGTAAGGTAAATATACCCACTTTTATATGTAAAAAGTATGAAATAATTAGTTTACATTTATGTATTAAAATGTGACTTCTTATTTCAGAGAAAAAAGGTGTCTAGCCCCCTTAAATACTTACTCGTAACCAGCTCATGGCAACCATAACCGCAACCACATTCAACCCAAGTCTCACCGCTCATATACCGGGGCAAAACACATGTAACAACAAAATTATAAAGGGAAAAAGGCTCTATTAGTTATTCGGCCTAGATATCAATAATTGTCCGACCGACATTGGTCGAGAGAGAAAAGGAAACGAGGAGTCAAAATACATCGTTACAACATTTCCTAGCATTCCAGACTCCTTTTAATCTCGTCCATCATTCTCTGAAAGGTCGCCCGCGCATTCTTCAGTCCCATAGGCATGCAATTGAACTCGCAGTGTCCTGCGGGGGTGGCGAAGGCTGTTTTCCATTTATCTTCGGGCGCCATCTTGATTTGGTGGAATCCGGAGGCCAAGTCAAATACAGAGAAGTATATAGCTCCTCCGAGTTGGTCGTGGATGTCGGCGATATTAGGTAGGGGGTAAACGTTTCCTACGGTTCGTTGATTTAGGTCGCGGAAATCGACGACCATCCTCCATCTTGGATTTCCATCGGAATCAGGTCTGTTGGGAACGATCCAAATTGGGGAATTGCTGGGGCTGGTCGAAGGTTCGACAATGCCATTCTTAAGTTTCTTATCTATATCCTTCTGGATGAAATCCTTATAGACCATAGGGTGACGATACTATTTCGCGTTCACTGGCAAGTTGGTAACGATGGCGATATATAGTGTTCCACGAGGTCGGTGCACGGCAACGCGTCTCCTGGCAAAATGAATATATGAGGAAAATCGGTGATTAAATTGTCTACGCTGGCCTTTTCTTCGGAGTTCAAATGATCTATTGAGATGATCGTCTTCAATCGTTGTATTCTTTTGGCTGCGTCCACAATAGAATATTTCCCCACAAGGTTCGCAACGGTTGATGATACGCCCACCTGAGGGCATTTCTTCTTGAGGGTCGACAAATGGGAGGGGGTGGATCACATCTCCTCCTATCATAAGTGCTTTATAGTGATAGGAAATCACTGCATGTTTCAGATAATTCCTCCCTAAGACTCCATCTTGACTTATGGGAAAATTATCATACATCACCAAGAACGAGACAGGATTACCTCTAATATTGAGTGTAGTAGTGCCTAGGGTGTTCACCATCTGGTCACTGATTACGATCAAAGGTATCGATTGAGTGGTGTCCACTAGAGTTCTTGGGTCTAACGCACCGATCTTGATCAGATTAACGGCGGCCCCATTATTAATCATGAGGATCAGCCAAGGTCGCCGACCTTCAAGTATTCTGACTCTTACCACTGTGGGGGCGTCCTCCCTCGAATCGTCTCTTCCAGTTGGGCCACAGGCACCACCGGGAATACGCGACTCAATGGGGACGGCTTTGTATGCCGTCGCCAGATCAGCGGGGTGACACGCGACGATACCATTACTGATATGGGCAGGGAGTCCTCTGATAAGATGTCTACAGCCGCTTCTTTCATGGGAACCATCATTTCGCCTTTGAAGGCACGACCTTTCTCTTCTTTGAGTGCGTTATAAGCCCCCATAAGGAGTATGTTCAGTTTGTCGCGAAAACCTCCAACCGAGTCACCCTGCACCATTCGGAGGTCATTTAGCTGAGAATTGTAGTAAGAAAAGTTCTTTCCTGGTGCAAATCGTCGTTTGAGATACTTGACAAGGTCGTCGATGGAGGCGAACGCCACTCCATAAGTAGAATTGAGGGCAGATCATCTAATCCTGCTTAGTACTTTCTTGATAAACGACCCTCTTTGTTCAGCCGAAATGTCGGCGTCAGCATTTCGCACATCTTGGATGAAGTCCTTGAGGGGGATGTTCTTGCCGTCAAAGACTGGGATTACAGCAATGACGGCTTGCATGGCCATGGTATTGGCCATGCTAATCATGAGTGCTGAGTTGTCTGTCATGATGATTACGGAACAAGGGGGGGGGGGGGAACTGCGCCTTCGTCTTCGGATAGAGGTAATCTGAGAGTCAAAGTACTACCCGACCACTAACACAAATACATCCGCTCTTAAAAACACATGGATATGGAAAAAATAAAGGAAGTAGTTTTAAAAGCGCCTACAAATGTTGAGCTCCCTAGCTCCTTCTTAGTGAATTCACAGCAGGACGTGGTTCCTACGAACCACGACACTGCTAGCACAGATAAAAGTGGGAATAGCACCCCGCAGGACGTGGGCCAAAAGGTCCGCGATACTGAGGAGACGGTGACCAACAAAAAGAAAAAGAATAAAGGAAAGAAACCCTGCGGGGCGTAGAGACAGAGGAGGCTGTTGGCCAAGCGGAAGGGAGATAGTGGATCGCTGATCCCTGCCGCTGGCTCATCGGCTCTCGGTGGATCCGCTCCAAGCGAAAAAAGTCTCACTGGAATGGGGCTGATCGGGATCAGCGGGTCTGGTGGGTCGGGGGACGGTGTCAAGCTGACCCCTGCCAAAAGGAACTGCGACTCGGACAGCTCCACCCCAAGAGAGATCAAGAAAAGAACTACTGAGGCGGGGCGTCCGACCTATAGTGAATTGGTCGCCACTCCCCTTAGGATTGCGGTTATCCCGCAATCCTATCCGGAGGACCGCGTCAGCGAAGAGCAAGGTAAGCTGGTGCTATCGTCCGTGGAAAACGCCATGGACGAGGCACCAGAGGACAGATACATCCCGTCTTTCTTGAACAACTGGTTAGGGAGGGGAGCACGTGTGTTCCACTGCAGATCGCAGGAGGACGCGAGGTGGCTGAAGGATAAAGTAGGAGGCTGTGTACCCTGGACGGGTGCTAGCCTCAAGGCAGTAGAGATGGGGGACCTCCCAAAGCTGCCCAGGGTCACAATTTATGTCCCTGGCAAGCACGATGCAGGGACGGTCCTGAAAAGGCTGTCCCGGCAGAACCCGGGCCTAAAGGTGGATACCTGGCAGGTCAACGGTTCCAGGGAGGTTCCCGCAAAGAAAAGCGACTTAGGAGTTGAAACGGCGGTGCGCGTCACCATGGTACCAACGGAGGTCGAGGCGTTAAAACGCATCGACTTCCTACCATACTGTGGTGGCTTCAGAGCGCCCTGCCTGGTATGGAAGGATAAAGGAGTAAAGGACGGGGGTACCACCGACAACATGGCTGTGGACACCCCTGCCTCCGACAAGGAAGAAAGGCAGGACAGGGACGGCGGGCCTTCCGATAACAAAGAAAGGCCCACGACCCTCAAGGAGGACAACCTAACGGATCTGTGACGAGATGGCAGGTCCTAAGGTAACCTTCACGCAAATAACCTTGCATCACTGCAAAAGCGCCTCGGTGGTACTAGCCAGACGCATGGCAAGGATGCACACATGCATATCGCTCGTCCAAGAGTCTTGGTTATATAAAACAAAGATTAATGGCTTGAGTGGTTGCGGTCAGCTGATATGCGGGAGGGTGGACAACTCTAGAGCATGCCTATTGGTTAAGGGCCTAAGAGTGGAAGCCATACCCACGAACTGCTTACGCGACCTAGAGACGGCTAAGTTTTGGTACAAAGACGATAAAGGCGGCATGCGGAAAGTGGTTGTCGCATCAGCCTACTTCCCCTACGAATCGAACCTCTGCCCTATGGCGGAGGTCATAGAACTAATTAAATTCTGTGAGGTTAAGGGGTTGGATCTGTTGTTGGGGTTTGATGCTAACGCACACCATCTGGCGTGGGGCAGCTCGGACACGAACAACAGGGGTGAGAAACTTCTGCAGTTCCTCTCCACCACCAACCTTGACTTCCTGAACAGAGGCTGTAAGCCTGCTTTCCAAAATCATAATAGGGAGGAGGTCATTGACATCACCTTGGCTTCGAAAAACATGGGGAATGCGGTTACGGGCTGGAGGGTCTCCAACGAGATCTCTATGTCGGATCATAACCACATAGTTTTCGAAATCAAGGGTCGCAGCACAGAATCTAGACTCTACAGAAACTCGAGGAAGACAGACTGGGCCACCTACGTTGAAGAACTAGGGGCAAAGCTCAAGTCGTTCTCGGGTGGTTATGGCAATCAGATGGAACTCGATCACTGCGGGGAGGTTCTAAAGAACATCATCGTTAGTGCTTACGAAAACAATTGCAGACTACGTACGAAGCCAGTGCAAAAGGGAGCACCTTGGTGGAATCCCACACTGGAGACGTTGAAGAAAAAGACGAGAAGACTTTATAATAGGTCTAAGAAAACGAACGATTCAGCAGATAGAGAAGCTTTTAGGGACGCTCAAAGAGAGTACAAAAAGAAAATCGAAAGAGCCAAAAGCAACGGCTGGAAGAACTTTTGCGAGAACATGAGCAGTGTCTCTGATACAGCAAGATTGCTCAAACTACTAAGACAATCGAAAACGCAAGGGACAAATCTTATAAAACTCGACACGGGGGAATGGGCGGAAGATGAGAGGACGGCACTAGACTGCCTCTTGGACACGCACTTTCACCAGCACGATACAGTCGTGATAGAACATTATGAACTAAGGGCCAACGGCGCGGATTGGGAGCTAGCGCGACGAATCTGCGCCGAGGACCGAGTTAGATGGGCGGTGAGTACTTTCGATCCTTTCAAGGCACCGGGAACAGATGGTATCTTCCCGGCGCTGCTACAGAAAGGGCTCGGCTTACTCGCCCCCATCTTAGTAAAACTTTTTCGAGCTTGCATAGCGTTTGGGTACATACTCGAATGTTGGCAAGTGGCCAGAGTGGTATTCATGCCAAAACCCGGCATCGCGCAGCACTCAAAGACGAAAGACTACAGACCCATCAGTCTGACATCCTTTGTCCTCAAGACAATGGAGAGACTGGTGGACAGATACATTAGGGAAGAACCACTAGCAGCTCATCCCCTGCATGATAGTCAGCACGCATATCAGACAGGCAAATCGGTGGATACCGCTCTGGCTGAGGCGGTGACTTTCGTGAAAAAGGGGATGAAGAACAAAGGATTGGTTTTGGCTAGTCTACTGGACGTGGACGGTGCCTTTAATCACACCACGAAAGAAAGCATTGTGAAGGGCGCCGAGGACCATCTCGTACCCAATACGGTTAGCAGATGGCTTTGGCGCATGCTTAGCTGGAGAAGAGTGAAGGCCCACTGGGGCTCGCACTCAGAAGAAAGAAGAGTAGGAAAGGGCTGTCCGCAAGGAGGAGTACTGTCTCCTACGATGTGGTGCTTGGTGATTGATGAACTCATCAGACTACTGAATGAGGCAGGCTTCTTTACCCAAGCCTATGCGGACGACATCCTTATACTAGTGAAAGCCGACGACGAGCACACACTTGCAGGACTAATGCAACATGCGTTAGGCATAGTGCAAGCTTGGTGTGAGTCCGTCAGACTGTCAGTGAATCCAGATAAAGTTAACATGATTTTGTTCACTACCAGATACAAGGTCAAACCTATCGGGGGAGTGCACCTGGGTGGCAAACCCCTGAAACTGGTAAATGAAGCTAAGTATCTGGGAGTGACGTTAGATTCCAAACTTAATTGGGGAAAACACATAAAGTACATATGCGAGAAGGCTATCAATACCTTCTGGGCCTGCAGGAGAGCTTTTGGCAACACCTGGGGTCTGACACCGGACAACGTAAGGTGGATGTATGAAGCTATCATCAGGCCCAGATTAACGTACGGAGCGCTGGTATGGTGGCAGAAATGCTCACTAAAAACTCACCAGAGCTCTCTAGACAAAGTGCAAAGACTGGCAATAGGGGGCATAACGGGCTCTTCAAGCACTACGTCCCTTGCAGCCCTTGAATTAATACTTGGAATACCACCACTGCTAGCTTTTATCAAAGGCGAAGCAAGCAAGACAACGTGGCGCATTAGAGAAGTCATTGGGACAGGGGGAGGGCTTGACCAAGAACTTGGTCAGGTCTTACCCGCGGATATCGAAGCATCGGGGTGTGACAAAATAGGGCGAAGGATTATATTCCGGAAACCCTACAAAGTTCACATATCCGACAGAGAAGAGTGGGCCAATGGTATCCACCCCTACACCCAATCGGGCGTAGTGTGGTTCACAGATGGCTCCAAAAACGAGAATGGCGTGGGAGCGGGTGCCTGGGAGCAAGGCAGCTCTACAGAGTTGGTGTACACACTTGACTCTCACGCATCGGTGTTCCAGGCAGAATTAAGAGCCATAGCGGAGTGTGCTGCAGTGCAGCTAACTAGGGACAACCGGGGTTGCCCCATCACCATCTGCTCAGACAGCAGAGCTGCACTGATGACCCTCAGCTGCACTAGCATTTACTCCAAGAAAGTATTACATTGCATAGAGATCCTCACGGCCCTGGCCCGCAATAACGCGGTCACCTTGATATGGGTGCCGGGGCATGTGGGGATCAGGGGCAATGAGAAGGCGGATCGGCTGGCGGGTACAGGCGCTCGCCGGGTCAGAGCGACTCAGTGCTCGGTAGGCGTTCCGCCGAGTGAAATTAAGAAAAGAACCTCACTCTTAATGAGGGAGGAAATACTCAAGAAATGGCGGGAGTCACCAGGTTTAAGGCAAGCCAAAAGAATCTTAAGTGACTCCCCGCCAGAACGATAGCTTCATGACATAAGCAGGCTGAATAAGCCTAGACTAAGAAGGGTAGTGGGCTGGCTCATGGGTCACTGGTTGGTCAGATACTAAATCTACAAACGCACGATTGTAAACGAAGGAAACTGCAGATTGTGTGGAGGGCCGGAGGAGTCAACCTTCCATCTCCTCTGCCGTGCCCGGCCTTTGTGGGTACTAGGCGGGGGATATGGGGGGAAGGCTTCCTTCAGCCTGAAACTTTAAGAGAACAGAGCCTTCAGGCCATCTGCCAAGCTACAGAGCGGATGGTCCGAAGGCTTCAGCGCAGTGATAATTAGGAAAAAATTGAAGCCAAGAGGTACAGCACAATGGGCGTAAGCCTGAGTGCTGGGCAGCACGTCTCGGAAAAGAGCCGCTCGCCCGCCTCAACACATAGACATAGACATAGACAAGGTTCACTCGAGACTGAGGGCGCCAAAGCTCTGTGTCAAACTATCGACTTTGATTTCAAGGTCCGCAAGTCGCTCGGTGACGCTTAAGATTTCTTTCATTGATCGTCCAACCCACGTCCCCACGTATCGGCCGATTTTAGTGACTATGGAATTATCGCGGCGACATACCGTGAAGAGCAATGCGATTGGCTCTTTCTAGCCGTAAGTCTTCTTTGACCCTACGAAGTTCCTCTTCTAGATATTCTAAGCAACTACAAGTTTCGGCCAACCTATTGACTAATCGCGCTTCGCTGAAGACCACGTGGAATTCAGGGACCATTCCTGGAGCACATCGACTGAGGACAAGAATACCTATACTTATCGGCCAGTTAGATAGCAGATCGAAAGAGTTAAAGAGTCAAACACTTAGAATACCGTAAAAGTGAAAGTCAACAAGCAACAGAACAGACTAAAGTAACAGCAAACACGGAAAGCACAAGAGCGAATATAAAAGAAGTGGACACACTGGGAGATATATATGGATATATATGTTATAATAAAAAAATGTATTATATGTTATTATATTTTGTATTATAAAAATATTATTATAAGTATGCCTATCTAATTAGCCTCGTGGAACAAGCACGTGTGATCGACTTACGGGAGCGTTGAATTAAGATAAATGATCCGAATCTTTCATAACTCTAGAGAAAAATCAATGTAGATAGTGGCCTGTAATAAAATTCAACCCTCGAAAATATAAGAAACCTTCGCACGCAGCTGGTGCGAGCGACACGTATCACGCGAACAACCCGCGAGCAAACGCGAGTGTCACGAGCAAATGCCGCACAACCGATTATTCGGAAGAATTTCTAATTTAAAAAAAAAAATTTATATCTACGTAGAAATTCCTCAATGTAAGAGCACAGTGAGATTAGAGAGACTAACTACGCTCTCCCACCAAATTTTGTTACGTGAGAGCGAAAATAATTAATGGCGCTCACATAAATGCGATATTTCTTGCGAAATTTCGCTATTCGGCTGTCGCTCTCGGGGCATCTATCATCCCCGCCAACTTGGTACCTTGCCTGTGCTGTTACTTCGGCTTTATGCTCCCATACGCACAAGGCTATATGAGGATACGTATAACCATAGATGAAGGGAAAAGGGACAAGAAGAGTCGTCGTTACACAATTTTAAGATTATGATTATTTCTGTTTTTATTTAATCATTTAACAATTCCGAATATATATACTTATCCCTATATGAATATGTATGTATACATGTATGTAGATTAGTACTTTTGAGGTACTATAGCTTCTTTACTCAGAGTTCCAAAATAAAAAAATATAGGTTTGTTCGGTTGGCCAAAGATATAATGACCTTAAGGGTATCGACTTTCGCAGTGACGCCTGCGGCGCCCGCTTTAGTACTGAAAACGGAAAAAAATCACAGAAATCCTCCTTGTTATAGACGCGGCACTATGGTCCTTAAAAGTAGCGATACATGCACAAAAAGGACCTCAAAGGTAGCAGTTTATTTTCATATATATATATATATATTGTATTAATTAACTATCTTACTACTATTCCGTTCAGATGTGATCGAAAATTAAAGTAGCGCCTCGTCTGGCTTTAGTTATATTTTGGTAATTTTGTTTGAGATTAATTTCCAATTTCCTTTCCGTTTCAGATGATGCAGCTTAGCGTTTCAGCTCTGGGTATAAAGAAGATGGCCTTATCCGGAAATATACTAATGGAATGTTGGGTCTAATTTGGCCTCGCGAATGGATGTGCTTGTGACAAAAAAAAGGGGAAAATCCTCTAGTTCTATTAAGTAGGTACTATTTAATCGTCTAATTATTAATTTGAATTTTATAAGGTAACTCGTCCTTGCGCGTGAAATTTGATTATCTTTTTATTCTCTTTCAGATTAAAAAATGTACGTGTGACTAGGATTCAAGTTGGAACTACTCTGCCGCGCTTTGCTACGCCACTCTGCCTCATGCATCCACGCTCCGTATTCTCTCTCTCCCTCGCACTCATGCAATCATTGAAGGTCGGTAAGCGCGTTCGCGGGCAACGGGCCGGGACGTGCTGCCCTCACCGCCTCGTGCTCGCGCTGCTCGCCTGCTCGTTCCACGTGCGACGTTTAGCTATTGTTGCGGGCTCAGCATTTTGAGTTCGTCGCAATACCTCCCTCCAGTCGGATGTTAGGAGAGGGTGTTGTGTTACATTTAAAGAAAAAAATGCTTGCCTTTGTAGCCTTGAAGTTTAAACGCGGTAGCTATCATTCTTTTCTTTGACTTTTTCTTTTCTTTAGTATTGAGGATGATTCTAATAATTGAAAAAGTATTAATATGATGAAAATTGGAAAAGTAATAAAATTATAAAATAATAAAATATCCGTCAATTTTTACGTAACGTAACACCCTGTAATAAGAAAATGTTTACCTTTACTATGTAAATTTTTCATTTGATAGATTTTACTCTCATAAGGTGCCACTTCCATTGGCTTTTCATTTATGAGAATCTCTTGTTCACTGAGAGTTAAAATATTTTTTTCAACGTCGTCCACAGAGTTGTATGTCTTCATAATATTGATTCCTAATATTCCAGCGAAGTCCCCAGGAAAATCATTTCTTGCGACTAAATATTCATATTTTTTATTAAAAAGAGTTAACTTTGCTGTTCCCAACAAAGATATTTTGTCATTTCCCGTAATAACCTTTTTGGTGTAATCCTTGCATAGTTCACAATTTCTAAAATCTAAAGAATTATGCTTTATTATACTGACCTCTGCCCTGGAGTCCACTAATAATTTGATTGTTTGTTTTAGTCCGATTGACCAGACATAGATGACTTGTTCGTTTCCTCCTGTTGTTCGTATGAAAACGGATCGTCTAATTCTTCTTGTGCCTCTTCGGATGGATCGTATCCTTCTTCTGTATTTTCCCCTAATGTTCTCACTGGAGGTGGACGATCCTTTTGCTGGTCCTGACGATTCCTGTTTCTTTCGAGCATCTTGCAACTTAGAAAAACACCGTCCTTCTGTGTACCCAGATCGTTTGCAATGATTGCAAAATAAATCGGACCTCTTTGATTCATGTTTGGCATTTTCAGATTTTTCAACTTTTCTTTGATTTCCATCAAAACGACGTTCCTGAATCTTTTTACCTGCACGATTGTCTGTATGTGCTTGTGACATTTTTCTGCACAGTTGCCTTTTTTGTGTAACACAACTTTAGCGTTAAGTTCTATCAATATAGCTTCCTTCAATGTCTTAAGGTTTTTATTTTCGACTGTTAAACCGACGATGAATTTCCAAACTCCATCTTCGTCTTCCCTTTCCTGAAAAAAATTTTGCTTTTGCTGGATCTGTTTTGTCCCCAGCAGCTTTCATCACTTTTCTATGCACATCCAAAAATCTTGCGTATGCAGATACTGTTTCTCCATAGTTCTGTAAAATCTTGTTCCTTAGCTCTATTAAATAAGTATAAGGCGTATCTTGATTATTGTAGTAACTACGTTATATCTTCCCAATTGTCAGCCTCCTGTGATGCTATAAGATCCTTAGCTTGTCTTGTAATTTTAATGGCGATAATCATTTGTAAAACACATTCTTTATCTAACCAATTATTCATTTGGTTCAATGCGTCTTGCACTTCTCTTAAAAATATTTTAACGGTCCCAGAACCATCAAAATTCGAAACCCAAGATATGACATCTTTAGTTCTTAAAATTCTTCCTGTCTGCGCGGGCGGCACGCATGGAACAGGTACACTTGACGCGGGCGCACGCGGTGATACGACACTCGCGACAGTCGCAGGCATAAATTTTAATGAGGCGGCGTCTAATAAGCGGCCAGATTCTTCCAACCGTTTTCTTGTTTCGTCCGCTAACATCATTTTCCTACGTATTTCCTCTTCTAAGGCCAATAAATCTTCTTTTGAAAAAGGATACCCCGTTTGCTTTGGGAGAATCTCACATTTCTTCTTATGTGCTTTTTTTCTTCATACGTCATTAGGCTGTAATCCTGAGTTTCACTTGTGTTTTCACTTAAATTTTCACTTAAATTTTCTAGTTTTCCCAGCATTATCTTTGGTTTAATTTCTTCTGGCTTGTTATAAAGAGCCGTATAAAATTCATCAGAATTATGGGAATAAACACTTGATTCACTCCTAGTTTCACTGTTATAATGCGAAGGTGTAGTGCGGTAAATATAATCGAAAGCACTTACCTTATTTTCTGCAGTGTAGTCCTCCAGTATAGACCCCTTGAGTCCTTCTGTTCTGTGGTATTCCTTTTCCAAGAAAAATACGATACTCCGTGTCCATGAATTTCGTCTCCACAATTTTCGAAACCCCTGTCGATTTCTTCAGTGCCTACTCCCACATTTAGCATCCACAATTAGTGACAACAAAAAACTTTATAGAAAATTTAGAAACTATTCAAAAGAAATTATATTTCACAGAACTACCATTTTCGTTAGAATTAAAATATTATATTTTATATATGAAAATAAGCGTTGTAAATATTATGTTATCTGGTGAAAGATTGGTATACGTTATACATACGCCAATTCCAACGGGTTCAGTGTATGATGTTTTTAGTTTACACCAATACCCATGAAGGGTTTGACGAAATATTTATGATAATATTTCCCCAAAACCTATTGCAATGAATTCAGATTCGACTGAATATACAATTGTCGTAAACTCAACTTGAACTGTTGTGAAAATAACTTAGGTATGGTATAGGCACAGACTCTAGGGCTGGAGGAAAAAACTTTATTAGGAGCAAAGCTTACACGGGCAGCGTGACGGCTTACTGAACTCACGGACCAGCGCAGCGGTCCTTCTTGTACGTGGAGAAACAATAGAAAACGTACTTACAGCAATTAACAATGGCATATCGGACGGTCGTCGACTGCGCGATGCGGCTCGCATGCCTGTAAAACGATACATTAGCATTTCCGAGTGCGAACACGCTCGCAACTGCAACCGATCAATAAATCAATAAATTGTTAATTTCGATGTTCTTTACATTTTGCCTGACAAAGAAAGAATAGCCTTTAGTAACTACCAAGATAGCGAAACTAACTACAATCATATAATAGTAAATTGAAATTAAGCTAAAAGACTAAATTTAAAATAGAATTTCAAGCTGAATTTCACATAAGGATTCTCATAAGGATTCACATAAGGATTCCATACACAAGTAATCTAATTTCAAACTTCCAACTCTTTTAGTATTAAAATAACTGAAACGATCTTACAGTCGCCTCTCTCCTCTGAAGACTCCCTTGCTTAGCAATCATACCGTGGCCTCGAAGATGGTGCTGGGCTTAGCAAGCAGCGACAGATGAGAACTGTGAAGCCAGCCATTGAAGTAATCCGTAGCCGCAGATGTTGATGTAAGTCAGCTTAAGGCTGCAGCAGGCAGACATCATGAAGCTTGAAAATAGAAGGTCTTGAAGAGTGATGCTAGAAGGTCTTGAGTGATGATAAAAGGGTTTGAAGAGTGATGATAGAAGGTCTTGAAGAATGCGATATCGTAAGGAGAGTTGTCCATAGTCGGTTGCTCAGTGTGCACTGCGCGCTGCGATGAGTTTAGCCCGCAGCGTCGTCCGCTGTGCACTCGTTTATAGCAGCGCCAAGAAATACGTACAGAGACGCTGCTGTCACTACAAGAAGACGAGCGCTCTCCTGCACCCTGTAAATGGTGTCCGTACGGGCGCGCTAGTTAAACTGGAGACAGATAGTGCACCCTTGTTTCTCGATAATGGCTGCGATCCGTCCGCCGCGAGGAGAGAGAGCGTCTCGTGGTCGACAATGCCGTCGCTTCTCCGAGAGCGAGAGGCGCGGAGAGCACGCTGATGACCGATAATGGCTACCGCGCCTACTTGTCGTTCTGCTTGTGGCGAGAGGGAGAGAGAGAGCGCATACGATGCTCCGCCGAAAATGGCCGCCCCACCTGAACGCCGATGATGTGATGTACTGTTGCTGTCGGCTGCTGTCATTCGCTTCTAGCCGAGGATTTGGGAGCGCTGTCACGCTCGCGAAGGCGGCTTGGTGAAAAGAGGTGACTTCGGCGAGGCGGAAAATGCATCAGCTGAAAAGCGAGAAATAGAGTGAGAGAGAGAGCAGGCTCTATAGTTTTGAGAGATGAGGTGAGCCGATGTTGTCGTCTACTCGTCTAAAGCAAGCCGACAGCGATTCGAGATACAGCGCTGAGAATGCGCTGATGTGCGCTGGAGATAGCGGCATTGTCATCCGCACTGGAGCAGCAGAAGAGCGCACCTTAATACGACACGGTGTGGGTTATGTTGCTCCGAAGGAGGGCAGGAGCGGCGGCGCACAGTGGGCCCAAACTGCATTTTTTTTTCAAAATAAAATATCTCAGCGTAGAATCAACCGATTTTTAATTTTTTTTTTTAAATGTAGGTAATGAGTTATAGTTTTAGGGAAAACTATAGAAAATTGCGGCATAAAATTTTTTAACCGGCAAATTTGATAAATACGCGGTTTTTCCAGATAAAGGAAAAACTGAGGTACTCATTATATTGACAAAGTTTTCGATAAACAGTATAATATTACGTATACACGCACGCTCACACGCACGCACACACGCACGCACGCACGCACGCACACATCGATATGGACATTTCCTAAAAATAGTTTATTTCGATTCCAAATTTGCAAAACAACATTCCTAGCATGTTTTCAAAACATTTTTTTTTACTATCACAAAGTTTTCTCTAGGAAAAAGCAATAAGTATTCGTGATATTGAAAAATTTTACTTTTTCGATAATGGGTATATAGTATACTATTTTTCGCCATACCCGGGCCGAAAACACCACATTCCTGTTTTTGAGCCGGGCGGGAATGTGGTACTTTCGGCCAGAGTATGGCGAAAAAGTTATTACACGCACGCGCACACACACGCATAGACACACTCATACAACCCGCACATACCCGACGAAAATATTCTTGTCCAATTTTAGCCCTCTATAATTGCCATAGAAACTGAGATATTGCTATTCAAAATTTGAAAAATGTTTTTTTGCTGTATTTTACCAATTTTCAAATGCTTGTCAAGAAGCGAATTTTCCATCTTTTTTGAAGCTTTAAAATTGATTTTTTTTTGTCATTTAAGAGCTTTTCGAGCGAACGCATAAACCAAATTTTTCGTCTTGGAAAGACGAAATTATACATCTTGATAACGTAAAATTGATCAAAAATTCATGGAGATACGTGACGTTAAACTTGATGATTTTTCGTAAAAATCGCGTTTATTGTACTTTTGCAAACACTTTACACTTTTGGAATTAATTACGATGAAGTCCGAAAAAATTTGAAGTCCTCAATTGTGTAAGCAAAAACTAAAAAAATGAGCCTTATCCGGTTAAAATCGGTCGAGTAGATCATGAAAGATCAGTATGACATGTGTGTGTGTGTGTGTGTGTGTGTGTGTGTGTGTGTGTGTGTGTGTGTGTGTGTGTGTGTGTGTGTGTGTGTGTGTGTGTGTGTGTGTGTGTGTGTGTGTGTGTGTGTGTGTGTGTGTGTGTGTGTGTGTGTGTGTGTGTGTGTGTGTGTGTGTGTGTGTGTGTGTGTGTGTGTGTGTGTGTGTGTGTGTGTGTGTGTGTGTGTGTGTGTGTGTGTGTGTGTGCATGGAAATAACTTTATACCCTTTATCGAAAAAGTAAGATTTTTCAATATCACGAATACTTAATACTTTTTCCTAGAGAAAACTTTGTGATAGTAAAAAACCGCTGCTAATTCATTGGCACGTAGCTTCCTCAAACTTAATTTACTGATTCCTTTAATTAATTTTTAATTCCAATATTTAAAATTTAATACTTCAGAAAGACAGAAATAACAAAACTCCAACATAATTTATTCAAATTTTTATAGATTATACATTTCCACAAAATTTCACATACATAAAATATATATCACAATTGCCTATAAATTTGCAACTGATATTTAGAGCTAAATGTCTAGAAAAATTTTAACCTCAAATATCTCTGAAATTTAGGAACCAATCACTTTGCCAAAAGAACTCATCCGAGAACAATCAATAATATACCTCTACAATGAATTTTGAAGCGAATAAGACAATTTTACTCTTGTAATAGTTGAACATATAAAACTCATTTTCTTTCATTTTTCAATTTTTACGTTTTTGTTAATAACAAAAGAACCGTGATAGCTAGAGAATTAATTTTTTTAGAAAATATAGGTAATTTAATTCTCTTTCGAATACCACCAACCCCATTTAGATACATATAGCCGTTCTCGAGAAATTACGATTTAAAAAAAAATTGAAAAAAATTTTAACCTCAAATATCTTCGAAATTTATGGATCAATCCTTTTGCCCAAAGAACTCACTCGATTGGTATACAAAATCTACCCCTACAAAGAATTTCAAAGTGATTAATCCAATTTTACTATAGTTATTGAACGACAAAAAAAATCACTTTTTTTTATAAATTATTTTTTTTTCTCAAAAGATAATGAATAAAAAAACCTAAAAATTTAGTAAGTTATAGTACTTAATATCCTTTATAACCAAAAAAATATTCATGTTAATATCTTTTTTTAATTTCGAAATATAACCAATCTACAAAAAATTACGTTTTCATCAATAACTTATGACTAAATATAGCTACCGACTTTTTTTTTTCTAAATTGTAGATAATTTTATCCTACATACAGAGAATTCGTGATATATAAACAATATTTGTTCTAAATATTTAAAAAATCGAAAAAAAAAGTTTGAAAATTAAAAAATGGCTATAAAAAAAATTAAATTTTACAAAAATAGAATATTGACCCCAATTGTGGAAGAAAAATCTAAAAAAATGATCACTCCCGTTAAAATCGGTCGAGTAGATCATGAGATATCAGCGTATACGACACACACACACACACACACACACACACACACACACACACACACACACACACACACACACACACACACACACACACACACACACACACACACACACACACACACACACACACACACACACACACACACACACACACACACACACACACACACACACACACACACACACATACACACACACACACACACATCCATACGGACATTTTCTAAAAATAGTGTATTTCGATTCCAAATTTACTAAATAACATTTCTAACACATTATCTCATAAACTTTTTTTTTACTATCACAAAGCTTCCTCTATGAGGAAGCAAAAATGTTTTGAAAACATGCTAGGAATGTTGTTTTGCAAATTTGGAATCGGATGGAAATAAACTATTTTTAGGAAATGTCCATATCGATGTGTGTGTGTGTGTGTGTGTGCGTGTGTGTGTGTGTGTGTGTGTGTGTGTGTGTGTGTGTGTGCTCGTGTGTGTGCGCGCGTGCGTGCGTGAGTGCGTGCGTGCGTGTATACGTAATGTTATACTGTTTATCGAAAATTTTGTCAATATCATCAATACCTCAGTTTTTCCTTTATCTGGAAAAACCGCGTATTTATCAAATTTGCCGGTTAAAAAATTTTATGCCGCAATTTTCTATAGTTTTCCCTAAAACGATAATTGGTTGATTCTACGCTGAGATATTTGAGATGACTTACAGGCTTGCAGCGAGCACGAGTCCGGTCTCTCGTTGTTAACGTGAGACGAGAGTGCGCCTGCTACCGATCAGGTAGGCAGCTGCTCGGCGCGTCGGAGAACCTGACACAGGGATGCAGATTTTGCACTTCTTGCATCCTGAAGTCCGGAAGTGCAACGCGTTTTCGGACTTGATCGGAGCCAATTCCGATAACACGTCGGAATTTCGGACTTGATGGGAATCAATTCCGAAATTCCGACGTGTTTCCGGAATTGACTCCCATCAAGTCCGAAAACACGGTGCACTTCCGGATTTCAGGATGCAAGAAGTCCAAATTCCGAATAATTTTTTTTTTCAGACTCTTTTCGAGCATTAATTTAATTAAATATCAGGGTACCAAGGGGGGTTTTCGACCCTCTGAGCAAGTTTTTGAGGTCTACTTCAGTGTATGACGACACCCTCAGGCCCAGGAGATGATTTCCACGCAATGTGATAGTACCTGGGGGGTTTTTCGACGCGCTAAGAACATTTTTGAGGACTATTTCGGTGTACGACGACACGGTGATGCCCAAGAGAGGATTTCCTCGCGAATTATAGTCTGTAGCGCGAAATTGATCGTACTTGGGGGTTTTTCGACCCGCTGGGCACGTTTTTGGGGACTATTTCGGTGTACGACGACACGGTGATGCCCAAGAGAGGATTTCCTCGCGAATTATAGTCTGTAGCGCGAAATTGATCGTACTTGGGGGTTTTTCGACCCGATGAGCACGTTTTTGAGTACTATTTCGGTGTACGACGACACTCTGATGCCCAGAAGATGATTTCCTTGCAAATTACAGCCTGTAGTCCGAATTATCGTACCTGGAGGGTTTTTCGATCTGCTGAGAACGTTTTTGATGACTATTTCGGTGTACGACGACACGGTGATGCCCAAGAGAGGATTTCCTCGCGAATTATAGTCTGTAGCGCGAAATTGATTGTACCTGGGAGTTTTTCGACCCGCTGGGCACGTTTTTGGGGACTATTTCGGTGTGCGACGACATGCTGATGCCGAAAAGATGATTTACTTGCGAATTATAGCCTGTAGCGCGAAATTGATCGTACCTGGGGGTTTTTCGACCCGCTGAGCACGTTTTTGGGGACTATTTCGGTGTACGACGACACGCTGATTCTGCTGTACAGTCAAGTGCAAAATGTCTACCCCTAAAGTGCAATTAAGATAGTGTAAGTCTGCGATAATTCTGCTGCTAAGTATTTAACGTAATTATCTAATGCAAGTGTGCTGTAGTTCTGCTATACAGTCAAGTGCAAAATGTCCACCCCTAAAGTGCAATTAAGATGATGTGAGTCTGCTGCAATTCTGCTGGTTGATTACTAATGCAATCGCTAACCTGTCAGATGTACAGCAAAATGACTAAGCATACCGTGTATGCTCTGCGCAAAGTGCGTCAGACTGTGCTACCAGAGAGGCTATAAGTCACAATGAAATCCTCTTCTGGGCATCACGGTATCGTCGTTCCCCGAAATGGTCTTCAAAAACGTGTTCAGCAGGTCCAAAACCCCCTAGGTGCACTCAAATTTGTGCTAGACGCTATGATTTGAGAGGAAACTGTCTCCTGGGTAAGAGGGCGCAGTCGCACAGCAAATAGTCCTAAAAAACGTGCTCAGCGGATCGATAAACCCCCAGGTACAATCAATTTCGCGCTACAGGCTACAATTCACGAGAAAATCATCTCCTGGGCCTCAGCGTCTCGTCGTACCCCAAAATAGTCCTCAAAAACGTACCCAGCAGGTCGAAAAATCCCCAGGTTCGATAAATTTCGCGCTACACGCTATGACTTGTTAGGACATCATCTCCTGGGCCTCAGCGTATCGTCGTACCCCAAAATAGTCCTCAAAAACGTGCTCAGCAGGTCGAAAAAACCCCAGGTACGATAAATTTCGCGCTACACGCTATGATTTGCTAGGATATCGTCTCCTGGACATCAGCGTGTCGTCGTACACTGAAATAGTTCTCAAAAACGTGCTCAGCGGCCAGAAAACCCCCAAAGAACGATCAAATTCGCGCTACAGGCTGTAATTGGCGAGGAAATCATCTCCTGGGCATCAGCGTGTCGTCGTACCCTAAAGTAGTCCTCAGGACCGTGCTCAACAGGTCGAAAAACCCCCAGGTACCAACAATTTCGCGCTACAGCTATAATTCGCGAGGAAATCATCTCCTGGGCATCACCGTGTCGTCAAACACCGAAATAGTCCTCAAAAACGTGCTCAGTAGATCGAAAAACACCCCAGGTATGACAAAATTTGAATTACAGGCTATAATTCGCGAGGAAATCATCTCCTGGGCCTCAGTGTGTCGTTGTACCACAAAATAGTCCTCAAAAACGTTCTTAGCGGGTCGAAAAACCCCCTAGGTACCCTGAGATTTAATTAAATTAATGCTCGAAAAGAGTCTGAAAAAAAATTATTCGGAATTTGGACTTCTTGCATCCTGAAGTCCGGAAGTGCAACGTGTTTTCGCACTTGATCGGAGTCAATTCCGGAAACACGTCGGAATTTCGGACTTGATGGAAGTCAATTCCGAAAACACGTCGGAATTTCGGACTTGATGGAAGTCAATTCCGAAAACACGTCGGAATTGATTCCTATCAAGTCCGAAAGTCCGATGTGTTTCCGGAATTGACTCGCATCAAGTCCGAAATTCCGACGTGTTTCTGAACTTGTTGAGGAATTTAGTGCCTCAGGGAATTAAGTACTCGCAACCCTGACCTGACAGCAGCGAGCTGGCTCATCTGTGTCCTTGTACTTACGGGCGCGGGTGAGGCTGATGACACCCCAGAGATGATGCCGGCTGCATTTCCCCGTTGCTGGAAGAGATGTGCCCGGCGGTGACAGCAGGCTCGTTGCGGAGCTGTGACGCCATCGGGGAGTTGCCGGCATGGTCAAACTGGCATAAACGATTCGAATACTGCAGATGATTCTAAAAAATCGCTCATCGTTATCCCATACGTTAAACATCTCAGTTACAAATTAAAGTCAATTCTGTCTCGTAATAGTTATAAGGTTATACAAAAACCATGCAATAAACTTTCTAAATACATTAAATTAGGTAAGGATAATGTTGATAAGTTTGAAAAAACTGGTGTAGTTTACAAAGTGAATTGTGCTGATTGTAAAATGTCATATATTGGACAGACAGATAGACAATTACGATTATGCATTAATGAACACAAGCGTAGTGTTAAGAATGATGACACCACGTCGGCTTTAGCCGAACATGCAAACTTTTACAATCATAAAATAGATTTTAATAAGGTCAATATCGCTGATCACGAAAGTTATAAGAATAAAAGATTGTTTTCTGAGATATTACACATTTATAGTACCAATAATAATATGAATAGACAGTTTGATACTATCAAACTAAAAAATTGTTATAAATCCACAGTCGACATTGTTAATAGATCAACCAACATTCGTAACAAACCTAACAAATTCATAAACTCTCGTCGGTTACGTAGCAGAGAGTAGTTTTTCATTGGTGGGCATTGCGTTACTAAGTCAATTTCCTTACTAAATTTCTATCCCCACTACTTTATTCCGTATAAATAGCCCCGGAGATGCCTGTAACTCTTATTGTCTCGTTTGAACTGTGAGATTACATCATCCTGGGTAAAACAACTTTTGACGTTATGACTAAACGACTGATTTATAACATGTAAGTTTTTTGAATTTTCATGCCTTTTTTCTTATTTTGAGTTTTTTCTTTAGTACAATTTAATTTTTCTAAATATTCTCATTATACAGGTATTGCTTTACAAATGTTGGTGATTTACTAAAAACCTATTTTAAAAAAAAGAAAAACTGTTTGACACGCGGAGTCCACGCAATGGCCGCTTTATAAATTTGTAAATTGATATACCACCTCGAATGGTAAGGGAAAAGAAAGTTTTTTCTTTAATGTGACATGAAATTTTATAATTGCCGTTATGTTTAATATTTTATGTATGTTCATTGTATTTAGCCTTGATAAGGGAAGTTAATTATACTCCCGAAACGTCGGTGTATCAATAAATTTATGATGCTCGAAAGGATCTATGGTGTACGAATTTATTACACCCTCAAGAAAAATTATCATTGAACGCGAGCAGCTTGGGAGAGCAATAACCTTTTGAATGTACATAAATATGTATACAAGGAGAAAAAAATGTAATTTGAACAGAAAACAAATTAAAAGCTTTATCAGTGTTTTGTCTACGTTTTTAGAACGAAAATAGATAATGCTTTATAACAAATTGGGACATATTCTACAAGCGTTTTTCTAGTCAAATATGTAAAAAAAGTCGATTTTTCATCATTTTAAAAGTGTCTAACCGCCCTGCAGCAAATGAATAATAATCGTTGATAGAAAGAAATTGTTAGTATTTTTAGTCAAACGTCATTTATATTAATTTTAACAGAAAAATCAAATGTTCAATGGTTAAGTGAAATATTTCATAGTAATAGTTTAGTGATAATAACAATCCAACAGTAATGGCCAATTTTCATTAGAAGAAACAAATTTTTAATTGAATTGTAATATTCAATAATAGCAATAAATATTCAACTGTAATTGTAAATGTTCAATGATAGTGGTAAAGTTTCAACAACAGTCGTAAAACTTTAATGGTAACTGTTCAATGGTAGTAGTAAAGTTTTAACAACAGCAGTAGCAGTTCAATATAACTGGTGAATGTTCAATGTAACCATAAACGTTCAACAGTAACCATAAATGTTCAATAGTAACGGTAAATGCTCAATAGTTACTGTAAATCTCACTCACACACATGAAGTATATATCAATATCTTTTTAGAGCAACATATTTTCTGTGTTGCACACCGATTATAGTATAGACATAAATCAATTAAAAAAATTTACCAACGACGGCCAAACTTTTTGATATAATAGTAGGTTGTAATTAATAACATGAATTCCAGTACCCTTCGTTTAATCTTACAGGTTCTTTTTTCGAAGATATGAGTAATTATATTTCAAATAAGGGATTGTCTCATTACAATTGCTGTAATTTCATTTTGCTATAGATTCGTAAATATTGGTTCGAACACGGTGCGCAAGTGTTAGTAGTAGTTTTAATTAATTGTTATTGTTTCTTTGTTGTCTTACGGCTGAAGTAATCAAATCTAAGTTTTTAAATTTATTAAAACATAAGATGTATCATTTTATTATATTATTTTATTATACCTTTCATTATTTCTTTCCTAATTACTAAGAATTGCTCACGTAAGTGATTTTTATGACAAAAATAAATTAATTCCGTGATCGAGAAACTTGATGCTCTTTTAATATGTACAAATGAAGCTCGTGAATGGACTACACTTGCTTTCACATAACTTTATACATTTGTACTGTTATAAAATATTTGGCTAATTCAGATTATCAAATATATAATAGCTAAAATATAAGTAGGATGAAAATAAATTAGAAAATGAATCTTATCTTAAATATTCATTTAATCATAAAACTGTTTTTGAATTACACATAGTATTGAATAAGGTAAATAGAAAAAAGTAATAGATGTATTTACTTTACGTAAGAAAACTTAATTTAATATTTTTTTTTTGCTTAAGGTAATGTATATCGAACATACGGAACTTCGACGTCATTGCCATCTACATCATTGCAACATAACTCGAAAACAAGAGCACGAACATGAGGTTCAAGTTTTTTTTTTGAAACTTTCTTAACTACTTCTGACATAACTAAATTCATTCGTTCTTGACATTTTTGCTTTGCCATAAAAAATGAATAAAGCATACATACGCCTTGAGATAACATTGTCACTTCGAGATTATAATTTTGCTTGAAATAATCTAAGAATTCTTTAAGAGTCATTTCACCTTCTACTTCAAACCTGTCCCACAATGTCCATTCTGTACTATAATACTTTAATTTACGTGCAGCGATAGGTTCTGAAAATCCAAAAAATGGTAAAGCAAGATTAATAAATCCATTTTTATACACTGATAAATCCGTGAATCCTTGCGCTAATTTAATTAATTCCAAACAAACTAAACCGGCAACTACACTTGTAGTCGTAGCAATAGCAGGAATAATTTTCCCAGCAATTAGTTTGCTTTTATGTCGATCTGCAGCTTGAATTCTGTAATTAGTTGCACGGAGGTTCGAAGCAGCAACAACAAAGTCGATATGGAAGTTGTTATCATCATCTTTTTCAAATTCTTGTGGAAAAATTGTAAGTCCTGAAATAAAATAAAGTATTTTAGGTAAGAAATAAAAATATGCTAAATTTACATATGCAGACACACACACACACACGCGCACACACATATAAAAAAATTGGTGGTTTCCACGCAGCCTATTGGCCCAGCGCGTATACTCCCACACCTTTATTTTCATTCCTATTATTACATCAGCCTATATATTTTCCTGAGGACCTCTCTTTTTACCTATTTTCCATACCTTTTTAATCCATCCCGCATTCGCCCAGGATTATACCTGTGGGGCGGGGAAAACCTATAGGCAAACCACGTGGGATAAATCTTAATTAGGAAAACCCGCCCCGGGATGGTCGGTGTATTGGAATAATTCAGTTTTGATGTCTAGGTCACATTCCGTAGGCTTAGACACCGAAACTGTATTTATCCACACCTCCCGCTCAGTTTGTAAGAAGGCAAATTCAACACCTAACCGATCACACGAGGTAGTCGCAAACAAAGCGAGCGGTCACCCATCCAAGTAGTAACCGCGCCCTTTGCTGCTTAACTTCGGTGATCGGCCGAGGTGGCGACTGCGCTACCTGCCAAACTGTCGGTGCACACACACATATATTAACACGACTTTCGTGGGATAACCCTGACTTCTGGAACATCACCCTAATCTGGAGATGTCCCTACAAAAAAGCATATATGGGCGAATCCATTTTAAATCAGGTAGTCCGCGTATGCCTATGTCATCGAACATTTAGGAATTAAATTATTTACGTTCTTCTCCAAAAATTATTTGACACGTATTTTTTTATTGCTCCCTCATAGAGGAAGCAAAGGTTTTGTAACGGTGAAAAAAATTTCCGAGACAAAAAATGTTCAAAAAAATGTTTTAAGCCGATATATGTCGATATTGAGGACATTTTTTTCGTGTGTGTGTACGTACATGCGTGCGTGCGTGCGTGTATGTGTATGTGAGTATGTGTGTGTGTGCGTGTGTGTAAAGTCTTTATATCTCGGAAACAAATCGACCGATTTCCGTCGGATAAAGCCTATTCTTTTCGACTTGCGAAAAAAATGGTATCCTAACTGATTTGAGGTTTGATCGTTTTTCTTTTGTTTTATAACCTAAAAACGAGTTTGAATTTTTTTATGTGTTACAGTCAATAATAATTAATATACTAATTTTTTTTTTTTTAAAGGTATTTAAATTACCTACATTTTCTTTTTTTTTAAATTTAAATTATCTTCACTCGGTGATTTGTTATTCAGGAAAATGTTTTTATATTTCATAAATTAATTTCTCAAAAAATATTTTATTTATCGACTTGAAATTTTAACCACTTATTACACTCTGAAGACTATATTTGGTTAAAATGTTAAAAGATTATATTGACTTTTTTTTTAAATTATTTTCAAAAAAATTTGCGTTTTCGTTGTTGCACGATAGCAAGAGTAAAATCATCTAATCGTCCTGAAATTTGGCACAGATGTAGCTTTTATATATCGTCAGATCGAGTTCGTTGCCAAAAAAAATTACATCTTCATTTGTTGATAGTGGTAAAGTAATTTTTGCACAAAGTACGATTTACAAAACAGCTTCTAAAAATGTCAGATATAAGACTTTCCGCATCGGTTCAAAGTTAGACAATTTAGCGATAGATATAATAATTCTCTTTATTTAATTACTAATAAAAAAAGAAAAAGAAAAAATAATTTTGGGAATTTAAATCTAATAAAAGGAATCGATAAATTAGTTGGAGGAAGCTAAGTGCCAAAGAATTGGCAGCGGTTTTTTTTTATTGCATCAAAATTTAATGCATTGAGTGATGCCGAAAAATTCAGAGAAAATCCTTACTTAAAAAAAATGTTTTGAATGTCATTTTCAAACTGCTACTGTTTCACTAATTTCTTAAGCTTTTAAGCATGTAACACATAATTTCCCTCAGTTTTGAGACCTCTTGCACGTCCTTTATGTTATTTAAAAAAGAAATAAAAAATGGACGAGTTATGCACTTTTTACTGAAAAATGCGTTTTTTAAAAATACATTTTTCTTGTATACATTTTTCCTACATTTTTTAATACATTTTTTTATTGTCGTGATAGAGGTCGTAACTACCTATCTAGACGATGTGATTCACAGGTTTTACGCTGGGAAAGCGATCATTAATGAGATAAGACACATAAGACACAAATAAATTAATCGGCGAAAAAAAACCGGTTTTTTGAAAATTTTTTGTTTTTTCTTCACCATTTTTTTATTTTTTAAAATAATTGAAAAAAATTCATAGGTGACATTGCCATTGTCATACCAAACCTAAAGCACTTTGATTTTTTTGTTTCAGACAACACAGCTCCGAGATTTTATCAACAAGGCGGACCTACCTACTTTTCGAGGTGTTGCGTTTGGCTGACGTTTTTGGTCATAATACATGTATAAAATAAAAGAAAAAAATTTTTTTATGTATTTCAAGAGTGTATTTACTAAGCTTAATAACTTTTATATCATTACCTTTATCCAGTATCCCAAGAAATAATCACGAAAATCGCGTTTTTTTCGACGCGAGCTACTAGACAGACCCCTTAAGGCTGAGATGTAGTCAATGATATGACAGTCAATATAAAGCTTTTCATCTTTGTGCATATACATCCCCCCCAAACACACACACGTACGCACGCACGCACGCACACATCCGCACACCCACGCACGCACACATGCGCATACACCCACGCACGCACGCACGCACACACACCCACCCACCCGCCGATCCACCCAACCACACACACACACCCACCCATACACGCACGCACGCACGCACGCACGAAACTATGGAACTCATCGCCGAGAACTCCTGGGGTCTATCCTCTATGTATGGTTGCTGAATGCAGACCATTTTACAATTTTATTTTTAATTATATAAAGGAACTTATAGTAGGCCTATTATTTATAAATGTAATGGGAGGTTGGTGAAAGGAGACCATTTGTGAAATATTTTTTTTTTTAATTTTTGAGTTCAATAAAGCAAGTTATGGTCGGCCTATTATTTCTAATTCCAATGAAAAGTCGCTAAAAGCTGACCAATATTTAAAAATTTTAATTTATTAATGGAAGTTGCTAGAGATGACTGTTATTTTGAATAAATAAAAATTTATGATATCACTGAAAATTTAGGTTAAATTTTAAGAATTCTGAAAGACAATATTTAATTATTGATTTAAATGTAAAATTTAATCTAAATGTGATTGCTATCGATAAAAAAAAAAGAAATAATTATTGTTATATCTTTTTCTTGAATATTAGCAATTGTTTTATTTTCTTTCTTTTTAGAATCTAGGCTTTCTTAATTTCCTCGGTATCCTCAAATTATTCAGTGAACAGTAAGTGTCAAGTAAACATAGTAGCCATTCGTAACACTTGTTATGTGATATACTTGAATATTATAAATGTTTCAGAGCCTAAAATGAGGTCATATAATTCAATTTTTTCTTCATTTATAATTTTAATAGAATCGAAATTTTTTATTTTTAATATTCAAGTATTTCCTAAAATGTATGTTTATTTATTTTATGTAAAACTTTTATCAATATATGGGAGCGTCCGCCAGGAACGAGCCAGCGGGTGCGCGCGTTTTCGCACAAAATGCACTCTGTTCAACTCGCTCATATTCATTCGCTGAGTCTCTCGGAAAAAAACAAAGTACATATATCGATAGATTTTTTCCTCCTCTTTCTAATGGTACTATTATTTTTTTTCTCCAAAATGCTTTCTTCTGATTGAAAATTCAACTTGAATGTTCAGAGCCATTTTTCTCAAAGTATACCACTTTTTTTTCAAAATGCATTACACCATTCGAAAGTACAGGTCTTAAGCTACAAAAGCCTAAAGTTTCAAGTTGGAGAAATGAAGGGTTCAAAAGTAATGCAATTAAAAAAACAGCGCCATGAGGTCGCGCGCGCTCTCCGCGCTGCGCTGCACCATTAATGTAAACGCTAATTTGTATGAAAGTCCACATATTAAAATTCTAAATCATGTTAATTTTTTGTTTATTTCTTAATTTGTTTATTTTTAGTCGAATTCATTTTGATAGGTCTTTTCTCAATACTCCTTTTTCTTTTCCTTCTGATCTTTATAATGTTTTCCTTTTTTGACTGGTGGGTATAATTCGAATGTTTCTGATGCTGAGAATCGTTTTAGTTATAATTGTTTAGTGTCTGATATCAATTTAACGCAATGGTATGACAGAGTTCCAGGCACAGTTTTTGCTGATTCTAATCGTTGTTTTAATTTTTGTCTAGTTTCAAAATATTTATCTTTTGATGAAAAAGAAAACAATATTTTCAAAATATCTAGTTGCCCACTCGTAAAGATTTTGTGGCGTCAATATATAATTGTCAGATACTTTCCGCAAACTTGCTCGCCTAGCATTGCTTTTCACGGAAGCACCAATTCCATCACATGTATTTTTCCCGTGAGCAGTTGCATGTAAGTGCCACTCAGCTTCAACAGAAAAATCTTCATAGTGATGAACAAGATTCTGGAAGTTATGTTTATTTTTAAAATGTTGCGCTGCTCCACCAGTAAAATAAAAGACTTTTTTAACAAAATCAAAAGATTTGTTTAAGGTAATTAATTATAATTTCTTGGATTAAGTAAACGGCTATGGCATCATGAATTAAATTGTTTAAAAAAACTACCATGCTTCTGTGTTCAATTTTGGAATCTGATTCTCTATAGTAAATGACTAATGTCACCAAACTGCATTAATTATTGTTATAGTGGAAAGCTTGTGCTGCATCTTGTACAATAAAAGTATAGTTTTCTGAAAAATCTAAGGAAATTAAAAATTCTCTTTTACAAGAATTCATTCAAGATTTTAAAATAAGATGCCTGTTGTTTGGAGATCAAAGAATGAGTCTTGAGTTTATGCAAAAGAGGAAATAAGATGTCTATAAATGATGAATTAGAAACAGTTTGAGTTTGTAATGTCGATCTATCAGTTGTTTGCTATATCTGAAATTTAATTTCATTAACGTCAGAGTTCTCAAGAAATAATTCTAAATCCTTTTTTAGTGATTCAACACCAGGACAATTAGAGCACTCATTTAAATAACGCTTTGTTGTTGAATTTTTACATACTATTTGAGCTATGCAATCCTTGTAAGTATTCATTTTATCAAAAACGCCTAATGAGTTTCTTAAGCCAGCTAACAAAAGTTTGACATTTTGAAGGTAGACGCATACACAAACCGAATGAGTGCCACTAGCACCGGCTAAAACGTAATGTTGAGGATGATATTCCGCAAATTTAGTGAAACCAATTTTGGAATTAGGATACATTTCTTTATATTTTATGTATAGTTCTCTTAGATTATACAAAACAAGTCTTTTCTGCATGTAGTTTTTGATCCATCTTCATTTTTTATGCACTTGCTATCTTTGTAGCCTGGCATAATTCTACTGTTATCACCACTTTCATAAAACAGTTTTACTTGATCTACAGTATCACTTGATAATTTTTTATTTCCTCTTTTGTCAACTAAAAGAGACTCATCATTACCTAGTAATTTGGATTTAGTAGCCAGCCGACGAGAAGAATTTGAAAATTCAGCAATTTTACGAGAGCTCCAATTCTTTGGAAGTAATTGCATGAGGATCAATTTTTCTTTTTTTGTTACATTTTCATAATTAAACAATTTTTTCAAATTAGAAATTATTTCATAACAACCATGTATCGAAACTTCATTTTCGTCTTTACTCTTGGCAATAAATTGTATCCTGCAAGAATCACATATTTTATCTCTATCTTTCAAAAACGGAAAATGTGTCTTCATTTCTACTGAAACTAATCTCAGATTATGTGAATGTTTTGTTTCATTGTAAGGATTAAAACAACGATGAAAATTCATGATATATAGGAGTATAAATAAATAATTGTAATAATAATTTTATTAATTATTTCTAGAAATATAATGAGGAAGAATACATTTTTCAGTGGGCTTATAAGACTTTGAAGTCGTTTCTTTGGGTATGGAGAGCAGATCTGTTAAATCCCTCTATTGATGAAAAAACGAATGAAAATTACACACATCTGCGTGTAGCACATTAAGGACGCTTGCTCACAAAATGAGTTTCTATAGAATCTTATGAAACTTGCAGGGTAGATTCTTATTGTTATTATGTGCAACATCTGCAAACTTCAGAAAGTCTAGCAACATCGTTCATGAGATATAAGCTATCAAAGTTAGACAATTTAATACGGTGTCTTATGAAAAAGTCGTGAAAAAATGAACGTTTTCATTAATAACGCCAAAAGTTTTCTATAGAATTGAACGAAAAAGAGATATTTTACTAATGATGATATTTTAAATAAGCTCTCCAAAATCCAGAAAGCCTAGCAGCACCGTTTTCGAGATACAGTTGTTTAAAGTAGGTAACTTCGGCCGCGCGTGTCCTTGTGTGCGTGTAAACAAACCAATGGCGTGCCCGCGCGCTACGCGTGTTCTACACAGACGGAGCGCTTCGATGTGAATGTACACACCGATGAAGCGGCGCCATGTACAGTCTCGCGTGAAATTTTGAGAGTGAGGAGACCCGAGAGAGCGCTAGGCGTACGGCGTTCGACTCTGCGTACTTTTGGCTACGATTGCAATGAGCAAGCGTCCTTAACAGCGCGTTGCATCGCAGTGCGGGGAGCGCGCCCGACCACCCGCCGCTGTCTTTTCAATTTCATTACTTTTGAACCCTTCATTTCTCCAACTTGAAACTTTAGGCTTTTGTAGCTTAAGGCTTGTACTTTCGAATGATGTAATGCATTTTGAAAAAGAAAATGGTATACTTTGAGAAAAATGGCTCTGAACATTCAACTTGAATTTTCAATTAGAAGAAAGCACTTTGAAAAAACAACAATAGTACCATTAGAAAGAAGAGGAAAAAATCTATCGATATATATACTTTGTTTTTTCCGAGAGACTCAGCGAATGAATATGAGTGAGTTGTACAGAGTGCATTTTGCGCGAAATCGGCGCCGCCCGCGCCCGCTGGCTCGTTTCTGGCGGACGCTCTCATATAAGTATTTTCTAAAATGTATTTTTGTTTATTTTCTATAAATCTTTTAAATTTTAAAAATAATGAAATGTATTTACCAGATTCTTGCATAGCATCAATTATTTCCAATTTTAATCCTCTTTCAATATTTACATTATTATTCGCGTTAGTAGTATAAATCGGTGAGACCGGCAAAGCGCGATGATAACATGCGTAGTTGGGGAATCGGTCGTGGATTAAGTTCTTCTCTCTCTCTCGTGTAGTCGTCGCCTGAGCAGATGCATCGTTCCAGCGCTGCTCCGACTGTCTCGTACTACTGGCCAGCAAATCTCTCCGCGCGGACTCCTAGATCTATAGCTTGCATCCCTGACCCAGGGTTTCCAGAAGGCGACTTTTTGTCTCACTTTCTCTCAAAAAATGTGACGTCACTTGCACGTGAGTGAAAAGCATAGAAGATCGCCATCTGGTAACCCTGCCCGGCCAGTCATCGAGGCCCACTCGTATTTCGTTGGAACCCACCTTGCACTCGGTAAGAGTTGCCGCGTCAGAGGCATTAGTTTAGCAATCTTAGAGAGAATGTGCGTTGCGTATTAATAGTTTCCTTGTATTTACGTTATTGTTTGTTTATTGTACATAGTTAATAAATTTAAGTGTTGAATAAATTCCGTAGTCAACAATCATTGGAAGAATCTACAGATTAAGTTTAAGTGGTCGAATGGTCTCTACACTCGAATATGCGATAGTAAAATTCGAGCGAACCTATGACTAAACATTTTGGTGAGAGAGCGTGGTTTTATTAGACACTTCCATAAAGTTGTGAAATCGAAAAAAAAAATTAATTTGTGACGTCATTGTCAAGATCATAGTCGAGTATTTATAGGGATAGGTGAACGAGGAATAGTCTACACGCACGAGCGAGCGAGAGAGAGAGAGAGAGAGAGAGAGAGAGAGAGAGAGAGAGAGAGAGAAAGAGAGAGAGAGAGACTTTAGCTCGGTATACTAACACCGAATAATCAGTTGTTGTCATTCCTCTTCTTATAACAAGATTATAAAGTTGCTTACGTACGTTGAGTTTTTGTTACCAAATAATACATTAAATTTCTAAACGTTTTAAGCACGATAAGACAATTTAAATTTCAATATCAATATGGACAAAGTTTTTAAAAGCTCAAGTAAAAACATGTTCAAATATTTGCAATTTCTACGACACTCAACCGTTGTTTAAAGTTAAAGTTGACTTTCGTTAAAGTCGGACAGGAGAGACCAACGGTGTCTCATTTCAAAGCGTGATTAGATTAACTCGAATGGTACTGGAAAAAGGTTGTGGATCGACACGATGATCTATTAGAGTTTGAAGATGAATTTAAAGAAGAAAAGTATTTTTCTGAGGATTGGTTTCCTACGGTCAAGGATCAATACTCGTTCGCGAAAGCCCATATTAATGATCATATTAAGAGGTTGAGTCTGATCCCGGCGGTAAATGAACCGCTGCTAAAGGTGTGCGTTGCTGTCGTCAATAATGAATGAGTTCCCACGCTTGTGTTGCCGATCTTCTCAGCCAACCATGATGAATGGGGTCGTTCAAACAACGATTCTCGTCCATGATTGTAAAGAGGGACAATATCTCTCAACGTGGTGAAATTGCAGCATCAGGGTCAGCCTGCGCAACGTCTTGAAGGCCTTGAAATTAGAAACGCCAATTTCGCTATCGCGTGGGAGAAGCTTCTGTGTCGCTACCATAATCCTCGGATCCGATTTTTTACCAATTTAGAGAAGTTGATTGAACTCGCAGTAGTTTGAACATAGAATGTTCAGGAGTTAAATGAGTTAATCGATCGAACCGAGGAAGCTATTAGAGCCTTACGAGATCTGGAATGCCCCGTAGACAAATATTATCACTGGTTAATGCACTGCATTGTACGAAAGCTTGATCAGACTTCGCGCGAGAGTTGGAAAATTTCACAGGAAACTCGCGTAGGCTTCTCGAAGTATGCTGATTTTAGCAAGTTTCTAGAGCGACGAATACATTCGTTCGAGCAATCTCGTACCGCTCCAGACACTCAGGATGCAAATACCCATCGCTCGCGGCAGCTTACCGCTACTCCAAAACGAGTCTCGGCATATTCTACGCAAGCTTAAACCTCATCACCGTCAAAATGAAATCAGTTCTGTATTTTTTGCGGCATTAATCATCCACTGTATGGAAGCAGTAAATTTAATACTATGCCTCAACAGCAGAGGTACGAACTTTATGAAAAAGAAGCACTTTGAATTGTTTACACAAATCTCACATGGTAAATGCATGCCCGTCAACAAAGAGTTACTTAACTTGTCGTGGTAAGCACCGTACTAAACTACACAACCTCAATTTTGACGCGAATCAATCATCGCAACATTATCGAAGTAGCAACTCCCAAGTTCAATTTTCATCTGCTGTCGAGAAAAACTCAGAATCACCTCATGATAACCCATTAACGGTTACGCCAAACAATGTCTCAGTCAGTTGTTTGGTACCATTAGTGGAAACTCATTTACAATTCGTGCACTAATCGATCCGCCACGGAGCGGTCTTTTATCACCCAACGAGCTGCCTCCCAACTTCATTTAGACTCGAAACGGGTTGCCGTCTCAGTAATTGGAGTAGGCGATAAGGTAACCTGTCAAGCAAGCATTTAAGTGCACGTCACCTTAACATCTAGTAAGGATAGACTCTTTCAAACAAAGCTTTCGGCCTTGGTTCTTATCGAACTCACGCGTTATTTACCGCGGAGAAAAGTCCAAAATATGAATTGGCCTCACATTACGGAGCTCGACCTAGCAGATCCACACTTTTTTCAGTAAGAAAGGGTGGACTGCATATATGGCGCGTATATTTATCCGTCAATTATTTCTGATGGTTTGATCCGTGGTCCAGTGGGGACCCCGGTCACCCAAAACTCAGTGTTCGTCTGGCTGCTGACCGGCCCTTTAGCAGAAGGTAAATATGGTCACCATGATGATCAGATACGAGTCTTTCATACCTTCACGGAACCTTCTATCTCTGAAGTTAATTTTTTAAGGAGAAAGAAGAAATCCCCCGAGGGGCGTTTTTAACAAAAAATGATCAGTTCTGCGACGAACTGTTCTCTCGCACTCGTTTCAGAAACAAAGAGGATAGATTCGTTGTTCAGTTGCCGTTTTCTGAACGTCCTACGTTCATCGGTTCACGAGACATCGCCATCGCATATCTTATCCGCTCCCAAAAACGTTTACAGTGAAATATTCAAGTTGCTGAGTCATATAATGGTTTTATGTCCGATTACAGTGACCTGAATACATATGGAGATCATCCTATCGATTCAACTAAATCGCCTCAGCTTCTACTTACCGCACCATGCAGTCTTTAGACCACATCATCCAAAAGAAATACGAATAGTCTTCAACGCATCACAAAAGGATTCATACGGCCATTCACTCAACGACTTATTGTCGTCAGATCTTAAGTTTCAAGCAGACATCTCGATAGTCCTAACCCATTGGCGGTTTCTAAGATTTGTTTTTCCTACAAATGTAGTAGAGATGTTCCGACAAATCTTGATCCATCCAGACGATACCGACTGGCAACAAATCTTATGGCGTAAAGATGACACTAAGCCTATCCAGGACTATCGAGCTACGACGGTTACCTATGGAACCGCGTCAGCATCGTTTTTAGCGCTACGTGTTGACGAAGAGGATGGTGCTTGGATTAGTAATTATATATGTCCATGAATATTAATAATAATATTCTTTATTGCTTGAACTTAACTTTAGATTACATAGTGTGCTCGACTGCATGGTGCGAGGCTAGCATGACAAGTATTTCGTGTCGTTGCGCTCGTCGCTCGTGTCTAACGCAATTTTCGCACAGACAATCTGGAGTGGGAAGACTCGCATGTGTGTGTTCGGTCTTCCGACAATCGACAGACGTGCTTACAAGTTAAACTCACGTATGGAATATCCTGTGTATTCCAACACGCCTCCTTGAATTTTCAACACCATATTTAATTGTTCATTCTACATTTCATTTAGTCATATTTTAAATTTCGCATACATTATTTCACTTCTTACTGACTAGCTTATATTCTAACTTTTACAATCGATCCTTTAATCAGTATTTAATTCTTAGGTAACTTAAATTAATATCAACGCTTTCCTGTTTTTAATAAACTTTGTTCTGTCTAAACTTTTTATTAATATATCAGCCAAATTAGATTCAGAATCTATCTTTATAATACCAATCACACCATTCTCAAATGCGTTCGGTACGTTAGCGTCAACATAATTTACATAAATATAGTGCGTTACGGCATTACCAAATCTATTTACTGGATTTCTTTTTCTATTTGAAACTCTTTTCTATCAAATTCTCATTTTCATTTTGCAAATCATTTAATTCGTTATTTGTTTCTCTCTCATTGTCAAATCATCTTCCTCATCTACATTATTTTGGTTCGACTCATAATCATCATTATTTTTGTTAATCACATTTTCCAAATTCAAATTTATTAAATTATCCTGATCAAAATTTGCGTTCTGATTATCGTTAGTTTTCTCTATGCAAATTAATTTAGTACCCTCTTCGACTACTATAACATGTCTAGCATTCACTATCCTATTATTTAGCAAAACTCTATAACTAAAGAGCTCAGGGCAACAAACGGTCAGCTCACATTTCCAGATGGCCCCTGAATTTGCGGTTCATACTGTTTATCTAGGGGCCAACTCCAAATGTGAGCTGACCATTTGTTGCCCTGAGCTCTTCAACTGTTATCATTAGACCCTACTAGTATACCTAATTGAGCTTTATCATCCCATTTACTTTTTCTCAAAACCTCGGGTACTCTTACAAAAACTCGACTTCCATAAATTTTCAAGTGTTTTACATTAGGTTTTTTGCCAAAAAATATCTCATAAAGAGTTTGTTTTCTCGAGTATTGGTTATTGTACCGTTTTTCAAATAAGCGATCGTTTTCATAATTTCAGGCCAAAACATTTGATTTATTTTTGCTTCTCTCGCTAAACATCTGCCTATGTGCATTGGAGATCTATTATATTTCTCCGCTACTCCGTTTAATTCATGAACGTAGGGTAGATATGGCAATAACTTCAAATTCGTATGAATCAATTCTAAAATTTTCGTAGATTTTATAAAGTTATAAATTTCGCGATTTAAATATTCTTTTTCATCATCACAACGTAATTTCTTTACTCTTTTATTGAATTTATTTTCAACCAAATTGACAAATTCTATAAAACAACTCGCTGTTTCTGCTTTACTTTAAATGCAAAAAATTCTCATACACTTACTGTAATCATCAACGAATGTCAAAAAATATTTTTCTCCATCATAGCCTGTTGCGTTATGTGGTTCATTCAAATCCGTATGAATCAATTCTAAAATTTCCGTAGTCTTAGTTCTATTATTTTCGAATGGTACATTAACAATTTTACTTTGAATACAATTTGCACATTTCATACTGTTATTTTCTAATATGTCTGGTAAACCTTCTACTAATTTCTCATTAACCAATTTGCTTAACTATTGAAAACTTACATGACCTAACTCTCTACGCCATTTTTTTCTACTTATCATATTTACTGTATTCGCATAAATATGATTTTTCTTTTTATCGTACAAAAAACTTTTCATAGTGTATAAACCATTAATTTTAATAGCTACAGCAGTTAATTTTCTATCTTTATTATAAATTTTTGCATTTTGTTCCTTACTACAATAATATTATTTTCAGTTATTTTAGAAAAATTCAATAGATTCTTTGTTATACATTCTACAAAATAAAAGTTTTTCAAATTAACTTCTACTTCATTACAATAATTTAAAAAAATGGTTTTAACTGTACCAAACTTTGTCGCTTTCAACACTTTGCCATCGGGCAATTTAACATCCATAGGATTTCTTAATTCTATGTGACTAACGCATGATAATAGTAGTCTTGATTGTTGATAATGTGGTCTGTACAACCATTACCTAACAACTACTCGATTTCGTTATTATTTTTACACTCACTTTTATTTAATTTAGCTGATTAACATTCACTTTAACCAATTGTGTTGCCCATAATTCTTGTGTAGCCTCTTGGTGTTGAGCGTTGCTTGAATCTGCACCTGATGGCCTTGACCTCTGATGTCTTTGGCCTCTTGGTGTTCCTCGTTGTCCCCTGCCTTGGTTGTATTGGATTCCTTTTTATTATTACCTTGCTGTCTGTGCCTGCATTCATTCTTGTAGTGTCCAGGCTTTCCATACTGGAAGCAATTTCCTTTTGTTTTTGCAGTAAAAGTGCTTACACTAGTTTTCTTTTCACTTTCACTTCTGTTCAAGTTCTTTTCTTTAATTTTTGTTTTTACATATTCAACACTTCTTTGCTGTTCAGGCACTAAATCAATAAAATCTTTTATCAAATATCTCATTTTTTCTTCTTCTGTTAATTGTCCACCAGCTGATTTCAACTCATTATATACTCTCCCGAAATCAACAAAAAATTCTTTAACATTATTGTAATTATTGAGTTAGACTTCTTCTAGTTTACCTCTTTTTATTATTTGTAGAGATGTAGATTTTGACGAATACATGTTTTCTAACTTTGACATCATCTCAAAAGTCGTTTTACGTTCACTAATTTACTCCAATTGTTTGTCTGACATAGCACTAATATAAATTGTTTTTGCTTTTAAGCCGCTATTCTTCCAAGCACCTTATTGTCACTCTCTGCTCTGTTTCTTGTCGCAGTTTCTTGACAATCTTTATATTCCAAAATGTTCATGAGTCTGAATTCCCAACTTGCAAAATTTATTCCGTCAAACACTGAAACACATATGTCATTAATTTTCGCATGCCACTTTTTTCTGTATCTTTAATTTTCAGCTATTCGCATATTTTAATTTTCAAAATCAAAGTTTTCTTCAGTATTTTAAGAAAACTTTTTCTTAAATGATTTCTGTGCTGTTTGCTTAATTCAAAATATTCACATTTTATTTGGTTAACTAAGTATTCAGTTTCTGTACTGTCTTCAGAAATAAAATTTCTTAAAGTCGTTTTCCATTTTGCGAACATGTGCTTAACCTCAAAAACTGCCACGTGCTCATGTAGCCTTAGTCACCCCGTGTTTCACTTGCTGACTTTCATCGGTCAACATCGCACTTCTTTCATAGTTATTTTTCAAAAAACCGTTTTTTGTTCGTTAGCTAATGGCTAATATATTTTCCTTCTTCTTTGAGCACATATTTTTCAGTTTCCAATATTCTTTACATACTCTTTTTCACTTTAAACTTATATTTCATTGCACCAGCATTTTTATATTTCCCCGAAGGTTGATATAAAAATAGGTAACGTATACTTACAAACCACTCAACTTTTACCATGTTGAGGAAGTGGATGGTATTTGGATTAGTAATTATATATCTCCATGAATATTAATCATAATACGAGCGAAAATACCTTGCTCGGCTTAATTATGTTTTTTTGCCGGATGATATTATAAATGTTTTACTTTTCTAATGTGAATTTTATCGATCTACACGAGGCAAGGGGAGTTGGAAATAATTTTCGATTCTGGCCTTTAATAATGTTACATCCGGCCATTTTTATTATATTATTAAAAAAAAATTAGTTACCATTGAATTATAAAATACATAACAGTTTTAAATGAATGCAAGACAGAAAACAGTTTTGAAACCATAAAACCCAGGTCTAGAATTTCAGTCGCACGAAAATCCCAAACTCAAACATTCCGAAGTAAGGGTACAACGCTTTCTTCTTGGGCGTGGGTCGTAAAGTTCTTTTCGTTTCCTTTCCCTTATGATAGCCTTAGTACACAAACCAGACTCAAGATTTCCGAGTAGACCACATGATAAAAAAAAAAAAAAAACACTATACTCATAAACCGGGGAAACCCTGCAATTACATACAACAGCGTCTGTTCCCGCCTCTCTCACGCTCACGTTCCAGAATTTTCCACTACCCACACTTGCATAGTTCTTTTTCTCTGTCTCTTGTAAAAATGATTATTTACAGTGGATGCCCTTTTAACTAATGTTGGTTAAATAGTGATAGAAAAATGCCCGAACCTATTTAAATGGATCCTGAATTTGATCAAGGATTTCATGATCATTTAGCCTGAATGTCAAAGTTTATCAATCCGTACTCTCCATTATAATTAAAAATCTGTGTATAATAACACCCCCTCGTAACTTATAAATGCGTCGGTTAGTTTATAACATGAAATTATTACTAACAAGGAGTGTATACCAGATCCGGGTGATGGATTCACCCAGGGTTGTGGGATATCACTTCTTACATATAAAAATGAAAGGCTGTGCAATCCCAGACCCTAACGCATCCATGATTTTGAGTTACAAGAGATTGAATTTTTTATAAATTAAGTGATTTTTTTCACCTTAAATTACTCATTTGACGGCTAAACCTTACTTTTATACCTGTAAACAAACGACAAAGCATTTTTATTTTTTAAAATATCATATATTTTAACAAAACATATTATAATTTTTAACAAAAATGTCCATTGTTATTTTATATTATTTTATATTACCTTATTTCAATACATAAAATGCAATTTGTGCCAATATTCCAGGTTTAATCAGAATGAAACCAATTGTCAACTAGGAAGCATGGTTTATTAATTAAACTTATTCAATTTGAAGTCCATTGTGAAGAATATTTAATACTTATATTCCACAATTAGTCTTTAATATCGAAAATCCCATTAGAAATAATTGATCCCATTAGAAATAATAGCCTCATGTTTTAATTTTGGCGTAACGAGCTGAACTATCTGGCCTATCTTTGGAATCCTGGAACATTATAAAAAAAAGACACAAAGTATCATTCTTTACACAATGAAACACTGTAAAAAAACAAAATTATACATATCTGATGGAGAATATTTATGAAATTCTCTTAAGCTGTCCTTTTCAAGTTAGTCATAGGCTTGAATCTGACTGATGTTTCACATACACACACTGAAAACTTTTTTCCTTTTTGCTCGTCTTTTATCGAGAAATGACTCCATTTCATTGTTAACAAATTATCTGTAAAACACAAAACAATTAATTAGTCACAAATAAAAAACGTCAACTGTCAGCGGTTACGAAATAAAGGTTTTTGTTGTCTGCTGTTATTATGTTCTGAAGGGGTAGTCTAATCGATTCGACAATCGACTGTAGTCGATGAAAGAATCGATAGTATTCATAATACAGATACAGCTCTTTTAAAAGCATATATATATAGGCCGGTATAGAACACCGTTTATAGAACGATGTATATTGACTTGAGCGGCATCTGTTGGACGCGGTTGAAATCATCGTTCTCAAAGCGAATTTTTTTAAATTTTGTTCGCTAATTAGTCGTTTACAATATTGTAGCATTGAGTGAGTAGTCATTAAAAAGCAAAGGCACCTTATAAATCTTTTATTCTTTCTATAATATTTTATATTTTCTTTTTCTTTTATATATTTTAATTAATATTTTCATATTGTATTATTTTATTATTATATTTATTTATTTATTTATTTATTGATATCATTTTATCACATACTTTTTTCATTTTTATTCATAAATTTTTTTCAAAAATTTGAAATTAATTATACTTTATTTATTTGATCTATTGATTTTAATTTTAATTTATTCGATTTATACATATTTGTTGATCTATTTCTTAATTTTTTTATTTGATCAAGTTTTTTAAAATGGAAGGAAACGAGATTTTTAATTTTGAAATATTTAAAGGATTTATATCTGATAGTGTTTTTGTTTGTATTGAAATATTGAAAGCCAAAGGCTTTATTAGTTGTGAGCCAAGTGAGACATTGTCTGATTATGCTCAAAATTTGGGAAAAGAGTTAGCTGATGTAGTAATTGAGCATATAGAAAACATTAAACTTGTGAAAAGTTACGAACTCGTCGATTTGGAAGAAGCTAATGAAGCAGATAACATGCTTTGTGAGACCAACGCTTCTGACTCAACTTCAGAGAATAATGCCTCTTCTGGTAAGAACATTTTATTAATTATTTGAAATAAACAATTTATTGATTTACCAATTGTAATTAAAATCTTCAGTTTCACATTTACAAGAAGACATAATAAAATTGTTCAAATTCAATATTGCAAATGTTAAAAAATACTGCACATACTAATCGATATTACTTTTTTATAGAATCCCAAACCAGATCAAGTGAGACAAGTTCTGACTACGAGCCTGAAGAAAAGAAGTCAAAGTATGATATTGTACCGCTTGAAAAAAAGATTGAGATAGTCAATTTAAAAAGAGAGCACCCGAATTGGAGTTACAGCACGATGAAAGTCCATGGAGGTAAATTCGTGCCTAGACTAGATGAACTGTCAAGATGGAAAAGAGAAATTGTCAATGGTGGTACGCGGTACGATCAAATGCAATCTATTAAAAAGTGGGTATATGATAGGTTTGTAGAAGCTCGAGAAAGAAAAGAGCACGTAGAAACAGAAGATCTCCGAACATGGGCTCTACAGGCAGCCATGCAATTCCCAAACGTGCCACTTGAGTTTAGTGCTTCTCCTACTTGGCTAAATCAGTTTAAAAAGGAATTCCGTATAAGCCAGAGAAGAGTAACTAAATACATCGAACAGACAGAGCGTAGATCATTTGACGAAATTGAACGTACTACAGCAGAATTTCAAGCTGAAATTAGAAGTGTAACATCCTCTGCTAATTTAGATTTAGTAATCAATACTGACCAAATGGGCTGTGAGTACAGGGTAAATGTACTTCGAACACTTGAACACACTGGAGAAAAAAGAGTTGAACTGTATCTTGGTGATTTGAACAAGATCACTCACTCTTATACAGTGCAATATTCTGTGACTGCCTCCGGAAAACTACTCCCCAAAGTCCTTATTTGTCTCCAAGAGGTTTCAGGAACATTTGGCCCAACAATTGAAAAAAAAATAAATGAGTATTCTAATGCATATAAAAATACTTACATTATATGCTCCAAATCAGGAAAATTGTCATCCAATTTGGTATTATTATTTAATAAGCATATTATTGAACCTTATGTTGAGAAGAAAAACTTCACACTTATCTTGGATTCGTGGAGTGGACATTCCAAAAAGGTATTACATGAGGACTTCAAAAATGTAAATGGAGGATCTTCATGTAGTCTGAAGATAATTCCACCTAATTGTACGCCACTGTGCCAACCTCTAGATGTATACATGCACAGGCAGATTAAGTATTTTGTAAAAAAATTACAAAACTGTACAGATTTGAGACAGACAGATCGTCAATTAAATACCAGAGAAGATGCAGTCAAAATTCACGCACTGATCCATAATCAACTGTCGGCACCCATATTTCAAAGTATGATCCAGTATTCTTGGTTTGCGTCGTAACTCATCACTGACAGGGATGTTTTTATGAATGTGAAGGAAGTCTGCTTTCCAGAAAAAAGACTTAATAAATTTTTACTGTGGCTCCCTTCAGTTTAGCAAGTGCTCTTGGTGTCGTTCGTCTTTCTGCTTCCGTTGTTTTTATGATATGTACCATCCTTGAAAATGTGAATTATTCTTCAGGAACGTTTAATATCCACTGTGCAATTTATATTTTCTCTGTAAATACATATATTTTAAATTAAAAATTGTTTTATATTTATTAAATAATTTTCCAATAATCTTGAAATAATTAAAAAAAAAAACATTTTAATACATTGCAGATTAGATAAAAATTCGATTAATATTAGAAATTAAATATTTTTAATCATGTAACAAATTTTTTTTAATTTCCTAAGCAGAAAGTTTTTGAATTATTTATTTATATACATTTAAATCAACAAATAAAAAATTATTTTACATCAATATAAAAAAAACTATAATAATATGATGTACTTAATTACCATCAAAAAGCCCATAATTTAATAAAAAAATAATTTTTTTCAATTTAAAATAATAAAAAATGAAACATACAGTATGTCAACAAATCGTATTATCATATGTTTTGATGAAGCATGAGGTATAATCCATATAACCTGCTACACGTATACCAAATTACCAACCTTCTTTACGATGGAATCCACATCTCCAGACAGTCCAGTCCAGACCCTCTGTACAGTTGACGTTCGAGTGGTGCCATCTCTACACTTTTAATTGAAATGTACACTATCGATTCTTTCATCGACTACAGTCGATTGTGGAATCGATTAGACTACCCCTTCAGAACATAATAACAGCAGACAACAAAAACCTTTATTTCGTAACCGCTGACAGTTGACGTTTTTTATTTGTGACTAATTAATTGTTTTGTGTTTTACAGATAATTTGTTAACAATGGAATGGAGTCATTTCTCGATAAAAGACGAGCAAAAGGGAAAAAAGTTTTCAGTGTTTGTGTGTGAAACATCAGTCAGATTCAAGCCTATGACTAACTTGAAAAGGACAGCTTAAGAGAATTTCATAAATATTCTCCATCAGATATGTATAATTTTGCTTTTTACAGTGTTTCATTGTGTAAAGAATGATACTTTGTGTCTTTTTTTTATAATGTTCCAGGATTCCAAAGATAGGCAAGATAGTTCAGCTCGTTACGCCAAAATTAAAACATGAAGCTATTATTTCTAATGGGATCAATTATTTCTAATGGGATTTTCGATATTAAAGACTAATTGTGGAATATAACTATTAAATATTCTTCACAAAGGACTTCAAATTGAATAAGTTTAATCAATAAACCATGCTTCCTAGTCGACAATTGGTTTCATTCTGATTAAACCTGGAATATTGGCACAAATTGCATTTTATGTATTGAAATAAGGTAATATAAAATAATATAAAATACCAATTGACATTTTTGTTAAAAATTATAATATGTTTTGTTAAAATATATGATATTTTAAAAAATAAAAATGCTTTGTCGTTTGTTTACAGGTATAAAAGTAAGGTTTAGCCGTCAAATGAGTAATTTAAGCTGAAAAAAATCACTTAATTTATAAAAAATTCAATCTGTTGTAACTCAAAATCATGGATGCGTTAGGGTCTGGGATTGCACAGCCTTTCATTTTTATATGTAAGAAGTGATATCCCACAACCCTGGGTGAATCCATCACCCGGATCTGGTATACACTCCTTGTAAGTGAGAATATTATAACTGCCTTTATTTAGTAAGCATAACATAATCCTAATAAAACACATGTCAAGTTGATACTCATCTGCGTTTTAAAGTTATTGTCGTTATCTTTTTAAATCTAGAAACCATGAGAATTAGGTATTGCTTTGGTAGTTTAACTCAATTTATCTTTAATTATTACTCCGTATATATTTGTCAAAAAAAAAAAAGAGGAAAAATAAACCTCCCATCAATATTACGATCTTTGCATAAACACCGCATTAAACTTTTCATCTTTAGTTTACAATAAACATACCCAATTAGCAACCGTTACAGAAACAATCTAATAGTTTTTCGTATCTCCCGAGCGTATACCGCTAGTGTAATATACATTCCCTCAATTTGTTAATACAACTGTTTGACAGGTTTTTTTTTGTTATACACAAATACAGCAAAAATGTCACAACCAAATTACTGTCCATAAATAACTTACTTGGGATAATGTTTAATAAAAAGGAACATATATAATTAATTTAAAAAGAAAAATATTTATTACATAATTTACATGGTTATAATATAACCTATTACATAATAACTCTTCACTTTTCGAAACCAATTATCACTTAATTTTTTTTTACATAATATTCATCTTAGATTTTCGTTAATTCTCACAGTTTTAGAGTAAATTCTTTTTAATTAGTCTTGGGACCGCCCACTTCCTATACATGTTCCAAGTTTTATATTAAATTTCAGTCAATATAGAAAAAGCATATTTCCAAGAGGGGTTATTTATATTTCTACTAAATGAATGCAAAAGGAATTTTCTTAAATCTTTTAAATTTCTGGCTAGAGCGTTTACGCATATTAACAGCTCATTATCAAATCATAGCCTCAGTTTCGAGCGAGGGTTGGGCCCAAAAACCTAAGCGGCCAATAACATCCCTCCGCGTTTACGACTAGGAAGCGTCAGCGTCGCTTCGATAGTCCAGCTCGTAGACGTATGCCTCCGCTCCGTCTCACTCGCAACGCAACCCTCAACCGACGAGGTCTTTCATTCTACTCTTCACCGACTCAACCATTTTTTTGCATCTCAAACCTCAATCAATGAGGTCTCGCCTTCTAATCTTCGACCTTGCTCGCGCTCGAAAATTTTCTAAGTGCCGCTCCACTTAAGTTTGTGCGCACTACCTTTTATTTTTTTGAATCGTGTAATCGAAGTTACCGTGCAAAGGTAACAACGGAGTGTTTGTAATAAAATTAAATATTTTACCCGAATTAGCACGCCTGGTTTTCTTGTTTTTTTTTCCTTTTTACCATCTCTCCTTCCATCCGGAATTATTTCGACGGGTAATCTATATAAAAGGGACCAGTGATCATCAGCTGCCAACAAGGAAAAGTAAGTTGAAATTTAAACTTGCTATCTTATCTGTCTCTATTTAGCTAGCGCAGCCTTTACCCAAATATATATATATATATATATATATATCCCCATTTCATGTGATTTAACTCGAGTCTCCGTACAATTCCCTAAAGAAAAAGTGTTTCTTCTATATATCTATCCATCTTTCTAAATCAAACCCGTAGATATCCTGAGAATAAAAAAATATATTAGGGAATCTATTCCGCAAGTCGCCAGTAACTTGGCCTTTCTTGTGGGTACATTCCCTAATCAATAACAAATTAATAATAAAAAAAATTAATCACATTCAAAGTGATATAAAGGAAAGAAAATAATCAGAAACACCACTGGTTATCCAAATCTTGAAAAACTTTTAAATTCATAAATCGCGTCGCGCCCTTATTGCTGCCCAACCCTATCCTATCCTTCTAGTGTTAGTATTTAGCTCTGTCCGGAGCTAGTAGGTTTTCATTAGCCTAGGTTCTAAAGAGAGCAAAATTTAACAATAATAAATTAATTAATTCTACATTAATTACTAGAATATAATTATACTAAGATTATTAACATTATTATTTTAGAATTTATCTTGCTTAATAACCAAATTTAAATAAATAATTAAATATTAAAAAAAAACATAGTTACGCTATCACTAATTACGCTAAAAAAAAAAAAAAAAAAAAAAAAAAAGAATTTTAAACAAGCAAAAATCTGGTGCAAGATTTAATACTTTAAATAAATAATTTAAGTTCCCGAAATATTTTATTTCAATAAGTTCATATTACAAGGATTTAGTTAGGAAAAAAAAATATAGGCATTTTTGAAAAAAAAAAACACGTAGAATAGGAATATTAATTAAAATTGTTTTTAGTGGATAAACCTCAAAAGAAAAGGAAGAGACCTTCAGTTTTTCAAACCCTTAGGAAAAAACGAAGAGAAGAAAGGACAATCAAGCAATTCTGGGAGAGGGTACTAATTGATATAAAAAATACCCCACCACCTGTTGAGGTTGAAAATATACCTTTACCTGTAGATCCTCCGAAGAAAAAGTGCACTGAATGCATAAAAATCAACGTGTACTCGAAAACTTGTGCAGCTTGTTTTAAATTAAATTATAAAATTAAAAAAATATTGCCACAACCACCATTAGAGTGGATGTTAAAATTGGAGGGTGAATATTAAATTCACCTCAACCAAATAATTTATTTTTATTTTAATGTAAAAATTTAGTAAACATAATTAACAATAAATAAAAAAAACAAATAATAAATATTTTGAGTCTTTTTCATTTCTTTATCAAGTAGTTTATATGAGTGATCAGCGAATAACTCGTCAAAAAGCCCGTGAACACCCAGAATCAAGGAAGGAAATAGAACAGTTTGATCCATTTGCACCTACCACGCAACTTCCCTATTCCCCAATAAAAATAGAGGATAAACTGGATCAATTACCCAGTACCTCGAAGTCAGAAATTGGAAAAGGGGACGAATCAGACCGAAAGGCTAATACCTCTAACTTGGAAATTGGGAAGAAAAATAAGACTCTGTCGTCCCAAAAATCGATAGACTCTGGTGATAGTGATTCTGAGGTTCCTCGAGGGCCAGTTATTATCACAATGGCAACTACGCCACAATATGTGAATATTAAGGACGCTTTAATGATCGTACCTGAATTTGTCGGAAAAAATATTCCTATAACACAGTTTCTAGAAGGATGCACGGAAGCAAAGGCTATGGTCGAGGCTACAGCCTAGCCTTGCAAAATTATTGAGGGCTAGAGTTACAGGAGAAGCCAGACAGGCCATAACCGGACAAGTCTTCGGAACGGTTGAAGAATTTAAAGACTATTTAAAACAAATCTATGCTCCGGCTAAATCGGTGGCTCAGTTACTTGGAGAACTTGGTAATGAATTCCAAAAAAAGATGAAGAAGTAATAACCTTCGCGAATAGAGTAAGAATTTTAGGGGCTAGAATCTTGGAAGCAAAGAAACTAGAAAATGGAACATTACCAGAAGCTTTCAATGCATCTGTAGAAAATACTCTAATTGAATGCTTCAAAGCTGGATTAAAGCCAGAAATTGAGCAACGTCTAGGAGCGGCCGCTAATGTAAACGATGTAGTCAAGGCAGCAATTAAAATAGAAAAATTACTCTTATCTAGGAAAGCTCTAAGAAGAGATCAACCTAGCATAGGAAAATTTGATAAAAAAAAGTATTCCTTTGCCAATTGTGCAAACAAAATGGACATGAAGCTAACAATTGTAGTTTATTTTCTGCGAATCGTGTTTTAACCTGCACAATTTGCAATCAATCGGGACACAGCACTGACAAATGTCAGCTGGCTGCTGCAAGAGCCCCTAGATCTGAAGATAACTGCAATATTTGCAAAAAACAGGGCACCAATCTACCCAATGCAAAATGGGCATGATATGCCAAATTTGCAAGAAACCTGGACATCTAGCAGCCCAATGTTATAGAGTTGCTATTTGTCAAACTTGTGGAAGATAAGGACATACCACTCGTTTTTGTCGGGCAGGCGAGCAAGCCACCTCAATACCGAACATAATCACCTGCCAGTTTTGTTTAAACAAAGGGCATACCGCTGATAGATGTCAACAGCGCGAGAATAATGGAACAAATAAACCACCTGTTAACATAGTCACATGCCAGCTGTGTCTAAATACCGGCCATACTGCGCTTTCTTGCAGAAGTAATATCACTTGCGCTTATTGCAAAATTAAAGGTCACTCAATTGACCAATGCCGGAAAAGGGCTAATAATGATGCCAGGAGATCGGGAAACGAGCAGAGCCCTTTAGGCCCGAGCGCACCTCAAGAGACTGAGCCCATTGCTCAGCGCTCAACCCAAGTGCAGGGATTTACAGCGGATGAGTTAATAGCATTAAGCTCCACTTTGCGTCCAAATTAATCCCACATGTTTCATTTAAAGACTGTACAAATAATGTATTATTCGGTTTTATGCTGGATTCGGGATCTGAAATAAATGTCCTTCGTGTAGGTTTTATCAATGATATAAAAACTATAGATACAACAAGACCAACACTAATCATGGGAATTTCCGAAAATCCAGTTTTATCTTTAGGTATAGTCAATAAAAGAATGTTAGGTAAAAGTGTAGAATTTATAGTAGTCCCTAATAATTTTCAAATTCCATTTGCCGGTATTTTAGGATCGCAATTATTTTTAGCTCATAATGCCAAATTAGACTTTCAGAATAAATTATTTACTTTAGGTGACAAAAAAATTGATTTTTGCCAAAATGATAATCCTCTTTATGAGGTAGAAATTAATGCAGTTACTAATATGGTAACTGAAAAGGTTTTGCATTGTCTACCGTTTACTGAAATTTTCAATTCGCCTTTCTTTATTAAGGGTTACTTTATGATAGATAGTGGCTCCGAAGCTAATCTTATTAAATCAAAGTTAATACCCAAAAATTAAGAAATAAATCCAGCTAGCTCAGTTTTATTAAAGGGAATATGTGATGAAACAACTAAATCTCTTGGTGCCATTGAAATTGAAGTTTACGGGATTACTTCATTATTTCATGTAGTACCTGATGATTTCCCTATTCCCTGCGATGGAGTTTTCGGTTCCACGTACTTAACTCAAACTAAAGCGCTGATTGATTATGAGGATAAATGCCTCAAGGTAGCAGATCATAATACCTCCTTGCTGTTTAAGATTCCAAATAACACTGAATTATGCAGAGATTATTTAACAAGTTCCCACTCAACTTTAATTTCCAATATTAGTAGGGATGCTAATTTTGGAAATGAAACTGACAACGAGATTATGGAATTCTCTGAAAAAAATTCTGATGATTTATCCGATCCGGAGGAATATTATTCCAATTATAAAATTGCTATTCCAGACTCAGATATTAAAACCAAAAACATCAATGAAAATATAGATCCACTTCTCAGACTATTTAGAATAACATATACAGAAACTTTCGCCGAACTAGGAGTACCTGTTGCTTCTGACCAAGAAATTGAAGACGCTTTTGATGTCCTTGGAAATTATCAACAAGTTATAAACTCATCCACTCACACCATGAGTATGGAAGATAATGATTCCATTTTAAAATATTTAAGAATGGATCACTTGAATGATATGGAAAGAGATCATATTACCAATTTAATTTTAAAATTTAAGCACAGATTTCTTTTAGAAGGCCAACATTTTGGTGCCGCTAGTACGGTAATGCATAGAATAATAACTACCGATGATATTCCCATCAATGTCAAACAATACAAGTTCCCCATATCTCTTAAGGAAGAGGTTGGTAGACAAGTTGATGCACTTTTGCAAGAGGGAATTATTAGACCGTCCTGTTCTCCCTATAATTCTCCTCTTTGGTTGGTCCCTAAGAAGTTAGATGCTTATTTAAAACAAAAATGGCGGTTAGTGTCGGATTTTCGCATGCTTAACGAAAAAACTGTAACTGATGCATACCCATTACCTGATACCAGGTTGGAGGACATACTATACGGTTCTCGATCTAGCATCAGGGTTCCATCAAATCTTAATGGATCCCCGTGATGCTGACAAAACCGCTTTTAGTACACCTTATGGTCATTATGAGTATGTTCGTATGACTTTTGGTTTGAAGAATGCTCCTCCTACTTTTCAAAGATATATAGATGAAACCTTTAGAGGTCTACAAGGAAAAATTCTATTCACCTTTATTGACGATATAATTATTTTCGCAGACACACTAGACGAACACGAGGAAAAGTTAAATCTAATCATGGAAAGATTAGATAAGTCTAATCTACAATTAAATATTAACAAATGTGAGTTTTTAAAAGAAGAGATTTGCTATCTGGGTTATGTCTTAAGTAAAGATGGGGTCAGTCCTGATCCTAAAAAGCTTGAGGCAGTTAGATGTTTTCCCCAGCCAAAAACTGTTAAAAACATTAGACAATTCCTCGGTTTAGCTGGATATTATAGAAGGTTTATTAAAAATTTTGCGACGATGTCAAAACCTTTAACAAAATTATTGGAAAAAGATACTGATTTTATTTGGACCGAAAAGACAAATGAAGCCTTTGAGTCATTAAAGGAAGCATTATGCAAACCTCCTATTTTGCAGTATTCTGATTTTTCTAAACCTTTTATTATCACGACGGACGCCTCAGGTTATGCCATTGGCGGAATACTCTCTCAAGGAGAAATTAGCAAAGACCTCCCAATAAGTTATGCCTCTCGCATGCTTAGAGGACCGGAAATAAATTATGAAGTATATGAAAAAGAGGCCTTAGCTATGATCCATTGCGCTAAGATCTTTCGATCTTATATATATAACAGAAAAATCTCATTTGTAACCGATCACAAACCGTTAGTTTGATTCAAAACTGCAGATTGTAACACACGGGTTCAGAAATGGAGATTTAAACTCTCTGAATTTGATTATGAGGTTATATATAAACCCGAGAGATTGAATGCTAATGCGGATGCATGATCTAGAAATTCCACGTGTAATGTAATTACTAGAAAATAGTCTAAACTACTTAATGAAGAAAATAACATAGTTAATAATATTACTAATGAAACTAAAATTTAAAAAAATAATAAACCAATACCTAATCCTAAACCAAATCCTAAAAATATACATAATAAAAAAATAAGTAAAGAATCTAAAGATTCGCAGATGAGACCTGAGGAATCTATTTCTAAGGAAACCACTACAGCGCCTAAAAGTATTAAAAATTATTTGGTACCAAATCGTGTGGATACGTCCTCATTAATTGATTCTGAATTAAAACATAAGGAAATTAACTTAGAAAATCCAGAATTTACCGATAAACGTGTTTCCAATCTCATTATAAATAAACCAAAACCTAATTACATAGAATCTAATAGTCTAGATGATGATTTTCAAGGAGAAGGACTGTTACCCCCACAATCTGAAAAGACTACGGATTCTCCAATAAATAATTATGCTTTTGACCTTCCAGCAGTTTTGAATACTATTAATTTATCCGAGGATTCTCAATCATCTTCTTCGAAAATTGAATCCGAACCCTCGGAGCTTAAAGAAAAATCTGTAGAATTAAATCTAGGTTGTCAAATAATTGAAGTAAAGGACTTAATCCATTACAGGAAGGATAGCATTATATATTTTGTGGATAACAATGGCAATCCATGTGATGATGCTGCTTTAAAACTAATAGAAAATAATAAAATAGAACCTAATCAAATCTTAAACTATCTTAATGTAAACTATTCTAAAAGACATAACGGTAACTATTACTTTTCCCTATGCATACGCGAAGAGGAAAAAGTTTCTATCACTAAAATTAAGGAAAATTTATTCAAGGTCCTTACGGATTTGAAAGAAATAATACTAAATTTAAAAATAAAAACTTGTAGCATATCCTATAGTAAGTATATAGAAAACCTTGATTGGGCTGAGGTTTTAGGACTAATAAAACAAATAATTCAACAAGTACCTATTAAAATAGCAGTTTGTAATAATTGACTACGGTACGTGGAACCTGATTTAAGGGATAAGATTTTTTACGAAATGCACGATTCGCCAATCGGTAGTCATCGTGGTGTGTCAAAAACTTATAATCGAATTAAAACCAAATATACTTGGGAAAATTTGAAAGAAGACATTCAACGTCGGATACAGCAATGTCTTAATTGTCAATTAAAAAAATTAACACGCCTAAAAACTAAACAACCAATGATAATCACAGATACTCCCGGAACGGTATTCGATAAAATTGCAATGGATATCGTTGGTCCACTGCAAAAGACAAAGACTGAATTTGAATATATTTTAACAATGCAAGATCAGTTGTCAAAATTTTGTCTCGCTGTCCCATTAAAAAACACTTTGGCTACTACAATAGCCGATGCATTTATAAAAAAATTTGTATGCATCTTTGGAGCGCCCAGAATAATTTTAACTGATCAGGGACAGAATTTTTTAAGTAAACTTATGGAGAGAGAAAGGGTGTCTAAGCGATTTAAAATAAAAAAACTAAAAACCACTGCTTTCCATCCCCAGTCAAATGGTTCGTTGGAAAGATCCCATCATGCATTGGGAGAATTTCTCAAACAGTACACTAATACTGATTCGGATTGGGACGAATGACTTGATTTGGCTATACTTAATTATAATACTTGTGTACAAGAAAGTACAAAGCACCCGCCATATGAGGTCGTTTTCGGCAGACTAGCTAGATTACCTTCTAGTGATCCATTAAGGGAGTTAGATTTACTTCCCACTTATAATGGATATTTAATCGATCTAGTCACTAGACTCACCGGAATTAGAACTTTGGTTTATGATAACCGAGTGGATTCGAAAAATCGATCTAAGAAATATTATGATAAATGTATTAATCCAAGAAATTTTAAAACAGGTGATTATGTTTATTTACTAAAGGGACCTATCATTATACCAGTCCGCATAGGATATTACAGATTATAGATAAAGTAAATATCCGAATCTCCTTAAATAAAACTAGTAAAATAGTACATGCAAATCGCCTGCGGATTTCGCATATTAATCAAGAATTAAAACCAAAACGGAAAAATAAAACCTAAGGATTGAAAACACAATAAGTCTGTTATAAGAGGATTGAATATATCTAATAAATAACTTACTTCTAGTAAATCCTTTAAATTATTTGATTTAGTTTGGGTTTCTTAATAATACGTTTTATACTCCTTTATTAATAACTTTATGAGTATCTTCGGGGTTTTCATTCGTTTTATAGTTATCTTTATTATAGTTAGCCTTAGGATTATCAGAAATTTTTTTTTTTTTTTTTGTTGGGAATTAACTGACTACCAGTGGTTAGGTCAATAATTATATTTAATTTAACACATGCCTTTGTAATTTCAATATTTACGTTATAGGGTACATGAAAACAAGGCTCAAAGATTAATATCTCTTTCTGTTGCAGAGCAAAACATATAAAGAAAAGAATTTTTTTTTATTCCATTAATTCAATTAAAACTTCATAGACTCAATAAATTAAAAAATGAGCTTTGTAGTTTTATTTGTTTTGATCTTGCTGAGTAGAACTTCTGCCCTAATTGGGTATGATTGCGGGGCTCGGCAATTGAATGTCACCACACTATTGCTTAAAGATGTAGGCGAATGCGAGGTGCCCAACTATCAACCCAACATCACTCAACAGTTCGTCCAGTTGCTGCAAATTAATGAATACGCGTCGACTCACGTTATCCAATGTAAACTGGAAATACACCGCACCATATATCATTGCGGTAGTTTTTCCCATAACTCTATTGTGTTAAATGGGGAAAATGAGTATATACAGGATATTTCCAAAGATGCGTGCGAAATATTACATCGATATGGAACTTATAGTTTGCCAAACACCAAAGTAATAGTAGGTGTAAAACCAAATTCTACCGTTACCCATAGTATTATCTTAGCGGGTTCATTAACCACCGAGGGAAGATGTAGCGGAGCCGGATATTCTGACCCTTATGGTACCTGGGAGAATGTAGTCGTACAAGGTATTATTAAAATCACATTGATGGACTATGATTCACAAGTTAGACTAGCGAATAATCAAATAAACTTGCGTTCAGGGACAGTCTGCTCATTGTCAATAGGCAATTGCCTAGACATAGAAGGTGGATATACCTTCTGGCAAACCATCCCCACAGATCTATGTAAATTTAATACATACGGTGTTCTTTATGAGGGTTATGCTAACAAAATGTCCAATTCTGACATAGGTGGCAATAGACAAGTGGTGTTTTCCCTGGCCACTCAAGGGGTTACTTTCGCCTTAACCGCCCGAAATTATGAATCAGTTTGCGGATACCAAATAATCACCACTGAGCAGCCTAAATTAATTATCTTCGAGACTAAAAAAGGGAATAGCTTCGCTACAGTAGATACTTTAAGCGTTATTAATTTAGATATTTTCTCTTATATGAATTCCAAGTTTGTTTATGTCGAAAAACATATCCGCGAACAAATGAAAAGTTTATATAGGGATGTACATGTACAAAGGTGTAATTTGGAACGCTAAACAATTAAGAATTCGCTATCAATAGCTAAACAATCACCTGATGATTTTGCTTTTGACTTAATTAAAGGACCGGGTTATATGGGAGTTTCCGCGGGAGAAGTGGTTCATACAGTAAAGTGCGTCCCAGTCGAAGTAAAGATACAGTATGGAAACTTTTGCTATGCCGAATTAGAGGTAACAAGGAATAAGCAAACCTTTTTCCTTACACCCAGAACACATGTGCTGAAACAAAAAGGCACTCGAATGCCCTGTAATTCACTGCTTCCATCTTACTATTTTATTGGAAATTCTTGGTATAAAATTTTACCTTCACCAACGGAGGCTATACGACCAACAATAATACGCCCTATGGCAAAACCCACATGGACTCACATTAGTCCACTGAACTTGCGACCAGTGGTATTTATAACCAACACGATCTTGACCAGTTACGGGAAAGAATTATGTTTCCCATCGAAAGACCAGGCCTTTTAAATGACGTTGCACGGGAAATGAGAGGCCACCCTCTTGACAATGACGAATCTGCCCTTAATAAGTTGTTAAACGAAAACGCTATAGAGCATATAATTGAAACAACATGGCAAAAATGTTGGTCTCGCTTCCTAATGATTGGCAATGCCAGCGCTGGTTTCCTCGCTTTACTTATCATTTTTCAACTTATAAAAGCCATTATCAACATTTTCGTTCACGGTTATACTCTCCATACCGTTTACGGTTAGTCAGTCCGCCTGCTTGGAGCATTATTTGGGTCTATTACTCATTTGCTTATCCATTTGAATAATCAACCTCCTACTGAACCACCAACAGAATTACAGGAGATAAAGGTGAACTCACTCACTCCCCCAACCCAAGAAAGATCCCCTGAACCGTCAGCTCCTATTGATACTAACACCCATTATCCAAATTTACAGGGTAATAACCAAGAAGTCCTTACTCAGAAACCATTCTTCGCACTGGGCATATAATACGTCTTTATGAACTATTACCCTTAAGTAACTCATACAAAAATTTATAACCATAACTAACTTCAAATTATCGTTTTATTTTTAGGTTTTTATCCTTTAAATTGTTCTAGTTCCAAATTACATTTCTCTTTTAATGTTTAAGTTACTTATTACATCGTTTGCTACGTTTATTAGTAGTAGCAACCGTTTTAGGAGGGGGGTGTTACATCCGGCCATTTTTATTATATTATTAAAAAAAAAAAAGATTAGTTACCATTGAATTATAAAATACATCAGAGTTTTAAATAAATGCAAGACAGAAAATAGTTTTGAAACCATAAAACCCAGGTCTAGAATTTCAGTCGCACGAAAATCCCAAACTCAAACATTTCGAAGTAAGGGTACAACGCTTTCTTCTTGAGCGTGGGTCGTAAAGTTTTTTTCGTTTCCTTTCCCTTACGATAGCCTTAGTACACAAACCAGACTCAAGATTTCCGAGTAGACCACATGATAAAAAAAAATCTTCGCACTTTCCCAAGCCTTAGTCTCTAAGAACCCAAACATCTGCAAACGAAACTTTCCCTGCCTGCGAGCCCGCATTGGTATACCCAAACACTATACTCATAAATCGGGGAAACCCTGCAATTACATACAACAGCGTCTGTTCCCGTCTCTCTCACGCTCACGTTCCAGAATTTTCCGCTACCCACACTTGCATAGTTCTTTTTCTCCCTCTCTTGTAAAAATGATTATTTACAGTGGATGCCCTTTTAACTATTGTTGGTTAAATAGTGATAGAAAAATGTCCGAACCTATTTAAATGGATGCTGAATTTGATCAAGGATTTCATGATCATTTAGCCTAAATGTCAAATTTTATCAATCCGTACTCTCCATTATAATTAAAAATCTGTGTATAATAACACCCCCTCGTAACTTATAAATGCGTTGGTTAGTTTATTACATGAAATTATTACTAAGTGAGAATATTATAACTGCCTTTATTTAGTAAGCATAACATAATCCTAATAAAACACATGTCAAGTTGATACTCATCTGCGTTTTAAAGTTATTGTCGTTATCTTTTTAATCTAGAAACCATGAGAATTAGGTATTGCTTTGGTAGTTTAACTCGATTTATTTTTAATTATTACTCCGTATATATTTGTCAAAAAAAAAAGAGGAAAAATAAACCTCCCATCAATATTACGATCTTCGCATAAACACCGCATTAAACTTTTCATCTTTAGTTTGCAATAAACATACACAATTAGCAACCGTTGCAGAAACAATCTAATAGTCTTTCGTATATCCCGAGCGTATACAGTATAATATACATTCCCTCAGGGGCCTGATTCTAAATTTGTCTCGACGTCGAGACACACCAAATCCGGATCTGTAGGCCAATCAGGGAGCTCCTTTAAAAGGAAAAGCAGTTGTCTCGAGGCCGAGACACATTTAGAATCAGGCCCCAGTTTGTTAATACAACTGTTTGACAGGTTTTTTTTTTGTTATACACAATTACAGCAAAAATGTCACAACCAAATTATTACTGTACATAAATAACTTACTTGGGATAATGTTTAATAAAAAGGAACATATATAAATAATTAAAAAAAAAATATTTATTACATAATTTACGTGGTTATAATATAACCTATTACATAATAAATCTTCACTTTTCGAAACCAATTATCACTTAATTTTTTTTTTACATAATATTCATCTTAGATTTTCGTTAATTCTTACAGTTTTAGAGTAAATTCTTTTTAATTAGTCTTGGGACCGCCCACTGCCTATACATGTTCCAAGTTTTATATTAAATTTCAGTCATTATAGAAAAAGCATATTTCCAAGAGGGGTTATTTATATTTCTACTAACTGTAATGCAAAAGGAATTTTCTTAAATTGTTTAAATTTCTGGCTAGAGCGTTTACGCATATTAACAGCTCATTATCAAATCATAGCCTCAGTTTCGAGCGAGGGTTGGGCCCAAAAACCTAAGCGACCAATAACATCCCTCCGCGTTTACGACTAGGAAGCGTCAGCGTCGCTTCGATAGTCCAACTCGTAGGCGTATGCCTCCGCTCCGTCTCACTCGCAACGCAACCCTCAACCGACGAGGTCTTTCATTCTACTCTTCATCGATTCAACCATTTTTTTTGCATCTCAAACCTCAATCAACGAGGTCTCGTCTTCTAATCTTCGACTTTGTTCGCGCTCGAAAATTTTCTAAGTGCCGCTCCACTTAAGTTTGTGCGGACAACCTATTATTTTTTTTAATTGTGTAATCGAAGTTACCGTGCAAAGGTAACAACGGAGTGTTTGTAATAAAATTAAAAATTTTACCCGAATTAACACGCCTGGTTTCTTGTTTTTTTTTTCCTTTTTACCATCTCTCCTTCAATCCGGAATTATTTCGACGGGCAATCTATATAAAAGGGACCAGTGATCATCAGCTGCCAACAAGGAAAAGTAAGTTGAAATTTAAACTTGCTATCTTATCTGTCTCTATTTAGCTAGCGCAGCCTTTACCCAAATATATATATATATATATATATATATATATATATATATATATATATATCCCCATTTCATGTGATTTAATTCGAGTCTCCGTACAATTTCCCCTAAAGAAAAAGTGTTTCTTCTATATATCTATCCATCTTTCTAAATTAAATCCGTAGATATCCTGAGAATAAGAAAATATATTAGGGAATCTATTCCGTAAGTCGCCAGTAACTTGGCCTTTCTTGTGGGTACATTCCCTAATCAATAACAAATTAATAATAAAAAAAACTAATCACATTCAAAGTGATATAAAGGAAAGAAAATAATCAGAAACACCACTGGTTATTCAAATCTTGAAAAACTTTTAAATTCATAAATCGCATCGCGCCCTTATTGCTGCCCAACCCTATCCTATCCTTCTAGTGTTAGTATCTAGCTCTGTCCCGAGCTAGTAGGTTTTCATTAGCCCAGGTTCTAAAGAGAGCAATATAGTTTTTATAAAACTAACTGTTGGGTTTTCTTTGGTAGATCCGACGTAACAATAAAGGCCCAGAGAACGAAATTCTCTTACAAAAAAATGGCGTTTCGTCCTGGGTTACTAGATTGGACTCATTAGTGATGATCTAGTAACCCTTCATCAGACACCTGCTCATCGGATGTTCTGACGAGCCTATATGTAGTAGAACGCCATTTTTTGTAAGAGAATTTCGTTCTCTTAGCCTTTATTAAAGGCCAGAATAGAAAATTATTTCCAACTCCCCTTGCCTCGTGTAGATCGATAAAATTCACATTAGAAATTTATACAACTAACGAGGGATAGAGTCAAAAACCTTTCCTATATAAATGTTTTAATTACCTGTATTGTCTATATTTAAAATTTTTCATAAAAATGACTACTGCTATAACACAATATATATTTATTCAAATAAATCATTTTAAAAGTGGAATTTATGTGCTGTATAAGATGGATTACATGCTTATTTTATGTTTTTCAATATGTTTAAATTTCGGTATCTGTAACAGATAACGTAATAGATAGACTTATTACAGATACCTTTTAGATATACTTTATTAAATATATTTATAATAATTATTTTTGCGCTTCTTTTTCGTTTCTGTGTAAAATTGATGAAATTGTTCTTTTTATTATTAAAATTCGTTATCATATCTAATTTTTATTTTTATTTATAAATATATTGTATTCAATATATTTACAATAACCTATTATTTTATACGCTACTTACTCGCTTTTGCGGGTAGTTGCTGCACTTTAACTTTTTATTATGTAAATTCGTTTTTTTTCTATTATAACGAATTATTTTATGTGCTACTCACACGGTTTTACGTGTAGTTGCTGCAATTCACAGTAATATATACACAAATGTCATGAATTTGTAAATAATATGTTTGATTATTATTTTTATACGAGTATATGAAATATATTTATAATAATCAGTTATTTTGTTGCGCCAGCTACTTTTTTTGCATGTAGTTACTGCATTTTTACTTTTTACTATTTAAATTGATTATGTCTTGTCACGGCCTGCCGTACCGACGTCGATAATAAATCGGCAATATATATGTTCGTAGTAACGAACGTTAGATGGCGCCTCGATGCAGTATTGGAGCTGTATCGACAGCATGACGAAGGTACCGGCACAGACGCGACCGCCATCAATCTTGTTGCTATCGTTCGGACAGAAGCGCGCGCGGAAGTGAATTCGCGGAGAGATCGCGTTTCCCGCGATAAGTAGTGAAGTGTTTCACTGTTTCAACCTCAGGAATACAGGCGTGATGCATCCTGAGGCTAATATCATTGTTCGAGGGACGTATTATTCTGTACTTTCGACGGAAACACGAGAAGAACTCAGAGATAGTGCTACAGGCTAGGATCACCTGTCGCACTCTCAAACCAGCAACATCCTCATGCAGTAAGCCTGTTCGCCTGGCATGAGAGCAGCAGAGAGTATCACGAGAGTTGATAGTACGAAGACAGATGAGCAGCGAGGATGTCCGCGAGAAACCTAGGCCACACCGTATCAATGTAACCTAAAATAACGGTAAGCGCGCACGTATCAACCGCGTCACGAGTAAGTACGCGTAACCGTTTGTCCAGGCTCGTCGCCACCTGGACATCGGCCCCGAATAGGCGTTCTTGTGCGGAGAGAGCGAGCGTAGAGAGAGCACAGGTTCGGATCATCAACCTTAGAAGGTCACCGACAATGATTTAGCTTGCCGGCAGTTTGTAACCGGCAAGTGCGCAGAAGAAGTGCGCAGACGACATGCGTTAGTAGCCTGTTCTCTCTCAGACTATGTTAAGTATGTGTGTGTGTCGCGACACGCGAGCGCGACGGCTTTCTCACTCGCGTAGACGACGAGTACGTGACACAGAATACTGTGTACGCGCGGCGTATGATATCGCGCGTGCGCGGCGTATATTACCGCGAACGTGACGTCAGCCCTCGAGACAGCTGACGTCTGAGATAACGTGCTGACGCACCGTTAGGTAGGGAAATTAACCTATTTCAACGCGACACTTCCACTGTCTAAATTATTAATTATTCATTCAACTCATTTTACCTTTTATTCAATAAACCATAGTCTTTTGTTATTAACTTTAACCGCTCGAGTTATCATTTCGCGACCTTAGTCATTCCCCGCTCCCTGACGCCTCCGCGGTCGTTACGTAAGAGGATACGTTTCGTTTCATCTGAGCAGCCGGCACACGAACCAGTGACCAGGAAAGGAGTTCGAGTCACTGGTGAGAAATAAAGGGCGAGTCTTCGACTTGCGTGTTGCACGGTAAGTAATCAGATTAGGTTAACATTACACGACGTTGTAGCGTCTGTTACCTAATCGGGCTATTACATCTCCGGGAGTTGAACCGAGAGATACGGAATTGAACCGCTAAGGTATGCAGGTGAAACGTGCCTTAGTCCAAAAATCCACCCCGTGACAGTCTGTAAAAATTATGATCATATTATGTTGCAAATATATTTTAGTATGATAAATTTATCATATGTAACTTTTAAGCGCTACTTACACGTTTTCATGTGTAGTTGCTGCAGTTATAAAATATAGTAATAAGTTATAAGTTATAAGTTATAAAATATTTCTTCGTAGACTATATTTTTAGTTTAAATATTTCTCATTTCATTGACATTTTTCTTAAAAATCTGCTTTGTTCTTTTTATATTCTGTGTACACAGGATACACTGGTATAGAGTTTAGCAAACATTCATTTTTATCATTTACAATAGTGTCGATACTTAAAGATTTTTTACTGTCACCATTTAGTCGACTTAATATACATAATTATTTGTGGTGCATACAAATTTTTTTTTTTTTCATAAAAATGTCTGGCGGTCTAATTTTATTTCCCCAAATTTCATAACTTAAGCGTAAGTATTTGAATAACAAAATTACTTAAAAATTAAATAAAGCAAACATAAAATTATAGAAGATTCTTGCTTCAACTAAGAAAGTCTCGAATAAGCAAAAAATTCGTAATTAATGACAAATACAACGAAAGAAATACATTTATAATATAGTATAAGATATTCCGTAATCATCATTGGCGTACAGTGATTTAAATGAAAATTCGTGTATATCATTAAATAACATCAAACGGAAGTAAATATACATAACCAAAAGGACTCGCTCAGTTCCCTGGCAGAAGTCAAAAATGTATTTTTTCGTACATTTCTATACATTTCTGTACATTTCTGTAAAACAATTGTATTTTTTCTGTAAATGTACAGAAAAATACAAAAATGTACAGTAGTGCCTAGAAATGTACAGAAATATACAGAAATATACAATACTAAAAAAACTATATGAAACATTAACTTATGAACTTAAATGAACTTAAGTTAATTGATATATTTCATAGAAAAACAAATAATTTAAAAAATAATAACAAAAACATACATAAATAGAATTTACTAAGATATGATGTAATCATTTGTGTATGCCCCTACGACTATTATTTTGAGATGCGACATTAACTTAATAACATAACCTGTAATAATACATAGTTATTAATCTGTATACCTTACTTTTAACTTAATCATTAAATATAAATCACATTTATGAATTTTAGAATCATTATTCTTTTTAAATTCAGAATGAATTTAGTAATGTGTTGATTAGTATACTTAAGGTATCATATGAGCGCGATTCGGATTACCACACATAACTATTGTTTAGTGGCGCAGTGGGCAAAGAGTTTGCTTAGTAATCTAAAGGTTGCGGGTTCTATTCCCATTGACAGCCAGATTTCTTTTTTGTTTTTGCTTTTTTTTTTAGAATTTTATTGCTTTGCTGAACTTATCGCATCCAACTTCCACATATAAATTTATTATTTTAACAATAATTACAAATTTTAAAGATTTTTTAATTAATTTTTCATTTTGTTTTTTAGAATTGTACATTTCTGTATATTTTTACTACCGAGAAGAAAGTAAAAGAAGCATTGCAGAAAAAAGAATTACGTAAAAAAATAGAGAAAATCAATTAAAAGAATCGAATAGTAGCGAAAATCAACATAAAAATTTAGAACATAATTGCACTACAGATGATAACCAAATCATTCCTGATTAGAAAAAATCCACAGTACTATAACGTAAATTAGCGTATGTCCCTGCAAATTTACGTACGTTCACATATGTTGGCGTATCTCCACGTACGTTCGCGTACGTTTGTGTAGGTTTTAGTTACGATTCGGACATTTTGTACAGTATTGTAGGTAAACGTACTTGTAATACGTATATGTACGGCTTTATTCATTTTCGATATGATATAATGGCTGATAGATAAATATTTATGTACACGAACGTACGCGAACGTACGGACATCTACAGATAGATGTACGAATGTACCTGAGCGTAAGAAAACGTACTTAAATGTACCAATAATAAAAAAATGTTCCTATAATATGAATAACTTTTTCAGTAAATGTACGTTCTTGTAGGTTTTTACACTTTCTGTAGGTTTGCATACATCTGAGAATGTTCAAGTATGTTTGCGTACGTTCACGTACGTTCCCGTACATTTATGTAAAAAATGTCCGAATCGTAACCAAAATGTATGCAAACGTACGCAAACGTACGTGAACGTACACATATATGAGCAATCCCTGGGAAATTTTCCTCTTACGTCGCCAAAAAAATGAAAAATTTTTTTGAATGCACACTTACCACACAAGGTTTTTCTCGTTTCTTGAACCTTACAGAACGCGAAAAAACGTGTGTTCCAAGCCGATTAAGTGGTATCATTTTTTTACAGCACTTTTAATTTTTCTTATGGAAATTTAATATGGGAAAAATGGGTAAAAAGTTGTCATTGATGATGAACCAAACAAGCTATTGAAGAGGCCAAACCAAATTCCACAAAAAAGCGATTAAAGTTGAAGAATAGAGCTTTAATTTCAGAGGGCAATTGTTAAAATCGGTCGATTCGGTGCAAAGCTACGCACACTGTTGGAGGAAGCAAAATGTACTAGAAAGAGAAATTTATTAGAAAACTCTACTTTAGAATGTAAGTTATAAAAAAATAATATAATTAAGAAACGACGTATTAGTGCACGTGAAGATACTACAGTGCAAGAAACAGTAGCAATAAAAAATGGAAAATTGGCCTTATTGCAAATAATGATTTTGATGAAAACAATATTACTGAAAATTATTTAGAAGAAATGTATAAAATATGTATATATTGTGATGCGAAACATTTTGCTTGTGAAACGAATGCTGAGAAATGCTTTACTAATTGTTGTCATAAAGGAAAAGTTTTATTTAATAATGAAGTCTCATATCCAGAACTAAAACAACTAATAAATAGTAACAGTAAAGAAAGCAAAACTTTTATGAATAGCATCAGAATATATAATAATTTATTGGCATTTGTAAGTTTTGGTGCAAAATTAGTAACATTTCCTACTGCAGGACTACAAGTTTTTCGTATTTGCGGACAAAACTTATGATAATTCATATTTATTATATAATAGATTAAGAATTAGCAAATAACATAGTAAAAATGGTTCACTAAACTTATTAAATAAATAAGTTAGTTTAACGTACTATCAATCCCAATTCTATGGCATATAAAATGATGCATGGGATAGAAATGGAAGAATATATAAAAACAGAGAAATGTGGATTATTATCTAAAGGAGTTAAAATGTACATGGTTCGAAACAATACTGTTGATAAAAAGAATAATGGTGCTGTAGCATGTAATGAAGTAGCAATAGTATATGTTGGTAGAGACGGCCTTTCTCCAAGTGAACGAGATATTTGTATTTATTTAAAAACTTCAGTTACGTGTAGGATACCTATTACAAGTAAACATATAGATCCTATGATTTATCCACTTTTGTTTCCTCGTGGCGAATGCGGTTGGCATCCTTATTTGACGTGATATGATAAAAGTGTTAAAGAAAGTAAAATGACTACATTACAATATTATAGTTACAAGTTAAGTGTTAGAACGAATTTTAATCCATGCTTAAGTGCTGGGAAGCTTACTCAGCAGTTTATTGTTGACGCTTAGACAAAAAGTGAAAGTTGTAGATTATATTATATAAGAAATGAGCAAGATTCTTTTAGAATGGACATGTACTCGTATAAGGGTTTAATGTGTTATATTCATAATGAAGCTGCAAATGCAAATGCTCTAATAGGAAAAATGATTATTTTACCTTCGTCATTTACGGGAAGTCCCCGTGCTATTCAACAAAATTATTTAGACTCGATGACTATATGTCAGAATTTTGGAAATCCGGATTTATTTTTAATTATGACCTGCAATCCACAGTGGAAAGAAATAGCAGACAATCTTAATGCAAATGAAAATACAATCGACAGACCGATATTGTTACTCGAGTTTTTCATGAGAAAATAAATATATTAAAAGTTGAATTAACGGAAAAGAATATTTTTAGGAAAATTGTTGCTTTTATATATGTCATTGAGTTTCAAAAACGAGGATTACCACATATTCATATGCTGCTTTATTTAGACGATAAAGATAAATTCTTCAATTCTGAATTAATCGATAGTATAGTTACTGATGAAATTCCAGATGAAAATATGTATCCAGAATTGTACAAATTAGTTAAACAATATGATTCATGGTCCTTGTGGATATAAAAATTTAAATTCGTCCTGTATGAATGAAGATAAAAGTAAATGTACAAAAAATTTTCCAAAGCAAAGTAATGCGGCAACAATTTTTTTTAACATTGCAAGTTATCCGGTATACAAAAGAAGGAATGATGGAAAAAATTATATTTTCAAAACAAAGAATTGCAGAATATCGTTTTGTTGTGCCATGTAACCCATATTTATTACTTAAAATTCGCTGCCATACCAATATTGCAGTTTGCAATACAATAAAGTCTATAAAATATTTATTCAAATACTTTTATAAAGGTCCGGATACAGCCATAGTATGTTTGAGTAATTCAGAAAATACAATTGTAGATCATGCAGATATTTCAGTAAGTAACACTGTTTCTACATCTAATTATACCACGGATAAAGTAAATTATGATGAAATAGAACAATATGTATTTACGAAATATACGGACAAATCTACCAAACTTTTAATTTTTGACATTGAAGAAATAAAATAAATTTTTTGTAAAGCACATTCACATGATACATTCTACCCTATTCAAAATGTTTCAAAATGGTAGACAAAAATAGCGTTACTTGTTTTTTCGAAAAGGCACTTTGAATAATTAAAAAAAATAAAAATTGACACTAAATTGAATTCACGATTAGTATGAATAGTGAGTTTTGGAAGGAATGGGATGGGATATTCTTCAATTCAAGCTTTTAAAATAGTAACAAAATAACAATTCACAGTCCACGTTGACATCTCAGAAAGCAGTCGAGAAGTAGACTGATTGTTCATCAAGCACCGAAGCTCCAGTGAACTAAACGTACTCACTGTTGACATATTTTCCTTTTGTTTTGATTTTGTTTTCTTCAAAAGTGTCGTGTTGATAGTACACAAATCTTAATACAGTATCCCTTTGCAATAAGACCGCTATAGCTATGTGTCCTTTGTCTCGTATAAATCGTTAGAGTAAGAGAGACAGCTAGCAACTTTACTGCGAATGAAGACTCTAGATTTTACAGGCTTCTGACGGTATTTACGTATTCGCACATTATTACATATATTTTATTCGTTATAGATATAGTAGTAATAGTTATATATTTAAATTGAATAAGATAAAAATTAGTTACAATTGATTCAATATTATCTTACACTGTAACGGTTGCTTCTCCCCTGCCGGACGCACAGGAGTTTACCAGGATGTGGAAAGGGGGAGAAAGGAGTGTCAGGTGGCTTAAGATACAAAATGCATAGATATATATTCGAATATAGAAAGGCTGTTTATTCGACTAAATAAGAAAGATGAAAATACTAAATAACAAAGATGAAAATAAACTGTAACAATATTCGCCACCAATTGGCTGAAGTCGCCTTAGTTCGCCACCTGAAACATGTAAACCAAAACAAACGTGCTTACTTCGGCGTACGACCAAGTCCGCGGAACTTAAAGACTAGATGCTATCGCGACACTCTCTCGCAGCAGGGCATCGGTTATGCTAAACCTCGATACCAGGCGTACGTCGAGTCACGGTGGCGTCGGTGCGCTGAGTCGGCGTCAAAGTCGTAAAGTCCGGGGTCCTGTTCAGGTGCCTACGGTACATGAATGCCCCCCCTTACCCTTAGTCGCGTGTGCACACGCCGATTAAGGGGATGGTAGCCTTGGGAACTCGGTCTGGGCCTACCTCGTGAGCTCACAATGGTAGGATCAGGGCTCGTTCCGATTACTGTCCAGGTATCTCCGGTCCGTGAATGGCCCCTTTCCTTTAGTCACGTGTGCCCACGCCGACTAACGGACCGGTAGCCTCGGGCACGCGGCCTGTGTCTATCTCGTGCGCTCACGACGGTAGAACCAGGGCTCGTTCCGGTTTTTCCTGGCACAGGTCCAATTAGTCCGCGTTCCGCTAGTCACGTGTCCGCACAACGACTAAGGAACAACGGTTCCGGGTACACGGCCTGTGACTGCCTCGTGTGCCCACGATGGCAGTAACAGCAGGTGTCTTGGTGATCGGTGGTGTCCGACGGCTGGCGATACCGAATTTCTCACGTGTGCCCACGAGCGGATGGCGGTAGTGTTGAGAATGTGATACATATATAGTGTACAGTGTTGAGGTTCCCCTGCCTCCCCACTACGTGTACGTGAGAGAGTCACGTGTTATGCGAGAGCCGCGAGCGAGCGATGCTGTCGCGAGCCCCAAGTCACTCTGTCTCCAGCCCGCGCCGAGAATAGTTATTCTTTTGTATCATTAGTCTTAAGGTTTCTAATAAACTATATTATTTAAACCAATGGTTGTGCCTTCATTTAACATGGTAGCAGAGCGTGGTTAGTTTCGATCCAACAAATAGCCTATAGCAACCTTCGGGGAGTTATAGGGTATTTCAAGTGCCTGCATCAAGACGGCGGACACCGATGAAGAGAAAAACTCCGAGCACGAAGGAACGCTCAAGACAAAGGAAGAAGACACAACACCGAAGGTCAAGCAAGAGAAAGATTCCGAACACGAAGGAACGTTCGAGAATAAACAAGAAGACAAAATGGCAGGACGGTGTGATATTACGATTCCAGTATTTGATGGAGAAGACTACAGTATGTGGAAAAAACGAATAAGTATGTACTTGAAATTCAAGAAGTGTGATGTAGTGATTACAAGAGAAAAAAACCACTGCAGATAAGGACGATTGGGACGAAAAAGATTTAAAAGCAGTAAATCATATATACTCAAATAAGCAACTGGAGTTTGTGTGCGAGGAAGAAACAGCCTACAAAATTGTGAAAAAGGTGGATAGTATTTATCTAAAGGAATCAACAGCGTTACAAATAGTCTGCAGGAATAGACTGGAGAAATTGAAGTTAAGAAACTATAGTAACTCAGAGGCATTTTTCAGTGATTTTGAAAGAGCGGTAAACGAATTAAAAGGCGCGAGTGCTAAAATAAGTGAGAAAGAAAAATTGAATTATATTCTCAACACATTGCCAGATATAGCTACATAGGAGATTTAATTGATACATTGAAAGAAGAGGAACAAACGGCTGAATATGTCAGAAACAAAATAAAATTAGCTGAAATGAAAAATCAGAAGGAGCATAACGAGAGAAGTACAAATGCATTTGTCGCCAAGAAGAGTCAAAGAGAAGGATGCTACAAATGTGGAAAATTTGGGCATTTCGCACGAGAATGCCAAGATGGAGGACAAGCAGGTAGCAACGGCAGCTCAGGGAGAGGATCAACACGCGTCGCAGCCGAGGAAGAGCTGGAAGGGGCTACTACGGCAGAGGACGAGGAAAATTCCATGAACAACAAGGAGCAAGCACGAGCGAACAGAGCGGCGAAGGTGCGAACGCATGGACACCGTCGATACACGTTGTGTACACCAACGAAACGAATAGGTCTGGTATGAGCGAGATAGAGTGGCTGCTCGATAGCGGTTGCTCTGATCATATTGTAAATAACGAAAATTATTTTGAAAAATGTATTAGCTTAAAAGAACCGGTAAATATTTATCTCGGTGATAATAGAGTCATAAAAGCTACAAAGATAGGGACTGTGTCTCTTTATTTTGTCACCTTCGGGGAGCAAAATAAAGTTAATATTAATAATGTTTATTTTGCTAAGGAAATGAATGCTAATTTAATAAGTGGTGGAAAATTAACGAATAATAGTAATACGGTAATTTTGAAAGGGAAAATTGCAAAGATTATAGATAGTACTAATAAATTAACGGCAGTGGCATATAAAATTAAGGATACGTATAAATTGAAAAGTAAATTGGCAAGAAATATAAATTTTGTAAATAGTGCCGAGCGAAATAATAACATAAGTCAGAAGGAAAGGTGGCACAGAACGTTAGGACACGTAAACTTTGGTTATTTGAATACGATATGTAAACAACAATTGCTTAACGGTATTCCTAGTGAACTTGAAACAGAATTTATGAAATGTAAAATTTGTATTGAGAACAAAATGCATAACTTACCGTTCGAAAATAATAGAAATAAAGCTAAAGAGATTTTAGAAATAGTTCATACGGATGTTTGCGGTCCATTTAAAACTACAGGGTTTAATGAGGAAAAATATTTTGTTTCTTTTATGGACGATTATAGCAAAATAGCTAGAATTTATTGCATAAAATCTAAAGGTGAAGTTCTTGATTGTTTTTTTAATTTCGTTAATGAAAGTGAAAATTTAACGGGAAAGCGAATTAAATTCTTGAGATGTGATAACGGTAAAGAATATTTAAACAATCAGTTTTATAAATGCATTAAAGGAAAAGGTATTGTTATAAACAATTGTCCAGCATCTGTTCATGAATTAAACGAAACAGCCGAACGGTTTAATAGATCAATAATGGATATGGCGCGTTGTTTATTAGCCGAAGCAAAAGTACATAAATGTTATTGGCCAGAAATAGTTTGCGCGGCTGCATATTTAAAAAATAGAACTTTGACAAATACAATTGAAAAGAAAACACCTTATGAAATATTCTTTAATAAAAGACCAAATGTTAAAAATTTGAGATTATATGGAAGTAAAGTTTTTGTAAGAAATCCGGAACAAAAAAGATCTTCGAAATGGGATAAAAAATCCAATATGGGAATTTTACTTGGATATAGTGAAGTAGGATATAGAGTTCTTTTAGATAGAAAAATAGTAGTCGCGAGACATGTAGATGTAGTTGAAGACAATGTAAAATGTATCGGTTTAGATCTCGACGAAAACGAGAAGGAGTATACATTTCCTTCTTCTTCCACCCTCGGGGAAAGTAGAAGAAGAAATAATGATAATGATAATGATTCGGATGACAATGTTTTCGAAAGCGCTGATGAATCGGATGGAGAAAAAGATAGAAATAAAGGAAGTGTACAGGCAATTCCGCGTAAGTCACAGCGTGAAAGGAAAAGTAGTGTAGATACCCCGAACCAGAAGTCTATAGTGTTTTTGTAAACTATAGTAGAGTAAATATGCCATATACCTTTGAGGAGGCGATGAATAGCGAAGAAAATAAAAATTGGCAAGAAGCCATGAATAAAGAAATTGAGTGTACTAATAAAAATAAAACATGAAAATTAGTTGATAGAGTAGAAAATAAAAAAAGTACTCGATGTGAAATGGGTTTATACACGTAAGTAAGATAATAGATATAAAGCAAGATTAGTTGTAAGAGGCTTTCAAAAAACTGATGTAGTGGATGACATATACTCTCCTGAGATTAAATGTCGGAAAAAATTTTTACATCAGAAAAATTATGAAAAAATATAAAAAATTTAAAAAAATTAAAAAAGAAAACTTTTGAAAAACAGCACAATTTTTTTTTTCTCATTAGATCAAAAATCCCTACACTCATATGAGAATTATACTATTCAGGAGTAATTTAGTTCAAATCTGAAGTCAATCCATCCACAAGAAAATTTCAAAGCTTACGGATAGTGAAAAAACTTATTTCATCGATGACTATGGTTCTGGACCATATAAAAGGCCCATCGGAGAAAGTTTTAAGGTAAGGTAAATATACCCACTTTTATATGTAAAAAGTATGAAATAATTTACATTTATGTATTAAAATGTGACTTCTTATTTCAGAGAAAAAAGGTGTCTAGCCCCCTTAAGAAAATAAGAAATTCACCCAAGTGCGCACAGAAGTAATGAAAAATTGATGTTTGTTTTTAGTTTCATGAAAGTGCGTTCGTTTATAATTACCTTTACGATAGGAGGATATGTAAATTTAGTAAAATTTCTTTTGTTCAAAGGTGTGCAATCACTTTTTAGAAACTGTGCAATGGTAACACGAATATTAAAAGTTTGGTGGATTTCCGCATCTATGTCCTCCAGAAGCAATGTATCGGATTTTAAAATTCAAATTACATGATCAATCACATGTTATATATAGATTAGCTGTTCATCTTAAAGATGAGCAATATATATGTTTTCAAGCATGGTTCGGAGAAAGAAATGATTAATAAAAATCTTGGTACAACATTAATGACATGGTCCGATTTAAATAGCATTGACTATGAAGCAAAACACTATTTATACAAAGAAACTTCTAATCATTACGTTTTCGATAAAAATTCAAAGTAGAATCGGAGAAAAAAAAATTGTGGAAACCAGATTTAAGTAGAATGTATTTTGTCAGCCCTAAGAATCGAGAAAGTTTTTGTTTGAGATTACATTTGTTACATGTTCGTGGCGCTACGTGTTATGAAGATTTAAGAACTGTTGACAATAAAATGATCGCAAGGGATATTTGTTTAAGTGAAGCAATAAATTTTCAATTTCCCAATGAATTATGTTAACTTTTTAGTTTCATTTTGATTGTCCATGATCCTATAAATGCACGAGAGTTATACGATAAATATAAATCGTATTTCTTAAATCCAAAGTTACAGGAAACAATTGCGGAAAAAATGTGTTGAAATTATCACATTAGTACATTATCACTTCATGGTTTTTCTATAAAAGATTTTGGATTACCAGATATTTCTATTGAATTAATGGAATGTGATGATGACATAGATGATGACATATGTTCCCATATTGTTGTTAATGAAGATGAACTTGATAGAAGAGTACGATCATTAAACGATTGTCAACATCAACTATTCACTGAAATAAGAAAAGCGATTTTGGGGGACAATGAAAAGAAACTATTTTTGCTTGAAAATGAATCTTTGCAAAACTGTATATCAATTGAATTTGTCAATTCAATAATTCCAAACGGCCTTCCGCCACATAAACTGATTTTGAAGATAGATGGTATTATAAATTTAGACGATGGTCTCTATAATGGAACGAGATTAATTGTCAAATATTTAGGTGAATATGTAATTAAAGCAGACATCATTACTGCAAGTGAAGCTGGTATTACAGTTTCAATACCACGAATAGATTTGAGGTCTTCAAAAGAAGAAATTCCATTTAATATGATCAGGAGGCAATTTCTTATAAGACTGGGATTTGCAATGACTATTAATAAATCATATAGACAATCATTTCAAAATGTTGGAGTTTATTTATCGTCGCCAGTATTTAACAATGGGCAACTGTATGTTCCATTATCTAGTGTAACTTTAAAAAATAATTTTGAAAATTCTTTTGATTGAAGAATGAATATACACTGAACATAAAAAGGACAAAGCAGATTTTTTTAGAAAAAACGGAAATGAAATGACAACTATTTATACTAAAAATATAGTCTACGAAGAAATATTTTATAATATCTAACGTTTTATCTATATGTTTCAATTTTTTAAATAATAATAAAACATAATATCAAGTAGTACTATAAACAGCAACAACTACACATGGAAACGTGCAAGTAGTGCATAAAAATTAGATACGCAAAATTTCATTTTATTCTTATATTCAAAAAATAAGAGTAAAACATATTCTTTACAAAGGCTATAGCCGGATAAGCATGTTAAAATTGCCCCCAACGTAATCGACAAACTAACTTTACTGGTCGATAGAACATGTAAAAAGAACTTCTGCGCTAAATTTTTAGACCATAATACCTTTCCCATGACTAATTAACACCAAAAACGTGTTTTTTCGATTTTATTTTTTTCCGAGTGTCAGTTAACTTTTAAAAATCTGAAAAAATTGAGAGAGATGTATATGTAGGTCCCAAATAAACATGAATTTTTTCAGATTATGCTAATTTAAATTGTGCTCTAAAAAAATTCCTAAAGATTTGTATTGATTTTTTAAATTGGTTCCCTATCAATGGCTAACTTCCAATACCATTATTTTTTTGTATTTTTTTTCGCTCTTTCGATTTCCATTATAAAAACTATGATAAAATGGGGTGGAACACCATCAAAAATCAAAAAAACCCTTTTTTTCTTCATTTTTGGCATGTTCTTTTATCCAAGCGTCAAAAATAACCCCAAAAATCGAATCAACGCATAAGAAAATCCTCTAGAATAAAGTAAAAATATAAAAATTGTCATAACCAACCTAATACCAACGAGAAAAAATCTATATTAATCGTGTAAAACCGTGTAAATAACGATTTAGCTTAAAAAATAACTTCATAAATCGATTTGGTGCATCAAATATCTCGTAAAATACAGAAAAAATATAAAACTTCTTATAACTTACCTTACACCACTGAAGAAACTATAGTAGTCGTATGAAATGATAATAAGCGTGGTTTAGCCTAAAAATAACTCCATAAATCAATTCAGTTCATAAAAAAATCTCTTAGAATATACTCGCCGTTAAAATATAAAAATTATGATAACCCAGCTATTTGCAATGAGAAATCTTTATCTTATTTGCGTAAAGAGATAGATGCTATTATATAATCTCAACAATAACTATTAATGTTGTGCACACCTGGACTCCGCAAACAAATGATACTTTACTCCTTAAGTGGATAAATTCTAATTCAAATGCCAGCCAAAAGTGGGATAACATCTGGATATAGGAATTAGTGAGCAGTAGATAAAAAAGATAGAAACAAATGAGCTATAATTATTAAGGATATACTTAAAAAGATGTTTTATAATAGAACACTATACGCTAAGTAAGAACAATAGTTGTAATTTAAATAACTAGCGATCGAGCTGCACTTCGCGCCGATATTAGTTTTGGACATATTATATTCAAAATCATCACATTTTGCATTTATAATAGAGAGGTATCCAACTTTAATTTTTGAGGTTAGAATTTCAAACAGAACGTCACGTTCTATCAATCGAGGTTTCTGTCGTCGCCTTCTTAACATAAAACAAAAAAATTTAATTGATTGAATAAATAATTATTTGGTTTATTTAAACATACATGAATATTAAAAAAACTACAATAATATTATTATTTCTAATCAGAAATATTAGAATATAATATTGTAATTTTATATTAAAATTAATATTAGATTCATATGCTACGTTAGAAATTATCTCAAGAATTGAAGATATGTATTATATGTAATGTCATATATTTGGAAAACAATAGAATTGGGTAATATCACACTAATTGCAAGAACTATTTCATTTTTATTTTTCCCGAATTTGCTCTATATTAAAACTATTCGGTAAAAGAAATATTAAAAGTTCAATGTTGTTCAATTAATTAAGAATTATTTTTCAGCAACATTTATCTAAATGTAAAAAAAATCTAGTATTGTACCAATACTGATCCAATAATGATCCAATACACCATGTTTTTGTACATTTGTGATTGATTTATAAAAAATGTATGCCTTTCTTCATACTTAAAAGCCGAAACAATATTTTTTTTAAATTAATTGCATTTCTTAGAAATAAATGTTGTGAATAAAAGAACAACCAATGAATAACAACTATTTATATGAAACCATCGAAGTCCTCATTATATATTTTATAAAAAATTCTTCTATGTAAAAATGTAATTGAGACAATTTAATTTAATGATATATTTTTTCCTTTTCATATTGGAAAACAAAATAATTCATTTATTACAAATGTTTACATATTTTATACACAACATTAAAAGGTTACCTAAAAAAACGGCCAAAAAAACCACTTGGGTTGCTAAATGTGATGTTTCTCGAGTTCAAATATTATTTTTATCTTTTTCTCAATCGGTAAGTGATTTTATAATTCAATTTATACATTTATTTTTGCTCCTTTTTAATTAATTTTTTAGTTACTTGCACCGTCAACAGATAAAGTTAGTATATTTATAGTGTTAGTGTATCCACGTGTATATTACACGTGTACACGTGTATATTAAGTATAATATAGTAGAGACAGAAAAATCTATCATATGACAATGCAAATATACTTATAGTTACAACTAAATAATTAATTATTAAATTGATAAATAAGTGAGAATCAAATTACAAAAATTAAAAATATTTAAAATAATTAAATTAAATTAATAAATTGAATTAGTAAATTAATAAATTAAATTATTAATTGCCAGCTGATATGAATTACTCGTACACTCATGTGAGCGTAAACTGTGGAAGTGCTGAATAAATATTCTATAAACATAAATATCGAATGTGCGCGTTTGCATATAGATACAGACATACTTAATGTAATTTTGATTCTAATTAAGTATATTTATAGCACTCTAACCTCAAAATATGGCAACTATAATGCCAATTTTAGGCCCTCTTGCTGTAAAATACTATATAAAACTGGTGTGTAAGTGATTATTGGCTCGTGCGACTTTTCACCATCTCTTGGCTCGGGCGCCGACATGCGGGTCAATTCTGCACATATTTCGTAATCTATATACTTTGAGTATCACTTGTTGACTATAAAATTACAAATTCTGTCTGTTACACTCAATTTCTTATTAGCTACACTACAGGGAGTACTAACGGTTTTTTATATACGAGTATTAACAGTATTGTAGAACTTTCTATATGCGCTGAATCGATTTATGGACTTACTTTTAGACTAAATCACGCTTATCATCGCTTCATACAATTAATACAGATTTTCTTCGTTGGTGTAAGAAGTTTTAAGAAGTTTTATATTTTTTTCTGTATTTTAGGAGATTTTTTGATGCACTAAATTGATTTATGGAGTTATTTCTTAGGCTAAATCGTTGTTTACATGGTTTTACACGATTAATATAGAATTTTTTTCGTTGGTATTAAGTTGGTTATGACGATTTTTATATTTTTACTTTATTCTAGAGGATTTTTTTATGTGCTGATTCGATTCTTGGGGTTATTTTTGACGCTTGAATAAAAGAACATGCCAAAAATGAAGAAAAAAACGGTTTTTTTGATTTTTGATGGTGTTCCACCCCATTTTATCACAGTTTTTATAATGGAAATCGAAAGAGCGAAAAAAAATACAAAAAAATAATGGTATTGGAAGTTAGCCATTGATAGGGAACCAATTAAAAAAATCAATACAAATCTTTAGGAATTTTTTTAGAGCACAATTTAAATTAGCATAATCTGAAAAAATTCATGGTTATTTGGGACCTACATATACATCTCTCTGAATTTTTTCAGATTTTTAAAAGTTAACTGACACTCGGAAAAAAATAAAATCGAAAAAACACGTTTTTGGTGTTAATTAGTCATGGGAAAGATATTATGGTCTAAAAATTTAGCGCAGAAGTTCTTTTTACATGTTCTATCGACCAGTAAAGTTAGTTTGTCGATTAAGTTGGGGGCAATTTTAACATGCTTATCCGGCTATAGCCTTTATTACAAATGTGTATATATTACTATAAATTGCAGAAACTACATAAGAAAAGATCAAGCAGCGCTTAAAATAATTTGTTATTATTAGTATATTTAATGAGGTGCATTTAAAGATAAAAATAAAAGTAAAATCAGTTATGATAACGAACTTTGATAATAGAAAGTAAAATTGCAGCAACTATAGGCAAAAATAAATAAGTAGCGCATAAAATAATTGGTTATTATTAGTACATTTAATAAGGTACATTTAAAATTCCATTTAAAAATGGGAATGAAAAATCAGTAAGGATAATGAATTTGAATAATAACCCTATAAAAAAAATCAGCTGATAAATCAGATGATTTGTCAGATGATTTGTCAGATGATTTATCAGCTGATTTCTCATATCAAAATGTCACCTGAGATTCTGCCCGGAAGCTGCCAAGCTTACGTAAATTAAAAATCAACTTCTTCAGTATTGGAAATTGCCTATCAGGATCTTTTACCCCCAGATGAGTTCAAAAATGCACATTTGGAGGCATTTTGCACAATTTTTCAAATTTTACAATTTTTGTACATGAGATATCAGCTGTGATATCAACTGAAAAATCAGGTGATCTCTCGGTGAGATCTCAGGTAATTTTTCATCTGATTTGTCAGTTGATTTCTGAGCTGATATCTCATGTACGAAATTTTTAAAATTTGAAAAATTGTGCAAAATGCTTCCAAACGTGCATTTTTGAACTCATCTGGGGGTAAAAGATCCTGACAGGCAATTTCCAATACTGAAGAAGTTGATCTGAAATTTATGTAAGCTTTTGGCAACATCCGGGCAGAATCTCAGGTGACATTTTGGCATGATAAATCAGCTGATAAATCATCTGAAAAATCATCTGATTTATCAGCTAATTTTTTTTTGGTAGGGAGAAAGTAAAATTGCAGCAACTACACGCAAAAATGAGTAAATAGCACCTAAAATAATTGGTTATTATTAGTATAATTAATAAGGTACATTTAAAGATAAAAATAAAAATAAAAATCAGTTATTATAACGAATTTTAATAATAGAAAGTAAAATTGCAGCAATTACACGCAAAAACGAGTAAGTAGCGCATATAAGAATTGGTTATTATACAAATATTTAACGAAGTATATCAAAATAATATATTTAATAAGTGTATAATAGGTACATCTAAAGTATATTCATTGTTTAAAGTGTTACGTCCGGAGACGTATCATTTAAACATTCATTAAATAAAACGTAAATCAGTGATTTTTCAAGACACAGAATAATGTATACGCAGCACTTCGTTCGTGCGACATCGAGTCACCGACCTCGTATAATCAAGTTAAATGACGACTAAGCCCGAAAACACTAGTACCAATTCCAACAGATAGGGAAGGGCTAAAATCGAGAACTTGCATCCCGACATGAAAATCCCCATAAGAACCGAGATAGGAGGATCAGGAAGAAAAATTAATAGGTCAAATCAACGTTCGACCAGACAACCTCAAAAATGCTGAAAGGGTCATTTGAAACTTAAACTTGATAACCATGAATGTAAAATAACCAATGGTCATGATTTTGTAAATCAAAGTATTAATTGTTTAAACCATAATTTATGAGAAATTCATGTCGATCCAAGACTGACGAGTATTATTATTATTATTATTATAATTATTATTACTAATATTACTATCACTATTATAAATCGTATTATTATGTTTATCATTAAATCAAATTCTGTAACAGAAAATCTCTGATACATTTGTTGAATCTCTACGACATTCAACAGTCTAAGGAGGGAGGTGTTACGTCCGGGGACGTATTCTCATTTTAAAGAAAAAGCATAATTAGTATCAGATATTTCCTGACACATAAAAGCGGGAATGCAATTTTTTACAAACACAGCATTTTGCTCATGCGGCGCCGTGACGTAATAGGTCATCACACTTGCGAAAAACAACGTACGATATTCTCTTTAAGGTCAGCATTTCTCAATGCCACCGCCGAATCGTATACGACTGACGAAGTTTACATTGCAAAATAAGATGATCTCGATTTACTGTCACCGGGCTCATCTTTAACCTAATTATTCTGTATTATAAAAGAAGTGATGTGTGTCACGCGAATCAGTCACAGCGTACAAGAAACCTGGCGAACTCCGTGCATCTCTACGACATTGAGAAGTTGAAACCGTAAGCCTTACACATCTAGTAAGCAGATTTTATAAGTTATTCAAATTGTAATCGTAAGCCTTACTCGTATAGTAAGCAGATCTTATAAGTTATTTATAGTAAATTTATAAAAGCAAGCGTTATAAAAAAGAATTGTAATTGAAATTACAACACATCGATCTACCAGAAGCCAGCAGATTGTATTGGTAATAAATTATTGTATTTTATATAATAAACTTACATAAAACCAATTACTACTTATTTCCACTTATTTCCGGACTTAACAAAAGAATTTCAAAAAATTTTAATGCAAGCAATATGATAGTGTCAACTCTGTATAAAGGCAGAGAGCAATTTTTTGAAATAAACAAACAGTTATACTAAACATGATTACTCATCATTCATTTAAGTTTTTGCTACTTAACCCTTTAATTAACTCGTTATTTAACCCATACTTTAACTCGACATTTTAACCCTTTTCTTAAACCCTTTCTTAACACTTTTTTAAACCCTTTTTAAACCTTTTTTAACCCCTTTTTTAAACCATTTTTAAAACCCTTTTTAACACTTTATTTAACCCGTTAATAAACCCTTTACTTAACCCTTTACTTAACAGTTTACTTAACACTTTATATAAATGAACTACTGACGGACGGACGGAAGGACATTTTGGCTTTTTAATATATAGTAGATTCTTTATTGCTTGAACTTAACTTTTGAATACATAGTGTGCTCTACTGCATGGTGCGAGGCCAGCGTGAAAGGTATTTCGTGTCGTTGCGCTCGTCGCTCGCGTCTCACGCGACTCTCTCAGACACTCTGGAGTGGGGAGACACGCATGTGTGTGTTCGGTCTGCTGACAATCGACAGACGCGCTTACAAGTTATTCTCGCGTACGGAGTATTCTGTGCTGAAATATTCACATATTGCAACAGGAACAGCTGGCGGCCGGCGGGGGGCAGTCACACACAGAGGCATCGACTATATTGAGACATCAACTTTGCGTTGACAACGTCTTCTCGAGTACCAACGAAATCGAGCAAGCCATTCTCCGACCCGATCAGCCGACTCTGCCGTTCAACGAGAAACACCCGGTTATTCTACCAGGGAACTGCATTTTTGTCAAGCAACTGGTCGAACATACACACTTTGTGACGTACACGACCAGTTCATAGTATACGCATCCATTCATGTTATATGCAAATTTTCCCATTCATAAACGCGAGATCAAAATATAAACAAACCAAAGGCACAAATGTATACAAACATGCGATTGCGTGCGCCAGCGAAAATTTTATTCATTTATTTATACATCGTCTCTGACGTCACCGTGTAAACATAAATATTGTCATGCGCAAGAGAGAAGACCAGACAATCGACTAGTATATAAAGGGCTCCGATTCTCGGAATCGGCACGCACTTGTGTCCGAGCTTGCCTTGAACACTGACCGATAAGCATTGCGCTTAGGTGAGTGATGCTGGCGACCCCCTTGCGCTCGTTAAACTTTGTAAATATTCTATTGTAATCTAATTTCATTTCCATACAAATAAACTCATTGAATATCATACTTATAGATATACTATTTGTCAAATCATATATCTAACCCTGGCATACTCAAGGAACTCTACCTTACCTACCTCCCACGGCACGATAGAAGGCCCTCTGCGCTGACTATTTACCCGGCAATCCTATCTCTCGGCACGATAGAAGGCCCTCTGCGCCGACTATTTACCCGATTCCGACGCAGCACGGTAGCAGCCAATCAGCGCTAACTACTAACCTGCATAACCCACCTACCTTCTATCTGTATCTACGGCACGGACTCCGGCACACTGCGCGCCGGTATCTTACCCGAGAACAGAGGAAAAATTCCTAAATCGATATATGCTCGAGTCCAGTACATGAACTCTTAAAAATTATTATACTCTACCAAGTAACGACACCTAACTACATTTAAATAAACTCAAGTGTTAAAGTAAATACTCAAATCTGAGAGTTGTCATTACTTCGGTACGTTACAACTGGCGCCCGAACAGGGACTCGAGCAAACTAAAATCGTATAGCGGGAAATTTCAAAAAACAAAAAGGGTTATGATACCAGATCGGCATAATATCTTTTTGGAGAGTCGCATAGAAGCGCGGATTGTAGATATAACGACACGGGTCGATGAAGTCGAGGAAGCAGATCAACAGTATCACGCGGCGACTCAATATTTAATGGGCCAGATAAAAGAATTACGCGGTATCGTGAGTAAGCAAGGCCATGCTTTATTAACTATGTCAGAAGATCTTGCGGAAGCAAGGCAACGGGTAAATGAGCTTGACAGAGAAAACGAAAAATTGGGATTCACGGTAAAAGTTATCGCGAGTAAAATTTGCAAGAGCGAAAGAATGTTAAACATGAGGATGGATAGTATCGAAAACAAAATTCAGGATATATCCGATTCACTCAAAAAACTGTCGATCCGCGATAATTAATATATATTCTTTAAACAGGGAATAAAAATTCCAAGTAAAAATTAGTTTTTTACAAAAATAAATAAATACGTTAGAGTCAAATTTCTACGTGGTAATTTCAATTAAAATTATTTAGATTCTTTTTTCTTATTACTGTCCACATTAAAGTTCCGTTCAATCATATATTCTATTAAAAGTTAAAATGGCGAAAGACCGCAAATCGGGAGTATTTATGCGCGAAATAAAAGACTCATTTAACGAGGAAGTAGAGAACGATAAGGAACGAAAACGTTTCGAATGGGAATGGGCGGTAACTGATGAATTACGATTGTTGGATGAACGGCAAAATGAGCTCTTAAATATGCTCGAAGGCCAAGACGAGGAAAATGACACGTCAAAATCGCCGAAATTAAGGGCAACGTTAGTCGCGATAATTCGAAATGAGATAAAAGAGAAATATGACGCATTAACACAGTCGGTCGAGAAAACTCGTATGGAAAAAAAAACGGAACGCGCGGAATTAGTTACGGAAATAAATAAACTAAGAGGTCGGGTTCAGTTATTAGAAACCGAGAACGACAGTCTAATAGACAAGATATCCGCGCTGTCTCAAAACGATAATCAATCGGAAAATAACCGCGAACTAGACTCTAGGCTCGCAGAGTTAAAAAGAAATCTTTCACGAGAAGTTGATCAAATGAAATCGAACTTTGAGAAAGAAATTCTAGAATTGAAAAATGTGATTAAAGACTTAAAATCGCCGATGAAGAAAGGCAACTCTGGGAGCGAAGCGTCTCAAAAATAAAATTAGACATCCCCAAGTATCGAGGACTTGAGAATGAAAGGCCAGTTAAATTCTTGTCAGAGTTCGAAAAATATATAAATGTGGTTAAACCAAATTTCGATCAACTCTTATGCCTTATTTCTCAAGCACTCGAGGGTGATGCCAAGGATTGGTGGTACCTACAAGAGTCAGAAATCGACTCGTACGACCAATTTACAGAACGGTTTCGCGAACGATACTGGAGCGCGAATACACAAAGAACCGCGAAGCGAAAGATAGAATTCGGTCAGCACCAGCCGGGGGGCAAGCTTAATCGCGTTGAATACGCAACGAGTTTGTTCGGTTTAGGCAAAGAGCTAGATCTCGAGTATACAGAGACTGAGTTTGTTGTACGCATTAGCGAACATTTCGAAAGAAATATTCGGCACGCGGTCTTAGGACGGCAAGTCAAAGATAAAAATATGTTGTTGAAAATATTAGCTGATTATGACGGAGACGACCAACGTCACCGAAAACACGACAAAATGGGCCACAGCAAACCCAGTCCTCCTTCAGATACGGCTAACACGCAAAATAAATCGTATAACAAGCCATACCAGTGGCAATCGAAAAATGTGAACATAAACGAGTTACAAACAGCGACGCCGCCGGAAATAAAGGAGAAAACTCCGCCAAAAACGAATCAAACAAACGAGAAAAAGTCAGCACGAAAGCAGAGAAACGAACGGAATAAAGAATTAATCCGAAGCTACGACGAGGTTGACGTGAATAACATAAATTTAGAAAACATTAATACCGAAAATTCGGGAAACGCATAACAGTTGCTTGCTGCATGTCAAAAAGTAAACCGCAACAAGCAACTCAATCGGAGAATAAAAATTGTAATAAAGATATCTCTTCTATACTGGAGGACCCGCGAGAAAATCTTTTGTACGATGTAGAACCAGAAGGTCTAAATACGAAAGAAACGCGTTGTCCGGAGGTAAATATCAAAGTCGAAGACATAGAGGTAAAAGCCCTAATTGATACAGGAAGTGAGATCACTTGCATCTCCGAGGAATTTTATTACGCTAATGCAAAAGCATTCGGGACGCGACCTAAACTACCGATAAGTGGAAAATTCATAAAGGGAGCAACAGGCGCAAAGTCGTCGCGAATAAAACTCCAAGTTCTTCTAAACGTTGAAATTGCAAAATTAAAACTAGATATTGTATTTATAGTAGTGCCAAAATTGGTCAAACCATGCATCATTGGATATGATACGCAAAAAGCTCTTAGTATGCTAATAGATACCGGCAAAGAAGAAATACTCTTAACCATTAACGATCAATATGTTCATTGTTCTTATAAGGAGACCATAATGTACTCAGAAGAGTATGCGTCTCTTAGAATCGAACGAGCGTATGAGTCCGAATGCGGAAACGCTGACTCATACGATGATCTCATTGCTTATGATCTTTCTTACGAAGTCTCGATAGAAGAGATCGAAGAAAAGATCAAATTATGCAAAAATCTAAAAAATTCCCAAAGGGATAAACTTAAGTGCTTAATAGTACAATACAAAGAGGTATTTCAGAAACGCCCAGGTCTATTATCTAACTATGAGTATACGTTTAAAATAAAAGATGATGCACCCTTTTATTCAAAACCGTATCCCATCCCTATAAACTATAGAGATAAAGTTAAAATTGAAATCAACAAATGGCAAGAACTTGGAATAATTCGGCGTTCGACGAGTCCATATATAAACCTCTCGTAGTTGTAATTAAAAAAGACGGATCCATCCGCCTATGCTTAGATGCACGTAAACTAAACGAAAAATTAGTAAATGATTATGAATCCCCTCCTGGTGTAGAGGAGATATTTTTAAGATGTAAAAACGTAAACTTTTTATCCAGCTTTGATTTAACGAGTAGTTTCCATCAAATAAAGCTTTCAGAAGAAAGTAGGAAATATACCGCGTTCATTTGCGAAAATAAAGTTTACGAATTCAATGTAGTACCATTCGGTATAAAAACAAGTAGCGCAGCGCTAATAAGAGGTCTAGACCTAGCCGTCGCGGGTCTCGAAGATTTTCTTATAACTTTTGTAGACGACTTACTATGTATTTCAAAAGATTTCGATAGTCATTTACAAAATATAAAATCATTATTTGAGAATTTACTAAAAAACAATCTGAGGATAAGTTTTAAAAAATCAAAGTTAGTACAGGAAGAAATAAAATTCCTGGGTCATATGTTAACACCTGAAGGAATAAAACCAGACCCAGAAAAAGTTAGAACAATTAAAAACTTTAAGAAACCTAGAAATGTTAGGGAACTGCAAGGATTTCTCGGGTTTGTGAATTTCTATACGAAATTCGCGAGAAATTACTCGGCTCTTACCGTTCCGCTTCTAAACTTGTTAAAACAGGGTAAGAAGTATGAATGGACAGGCGAGCATGACAAAGCTTTCAATGACATTAAAAATATATTCGATGAGCATATCATATTAAAATATGCGGACCCGCAACGTCCATTCATACTCACTACCGACGCGAGCGACTACGCGATAGCTGCAGTGCTATCGCAGGTAAACGATCAAAGCGAAGAACAAATTGTCACGTTCGTTAGCCGTACGCTGAAGGGGAGTGAATGCTCTTACTGTACAACTGAGAAAGAGATGTTAGCTATAGTTTGGGCTTTAACACGTTTAGATACGTACTTACGGGGGGCACCGAAAATCATCGTACGAACCGATCACGAAGCTCTCACTTTCCTCAAACATTGTAAATTTAATAATGCTAGACTACGGAGGTGGAGCCTTGCGATCCAAGACTTCTGCTTAGAACCGGTATACTTGCCGGGACGCAAGAACACCGTCGCCGATTACCTAAGCCGTCATGTACACGACTATCCAGAGGAATCGGGTCGGGAAAATGAAATCATAATCGCTTCAATACTCATGCAAAAACCGAGTCGCGAATTAATAAATAGCTTTAAAAATTTGAAGACATTACAGAAAAATGACCCGTATATTAACAAATTAATTACGGAGATTCAAAATAACGAAGGAATACAAAAACGCTATGTGCTTAAAAATGGTTTAATGCAAAAAATTGCATTAAATAATAATAGAATCACATTACCCGAAAGCCTTCTGGATAGTTTGATACGGGAAACCCATGAAATACATGGCCACATTGGTGCTTCGAAAATATATAAAATGATAAATGAACATTTCTCGGCACCGAAATTAAAACAAAAAATTTATACAATACTTCGTACATGCGATACGTGCCAACGAACAAAATATTTAACATATAAACTTAATGAACACGTCCAACCAATATTAACAGAAAAACCCAATGACACGCTGTCAATAGACTTTTTGGGCCTTTACCGACGTCAACGGGGGCGTTAAATACCTGTTAACAACGGTAGACGTATTCAGTAAGTACGTGGTCATGTATCCTATAAAAAAGGCAAACACTGCGACCGTGATCAGAAAAATCTTCGGTGATTACGTTAGCAACTACGGTAAACCGAAAGCGATACTTTCTGACCACGGGACACAATTTACTTCAAGTAAATGGGAGAAAAAACTCAGAGAGGAAGGAATACAACCGGTATTCTCTTCCATCAGACACCCACAAAGTAACCCGGTCGAACGGGTACACCGAGAACTTGGGCGTTTTTTCCGAACGTTTGTAAGGGACCGACATACCAGCTGGGCTAGATACGTTGAGATTATACAAAACATTATTAACGTAACGCATCATGAGACCACGGGGTTTACACCGATGGAGCTCCATTTAAATATCAAGCCTACGCGGATATGGGAAAAGTGGTTGCCCATAATAGAGACAAATAAAGTCACGCATGAACGAAAAGTATTTCTTGCTCGCGAACGAGCGCATTCATTCTTAAAAAAGCGAGCGTTCCGAAAAAACGTCCAAACGCGACACTTTGAGTTTAAGGTAGACGATAGGGTTTTAGTAAAATCACTAAACGTATCAGATGCGGCGGAAAGAAAGATCGCGAAGTTCTTTCACGTATACGAGGGACCATACACGATTACGCAAAAATCGGGCCCGATACGTATGTATTATTAGACGTAGAAACAAATAGGGAACGCGGAAAGTTTCATGTACAAAATTTAAAGCCTTACTTTTAAGTATTTATTGTTTACTAAGGGTCTCGGTGAAGGTAAACATACACCGAAACTCGTAGCAGAATAAATGTAAATAAGAATTTCAAGAAAAATTAAAATCGAGCCATATGATGTCAGTCGTTTGTCAAACATGCCCGAGCAAGGTACTGAACGGGAAAATTTCTCGAAACGCGATGCCGCGGTTCAAAGTGGTACGGTGGTGTGGCCCCCGTGGCACATTAAGTGCTCATCGCGGAGAAGCGCATCAGGGAAGCCATGGGCAACAACGCACGGCGCATACCGGAGCGGACGAGCGGTCCAGGCGAAACCGCACATGGTCAACCGGTCCACCCAAACCACCAGGGGGAGCAAGGTAGATCCACCACCAACTCCACCACCAACTCCACCACCAACTCCATCTACATCTCGGCACGTAGTAAAGGAGTATGTGCCGACGCCCATACGTCGTCCTCCAATTGACGAATACTTAAGATTACGTCAAATCGCCCGACGTATGCAGAACGTGCCACGCCCTATAAGCCCGTTGTCCCCGGAATTTTCGCCGGACCCACCACCAACGTGATCACCACCAGAGCCATCGCCGTCTTCACAAAAAAAAACGAAGAAATGAAACGTACCAGGGTGCTATCACTTTCTGATTTTTGTACATAGCGCAAATAAAAACTTAGTCAAAATTAAAGGTTTCTGTTGTATTCATTTTCCGAACAGAACCATTTAATTTGGGGGGCAATGTGACGTACACGACCAGTTCATAGTATACGCATCCATTCATGTTATATGCAAATTTTCCCATTCATAAACGCGAGATCAAAATATAAACAAACCAAAGGCACAAATGTATACAAACATGCGATTGCGTGCGCCAGCGAAAATTTTATTCATTTATTTATACATCGTCTCTGACGTCACCGTGTAAACATAAATATTGTCATGCGCAAGAGAGAAGACCAGACAATCGACTAGTATATAAAGGGCTCCGATTCTCGGAATCGGCACGCACTTGTGTCCGAGCTTGCCTTGAACACTGACCGATAAGCATTGCGCTTAGGTGAGTGATGCTGGCGACCCCCTTGCGCTCGTTAAACTTTGTAAATATTCTATTGTAATCTAATTTCATTTCCATACAAATAAACTCATTGAATATCATACTTATAGATATACTATTTGTCAAATCATATATCTAACCCTGGCATACTCAAGGAACTCTACCTTACCTACCTCCCACGGCACGATAGAAGGCCCTCTGCGCTGACTATTTACCCGGCAATCCTATCTCTCGGCACGATAGAAGGCCCTCTGCGCCGACTATTTACCCGATTCCGACGCAGCACGGTAGCAGCCAATCAGCGCTAACTACTAACCTGCATAACCCACCTACCTTCTATCTGTATCTACGGCACGGACTCCGGCACACTGCGCGCCGGTATCTTACCCGAGAACAGAGGAAAAATTCCTAAATCGATATATGCTCGAGTCCAGTACATGAACTCTTAAAAAATTATTATACTCTACCAAGTAACGACACCTAACTACATTTAAATAAACTCAAGTGTTAAAGTAAATACTCAAATCTGAGAGTTGTCATTACTTCGGTACGTTACAACTTGTCCACGCTGCATGGAGGAGTGGCATAACAAGGGGCTCACGCTTGGTGATTGGAGTATATCACCGATACGTGACTTGCACTCGCTTCGGCACTCGAGATCCCAGTCAGTAAATGAGATCCCTACCAGCAGCTCGATTGACTCCGTCACAACCTTTTGCTCTGACAGGCCTGGATTATGCGGGGCCCATACCTGTACTCTTCTCCAAAACTCGTGGAGTTAAATCCACAAAAGGTTACGTAGCGATTTTCATATGAACGGTTGTAGAACAATACACATAGAAATTGTGTCCGATTTAACTGCCGACGCCTTTCTCGTAGAAAATCGGTGAGACCGGCAAAGCACGATGATAACGTGCGTGGTGGGGGAATCAGTCGCAGACTAAGATTTTCAATCTCTTTTGTAGTCGTCGCCTGAGCAGACGAGTCGTTCCAACGCTGCTCCGACTCTCTCTTACCACTTGCCAGGAAGACTCTCGTCGCGGACTTCTGGCTCCATAGCTTCCGTCCCGGACCGTAATCGAAGCCCACCCATATTTTGTTGAACCCACCTTGTACTCGGTAAGAGTCGCCGCCCCAGAGGCATTAGTTTAGCAATCTCCTTGTATTTGCGTTATCGTTTTTGCTTCCTCATAGAGGAAGCTTTGTAATGGTGAAAAAAATTTTTGAGACAAAAAATGTTCAAAAAGATGTTTTAAGGCGATATATGTGCGTATTAGTTGATTTTGAGAATTTTTTCGTAGATGTATTCGTGGATTTTTTTTTCGTGGATTTGTGTGTGTGTGTGTGTGTGTGTGTGTATGTGTGTGTGTGTGGGTGTGTGTGTGGGTGTGTGTGTGTGGGTGTGTGTGGGTGTGTGTGTGTGGGTGTGTGTGGGTGTGTGAGTGTGTGTGTGTGTGTGTGTGCATGCGTGTGTGTGTGTGTGTGTGTGTGTGTGTGTGTGTGTGTGTGTGTGTGTGTGTGTGTGTGTAAACTCTTCATATCTCCGAAACGAATCGACCGATTTTCGTTGGACAAAGCATATTCTCTTCGTCTCGCGAAAAAACCTCGATACCCCCGATGGATTTGAATTTTTATTGTTTTTTTTTTATAACCAAAAAATGATTTTGAAATTTACGTTTTTTTGATTTTTTTTTTATATCTTACAGTCATTATTACATAATATAATGAACTTTTCTTGAAAGGTATTTAAATTACCTATATTTTCCTTTTTTAAAGTTTAAATTATCTTCACTTTGTCATTTATTATTAAGAAGAAGGTTTTCATATTTCATAAATTAATATCTCAAAAAATATTTTATTTATCGACTTGAAATTTTAACCACTTATTGCACTCAGTGAAGACTATATGTGGTTAAAATTTCAAGAGATTTATTTAGTTTTATTTTCTCTACTTGAAATTATATTTAAGAGTTTCTAAAGTTTAATAGTTACCATTTTAAGAGAAGATTTTTTTCAAGACTTTCTTCAAAATAAAGCTAAAATTTCCCAGAACTTTAGTTTTTTTTAGCGTTAGGGTCTAATATTGCAGCGTTCTTCATATTTGTATATCCAAAAACATATACCACAGTTTAAGCTGAATCCGAGATCTGGACCCATGAACCTCTCCTAGTTAGTCTCACCGTACAAGATAAAGTATTAAATTTTAAATATTAGTAGTAAAAATTAATTAAAGGAATTAATAAATTAAGTTTGAGGAAGCTACGTGCCAATGAATTGGCAGTGGTTTTTTATTGTAAGCTCGAGCTGCGGTTTTCTCACATATTGTAATTATTGTATATAGTTAATAAGTTTAAGTGTTGAATACACTCCGTAGTCAATAAACTTATTTCGATAGTTGGAAAGCCCTATTTTGCATGCTAATTGGAAGAATTTACAGTTTAAGTTTGTGGTGGAAAGGGCTCTATACTCGAATTTGCCATAGTAAAACTTGAGCCCACGACTAAACAATTATCAATTTCTGATTTTGATAATAATACATCTAATTTAAACCGTCCGACAGTTATAACCCCAAATAATTATTATTTTAAGAGGGTGTGGTACTCATGTACTCTATTTTACCGGCAGAACACGGTAAAATAGAGTACATGAGTACCACACCCCCTTAATCGAATTGTTATAAAGTGGGGTTGATACGTTTTGTATACACGAACAAATGACATCTTCTACGACAGTTTCAGAATGTTGTGGCTATAGAGTTCTTCTCAAAAGTTAGTTTTTAATGTTAAAAACTACTATAAATAATTATATAAAATAGTTAAAGATTCTTCCATCCAATACGTTTATGTGGAAATATTGCAAGCTTTAAAAATCGAGAATTAAAGAAAAATTTCATTATCTTATCAAAATCTTATAATATTCAGATTGCATTTCCACGTAAACGGTACTGAACGGGGAAAAATCTTTAACAATCTTTATGAATAAGATGTATTTTCTCGATCAAGCGAGGGGAACATTAGAAATAAAAACTTCCATTTCTTAATTTTTAGACGCCCGGCATGACGCGTTTAAGCGTCATGGGCTGACTCGCCAACATCCGACCTTGGTTTGGTTCTAAGTTGGATCCCCAGATGACCTTTCAATATAAGTATTGAGCTTTTAGCATTTTTGAAATACCGGTCGTTTAAGGATAAATTAATGGGCGACGTTTCGTTGGTGGATCTGCCAACCTCTTCAGGGTCTAAAATTATAAATGTTAAGAACGTTAGCAAGTCAGTGGACAACTGATTTCGTCAAATTTATGTTTCGGAAATGTGACTTTAATTATCTTATATAATTATTTATCGTAGTTTTGAACGTTAAAAACTAACTTTTAGTAAGAACTGTATAGCTATAACATTCTTAAACCGACGTAGATGTCATTTTTTCGTTTATAGAAAATGTGGCAACGTATCAACCGGACCTATAAATTTTAAAACAATTCGTTAAAAAAAAAAAAAAGATTGTGCTCTTATACCGGTTCGGTTTTTATTGGCGCTGAACGACCTGCCTTGATCCCCGTTACAAGATCTACATTAATTTCTTTATCTTGTCTTATATCATTAATTTATCTTATAGCATTAATTTATCTCGTCTTATATCAGTGCTATGCAGGCCAGAAGATGATATTGAACGATTAAATTATCATGGTGAGTATCTAATCTGTTTCTAACTATATAAAAGTAATGCATAATAAAAGCCACCTGTCTGCTAAATCTGATAGGTGGTTTTAATTTCTTTTGAAGTTTTTTCTGTAAATTGATTGGATTTATAGAAAAGAAATTTATATTGCACATTGATAGAAAAGAAAATTTTCTTGTCCAATGATATTTCTTTTCTATTTCTGATTATACAATAAAATTGATTTTTGGCGGTTATGGCAGTGGGTTTAGATAATTTTTGCACGCTCGCACAGATTCTTTACTCATAACCATGTCCTCTGCATATTCTAAACATGTTTGCTAGATCTAACACACGGAAAAAAATTTCCTAGAGTGACTACCGCAGCGCCACGAGTGACTATAGAATATCTCGCATATATAGTACACTTCTTTTTAGAGCAGTGACTCCACACCTTTGGTATACTAACTGTAAGAATCTGACACAACAGCTACGGAACTCAGTTAGTGTAGCGGTTCCTAACCTCGCTTTCGCCGGGATTGGTGCACTGAGTGCGACAAATTGGCAGAGATACTACTGAGAAGTGTAAGGGCGCTGCCGTAGCAGCAATAGTCCAGGCACAGCAGGAAATTTTTTTTCGTGCAGACGCGTTCACAGTATATTGGATTTCAGGTGTGAACAAAGAAGATCATGTTGCTCCTAAAATATACAAGCCACCTGTCAGATCTAGAAAACATTGTATTTCTTTTAATAATTACTTGGAGGTGACATAGTTTAGTATTTAATCTATTATAGCATAAGAATTAAAGTAAGCCACTCCAATAATATAAAGGTTATTGTTATATTATAGTCGAAATATAGTTTGGTTGGTTGACCATGACTAAAGACTGGTGTTGGAAGGTAGACACCGACTTCATTGTATAACTGTCCTTGTGATTTATTAATTGTCATTGCGAAACCTAATCGTATTGGAAATTGTTTGCGACACATATTAAATGGAATTTCTTCTTGGATGGTGATAAACATATTCTTGGAACTAACACTAATTTTCCTATGTTTTTGCCGCTTAAAATTTGTGCCTCAATTGAATACTTTAACAATTTCTTCACTGATAACCTTGTTCCATTACAAAGACCTTCATTTAAATTTAAATTTCTTAAAAGGATCACTATTGCATCGACTTTTAATTTCAGCTTATGTGGTGGAGGTCCATTGGGAGTTAATGAATTAAGAAATTCAGTTGGTAAAATAACATCTAGGTTTTGTTCATTATCATCCTCTGCTGTATCTATACTTAAATATTCAATAGTATCCCCTTCCATTCTGTTTAAAATTTCATTATTAATGTTAATAACATCATTATTCTTAGGTGCCAGAATAATTTTATCGTTTAAATTTTTATCGTTAATTTTTATTTCATTTCCACAAATTTCTGTAATAATATCTTCTTCGTTGGTCATTATTTCATCAGGGATGTGAATTAACTCATTTTCTTCTTCATATGAATTCGAACGTTTTCCTTCGCCTATATTTAATAGCCATTCTTTAAAATTATTATTATCATTAGATACTCGGAGATTTTCATTTAGTGTCATGCGTATAAAATTTGGCCATAAATAACTGGACTTGATTGAATTCTCAATAACTTCAATGCGACTACCATGCCGAACAACTGGTAAAATTTGCCTAAAATCTCCTGAAACAAGTACAGTATTACCACCAAAAATTTCTTTGACATTGCATATATCTTAAAGAAGGCGGTTAACGGCTTCAAAAGCAAATTTAGATGTCATGGATATTTCATCCCATATTATAATTTGTACTTCTTTAAATTTTTTACCATCATTTGAATTATGTTTCACATTACATGTGGTACTCTCGGTTATATTCAAAGGTAATTTATATGTGGTATGTACTGTTTTTCCATTTTTCAATAAATTCGCTGCAATATCCGTCCAAGCTACACATAAAAATGGTATATTATAAAATTTCAAGTAATCTATTAGAATATTAAGTAAATAACTTTTTCCACTGTCTCTTGATCCATCAATAAAAATACAAGTTTTCTGTTTTTGTTTCAAACTTTCTAAAACAGCATTGAATATATTTTTTTGATCGGTTTTGAGTGTATTTATTTTAAGATGTACTTCATTCAGTGTATTGCATTTTTCATAAAATGTCTCATCATTATATTCTTCTATATACGTAGAAATATCTGGTAATTTAAAATCAGTTGAAGAATATCCATTTATTTGTAAATTTTTATGAATCATATTTGGGATTATAGAAGACAATTTTGTATTTTTCATATAATTCTCTTGCATTAATAGGATTATGATAAATACAAATAAATGAAAATAATTCACAAAGTGCCGTAGGAAACTGTACTTGTGTCGCTTCTTTTAAACATCTATCCCACTCTTCATCTTCATTCACTAAATGTTTTGCAACAGCAGCTTCATAAAATGTGGGATGTATTACACAATTAACGGTACGTAAATTTTCAAATGAAGTAGCTCCTTTAACGTGTAAAAGCAATAATCTAATGAAATACCTCTGTCGATCTTTTGGATTAACTAAATACATTCTACTTAATATAGATTTTTTAGTTTTTTTCCTTCTATTCCATGTCTTAAGGTTTTCATCAAATGTATAATGTATTGGAATTTCGGAATATAAATAATTACGTGCTTCTGAATCAATTTGATTTAATTTAAAATATGCCGTTAAAATAGTTTCAACATTTTTATTTAGTATTTCGTTTTCTTGACCTTCTTTAAAATATACTTCTTGTGCCTTTTTATCGTGTACAGCTAAACGTTTTATAGTATGTGATGTTTCATGTAATACGTATTCCAACAGTCTATGCATAGCTTCTGGTGGGCATAAATATGTTGTATTAATATATTGTTTAATCTCATCATAATCATATTCGTAATTTTGATTATTATCTTTTCCATTATTGCCGTTATTGTCATCTTTTAAATTTAAATCAATATTGCTTATTACAATAAATGCACAATCGTCACCTTTATAACAATATTTAAACAAATATTTAATACATTGTACAGTTGAACATACTTCTACGTTAATGTGAGAGTTGAATTTTAACATCAAATACGGGTTGTACGGAACTACAAATCGATTATCAGCAACTTTAATAGAATGTTTACCCTTATAATTTATCATTTCTTCGCATATATAATGGATATCCTGATGAATTAAGAGATGTTTTGTTATTAAAATTTTTTGGAAAATTTTAGTACATTTTTGCGTATTTTTATTCATACAAAGAGAACCCATATTTTGTTCTCCACAAGGTTCATGAATCATAATTGTTTTACAACGTCATATAAATGTGGATAAATGTCTTCATTTCGAATTTCGGCACTTATTAGTTCATCAACTTTTTCTGAAGTATTAATTTTATCATTTTCATCTAAAAATAATAACAAATGCATGTGAGGTAATCCTCGCTTTTGAAATTCAATTACGTAAGTATAAGCAATACATTTTCCTAAAACACCTCGTTTATTTACTAATTTTTTAAATTCTTGTACTTTTTGATGAAATACTTTGACAACAATATCAGGTCGATCGATTGCTGTTTCATAATGTTCTAAATTTTCTGATATTTCTTTCCAATTTGGATTACAAGTCATTGTTATAAACAAATCAGGCTTTCCGTAACGATTTACAATGGACATTGAATCCATACAATTTTGTTTTAAAAATCTTTGACTACCTGTAAAATTTGACGGTAAAATTAACATTTTTCCAATTTTCATATTTTCAGACTCTTTTTTTTATGTAAATAATCCACTACCCCTTTGTAACAATCACTTCTTAAAATAGTTTGATTTTTTCTTATAAAATATAATCTTGAGCTTTCAACTTTAACAAATGCATCAATTATTGCCTGCTGAGATATTTTTCCTAAATTAAGATAGGGATTAAATCCATTCCTTACAGACAATCTATAATTATAAAATTGTAAATTTGATACATTACTACTACCATTTTTACATTTCATATTAGGCATCCACCCGTAACCTCCATTTGGATAAATGAGTGGATATGTCATGGGATCTGTGTATTTATTTATTTGAGAAATACTCATTGGTTTTTCATGTTTTGAATATACAACAATATCTCTTTCTATAGGAGGTTGATCATCTTTTCCAACAAATATCATAGCAACTTCATTACAAAAAGCTTCATTATATCTATTTTTATCTAATTTATCATTTCGTTTTATAATCATAGTAACTTCTCTTGGCATGCTGCCAATTTTTACACACCGTTCTAATTCTTTTCTTTCTACTTCATACATCATTTTGTAGGCTTTAGAATATGGATTAATATTTCTTAATAAGCTATCTAATTCACTAAGCAGTTCTGCTTTAATATCAGAATTACTTTTATGGTTTTTTCGTTGAGCTGTGGCTTTTTCATTATCAAGAACGTACACTTGTCCATATTTTCGAGCTTTATTTTTATTTGGATGCAAAGCATAAACATTATGATATATTTGCCGAAAAATTCTAATTACATTTCTAGACAAATTTTCGAAATTAGCTCCAAAACTTGCAAAGCAAGAACATTGTTATATGACAGAATATTTTTTTGGAAGTTAATACTATCCATTGATAATTACCGGCACACAAAAAAAAAGTGGTCTGTTCTGGGAACCAGACCTATGTATTCTTATGTATTTTGACGCGCTGAAACCGAATCCGAGGTTGGTTTTGCCCAGACACCCCGAAAATTTTTTTAAAATCGCGAAAAACCGTGAAAAATCGCGGAAAATCGTGAAAATTCACACCTAAAAATATAGGTTATGAGCAATAAATTTTTTTATGAGTGTACTATATATGGTTTTTTGTGTATTTTGACGCGCTGAAATCGAATTCGGGGTTTATTTTGCCCTTCTAAGTATGAAAAATTGGTGAAAAACTGTGAAAACACGAAAAAAATTACGGAAAATCATGAAAATTCGCATTATAGAGCATAGGTTAAAGCAAAATACTTTTTTATAAGTGTAATTATACATGATTTTTATGTATTTTGACTCGCTGAATCCGAATTCAGGGTTTATTTTACCCTTACGCCCTTTAATCTTTGTAAAAAGGTGGAAAACCGTGAACAATCGAGAAAAACTACGGAAAATCGTGAAAATTTGCATTTAATAGCATAACTTCGTTCCAATACATTTCTTTGTGAGTGTCTCATGTATGATTTATGTGAATTTTAGGCGTCTAAAATGAGATCTGGTGAGTATTTGACTTTTATATCCTCACAACTTTGAAAAAATGTCAAAAAATCTTGTAAAATAGCTTAAAAATAACATTATATGGTGAGAAAGGAAAATAAAAATAAATCGTGTCATTGAAGATGTTCTTTCTCTTTTCTAAATATGATTTTTGTTTTTTTTCTTTTTCTTTTCTTTTTCTTATACTTACTACGTCAACTCTGTTTGCTCTACTCCTTTTTTCTCTTATAACGAACTCTTTTTTCTTCAAATGACCTGTGCAAGGGATTCCTTTTTCTCTTTTTGCTCTTACTCACAGTGTCTCTTTTAAGCATCCAACAAAAGTCTGCCATCATGTTAACGTCCCATTTTCCTTGGTATCGATTCTCCATTACACTTACATCTTGATGAAGTCGTTCTCCTTGTTCTTCACTGAAGTCTCCAAGATTAGAAGGGAAGTAGTCGAGATGAGAATGTAAGAAATGCATTTTATAGCTCATCAAGCAACCCAAATTTTTAAAATTTTTCAACATTTCTTCGACAAGTTCCTTATAGTTCTCACTCTTTTTATTTCCTAATAAGTTCTCACATACAGATTTGAAACTTTGCCATGCAGCTTTCTCATTGACAGTCATTTTTGTCATGAAATTTTTGTCTTCAAATAGAGCACGAATTTGGGGACCATCAAAAATACCTTCTTTTAATTTAGCGTCTCTTATTGCGGGAAACTTTTCTCCTAAATACTCGAAACAATCGCCATCTTTATTCAGAGCTTTTACATACTGTTTCACAAGACCAAGTTTGATATGAAGTGGAGGAAGCAGATACTTTGATCGATCAATCAATGGTAGGCGTATAATGTTCTTCGACCCTGGTTCAAAATCTGCCCTAGTTAACCATATTTCTTGAACATAGTGATTCTGCCTGTCTCTGCTATCCCACAAACATAAGAAGCAGGGATTTTTAGTATAACCTGATTGTTGTCCTAATATCATGGTTGCAATTTTAAAATCGCCACAAACTTTCCATTGATGTTCAGAGTACATTATTTTTTGCAATACTATCTCCAAATTTTCATAAGTATCCTTCAGTTTAGTCGAGTGAGCTATAGGAATAGATGCAAATTTATTTCCGTTGTGAAGTAACACAGCTTTGAGACTTCGTTTTGATGAATCAATAAAAAGTCTCCAGTCCTCGTCTTTATATGAGTTCGGTTTTAGCTCATTCACTAACCCCTTCACACCTGTACAGAATACTAAAGAGTTTTCTGTATCGTTTGTGAAATATTTTCGAAATCCTTTTTCTCTATCTCAGTAGAAAGAAGCTGTTGTTCCTTGTGCCAACAGGTTTTTCTTTTTGAGTATCGAGGCTAGATATTCGGCTCCAACTCTAGGCAGTCCTAGATCTCGAATAAGATCACTCAACCCCTTTTGATTGAAGGTTTGAGGAGCCTTTCTTTCTCTATCTGGCAAGTATTCATCTTTAGAGTTTCCTTCACTCTCGGAAGTTTCTTCCTCAGACAATTCCTCAACTTCCATTTCCTCTGCTACCCCTGAATTGTCGACATCCATGCATTCGGATGTCCCAGTTTCATCCTCGACTTCTATTTTTTCAGGCTTTTTCACTGAAGAAACGTCTGCATACACAATTTTAGATTTAGTAGTCATGTTAAAACCAGTAGTGTTAGTCATACAGAAGTAGCAGTCTTTTTGGGTTGTTGGAGCAGACCATTTCATTGGTTTTGAAAATTTTAAGTTCTGTTGTTGTTTATCTTTTATGGCAAATTTTCTGTGTTACCCACTTTTCATTTTAATTGGCTACATCAACACCAAAGCATTCATAGTAATTTGATTTAAAACTGTTTGAGAAAGATCTACAAAATTTTACAATCCCATACTATCCACAAACAAAACAAAAAGAATAAGGACTTTTATTACATAGCAATCAATTTGACATATTGAAGAAGACTATATCATTGGTTCAATAAATTTTTTAGTATATCGGATAAAAGTATTTATTGAATAGATTAGTTCAGCTTTGACTTCTTCAAATTACGACATATTGCTTGTGCCTATAACCAGGGCACCTCCACGTGGTGACGTTGGGCAACAGCACCGTATGGCAGAGTCCCTGGGTTAACGGCGTTGTGCTGTCATGGCAGGCACAAGTGATAAGTGGAAAGCGGGCCCGCAAGCGTTGTCATCAAGCGACCGCAGCTTTACATTGGTGGGTAACTTGGCCTCTGTAGAGTTTAATAGTGTAATGATACAGAAATCATCCACATGAATGTAATAAAAGTTCTGATTTGTTTTGTTTGGTTTGTGGAGAGTATGCAATTCCAAAATATCTTAGATCTTTCTCAGACAGTTTTCAATCAAACTACAATGAATGCTTTGGTGTGGAAGTAGCCAATCAAAATGAAACGTGGGTACCACAAAAAGTTTGTAATCGATGTTACACAATGCTAACACGATGGCAAAAGATAAACAACAACAGAACTTAAAATTTACAAAACCAATGAAATGGTCTGCTCCAACAAGCCAAAAAGACTGCTACTTCTGTATGACTAACACTACTGGTTTTAATATGACTACTAAATCTAGAATTGTGTATGCAGACGTTTCTTCAGTGAAAAAGCCTGAAAAAATAGTAGTCAAGGATGAAACTGGGACATCCGAATGCATTGATGTAGACAATTCAGGGGTAGCAGAGGAAATGGAAGTTAAGGAATTGTCTGAGGAAGAAACTTCCGAGAGTGAAAGCTCTGAAGATGAATACTTGCCAGATGGAGAAAGAAAAGCTCCTCAAACCTTCAATCAAAAGGAGTTGAGTGATCTTATACGAGATCTAGGACTGCCTAGAGTTGGAGCCGAATATCTAGCCTCGGTACGCAAAAAGAAAAACCTGCTGGCACAAGGAACAACAGCTTCTTTCTACCGAGATAGAGAAAAAGGATTTCGAAAATATTTCACAAACGATACAGAAAACTCTTTAGTATTCTGTACAGGTGTGAAGGGGTTCGTGAATGAGCTAACACCGAACTCTTATAAAGACGAGGACTGGAGACTTTTTATTGATTCATCAAAACGAAGTCTCAAAGCTATGTTACTTCACAACGGAAATAAGTTTGCATCTATTCCTATAGCTCACGCGACTAAACTGAAGGAAACTTATGAAAATTTGGAGATAGTATTGCAAAAAATAAAGTACTCTGAACATCAATGGAAAGTTTGTCGCGATTTTAAAATTGCAACCATGACATTAAATCAGGTTTTACTAAAAATCCCTGCTTCTCATGTTTGTGGAATAGCAGAAACAGGCAGAGTCACTATGTTCAAAAAATATAGTTAACTAGGGCAGATTTTGAACCAGGGTCGAAGAACATTATACGCCCACCATTGATTGATCCATCAAAGTATCTGCTTCCTCCACTTCATATCAAACTTGGTCTTGTGAAACAGTATGTAGAAGCTCTGAATAAAGATAGCGATTGTTTCGAGTATTTAGGAGAAAAGTTTCCCGCAATAAATGACGCTAAATTAAGAGAAGGTATTTTTTATGGTCCCCAAATTCGTGCTCTATTTGAAGACAAAAATTTCATGACAAAAATGACTGTCAATGAGAAAGCTGCATGGCAAAGTTTCAAATCTGTATGTGAGAACTTCTTAGGAAATAAAAAGAGTGAAAACTATAAGGAACTTGTCGAAGAAATGTTGAAAAATTTTTAAAATTTGGGTTGCTTGATGAGCTATAAAATGTATTTCTTACATTCTCATCTCGATTACTACCCTTCTAATCTTGGAGACTTCAGTGAAGAACAAGGAGAACGATTTCATCAAGATACAAGTGTAATGGAGAATCGATACCAAGGAAAATGGGACGTTAACATGATGGCAGACTTTCGTTGGATGCTTAAAAGAGACACTGTGAGTAAGAGCAAAAAGAGAAAAAGGAATCCCTTGCACAGGTCATTTGAAGAAAAAAGAGTTCGTTACAAGAGAAAAAAGGAGTAGAGCAAACAGAGTTGACGTAGTAAGTATAAGAAAAAGAAAAGAAAAAGAAAAAAAAAACAAAAATCATATTTAGAAAAGGGAAAAAACGTCTTCAATGACACGAATTATTTTTTTTTCCTTTCTCACCATATAATGTTATTTTTAAGCGATTTTACAAGATTTTTTGATATTTTTTCAAAGTTGTGAGGACATAAAAGTCAAATACTCACCAGATCTCATTTTAGACGCCTAAAATTCACATAAATCATACATGAGACACTCACAAAGAAATGTATTGGAACGAAGTTATGCTATTAAATGCAAATTTTTACGATTTTCCGTAGTTTTTCTCGATTGTTCACGGTTTTCCACCATTTTTACAAAGATTAAAGGACGTAGGGGTAAAATAAACCCTGGATTCGGATTCAGCGAGTCAAAATACACAAAAATCATGTATAATTACACTTATAAACAAATATTTTGCTTTAACCTATGCTCTTTAATGCGAATTTTCATGATTTTCCGTAATTTTTTTCGTGTTTCCACAGTTTTTCACCAATTTTTTGTTAGAAGGGTGAAACCCCGGATTCGGTTTCAGCACGTCAAAATACACAAAAACCATGTATAGTACACTCATAAAAAAATTTATTGCTCATAACCTATATTTTTAGGTGTGAATTTTTACGATTTTCCGCGATTTTTCACGGTTTTTCGCGATTTTAAAAAAATTTTGGGGGTGTCTGGGCAAAACCAACCTCGGATTCGGATTCAGCGCGTCGAAATACATAAGAATACATAGGTCTGGTTCCCAGAACAGACCACTTTTTTTTTGTGTGCCGGTGTAATCTGTAGACAAGTTCTCTAACTTATATGGATAAGGTTCCCATCAGAGTATACCAAGAAATAAAATATAAAAATAAAGATAAATATAGATTGTTAGTTTAATGATGATTGAAAATGTATTTACTCCTTAATGAGTTTTATAATATAAATTTTACATACTATAAAAATGTCAAATTATATCTAATTGAAAATTCAAATCCTACAATTTTAATCTGTAAAATATACTTATTTAATATTCATATATATGCAATATGATCACCATCAAAATACAACCGAGCGAGCGTTAGCGAGCGAGATATCTGTTGCTAGTATAGTAATTATTTCTTTGTTTTTTCTAACAGTTATTCTAGGGAAGATTTGATATTCAGAACTTAAAAATGGTTTTTTGAACTTTAATGTACACTCAGAAAAAAATATAGTATATTTTCACATAAAAGTACTATCAAATATAGGGGTATTGGCTACATATACATTTTATAGCTATATTAGGTACGTTACAATACAATACTATTATTCTAATAGATGAAAGTACACTGAGGAAAAAAGCGTTTCTACTGTGAACTGTATTGCATAGTAAAACTGAATATTATTGTCTTTACTATATATTTTTTTAAATCAACTATAAAATGTTAATAATAAATATATTCATATAATTCAAACAACTAAACAGTTATAATAACTCAATTGTTGTCATATCCATTTAATTCAAACAACTATACAGTTATAGTAACTCAATTATTGTTATCTAACTAAATTTCCATTGAAGTTTACTATTTACCGGGTTCCCAAACTAAGACGTACACGAGATTTTCTCTCATCCAAATTGATCAATTCGTCAAAGTCTGAGGGCCCTAGGGGTTTTCGGACCCAAGGAATCAAATGGCGCTATCAAAAAATTCATAAAATGCCAAACACAAAAAGTAAAAAAATTATTTTTTCGAAAAATATTTGCGGTACGGCTTTTATGATAGTTTCTTGTAGTTTGTTCAATTTGGAGGCTATACCACCTTTACCCGATAGCATTTCATGTAATAATATTTATTTAACGCAGTTTTGATAATTGTATATTTTACTTCGGCTCGGACCGCAAACTCGCGTTCGAGAAAGCGGAATTGCGGAACTCGGAAAACGCCAGAATTCCCAAACTGTGACTCTAGCAAAGAAGCGGCAACTTCAACTCTCAATAGCTGAGCACAACTAAATAAAGTAAACAATCTAATCATTGATACAACATAATAGCATGATATTCATGATGTTTTCACCAATAGCTATTTATTCCAAGTACATATTATTACTGTAGCGCACAACGTAATACGTAATTTATAGGCTAACGATCAATGTTTACAAATGGTGAGCATTTGCGACAGCGTCCAGAGATGGCGCCAGTACGACTTACGTCGCACCGTATGAACGCAGCGCGCAGAGTCACGGCCGTAAATGAGCTCGTGGTGTCGCGCGTATATGCGTATCTCTGCAGTACTTATTTTCAAAGAAACTAAACTAAAGAATCATAGTTTCGTTACTGAAAAGTAATAATATCTAATTTGTTTTGCGCTTCCTTACTTCAGTAATGTTCCCATTGAAATTAACCGCATACTGAAACATGTTCTAATACTACTGCCTTTCTGGACTAGTAATTAACATACATTTCATGGCTTAAGTTAAGCATGTATTTCTTTTTAAAAGTTTTTCCCAAACCTAATACCCAATTTGTCTTGCGCTTCCTTACTACCTGTTAACACGAGATATGTTCTTGTTTACACGAGATATGGACTGTCCAAGTTTTTTCCCCCCTAGGTGCGTAATATACTATTTATGAAGAAAATAATGAAGCTTTCCAAATCAGACATACTTTTATACTGTTACGAGTGAGAAATCGCAAATAAATTAATAAATAATACACAAAATCATATTTATCCATATAACATCAGACAGTAACGTTACTATTCATAGTGATTAATAATTAATTTATTGTTATTCTTAGAATTTATTATTCATAACTTTTTCTTGAAATTACTATTACTATGAGTTTATAATTTTTTCCTAATTATTTATTTATAGTGTTAAATAATTAAACATAAACCTCCCAGCGTGAAAAAAGTTACTAAAGCCTAAATATTTCACATAGTATTAGCCAAGTATGGGCAAGATGTGGCCTATAAGAAACAATATATGGGCGAAATATTGGCTTTATAATGCCACAGCGCCGGAGCCACATACTGTCTATCTTTTGATATATCTTGAGCACTTATTGCCCATATATTGCTTATACAAATCAAATGTTTCGAAGAAATCCTAACTCGTAAAATCGAACTTATACCCCGACAGTTTTTTCAGACCTTCTTCCAGATTATTAAGCAAACCTAGAAAAATATTACGAGCAATCTTTTACTGGGTGATAGAACGTTCAAAACTGCAGCGAAGTGTTCTTTTGATTTTTTGTGATTTTATGTATTTTATTTTTAATAAGCTTGAAACTCTACCAATTGCTTGGTCGGTAATGGTAGGACTATGCCACCCCGTTAAGGTATGGCTGAAAGTATTGGCTAAAGAATTGCTGGTAGTATGGCTGGAAGTATATTGGTTAAAAGTATGGCTTAAAGAAGGTCGAAAATATTGGCAATATATTGAGTATATATTGACAATATATTGGGAATATATTGGCAACAAATTGGCAACAAATTGGCAATCTCACAATCGTTACATACAAAATTATACACAGTTTGTACAAAGTTCAAATTTAGATAAAGTTTAAACAAAGTTTAGACCAAGTTCAGAGCAAGGTTATAGAAAGTCTCCAAGTCTTAATGAAAATCTCGCTTAAAGTGTCGCATACAACGTTTATATGAAGTTTAAACAAAGTTCAGGAAAAGTTCAAGCAAAGTTTGTACAGAGTGTAGATAAAGTTTAGATAAAGTTTAGATAAAGTTTATACAGAGTTTAGACCAAGTTTATACATACAACGGTTATAGAGTATAGCTGAAGGCTAGATAAAGTTTGAACAAAGTTTATACCTCGTTTAGATCAAGTTTGTAGAATGTCTCGATCGAAGTCTCGCTTGAAGTCTCGCTCGAAGTCTGGTTAAATGTCTCATTCGAAGTCTCGCTAAAAGTCTGGCTAAAAGTCCCGCACGAAGTCTCGCTCGAAGTCTCGCTAAAATTCTCTCTCGAAGTCTCGCTAAAAGTTTGGCTAAAAGTCCCGCTCGAAGTCTCGCTAAAAGTTTCGCTAAAATTCTCTCTGGAAGTCTCGCTAAAAGTTTGGCTAAAATCCCGCTCGAAGTCTCGCTAAAAGTTTCGTTAAAATTCTCTCTCGAAGTCTCGCTAAAAGTCTGGCTAAAAGTCCCGCTCGAAGTCTCGCTAAAAGCCTGGTTAAAAGTCTCGCTCGAAGTCTCGCCAAAAGTCTCGCTAAAAGTCCCGCACGAAGTGTCGCTCGAAGTCTCGCTAAAAGTCTCTCTCAAAGTCTCGCTAAAAGTCCCGCTCGAAGTCTCGCTAAAAGTCTCGCTCGAAGTCTCACTAAAAGCCTGGTTAAAAGTCTCGCTGAAAGTCTCGTCAAAAGTCTCGCTCGAAGTCTCGCTGAAAGTCTGGTTAAAAGTCTTGCCCGAAGTCTTGCTCGAAGTCTCGCCAAAAGTCTCGCTCTAAGTCTCGCTCTAAGTCTCGCTAAAAGTCTTGCTCGAAGTCCGGGTCAAAGTTTGGCTTGAAGACTTTGAGACTTTCTATCAAGTTCGTCAAAACATGTTGTAAACTATGTTTGAACTTTATCCAAACTATATCTCAACTTTATGTAAACTGTGTATACACATTGAATGCAACGCTTTAAGCGAAACTTTCTATAAATTTTGTCTAAACTTGCTCTAAACTTTACCCAAACTTAATCTAAAATATCTAAACCTAATTTAAACTCTGTATAAACTTGGTCTAAACTCTGTATAAACTTTATCTAAACTTTATCTAAACTTTGCCTGAACTTTTCCTGAACTTTGTTTAAACTTCATATAAACGTACGTTGTATGCGATACTTTAAGCGAGATTTTCATTAAGACTTGGAGACTTTCTATAACCTTGCTCTGAACTTGGTCTAAACTTTGTTTAAACTTTATCTAAATTTGAACTTTGTAAAAACTGTGTATAATTTTGTATGTAACGATTGTGAGATTGCCAATTTGTTGACAATTTGTTGCCAATATATTCCCAATATATTGCCAATACATACTCAATATATTTCCAATATTTTCGACCTTCTTTAAGCCATACTTTTAACCATATCTTCCAGCCATATTACCAGCCATTCTTTAGCCCATACTTTCAGCCATACCTTAACGGGTTGGCATAGTCCTACCATTACCGACCAAGCAATTGGCAGAGTTTCAAGCTTATTAAAAATAAAATACATAAAATCACAAAAAATCAAGAGAACACTTCGCTGCAGTTCATTCATATACACAATACATATATACAGTGCATATACACAGTAAATGAAAATAGGATGAAAATATATTGATATTAAGTTATTTTTTGTCTCAAAGTTACCATTTATTTATGCGTGAACGATTGTAATAGAAAATAATATAATTTTCCTTTAAAAGGTAAAAGAAAAGAAAAATTTAAATAAGACCTTGCTTGTGTTTATTTTTCTACGCGTATCGGCAGTTAAGACAATGCTTGTATTAATTTTACTTGAAAGTAAGAAATCTTATATCAGGTTTGGGAAAAACTTTTAAAAAGAAATACATGCTTAACTTAAGCCATGAAATGTATGTTAATTACTAGTCCAGAAAGGCAGCAGTATTAGAACATGTTTCAGTATGCGGTTAATTTGAATGGGAACATTACTGAAGTAAGGAAGCGCAAAACAAATTAGATATTATTACTTTTCAGTAACGAAACTATGATTCTTTAGTTTAGTTTCTTTGAAAATAAGTACTGCAGAGATACGCATATACGCGCGACACCACGAGCTCATTTACGGCCGTGACTCTGCGCGCTGCGTTCATACGGTGCGACGTAAGTCGTACTGGCGCCATCTCTGGACGCCGTCGCAAATGTTCACCATTTGTAAACATTGCTCGTTAGCCTATAAATTACGTATTACGTTGTGCGCTACAGTAATAATATGTACTTGGAATAAATAGCTATTGGTGAAAACATCATGAATATCATGCTATTATGTTGTATCAATGATTAGATTGTTTACTTTATTTAGTTGTGCTCAGCTATTGAGAGTTGAAGTTGCCGCTTCTTTGCTAGAGTCTCAGTTTGGAAATTCTGGCGTTTTCCGAGTTCCGCAATTCCGCTTTCTCGAACGCGAGTTTGCGGTCCGAGCCAAAGTAAAATATACAATTTTCAAAACTGCGTTAAATAAATATTATTACATGAAATGCTATCGGGTAAAGGTGGTATAGCCTCCAAATTGAACAAACTACAAGAAACTATCATAAAAGCCGTACCGCAAATATTTTTCGAAAAAATAATTTTTTTACTTTTTGTGTTTGGCATTTTATGAATTTTTTGATAGCGCCATTTGATTCCTTGGATCCGAAAACCCCTAGGGCCCTCAGACTTTGACGAATTGATCAATTTGGATGAGAGAAAATCTCGTGTACGTCTTAGTTCGGGAACCCGGTATATATTTAGTATAATATAATATTTCCATTCGAAATATTTAGGTATTTTAAATTTTACTATATAATATATTACCCAATAACGAATTTTTGTATGAAAATATACTACATTTTATTCTCAGTATAATTAAAATTCAAAAAACCATTTTTAAGTTCTGAATATCGTATCTTCCCGAGAATAATTATTAGAAAAAACAAAGAAAAATTATCTGCACTGAGAAAGTAGCGTTGCTATAATTACTATATTACTGTTCGTTATCAAACTCTATTTTTTTATAAAATAAGCAATAAAATATTATTAATGTATTATAAAGGACTCGAAAGAACAGGTAAAGATTATGATTAAAGATTATTAAGTACCGAGACAGGCCTAGTCTACACGACGTACTGCACGGTACCGGACGCACGAAAGATGTTGCGTCTACTGTTTTGGGTTCTACAATATTAATCGATGAAAACATCTTGAGCAAATTTTGAAAAAAATCATTTCCTATGTAAAAAATGCTCAGCTTTCGATTTAAATCGTAAAAGAAAATATTGAAAATATACTTTTTGAGATATAATATGTTTTGTAGTTTTTGAAGGTGAAAATGAAAAATTTTGGAAAATCTGCCTCCATCATTAGAAAACTGAAGAAAAAATACGTTGGAAACGCGTATCAAACAAAGTACATTTAAGTATCATAAACATGAATTGGAAATAGCAAGATTTTGAACTCGCGCGCCGCGCTAGGAGAGTTGACGTGAAACGCCTCATATGCGGACACCTCCCGACGTATGTAGACATTTTAGGGCGTCCGCACAAGAGGGATTATTTCTTTGGTCACGGGTGACTTGTGCGGACACATTCTTACAGGGAACGGTACTGCGGACGATCGACATAAACGGACCGGGACTTAGGCAGACATGTCTGCTTATGCACCTATACATCTTTACACACACACACACACACACACACACGCACGCACGCATACACGCACGCACGCACGCACACACACACACACACACACACACATATATATATATATATATATTTCTCTAACGGGGTTTATAAAGCCCGTATTTTTATATATAGGGGTTTATCGAAGCCAACTTGGATTATGCAGCTCGGGCTTCATAAAATTTCTAAATATAGGGGTTTATGCGGTCCGACCTAGAGTTTCGACTTCGAGAGTCCAAACAAAATTTCCGGAAAAATTTTGTGGAAACTAAAGGGGGCGCCGCAGGCATCGCTGCGGAAGTCAATGACGTGGGGGATGGCAGCAGTGTAGACAATGGCGGCGCGTAGCGCCGCCCTTACCTCCTTATAGTGCGGAACTCTGGGACATAGGTACTAATATACAGGGTTGGGCTACATAAACACCTATCCACATAACTATATATCACTCTATATTATATAGGTGTAAGCATTTTTTGGGGTCCGCTCCTCCTCCGTTCCTCCACCTCTCCTCCGCTGCTCCTCCACCGCTCCTCCACCCCTCCTCCACCACTCCTCAAAATAACGTAAAAGCCTATCAATTTTTCCGTTATTTTCAGGAATTTGGTCTATTTATAGCCCCCGCTAATCCTCCGCTCCTGCACCTCTCCTCCGCCTCTCCTCCGCCGCTCTTCCTCCGCCTCTCCTCAACCACTCTATAACCTCTTCTTTTCCCTTTTTCCTGCTTTCCTGCTACCCTCCTTATCGCTTTCTAATAAATGTATATAATATATACATAATATATAGTATATATTTAGTTTTATTGACAGATAAGTCATTTTTCTTTTTTTTTTGTTTTTCCGAGGAACTTCCACTTACAAGAGCGCTTATTCCTTGCCCACTCTATCTATAATAAATCTATGAGGATTGGCCTCAAGGCGAATCTCGATAGATTCCTCGATATGTTATATATAATTCGTATATGAATTCAAACATTTGATGAAGTAACGTATAAGACAAGCTTACAACAAGGAACATTATAAATTTGAAAAATGCTTAGATTTTGATGAAAATTGTTATATACGGGTTTTCGAGGTCCCTGATCAAAATTTTGTTTTTGGACTTTCGAAATTCAAAATGGCGGAATCAATAGGGTCGTTAGAAATTTGAGAACAGCTTTGGTATTTCTGGAAAGTGGAATACAGGGGTTTTCGAGGTCGCTTATCGAGATTTTGTTATTGGATTTTCGTAATTCAAAATGGCGGTAGCAATATTGCCGTTGAAAATTCGAAGAAAGCTTAGATTTGACTGAAAATTGGAATACAGGGGTTTTCAAGGTCGCTTATCGCGATCTTGCTATCAGACTTTCAAAATTCAATATGGCGGTCAAAAGTTCGAAGGAAGTATTTTGCTTAAAATTTGTATACAGGGATTTTCGAGGTCCATGATAAAGATTTTGCTATTGGACTTTCGAAATTCAAAATGGTGAATCCAATATAGTGGTGAAAAGTTCGAAAAAAGCTTAGATTTGGCTCAAAATTGGTATACAGACGTTTTCGAGGGTGTTGATCACGATTTGGCTATTAGTAATTTTTTACTGAAAAACCGCCGTGTTGGTTTATGGAACTATCCAAATGTAATTTAGACCTCACCATTTAAAAGAGCACACTCGTAAGTAGTGAAATTGGTTTTGAAGTCAATATTATTTTTTTTGCTGTTGAAAACATATACTTGAAATAAGTACTTATTGGTGATATTAAAGAAAATAAGAAGATCAAGTAATACAAAAGGCACATCAGGTAGTTTAAAATATATTCAATTTCTTTACTTCCTTCAATAAAGCTCATACAATCTTAATGTTTTCCAGAATTTTACTGACAGTTAGTAGATTATCCTACTACATGTTTTGGCATGATTTTTTAGTAGGGTTTTGAGCTTTTTTAGTAGGGTTAGGTCTACTTTAATATGAAACGCATCTTTCTATTTACCTCTAGGGTGAAAAAATACTACAGAATTTACAATTTAATCACTTTGTAAAAATGGGGTTTGACGAGCGGAGCGAGTAGGGCGGGGGGGTACACCCCTAGTATATATAGTATACTTTTGTAAATGGTGACTTATGCTGACGAGTCCACATAAGTCTGGTTGTATGTATGACATGTGTTTCACCTAACCCCTTTATGGAGCCTATCTCTGTATATTAGTACCTACGCCCAGAGTTCCCGTTTATAAGTGACTAAAGAAATAATCCCTCTCTGGGAATAGAAACTCTAGATCGGGCTCCATAAAAGCAATATAAGACTCTGTTATAGAGCTCGGGCCCCATAAAAGAAAACGGGCATCATAACACTAGTAAAAAAAATGAATTTTACATATCAGAGCCAAAAATTGCGCAAGAAGGCTTGCAGCCACGAAGAAAGCCTCCGGAAAAATCTTACATATACCCGAAAGCGAAAGTGGCAGCTGTTATGTGTGTACTATGTTAAAACGTTTTTCGTGCAAGTGAGTTTGCCAAGTTAAGCAATACAATAAAAGTGAGTGAAGTGTTCGTAATCTGTCCAAATCACGATGGCATCGAAATAACCTCAATTGAAAGCGCTATGCCAAATGAGGATGAAATAAAAAACGACACAGTAATGAATAATATGAACAAAATGATTCTCTTGCAACTTCTAATCAAAATAGAAGAACTGAAAACTCAAGTAAATAAGGTATTTAACAGCACTACAGAAGAAGACGGAAATATGCTAACTAGGGGGCTGCACCCGTCAGCGTGCCCTCGGCACGCCATCCCCCCGGCCCCACACTCACCTGCTCCTCGCTTCACTCGTCGTCCCCCTCTTCCTATGTAAAAACTTCGTTTATACATAATAGGCACGACCGCAGTGCTCAGAAGAACCTTATGGTTCTATTATTGCAAAAATTATAATACTTTATTTATCGTTTTCATCATTAAAATAAACATAAATACATCTACAGTAAAGTTTAAATCAAAATTGTCCATTTACTTTTACACATTTATTTCTTCTATTTTATAGAAGGTTTGCGTTTTAATTCTACATGTATAAGTATATTTAGATAAATTATTAAATATAGTCTATGATGTATATCAATTTAATATGTACTAATTGATATGATTAAAGTGTACATAGAAATATTGAATATAAGTATCATATTGCAGGTATATTTAAAATTAAAAACATAATTATCATAATTTTTATAGAAATCGTTTTTATGATTTATTATTTTTATTTATGAAAACGTTAAATAGAAAAAAAAGTTTTGTTTCAATATTACCCACAACTTTTTATTTGAAATTATTGTAAATAGTCAAGTTCTGTTGAATTATATGAGAAAAACTATTGTTAACATAGAGTTAAATTTTATTCAGTTCTAACGAAAGGTGGGGAATATAGCTGCTCACGAGTGTTCCTAACTACATATACTTATATATACAATCTCAATTACGAAAAACTACTCGCGGCACATTCTCACATACATTAATGCCGCGAAGCAATAAGGTGAAAACTGCAGAATTAGGGCCGTTAGGCCCGTTACACGCAAAAAGTAATAGAGAACAGATATAGAAATAACATGGGTTGCTATATCTATATATGCGAGGAACAGCGAGGAATAAGCGCTGTTCCTCGTATATGTAGATATACTAATCCATGTTATTTACTGTATCCGTCCCCTGCTCATTTTTGCGTGAACGGGCCTTACGAAAAAAACTCAACACTGATGCATTCGGCAAGATGGCAACAGCAATCTACAGTGTAGCGCTGCATGCACATGAGTACTATCACAGGATTGCACTGCCGTAACGGCTACCTCGACTATATGTGATACATGCCTTCGCACACACACACAGCGGAAAAACGCATGCCGGCATGCGACTTGGGAGATGCGACTCGCGTGACCGTGACCGCTCCCTGTATCTACCTTAGTATATCTATATATATATGGTCGCGCGCGCTCTCTGCTTCATGCTATAATAAGCCCTAAAGTATTATACTATGACTGCGGACTGCGCGGCGTGCGCACGTGTGTCCATGGTGTATGATGTCAACAATCGTATTGCCTGGCTCCCGGCATCCCCAACGATGACAGCGGCTGCTGTAGTACCCCGGCCTGGTGAATGTGGTCCCTTTAAGTCCGTTCGCCGGTTCCTGATAAGTAATTCGTCGGAGACAGGAAAGCAGTGTGTTAACGGCGAGAGCAGATTCAGTAAGCCCTTTCTCGTTCTTAACCTCTATGATGGGTGAGCTGAAGGTACTTTTGCTTGTTGCAGACATCTGTGGCAACAGGAGGAGTGTAAACAACGATGTGTCTGAGGTTCTGAACGTTTATCGTGAACGAAATATCGAAAATTTCCAAATTCGATTTTTTTATATTAACTCCTAGAGATATGCATAAAACATGTATAAACTGCAAAATAAGTGATTTCCAAAGTGACCATCCCCCCAAATCATCCCTAAAATCACCCCGACTAGACAATACATTACAAAAAAAATTGATAACATCTGACTTTATTAATTTAAGACAAATTTTATGGGTGATATTTCTTCCAGATGTTGCCATAGCCTTGCAAAAAAATTGGGGATATCAAATTCGATCCGGAACCTTTCGCATAGGAGGTGCAAAGGGGCTAAAACCGCCAAAAATACACGAAAAATAACGTGAAAAAATCATCTCTAGCGAGTTTATTAATTTAAGACAAATTTTATGGCTGATATTTCTTCCAGATGTTGTCATAGCCTTGTAAAAAAATTGGCGATAAGAAATTCGATCCAGAACGAGTCGCTTGGGGGGTGCAAAGGGACTAAAACAGCGGAACATACTCACAAAACACCGAGAAAAAAATCATCTCTCGCGAGTTTATTGATTTAAGACAAATTTTATGACTGGTATTTCTTCCAGATGTTGCCATAGCCTTGCAAAAAATTGGAGATATGAAATTCGATCCGGAACCTTTCGCTTAGGGGGTGCCAAGGGACTAAAATAACCGAAAATACACGAAAAATAAAGTGAAAATATCATCTCTCACGAGTTTATTAATTTAAGACAAATTTTATGGCTGATATTTCTTTCAGATGTTGTCATAACATTGCAAAAAAATTGGGGGATATGAAATTCGAGCCGGAACCTCTCCCTTAGCGGCTCAAAGGGACTAAAATAACCGAAAATACACGAAAAATAACGTGAGAAAATCATCTCTCGCGAGTTTACTAATTTAAGACAAATTTTATGGCTGATATTTCTTCCAGATGTTCTCATAGTCGTGTAAAAGAATTGGGGATATGAAATTCGATCCGGAACCTTTCGCTTAGAGGGTGCAAAGAAGCTAAAATAGCCGAAAATACACGAATAATAACGTGAAAAAATCATCTCTTGCGAGTTTATTAATTTAAGACAAATTTTTTGGCTGATATTTCTTTCAGATGATGTCATAACCATGCAAAAAAATTGGGGATATGAAATTCGATCCAGAACCTTTCGCTTAGGGGGTGCAAAGGGACTAAAATAGCCGAAAATACACGAAAAGTAAAGGGAAAAATCATCTCTCGCGAGTTTATTAATTTAAGACAAATTTTATGGCTGATATTTCCTCCAGATGTTGCAATAGCCTTGCAAAAAAATTGGGGATATGATTCGATCCGGAACCTTTCGCTTAGGGGGTGCAAAGGGGCAAAAATAGCCGAGAATACACGAAAAATAAAGTGAAAAAATCATCTCTCACGAGTTTATTAATTTAAAACAAATTTTATGGCTGATATTTCTTCCAGATGTTGTCATAGCCTTGCAAAAAAATTGGGGATATGAAATTTGATCCGGAACCTTTCACTTAGGGGGTGCAAAGGGGCTAAAATAGCCGAAAATACACGAATAATAACGTGAAAAAATCATCTCTTGCGAGTTTATTAATTTAAGACAAATTTTTTGGCTGATATTTCTTTCAGATGATGTCATAACCATGCAAAAAAATTGGGGATATGAAATTCGATCCGGAACCTTTCGCTTAGGGGGTGCAAAGGGACTAAAATAGCCGAAAATACACGAAAAGTAAAGGAAAAAATCATCTCTCGCGAGTTTATTAATTTAAGACAAATTTTATGGCTGATATTTCCTCCAGATGTTGCAATAGCCTTGCAAAAAAATTGGGGATATGATTCGATCCGGAACCTTTCGCTTAGGGGGTGCAAAGGGGCAAAAATAGCCGAGAATACACGAAAAATAAAGTGAAAAAATCATCTCTCACGAGTTTATTAATTTAAAACAAATTTTATGGCTGATATTTGTTCCAGATGTTGTCACAGCCTTGCAAAAAAATTGGGGATATGAAATTCGATCCGGAACGTCTCGCTTGCGGGGTGCAAAGGGACTAAAATAGCGGAAAATACTCGCAAAACACCGAGAAAAAAATCATCTCTCGCGAGTTTATTAATTTAAAACAAATTTTATGGCTGATATTTCTTTCAGATGTTGTCATAACCTTGCAAAAAATTGGGGATATGATTCGACCCGGAACCTTTCGCTTATGGGGTGCAAAGTGGCTAAAATAGCCGAAAATACACGAAAAATAACGTGAAAAAATCATCTCCCGCGAGTTTCTTAATTTAAGTCAAATTTTATGGCTGATATTTCTTCCAGATGTTGTCGTAACCTTGCAAAAAAATTGGGGATATGAAATTCGATCCGGAACCTTTCGCTTAGCGGGTGCAAAGGAACTAAAATAGCCGAAAATACACGAATAATAACGTGAAAAAATCATCTCTTGCGAGTTTATTAATTTAAGACAAATTTTATCGCTGATATTTCTTCCACACGTTGCCATGGCCTTGTAAAAAGATTGGGGATATGAAATTCGATCCGGAACCTTTCGCTTAGGGGGTGGAAAGGGACTAAAATAGCGGAAAATACTGGCAAAATACCGAGGAAAAAATCATCTCTCGCGAGTTTATTAATTTAAGACAAATTTTATGGCTGATATTTCTTCCAAATGTTGCCGTAGCCTTGTAAAAAAAATTGGCGATAAGAAATTCGATCCGGAACGTCTCGCTTGGGGGGTGCAAAGGGACTAAAATAGCGGAAAATACTCGCAAAACACCGAGAAAAAAATCATCTCTCGCGAGTTTATTAATTTAAAACAAATTTTATGGCAGATATTTCTTCCAGATGTTGCCACAGCCTTGCAAAAAAATTGAGGATATGAAATTCGATTCGGAACCTTTCGCTTAGGGGTGCAAAGTCACTAAAATAGCGGAAAATACTAGCAAAATATCGAAGAAAAATCATCTCTCGCGAGTTCATTAATTTAAGACAAATTTTATGGCTGGTATTTCTTCCAGATGTTGCCATAGTCTTGTAAAAAAATTGGCAATAAGAAATTCGATGCGGAACGTGTCGCTTGGGGGGTGCAAAGGGACTAAAACAGCGGAAAATACTCGCAAAACACCGAGAATAAAATCATCTCTCGCGAGTTTATTAATTTAAGACAAATTTTATGGCTGATATTTCTTTCAGATGTTGTTATAACCTTGCAAAAAATTGGGGATATGAAATTCGAGCCGGAACCTTTCGCTTAGGGGGTGCAAAGGGTCTAAAATAACCGAAATTACACGAAAAATAACGTGAAAAAATCATCTCTCTCGAGTTTATTAATTTAAGAGAAATTTTATGGCTGATATTTCTTCCAGATGTTGTCATAGCCTTGCAAAAAAATTGGGGATATGAAATTTGATCCGGAACCTTTCACTTAGGGGGTGCAAAGGGGCTAAAATAACCGAAATTACACGAAAAATAACGTGAAAAAATCATCTCTCTCGAGTTTATTAATTTAAGAGAAATTTTATGGCTGATATTTCTTTCAGATGATGTCATAACCATGCAAAAAAATTGGGGATATGAAATTCGATCCGGAACCTTTCGCTTAGGGGGTGCAAAGGGACTAAAATAGCCGAAAATACACGAAAAGTAAAGGGAAAAATCATCTCTCGCGAGTTTATTAATTTAAGACAAATTTTATGGCTGATATTTCCTCCAGATGTTGCAATAGCCTTGCAAAAAAATTGGGGATATGATTCGATCCGGAACCTTTCGCTTAGGGGGTGCAAAGGGGCAAAAATAGCCGAGAATACACGAAAAATAAAGTGAAAAAATCATCTCTCACGAGTTTATTAATTTAAAACAAATTTTATGGCTGATATTTGTTCCAGATGTTGTCACAGCCTTGCAAAAAAATTGGGGATATGAAATTCGATCCGGAACGTCTCGCTTGCGGGGTGCAAAGGGACTAAAATAGCGGAAAATACTCGCAAAACACCGAGAAAAAAATCATCTCTCGCGAGTTTATTAATTTAAAACAAATTTTATGGCAGATATTTCTTCCAGATGTTGCCACAGCCTTGCAAAAAAATTGAGGATATGAAATTCGATTCGGAACCTTTCGCTTAGGGGGTGCAAAGTGACTAAAATAGCGGAAAATACTCGCAAAATACCGAAGAAAAAACATCTCTCGCGAGTTCATTAATTTAAGACAAATTTTATGGCTGGTATTTCTTCCAGATGTTGCCATAGTCTTGTAAAAAAATTGGCAATAAGAAATTCGATGCGGAACGTGTCGCTTGGGGGGTGCAAAGGGACTAAAACAGCGGAAAATACTCGCAAAACACCGAGAATAAAATCATCTCTCGCGAGTTTATTAATTTAAGACAAATTTTATGGCTGATATTTCTTTCAGATGTTGTTATAACCTTGCAAAAAATTGGGGATATGAAATTCGAGCCGGAACCTTTCGCTTAGGGGGTGCAAAGGGTCTAAAATAACCGAAATTACACGAAAAATAACGTGAAAAAATCATCTCTCTCGAGTTTATTAATTTAAGAGAAATTTTATGGCTGATATTTCTTCCAGATGTTGTCATAGCCTTGCAAAAAAATTGGGGATATGAAATTTGATCCGGAACCTTTCACTTAGGGGGTGCAAAGGGGCTAAAATAGCCGAAAATACACGAATAATAACGTGAAAAAATCATCTCTTGCGAGTTTATTAATTTAAGACAAATTTTTTGGCTGATATTTCTTTCAGATGATGTCATAACCATGCAAAAAAATTGGGGATATGAAATTCGATCCGGAACCTTTCGCTTAGGGGGTGCAAAGGGACTAAAATAGCCGAAAATACACGAAAAGTAAAGGGAAAAATCATCTCTCGCGAGTTTATTAATTTAAGACAAATTTTATGGCTGATATTTCCTCCAGATGTTGCAATAGCCTTGCAAAAAAATTGGGGATATGATTCGATCCGGAACCTTTCGCTTAGGGGGTGCAAAGGGGCAAAAATAGCCGAGAATACACGAAAAATAAAGTGAAAAAATCATCTCTCACGAGTTTATTAATTTAAAACAAATTTTATGGCTGATATTTGTTCCAGATGTTGTCACAGCCTTGCAAAAAAATTGGGGATATGAAATTCGATCCGGAACGTCTCGCTTGCGGGGTGCAAAGGGACTAAAATAGCGGAAAATACTCGCAAAACACCGAGAAAAAAATCATCTCTCGCGAGTTTATTAATTTAAAACAAATTTTATGGCTGATATTTCTTTCAGATGTTGTCATAACCTTGCAAAAAAATTGGGGATATGATTCGACCCGGAACCTTTCGCTTAGGGGGTGCAAAGTGGCTAAAATAGCCGAAAATACACGAAAAATAACGTGAAAAAATCATCTCCCGCGAGTTTCTTAATTTAAGTCAAATTTTATGGCTGATATTTCTTCCAGATGTTGTCGTAACCTTGCAAAAAAATTGGGGATATGAAATTCGATCCGGAACCTTTCGCTTAGCGGGTGCAAAGGAACTAAAATAGCCGAAAATACACGAATAATAACGTGAAAAAATCATCTCTTGCGAGTTTATTAATTTAAGACAAATTTTATCGCTGATATTTCTTCCACACGTTGCCATGGCCTTGTAAAAAGATTGGGGATATGAAATTCGATCCGGAACCTTTCGCTTAGGGGGTGGAAAGGGACTAAAATAGCGGAAAATACTGGCAAAATACCGAGGAAAAAATCATCTCTCGCGAGTTTATTAATTTAAGACAAATTTTATGGCTGATATTTCTTCCAAATGTTGCCGTAGCCTTGTAAAAAAAATTGGCGATAAGAAATTCGATCCGGAACGTCTCGCTTGGGGGGTGCAAAGGGACTAAAATAGCGGAAAATACTCGCAAAACACCGAGAAAAAAATCATCTCTCGCGAGTTTATTAATTTAAAACAAATTTTATGGCAGATATTTCTTCCAGATGTTGCCACAGCCTTGCAAAAAAATTGAGGATATGAAATTCGATTCGGAACCTTTCGCTTAGGGGGTGCAAAGTGACTAAAATAGCGGAAAATACTCGCAAAATACCGAAGAAAAAACATCTCTCGCGAGTTCATTAATTTAAGACAAATTTTATGGCTGGTATTTCTTCCAGATGTTGCCATAGTCTTGTAAAAAAATTGGCAATAAGAAATTCGATGCGGATCGTGTCGCTTGGGGGGTGCAAAGGGACTAAAACAGCGGAAAATACTCGCAAAACACCGAGAATAAAATCATCTCTCGCGAGTTTATTAATTTAAGACAAATTTTATGGCTGATATTTCTTTCAGATGTTGTTATAACCTTGCAAAAAATTGGGGATATGAAATTCGAGCCGGAACCTTTCGCTTAGGGGGTGCAAAGGGTCTAAAATAACCGAAATTACACGAAAAATAACGTGAAAAAATCATCTCTTGCGAGTTTATTAATTTAAGACAAATTTTGTGGCTGATATTTCTTCCAGATGTTCATATAGCCTTGTAAAAAAATTGATGATATGAAATTCGATCCGGAACCTTTCGCTTAGGGGGTGCAAAGAAGCTAAAATAGCCGAAAATATACGAATAATAACGTGAAAAAATCATCTCTTACGAGTTTATTAATTTAAGACAAATTTTATGGCTGATATTTCTTTCAGATGTTGTCATAACCTTGCAAAAAAATTGGGGATATGAAATTCCACCCGGAACCTTTCGCTTAGGGGGTGCAAAGGGACTAAAATAGCCGAAAATACACGAAAAATAAAGTGAAAAAATCATCTGTCGCGAGTATATTAATTTAAGACAAATTTTATGGCTGATATTTCTTCCAGATGTTGCCGTAGCCTTGTGAAAAAATTGGCGATAAGAAATTCGATCGGAACGTCTCGCTTGGGGGGTGCAAAGGGACTAAAATAGCGGAAAATACTCGCAAAACACCGAGAAAAAAATCATCTCTCGCGAGTATATTAATTTAAAACAAATTTTATGGTTTTATTAATGCTATAAAAGCTACATAATTTGTCAAAATATGGCTCATTCATATAAGGTAAAGTATGCAATAGTTGGACAGTTTCGAGCATACTTTTTTTATAATCTTTTCTAATACCAAAACGAAACATAATACATGAAAGCGCATCACCTCAACAGATAGCTCGTGTTTGGAGGTTTATTTAAAAAGTTTTTCGCACCGCGCGAGCTCGGTGGCCCGTTTCTGCTGGACGCTCCCCTATATGTTCGAGAGTAGTGGAGTCGCGCGAGCGGCGCGAGTCAACACCGGCCGGGCACAGGCCATCTCTTTCCGATTTGCCGACTTCGCTCCAATTTGGCGCACTTATAGCTCGTAATTTAATAGATGAGTAAACACAACGCTAAAATCAACTTTTCAATAAAAGAAATTATAATTAATGGTAAAAATTTGTTTTTTCGTTTAAGAGTAATTTATCTAATTCTGTTTATTTATTTTTTGTACATTAAAACTAATGTTAGTTACAGGTTAAATAATTAACGTACTTAAAGCCAAGGGAAATTCTTCATAATGTGAGAAAAGTGGAGTTAATAGTTATAGAGAGAAAACCCATTTGTAAAAATAATCAAATTTGCTTTTGTATGGATAGGTGCAGTAAATATGAGATTCAAATTTAATATCAATTTTGTAAGTGGGAGAGATTACAGATATATCGCACTAGTTTGTTCGCTGCAAAGATTGGTTCATAAATGCTAAAGATATTTCAGATCTGAATTGTTCCATTGCGTTCTGTCAAATCACAATTTTCCGTGGTAATATTATATATACCATATTCGTGTGTTTCTGCTGTTGAATACATTATTAAGAATAACGTCGTTATATTGTCAAATCTGATTTTCAATTGTAATTTTTCGTTTCCATAATATTGTATTTTTCGAAAAATCCCCAGTCATTGACACGAAATTTCCATCTTTATCGGATGCACAAGCATTTTTTTAGAAAAACTAACAGGAAAATGTTTTGCCGATGCAAATGATTTTCTCTGCTTCAGTAACGTACCCTAAATTCTGTAACGCATGCATCTCGTAGGCCACAAATCTAATGGGAAAAATCAGTACATACATTATCATATTTTTTCGATTCAGTATGCCTAAGATGCAATTTTACATATACATAAATTTTACAAATCGCTTTTACACCCCGTGTATAGATATATCGATTGATACACGCACGAAAGATTATTCTACACTCGTGTGCTTGTCACCACTGCTTCGCTCCTTAAATTAAATGAGAAAAAAAATTACATTAGGCGCCCCTAACAGAAGGATTGGTGTTACTTTACATGGTACATGGTCTTATACTTGTTCGCACCAAAATAGTATTTTTCTTGGATAGTTGCTTGAGACATGCTCCTTTTCACCATTAGAAGTCGCATAGAAAATCGCGCATTCCGAGCGTAAGTTGGGAAAAGATGAAAAAAATCCATTTTTTCAAGGTTTAGCGGGAAAAAAATTCTTTCCACGCTACCTAGAACGTAATTTTGTAAAATTGTTCTCTTGGTGTAAAATTGAAATCTTATATACTTTATGGCTTGTTTAGAATGATAAAAGATAATGTTTAAAGTTTCAATGGTAAAATAACAAGAGTTATTACCACTTATGCAAACAAAAGAAAAAAATTACATTTCGATTTAAAAGAAATATAAAAAAGGCGCATATATTTGTAATAAGCTATGCAAATAAAAACAGAAACTTTTAAGCATACAAAAAGGACCTAACATGGATTCGTCACGGAAAGTAGAGCTATTTCAGAATCAAATAAGGAATTTTCAGCTCATTTTACGCCCATATTGCACAATATGCTATTTGGATATGCTTGCCCGTCATTCGATTTTACGGACTCGTTTGCAAACGTACAAACGCGATTGCACGTACGCGAAAATCGGGTACGTGAAATCGTATTTTACGTCGGCAAAAAAGACGATAACATCGAATATTAAGGACATGTATATCAAAAACTAATTTTGCTTAGAGTTCTCTGAAGAACATTTTCCGAAACGCAATGGAGATATGAAAAAATAGCGAAACCAAAACCATTTTTATTTGGCAATTGATTTCTTACAAATAAAGTATTATAGCGAAGGAATCAGACTTGGCATACTAAAATAAAAAATAATTTTTCTCAGATATATTTTATATTAGTCTATTATTACGAATATATTCATACCTTACAAGAATGATGAAGGAAATGTGAAGCCGAAATAAAACCATTCCCGATTGGCCAAATCCGTCTAAAAGGAGCCCACAATTGGTCGACGGTGATTTTCACTTACGGTCTTGACTGATTGGGACGAATAAAACCCGTAAAGTTTGGAATAATGAAATATTTTCAACAATTTTTTCACAAGTTAATAGCAACACAATAAATTATTTTCAGCCATAAAAATAACTAAAATTCAAAAACTCAAGAGAGCTGATTTGTTTTCAGTCTTCTTTGTGTACTTTCCGCTATTTTAGCCCCTTTGCAGCCCCCAAGCGAAATGTTCCGGATCGAATTACATATCCCAAATTTTTTTACAAGGCCATGGCAATATTTTAAAGAAATATCATCCATAAAATTTGTCTTAAATTCAAAATCTCACGAGATACGATTTTTGCTCTGTATTTCTCGTGTATTTTATGCAATTTCAGACTTTTTGCACCCTCAAAGCTAATCGTGCCGGATCGATTTTCATATCGAAAACTTTTTTTCAAAGACATGGTGATATCTTGAAGGAATTTCAGCCATAAAATATGCCTTAAATTAATAAACTCTCGAGACATGATTCTCGGTATTTTTCGTGTATTTTCGTCTATTTTAGCCGCTTTGCACCGCCCAAGCCAGAGGTTCTGGATCGAATTTCATATCCCCAATTTTTTTTGCAAGGCTATGGCAACACCTGGAAGAAATAGCAGCCATAAAATTTGTCTTAAATTAATAAACTCACGGGTGATTATTTATTCACGGTATTTTCCGTGTATTTCCCGCTCTTTTTGTTCCTTTGCACCCACCAAGCGAGACGTTCCGGATCGAATGTCTTATTGCCAATTTTTTACAAGGCTATGGCGACATGCGGAAGAAATATCAAGCCATAAAATTTGTCTTAAATTATTAAACTCGCGAGAGATGATTTTTTCACGTTATTTTTCGTGTATTTTGGGCTATTTTAGCCCCTTTGCACCCCCTAAGCGAAAGGTTCCGGATCAAATTTCATATCCCCAATTTTTTTGCAAGGCTATGACAACATCTGGAAGAAATATCAGTCATAGAATTTGTCTTAAATTAATAAACTCGCGAGAGATGATTTTTTTCTCGGTGTTTTGCGAGTATGTTCCGGTAGTTTAGTCCCTTTGCAATCCCCAAGCGACAAGATCCGAATCGAATGTCTTATCGCCAATTTTTTACAAGGCTATGGCGAGATGCGGAAGGAATAGCAGTCATAAAATTTGTCTTAAATTAATAAATTCGCGAGAGATAATTTCTTTCTCGGTGTTTTGAGAGTATTTTCCGCTATTTTAGTCCCTTTGCACCCACAAGCGACACGTTCCGGATCGAATGTCTTATCGCCAATTTTTTTGCAAGGCTATGACAACATCTGGAGGAAATATCAGCCACAAAATTTCTCTTAAATTAATAAACTCGAGAGAGATGATTTTTTCACGTTATTTTTCGTGTATTTTGGGCTATTTTAGCCCCTTTGCACCCCCTAAGTGAAAGGTTCCGGATCAAATTTCATATCCCCAATTTTTTTGCAAGGCTATGACAACATCTGGAAGAAATATCAGTCATAGAATTTGTCTTAAATTAATAAACTCGCGAGAGATGATTTTTTCCTCTGTGTTTTGCGAGTATGTTCTGGTATTTTAGTCTCTTTGCACCCCCCAAGCGACACGTTCCGGATCGAATGTCTTATCGCCAATTTTTTTGCATGGCTATGAGACAACATCTGGAAGAAATATCAGCCACAAAATTTGTCATAAATTAATAAACTCGCGAGAGATGATTTTTTCACTTTATTTTTCGTGTATTTTCGGCTATTTTAGCCCATTTGCACCCCCTAAGCGAAAGGTTCCGGATCGAATTTTATATCCCCAATTTTTTTTGCAAGACTATGACAACATCTGGAAGAAATATCAGCCACAAAATTTGTCTTAAATTAGTAAACTCGCGTGAGATGATTTTTTCATGTTATTTTTCGTATATTTTCGGCTATTTTAGCCCCTTTCCACCCCCTAAGGGAAACGTTCCGGATCGAATATCCCCAATTTTTTCGCAAGGCCATGGCAACATCTGAAAGAAATATCAGCGATCAAATTTGTCTTAAATTAATAAACTCGCGAGAGATGATTTTCTCTCGGTGTTTTTCGTGTATTTTCGGATATTTTAGCCGCTTTGCACCGCCCACGCCAGAGTTTCTGGATCGAATTTCATATCCCCAATTTTTTTTGCAAGGCTATGACAACATCTGGAAGAAATATCAGCAACAAAATTTGTCTTAAATTAATAAACTCGAGTGAGATGATTTTTTCATGTTATTTTTCGTGTATTTCCGGCTATTATAGTCCCTTTGCACCCACCAAGCGGAAGGTTCCGGATCGAATTTCATATCCCCAATTTTTATGCAAGGCTATGGTAATATCGCGAAGAAATAGCAGTCATAGAATTTGTCTTAAATTAATAAACTCGCGAGACATGATTTTCTCGGTATTTTTCGTGTATTTTCGGCTATTTTAGCCCCTTTGCACCCCCTAAGCGAAAGGTTCCAGAACGAATTTCATATCCCCAATTTTTTTGCAAGGCTATGACAACGTCTGCAAGAAATATCAGCCACAAAATTTGTCTTAAATTAATAAACTCGCTTGAGATGATTTTTTCATGTTATATTTCGTGTATTTTCGGCTATTTTAGCACCTTTGCACCCCCTAAGCGAAAGGTTCCGGATCGAATTTCATATCCCCAATTTTTTTGCAAGGCTATGGCAACATCTGGAAGAAATACCAGCCATAAAATTTGTTTTAAATTATAAACTCGCGAGAGATAATTTCTTTCTCGGTGTTTTGAGAGTATCTTCCGCTATTTTAGTGCCTTTGCACTCCCTAAGGGAAAGGTTCCGGATCGAATTTCATATCCCCAATTTTTTTGCAAGGCTATGGCAACATCTGGAAGAAATATCAGCCATAAAATTTGCCTTAAATTAATAAACTCGCGAGACATGATTTTTTGACTTTATTTTTCGTGTATATTCGGCTATTTTAGCCCCTTTGCACCCCCTAAGTGAAAGGTTCCGGATCAAATTTCATATCCCCAATTTTTTTGCAAGGCTATGGCAACATCTGGAAGAAATAGCAGCCATAAAATTAGTCTTAAATTAATAAACTCACGGGTGACGATTTTTTCACGGTATTTTTCATGTATTTTCCGCTCTTTTAGCCACTTTGCATCCCACCAGACGAGAGGTTCCCGATCGAATTTCAAATTCCCGATTTTTTTGCAAGGCTATGGCAACACCTGGTCTGGTCGGGGTGGTTTTAGGAATGATTTGGGGGGATGATCACTTTGGAAATAACTTATTTTGCAGTTTATACATGTTTTATGCATATGTCTAGGGGATAATATGAATAAAACCGAATTTGGAAATTTTCGATATTTCGTTCACGATGAACGTTCAGAACTTCAGACACATAAACAACGAACGCTGCTGCAGACTGTTTCTTGGGCATAGAAATATTATCTGGGTTGTTTATTTATTAGTTATATGTTGTTTTTAGGTGCTCAATTTTTCTTGTTTGGCTCTTATATTAATGGTTATTTGTACATACAGTGTTATCACTCTCAGCGACTCTCAGGCTGTGACTTTTTCCAGCAGTGAAACGAGTCAAGGCTTCCACTAATCCTTGCCTTCTAGTTGTTAGCCAGGAGTATCTGGTGCAGCGAGTTAACTACAACCATTGTTGCAGACTTTTCTTTTGTATGGTAATGTTTTTACTGGTGTCATCTAATTATAAGTCATATGTATTTAAGTTATTTAAGTGCTCTACTTTTCTCACTTGTCTCCCACACTTAAGGCTGATCTGCTATTAATGTGCTTTGTTTATTCTTAGGCCGAGGCAGTCCATGACATTCAGATACAATTGACGGTCTCTGTTAGTACCTTCCTCTCAGATGGTGGAGTTACTGACGTAGTAGATGGCTGTTAGTTAGATGATTCTCAGCAGACTGGCATCCATGGAGTAGTGCCAGCTTAGATCATCCAATCCTATTTTGCTGCTTCTGTGTCTCTATCAGTGATCTTCAAGTGTTAGTGCTTTAGAGTGTGAGGGGATATGTAATTAGGAACTGATGGATATCATAAAAGTGCTGTGTATGTGTGTGGGTGGTTAAATGTGATACGGGTAGGTAGTTCTCTTTGGTAATATTAGTTCGTCTGGTTAATTATTAAGTTTGGTCAGGGTATAAGAACTCACCTCTGGGTATCTGTTGTATTAAAATATATGATTATGTATTTCGCAGATTTTTACCCAGTGAGACTTGCCTATTTAATAGTTTTCTACACACTGTGAGACTGACAAAATCAACTAGAACATTGTTCTTATTACAAAATAATAGAACATATTACAAAATTTATAGCTCATACATTACACAAAAGTTTTTTTTTAAATATGATATTATTTTAACATGTGATTATATAATATTACACAATTTTGATTCTTTTAGTTTAGTCGCTTAGGTCCTGGGAACATAGCTAACGGGTTAAGCTGTGTAATCTTATATTAAATTTCTTAAATGTATTATCAAAACAGTAAGATAATAATTATATATTTTTACCAACCCAATTTTTATACATTTTTATAATTTTAATTCTACCACATTTTAAGTTCTCTAGATCATTTGACAAAAAATTATAAGTTCTGACAGCTTCTATGTTAGTTATTGTTTTACTTTTTTTTATTTGTGCCTGTACACTTCTATTTCTTGTAATGATAGAAATCCGATTCAAAACAAAATAATAATTTAATATTTAAAGGGCACTCTTCAAACACAAAAGTATTTTTGTATTTAATTTTAATGATTTTATTTTGTAGATTATTTAATGATTTTGTACTATTCATATAGGTATAAAGCATTCCAAGCTATAATCCCATAATTTTTAATACTATTAAAAAGAGCATAATATAATGTCAACAATGTTTTAGTATGCATAATTTTTGTCTTTTTGTAGAAAACAGGGAAATAGTTATTTCGTTGTTTTACTTATTGTTCCGATGTGTTTATTTCATTAAATATTGTAATCAAATGTAATTTTGTATTTTATTATTATGTTTTTGTAATTATGTTATCTTTGGAATATTAATCGACTTTTCCGATCTTATTTATAGGCGATCTTATTTCCGATCTTATTTATTTTATTTATTGTATTGAATATTTCTGTGTCAAATCTAATTCTGTTAAATAATAAGCGAAAATTGATTATATTAAGATAAAGGCGTTTAAAACCGATTTTATCGGATTAGGTGATTAGGAATTGATTGTACATGGAAATATTAATTTGGAAAATGTTTTATTTTATTATAATCAATAACTTTAACTTTTATAATTTGTGTGAAGTTAGATACTGTCAAGTTATAGCCGTAAATCGTCTATTTTATGTATAATAAGCGTTTAAAATGGATTTTATCGGATTAGTTCATTAGGAATCGATTGTACATGAAAATGTTAAACGGAAAAACTTTTTCTTTTGTTATAATCTACAAATTTTACATATCTAATTTGTATGAAATAAGATCCAGTCAATTTATAGCCGAAAATCGTCCATTTTATGTATATTTTGGCGTTTAAAATCGTTTTTCTAAGTCTAACTCGTTAGGAGTTGTTTTTACATGAAAATGTTAAATAGGAAAAAGTTTTGTTTTAATATTATCTATAACTTTTACATTATAACGGAGTTCCAGTATAAAATACGGAGAAAATAAGAATCACGGTTCTCCGTATTCTATCGAACTCGTTTAACTCTCGTTCCCGCGAATTCACGCATCTCGAGCGTTTGTTGGCATCGCTCGAACGATGTATTCGCAATCTGCGCGGGGGGCTGCGCGACTTTGGCGGTTGCAAAGTCGCGCTCAATTAATTTTTGAATCAGATTCTCTCGGGCTGTCAAACCGCGCGTACGCGAGTTAATTTGATCGTCCGCAAAGAAAACGGTATCGTGCCTCCTTACCGGTGCAGAGCAGCGCCAGTCCACGTACCGTCCACGGAGAGCAGCGCACGTGAACAATCCGAGCCACTCCTGGGGTCCAAAGCGTCTGTAGGTGAAGGCTGGATGTTAGGACTCGGCCTCAACACTCCGAAGTCGACCGGAGGATAAGGCCTGACGCAGGAGCGGATTCGTGAGCGAGCGACGAGAGGAGTGCATTCCTCTCCCGGTAAGCCTCTTTGTACTTCCCGCGCAGCGATTTATTTGTGTATCTTCGACTCGCAGCGGCGAGTGGCCGGTGGTGCGTTCACCGGCCCAGCGAAAATAGATACCTTGATCCGCCCACGCCGAGCGGCGGATCCCGTCTTCTTGTCGGGCCCCACGATCGACGCGTATTTTTATGTAAAGTTTTTTTCTTTCACTCATTGTTACAATGGCGCCCTAACATGTTGGGTTTAAGCAGAAGGTTAGCGGCCGGTACATTCGAGACCGGCCTATTCAAATCGCGTTTCATTTAAATTCGCTCGCGCGCGAATCACTGCACCGGACTAATCAGCAGACAGCCATGGCCATAAGCCGTTATAGCTGATAGGCGCAGTGATTTAAACTCGCCAAGTCGAGGTGCCGGGCGGAAACAAACAGACAAGAAGACTCGCGGTGCGCATAGAAACATAAATACAAAACAACAGATTGCTTGTTTTTGTAGGTGTTTATGTTTATGCTCGGGCAGTATTGTGTATACTCGTCCCGAGCCTTTTAAACTGCTGTAAAGTCAGGGCGAGAGTATTTAAACGACGATTGTAGTTGTTTGCGTCGTCATATGTGGCGAAATTAAATTCCTTTTTTTTGAAGCGAGATTTTAAGCGATTTTCACGTGATTTTTTTTGGAATAGAGTGACCATGCCTGTGCATGCAGCCGGTCGAAAGTGAGAACACTTTCATTCCTTTTTTTTATTGTGGGATTTAGTCAAATCAGTATCTTCGCTAAAAATTTTTTTTTTTGGAATTGCCACGCTCTCTCCCTAGCTAGCTGCATCGAGATGCGTCGTTCTCGAGCGGCTTGGGACGATTGTGTGCGGTAGTTAGGATTCTAACATTGTAATTTGCGTAACAGACGGCCAATTCGAGAGAAAATCTCAGCAGTTAGTTGCGCACACACACACAATTCGTCGCCAAATTTTTGTATAATCGGTCTAGCTTCAGAAGATGGAATCATCGACCTCAGAAGAACTAGCCGAATCGATGGAGCAGTGGCGCAAAAATTTAGAGCTGAGCTTCCAAGCTGTAATACAAGCAAATATAGCTCTAGATTTAAGAAGCACTGGATGTATCGAGGGGGATTCTAGGCGAATCACTCAATGGCTGACGGGAAATTACAACCCGGCCCACTTCACACAAGAAATAAGTGGAAGTGCAATTGAGCAGTTCACAAGGAGACTCGAATTGAGGAATAAGTACGTCAACGGAACGATCCTCAACGCAAGTAGAGCTTCAGAGACGAACTACAACGCAGATCCCTCGACCCACAGCCTGTTTCAGCAATTGACGTCGAACAAAGCAGTCGACAACAACTTGCTGCGATCCATGAACACACATGTATTGCAGATCATGGATCAAAGAGCAGGCAGTCCTCCCGACGTAAGAAACGAGGCTCTCACGTTACTATGGAGCCCTTTCACTCCAGCGGGAGGACCGGGTGAGGCCCAGATGCAACTAAAGTGCAGCACAGCCTGGGGGAGGGGAGATTCCCCGATCTCCTCCCAGTCCGAAGGATCCGAGAACGCGAGTCGCTCGGGGAATGCAGACCGCTCATAGATTTCGGACAGCTGTGCCGCAACTTTACCAACGCCAACAATTTCAGCGTCCATTCACGAAATCGACGTCGGAGTAAGCACAGTCTGGGGGAGGGGAGATCCTCCAAGCTTCCCCCTGTTCGCGAAATCTGATACTCCACGTCGTTTGGCGTATACAGACTGCCTGAAGGCACCGAACGGCTGTGCTGAATACTCACAAGCTCAAAAACGACGGAGTAAATACAGCCTGGGGGAGGGAAGATTCTCCAAGCTTCCTCCGGTCCGGAACGTCCGATATAAGCCGCTTGGAGAATATATCGGAGGCGGACGGCTGTATTACCGTCTCCCAGACTCCTGAAGACGAAGAACAGCCAAGCCTTCCAAGGAACAGCGAGAGAAAGATCGACAATCTGGTGACGGCACAACTGGCGGACAGCACGACGATTATCTCGCAACTCTTTGACGCATCAACGCAAGCAGAAATTGAGCGTCGTTGCGAGTGTAAGTGTAATCGGACGCGCAAATTGGAGGAGGAGAAATTTAGACGCTTAAGCGAAGAAGTGAGACGGCTGCACGACGAGCTGCACCAGCTGCGAGTGCAAATGTCATCGCTTCATGATTCAGCTGCATCTAACAAGATCCGAGTTGCAGGCGCAACCAAGCGCTCTGCCAAGTCGCGACCTCGATCGGGCCAAGGGACTAGAGACAACCTCAAGTCGTTCCAAGGCCCGCAAAAGTCCAGCTCGACAGGGAAAAAGGAGGCGTATGCATCGGCCACGCAACGACCTCCAAGGTCACCCAAAGGAGACCAACACAAGAAACCCTCGAGCGGACCCGGTTCGAACCAAGAGGTGGGTTCGAATCCGTGGACGACGGTAATTTCTCGACGCCACAAACGGCGGTCAACTAAGCCAAACTTGGCCACTCGAGAATACCGCTCATCAAGGTCGAGGAACACGCTCGGATCATATAACTCCTCACCACCAAGTCCAACCAGAAAATTGTGTTGGACGTGCCAGTCATCGACGCATCTTCACTGGGCCTGTCCGGAGTGGCAACAGCGCCCGAAGAGGACAAGAAGACGAGACGACCTCCAAAACGCCCTTCCGAAGAGGAGCGAAGGCGGTCGTCGACCGGAGCCTCAGCGCCATGACAGGCGACAGCCTCCGGTCCGTCAAGCGTCATATGACGAGTACCGACCACCGTTGGAGTTCAGCGGACTCACGGTGAAGAGCGACCCACCGTGCGCATGCGTACGATCCCTCGACGTGGATCAAGTGGTTGCCGCTTTGATGCAAGCGGTAACCAGCGCGTATCCGGGCCTGTCGCTCAGCTCGTCAACGCCGCCGTTGACGTAAAGTCGTGTTGAACGAGAGCCTCGGTATCGAGTTGCTTCTCTCCCGCTACGCAACGTCTGGGAGAGGGGTATAAAGGAGTTCCAGGATAAAATACGGAGAAAATAAGAATCTCGGTTCTCCATATTATATCGAACTCGTTTGACTCTCGTTCCCGCGAATTCACGCATCTCGAGCGTTTGTTGACATCGCTCGAACGATGTATTCGCGATCTGCGCGGGGGACTGCGCGACTTTGGCGGTTGCAAAGTCGCGCTCGATTAATTTTTGAATCAGATTCTCTCGGGCTGTCAAACCGCGCGTACGCGAGTTAATTTGATCGTCCGCGAAGAAAACGGTATCGTGCATCCTTACCGGTGCAGAGCAGCGCCCGGCCACGTACCGTCCACGGAGAGCAGCGCACGTGAACAATCCGAGCCACTCCTGGGGTCCGAAGCGTCTGTAGGTGAAGGCTGGATGTTAGGACTTGGCCTGAACACTCCGAAGTCGACCGGAGGATAAGGCCTGACGCAGAAGCGGATTCGCGGTGGTGCGTTCACCGGCCCAGCGAAAGTAGATACCTTGATCCGTCCGCGCCGAGCGGCGGATTCCGTCTTCTTGTCGGCGCGGAAAGCGACGCGTTTTTTATGTAAATGATTAATTAGAATAGACCGTGTTATTGTGCTGTGAAATAATTGAGGCTATTCTTCATTTATCGACCTTAACCTAACCTTCTCCCAGATACCGCCGCCTGCGCGGGATAACGACTCCGCTGGTCGTTTTCATATCTGAGCGGAGCGGGCGCGCGCTTTACTCTTTGAGCGCGCGCTTTTAACTCAGCGATCCAATTAGTTGGAAAGCGAAGTTCGCGTGCGATCTTCGCGTTGTTTTCGGGATTCCAGGAGCAGATCTCCGGGCAAGTAATTTTAGTCTGACACCCGCGGCACCGTGTTCTAGGGCATCGCTGGCCTGTGGCTTTTTGGGATCTTACCCCAGAAGCCATCCCGTTACAACATTTAATATTTTTGTGTAAAATCAAATCTTGTCAAGTTATAGCCGAAAATCGTCCATTTTATGTATATTTTGGCGTTTAAAATCGTTTTTATAAGTGTAACTTATCAGGAATTCATTTTACACAAAAGTGATAAATAGGAAAAGTTTTGTTTAAATATTATCTCCAACTTTTGTATTTAACATTTTTGTGTAAAATCAAATTCTGTCAAGTTATAGCCGAAAATCGTCCATTTTTGACCTTTTTTTTGCCGTTTTTCGCAGTTATCTTGGCAAATATTGCTCGTAGAAAAAAGTGTTTAACAGAAAAAAGGTGTATTTTAATTAGTTTTAGCAGATAGACGTGTAGATATAACCTTAAAATTAATTTTTCTAGTCATTAAGCTTAAAAAACGATATTTTGAAATATTTCTTTGTACTCACATTTTTTGAATTTTTCATCGATCTATCTCAATTGAGAACCAGCACTTAGGTATAAATAGAGGAGTATTTTCCCGCGATCCCGATGGAATCGGTTGAAAATTCATTGAGATAATCGAGGAACTTGCGTACATACGGGCGTACAGACATACATACATCACAGAAAACGCTTAAAACGCACTCATTTTGACTGGAAAAGACTTTTCTTGTATCAAATTATTATTTTTTGAAGTCAGACAATTTTCGCTTTGGTGAAATTATAAGGCTCTCCCGAGCAGCGGTCGTGCCTAAAAAAGCTAAGTACAAAAGTGCAAAACAACAATCGGTTACTAAAACAAATAATTAACAAAGAAAATGACAACAAAGGAAAAAAGACCTTCGCCGAGGCACTAGTAAATGAGAAACCTCTAGTAAAAAGAATACCAAAATTAATAGCAAAGAGAAGAAATATCGATAAAAAAGATGACAAAAAAGAAGAGGAACTAGATATAAAAATGTACATAGCGCACTACATAAAGAAAATCCCAACAGTTCAAGCAAAAAACGTGCAAATAAAGACTAGGAATGAAGCAACAATAAGTTTTTTAAATGAGGAAAGTTTATTATAAACTGAAAAAATGTTAAAACAAAAGTACACTGCATTTTTTTAAATTGAAAGAGAAACCATTAGTAATCCTAGAATAAAAATAATAGGATTTGACAATTTTGAAAACATGGAAAACGAAGGTATAGAACAAGATATAAACCAAAGAAATTTTAAACACCCGGGGGCAAATGTAAATAATACACGTATTTGAAGATAAAAAAACAAATTTTAACAACATACTAATAGAAGTAACAGCCGAAGCATACAAGCAAATAGTGAATAATAAATTCAGAATTCACGTCGGATATCAAAATTGCAGAGCTTTTGATGACCTGAATCTAACCCCTTGTTTCAAATGTGGAAGATTCGGGCATAGTGGAAAAAAGTGCCATAACGATAAAGCTTGTCTAATATGTGCTGGAAAACATAATACATCGCCATGTACCACCCCAGACCAACTCGAATGCATAAATTGTAAGTACAGTAATAACCAATTTAAAACAAAGTATGATACAAAACACGTGGTCAATGATAGTGAAAAATGTGAGGTTATGAAACACAAGATAAGGAAGTTGATAGCAGAAACAGATTATCCAATAAGGCCTTACATTGCAAGATATGTAGGCAAAATAAATAGTCAGCCGCAAGTACGAAACGCGAATCCTATAGTCGACAAGTTACCGGCCGAAATTAAATCTACTATGATAAGTAAATATATATTCAGCCCGACAAGGACTGGCGCGATAAGCAAAGCCACACTCATCCCGACAACGACTGACGCACCTCGAATACTACGGTCTCAGATATCAAATAATAAGACACCGGAAGAAACGCAAACCAAATTTTAGCGAATTTTAAATGGATCAAAACATAGATTATGTGGAAACGATACAAGAAGAAACGATACGGAGTGAGAAGACCTTTAAAGACCTCTTTGCTCTCAATAAATACATTAAAACAAAGAAAGATAATATTTTGTATTTAAATATTAGAAGCTTAAATGCTAATTTTAATAAATTGCAGATATTTATTGAGAGTCTTGAGATTAAGCCATGCATTGTGATGTGCGTAGAAACCTGGAATTTAGAATGCTATAGTTACTTCTCTTTAAAAGGATACAAAATGTATTATAATTATGGTAGGCTAAATCAGTCAGATGAAGTAGTAATATATATTGATGATAACATAACAGAATATACAAAATTAATTGAAATAAGTAAGCTTAAAATCTTAAACTCCTGTACCATAACGAATAACAATCAAAAACTTGAAGTATCTTGAAAAACATTTTCTGCGCATCAAGATACATATTTTCTTACCAAACCATTTTATCAGAAAAGATGGATTTTTCTTATTGGAGGAAGCGAAAGGGTGAATAATGAAATGGTATGCCTATGTTAAAATGCAAACATGAATACGTATTCAATGAATTAAAAAATGTGCACTCGTGTAAATTTGACGGAGAACCTGCTGGAAGAAAAAAGGTACATCGTGTTTTTAAAAATAAAGAAGCCTTTGTACGAAGTTCTATGATAATTAGCCATTCAGACACTTTGCTCCCCCCTTTACCAAGTAAGGTAAGATTTTATCCATTTAATTAAGTAATTATTATATATCCATTAAATTAACAGACTATAAACAATATTAATAAAGTAAATTTTGGTAGAGACGACTGACATTGAAGTTGTTGATGAGTAAAATTTATTGGTATTACTGGTCGCACTGTCCAATAATTTTTGAGGTAAGGGGTGAAATAAACAACACTCAAGTGTGTAATTTTTTCGCCGACGTTCCGATCACTTCACTATGATCCTCATCAGAGCTAAAGTTTATTAAATAAATTAAGTAAAAATTTTTAACAAAATACATACAAGAGATTTTTTTAAACAAGATAAACACTTACGCAATAAAGAGTTCAACAAAAACCATTTTCAAGAGTTTCAAATACATTGTATAGGCCGCACGACTTGCTGCCAGTCAAGTGGTCGAAATTGTAAGCTGTCATATATTATATAGTGGAAAATTGGAAAAGTATTAGTGAGAGTTATAAGCGTCAGTATCGTGTATATGTATATGAACAGAGTATAGTTTTGTGGAAAGGGGGAGAGACTGGTAGCAGAGTGCGTTGCTAGGGCGAACGGTGTTACTGTGAGCTCCTTCGCACATCTTTTGAATAAAATCGAGGATGTACTATTGTTGTATAAGGAATTTTTCATTGAATATAAAAGATCTGTATTCACTTTTTAAGTTGATTGTGTCAGTCTTGACGTTCATACTGTTTTTTTGTGCTGTGACATGTAACATTTCAGATAATAATCTTTTACTTAAATTACTTTCATTGTCTAAAATTTTTACCTTGTCGAAGTTTATTGAATTGTTACTGTTACTGATATGGTTGAAAATCGCTGATTTGTTTTTTTTATGCTGGCAGTCGGTTTCGTGTTCTTTTACTCTTGTATTTAAGGGGGTTTATCCAAGTTGGAACGTATCAAGAATCAACGTCACCCCGCACCGCGCGCACAGGTTTGCTTGAATGGTGCCCCCACTCTTGTAGTCAGAGCGCGTGTTTATACGGGACTGACACACACACATAGCTTCGTGCCGTCTGTGAGCGTGCACACAGAGCGGCGCTCGTCTGTTTGTTCCCCCACCGCTCCAGAGTCGTCTACACGCGCGGCCGTACACCTAAAATTCCATACTTTCAACTACAATATCTTAAAAACGGTGAATCTAGGATCTCTGAACTTCTAATATGATATTCTAATTATTGATCTTAATAACATATTAGTTTTTCAGACAAACGCTAAATGTATCTTTGAAGTTATAGACTGAATCGATCTTTCGCGCGTGCGCGTCCCATAATACGCCGTGTTAAAATGTTCAACTTTGCCGTTTAATATCTCAATAACGGTGAAGCTAGGCTCTTTTTTCTGAGAATATGATATAGATGATGATGTCACGTACATGTGACGAAAGTTTCAAAGACTTCCCAAATAAACCCAAAATCGGATGAACCCCCTTAAACTACGTGAAGTTTGGCCAACGTACGTGGCATCGCAGCTTTACAATCGATTTTATAAATTACATTGGTTTTCTCAGTATGTTTACATTTATTTTCACCTAATCTTATTAAACAATTAAACTTATTAATGGTTTTGTAAACTGGTGTAATGTATAATTTACGTAAAGCTTTGCGCAGTTCGTTATCTATTTGTTTCGTAAAAGGTAAAATGATACGTTTTAATCTATTGGTGTTACGTCTAAGAGTATTTTTATTGTTGTTATTATATAAATGTTTTTTAATGTGTTTTTCTATGAAATCTGGAGGGCATTGGTTGCTAATAAGAAATTGTTTAATAAGTTTTATGTTTTGTTGGTGAAATTTTTCATCAGCTAGTTTCGTTGATCTATCAACAAGATTACAAATTACGCCTATTTTTGTGGCTATTGGATGATGTGAATTGTAGTTTAGAAATCTGCCTGAAAAAGTAGGTTTTCTGTATCAGTCTAAGCTAATTGTATTATCATTATTGCTTCCTCCTAGAGGAAGCTTTGTGATAGTAAAAAAAAAAGTTTGTGAGATAATGTCTTAGGAATGTTGTATAGAAAATTTGGAATCGAAATACACCATTTTTAGAAAATGTCCGTATGGATGTGTGTGTGTGTGTGTGTGTGTGTGTGTGTGTATGTATGTCCGTATACTATGATATCTCATGAACTACTCCACCGATTTTAACGGGAGAGTGATCATTTTTTTATATTTTGCTTCCACAATTGGGGTCAACATTCTATTTTTGTAAAATTTAATTTTTTTTTTTATAGCCATTTTTTAATTTTCAAAATTTTTTTTTTCGATTTTTTTAATATTTAGAACAAATATTGTTTATATATCATGAATTCTCTGTATGTAGGATAAAATTTTCTACAATTTAAAAAAAAAAAAAGCCGTTAGCTATATTTCGTCATAAGTTATTCATGAAAACGTCATTTTTAGTAAATAGGTTATATTTCAAAATTAAAAAAAGATATTAACATGAATATTTTTTTGGTTATAAAGAATACTGAGTACTATAACTTACTAAATTTTTAGGTTTTTTTATTCATTATTTTTGGAGAAAAAAAATAATTTATAAAAAAAAGTGTTTTTTTTTGTCGTTCAATAACTAGAGTAAAATTGGGTTAATCAGTTTGAAATTTTTTTTAGTGGTACATTTTGTATCACAATCGATTGAGTTCTTTGGGCAAAAGGATTGATCCATAAATTTCGGAGATATTTGAGGTTAAAATTTTTTTCACTTTTTTTTAAATCGTAATTTCTCGAGAACGGCTTTATGTATTTGAATCGGGTGGGCGGCATTCGAAAGAGAATTTCAAGACCTATATTTTCTAAAAAAATTATTTGTCTAGCTATTACGGTTCTTTTGTTATTAATAAAAACGTAAACATTGAAAAATGAAAAAAATGAGTTTGGTATGTCCAACTATTGCGGGAGTAAAAATTGGCTTAAGCGCTTCAAAATTCCTCGTAGAGGTGGATTTTGGATAGTTTTCGGTCGAGTTATTCGGGCAAAATGATTGGTCCTTAAATTTCAAAGATATTTAAAAAAATTTCAAGTTAATATTTTCCATAAAATTTTCCCAATTTTTTTTAAATGTATTGAGGATGGCTCTATGTATCTGAATGTGATGGGTAGCATTTGAAAGAGAATTAAAATATTAATATTTTCTAATACTTATAGCATTGACTCAGAGACTCAATTGCGGCGACACTTTTGGCCTTGCGGCCTTGTCCATCAGCTCGTGTCCGGGGGACTTATAAAAACGATTTTAAGCCGTTTACATCGTACAAAATAAAGTATGAAATTTTAAATATTGGAAGTAAAAATTAATTAAAGGAATCAGTAAATCAAGTTTGAGGAAGCTACGTGCCAATGAATTGGCAGCGGTTTTTTTAATTATTGACAAGGCTAGGAAGCTAATTCTATTATTAGTTGATTTTTCTATAGTAAATTGTAAGTAGTTACTGTAGCTATTAAATATTTTTTGTGTATAATCTATTTTTTGTTTTGGTACGCATAATAAAATGTCATCGACATAGCTAAAATAAAAAGGGATCTGGAATTCAAGTTTATGTAGAGCGTCATTTTCTAAATCTTGCATGACTATATCAACTAGGATAGAGCTGATGGGATTTCCCATAGCTCATCCAGAAATTTGTTTATAATATCTATTCTTGAATTGGAAACAATTATTATTAAGTATAAAATTTATGGCGTTTATGAATTCATAACAAGTTAAAGTAATTTTGTTAAGCAACTGTGGCCAACGTTTTTCAATGGTATTTTCAATGTATTTTCAATGTATTTTGTAAAAATTTTTAATTAATAATAAATTAAATAATAAATTAAATAATAATAAACTTTAGCTCTGATGAGGATCATAGTGAAGTGATCGAAACGTCGGTGAAAAAATTACACACTTGAGTGTTGTTTATTTCACCACTTTCCTCAAAAATTAATGGACAGTGCGACCAGGAATATCAATAAATTAATATTAATAAAGCATTCTTCCGCTAAGTATTTCGTATGCCTATTTAAATTTATTATTTTAAGTAATTGATTGATGTAGATATTTTTTTTTTCTTATGCAGTTTAATAGTAATTGCTAATCTAGAAGCTTTATAGTTACTTTAAATAAGTAAAAGATATTACAAGAGCCAAATGTGCATTTTGATCAGTTATTTAGCCATATATCATGGTTGCTTAATTTTTTTCTCTTTATAGGGCTTTTGGTCTGTTCTGGAATAGTGGCAGCTACTTTTGTTATGAAAAAGGTACTGTCATGAATTTTTTGGTTATTGATCGAAGTCTTATTTTTGCATATTTTAAGTTTTAAAATAGCTCTAGCATAATTAAAATTGGATTCAATGGGTTTGAGAATAGTTTATTTGAAAAATTTTGAACATTTTCTAAAAAATGGTGTATATTGTCCATATATGAAAAATGTACCCCTGAGGAGCTATAAAGCATTGATAAAAGGCAAAAATTGCAAAAAAAGCTAAAATGACCAAGTTTGACCCTTTGCCACTCAAAAACTATGAATGAAAAAAATCTGAAAAAATTCAGGGTAACTTATGAGATGGTTATGAAGTTATTTAGGTGGTTACGGAAGAAAAAAAATTTTGATCTCTCGATTGCCCCGAGAACGACCCATATATATGTCCTATTCTTATTCTTAATATGAACTTCCCTGATCGTTCGAGTACTTTGAAATTTTTTTAGCCGTAAATTGTGATCCAGAAAAATGTGAAAAAATTGAGTGCATAAACTTATATGTCTTTTATTTATCGAATATTTTTTAGAAAGTGTTAGAGCATTTTACTTGAGATACGGATCAAAATAAGCTCAAAAACATTATTTTAAGCGGTAAATGTATGATTTCTCGGTTGTAATAACAATTTAGAAATTTTTTTAACACTGAAAATGACCTTAAAAAAATCTGAAAAAATTCAAGTGCATGTACATATGAATCTTCTATATACCGAAATTTTTTCATGAATTTTAAGAACATCTTTCTCGAGTTACACATGAAAACATGCGAAAATAACCTAAAAAATATGGTTTTTCGCGTTTTTCAAGATGGCGCACCATTAAAATCGTTCAAAAAACTATTGGAGTGTTTAGAAAAAAGTGGAATAAATAACTTAAAACAACAAAATCAGATGTATGTATCTTTGTTTTTAAATAATAACGATTTTAATTTTTTTAGAATTTTTTTGACCTTCAAGATGACCTTAAACAAAAATTCGTGTGTATTTACTATTACTTCAGGTATTACTAAGAATTTTTTCAGATTTTTTCTATTGCACATTTCAGAAATAAAAATTATTATGTAAAAACACGACTTTTTTGAGGTTAGGTCAGTACGGGAAGGGGTTCGGAAGGAAGTGGCGGGGCAAAATTCACTTTTTTTAGTGTCCAAAAAAATATATGCAGTTTATTTTCCAAAAGCCGAGCAAGGGCATCTTGACCATTATAATGGGAGATACCCTTTATGGGAAACATTTAAAAAGAGTTGAACACTATAAATACTTGGGCATCATAATTGACCAAAATCTTAAGTGGGACAAACACATAGAATACATAGCAAATAAAACAAAATATCTGATTTTCATATTAAAAAAAATATCCAACTTTATGACAATAGAAACTCTAAAAATGATATATTATGCTTTCTTCCATAGTATAATATGCTATGAAATTATAGTCTGGGGAGGTGCATATGCAAAAGCATTAAACTTAATCAAAAGATTACAAATCAGACTATTGAAAATAATAAACAAAAACACATTTGTAACACACAAAAACCCTTTAAATATTGAACAACTTTTTACATACGAAGCCTTAATATATCACTACAGAACACTAAAACATACTTAAACACAGCAAGTATAACAAGAAATAAGAATATTCAAATACCATTAAGACATAAAACAATAAGTAGTAAAAATAGCTATTTAAAAGCTATCGCTATATACAATAATCTACCAAATGATCTAAAACTATTGAATGATACATATTATAGAAAAAATAAGTTAAAAGAGTGGATTACCAAAAAAATTGAAGAAAAATCTAATTTATATATATATATATATATACATTGCGGAAACCGGTACTTTTGAGGATCCATAGTTTTTTTCTCCAGAGTTCGTATATGCTTGACTAAAGAAATAACTCTCTCTCTGCGTTGAAGGTATTAATATAAATCCTCAAAAGTACCGTTTCATACCGAAGGAATTTTGAGGATGTCCTCAAAAGTCCGAAAAATCTTCAAAGTATCGAATCCGTGCTGACATAGATCCTCAAAAGCTGCATTTGATGTATATCTTACTATACTATATAGGTGTAAGCTGAATTGAGTCGTTAACCCTACGCGTCCCTCCGCGTCCCTCTGCGACCCTCCGCAAAGTGCCCTCCACAAAATAACGTAAAATTCACTGTTTTTTTGCGTTATTTGGGGTCTGCATTGTCCCTCCGCATGTCCCTCCGCGTCCCTCCGCGTCCCTCCGCATTGTCCCTCTAATGACAACTATCTGTGATGCAGAAGACACTTCTGTCGACAACTTTTGCATCGCTCCGTTGTCAGTTCTTCACCTCGATACACAAATAACAGGCTGCTTTCTGAAAACAAACTATGCCACCCTCCTGCCATCAGCGCAAGAAGCGCGTTCGCGCATTTATTATAATGCGCGCCTTTTCTCCGCAATTAACGAGACCAATTAATTAATTATGCTCTGTAATTAATGCTCTGTAATTACAGAGCAACTTTTTGAAAGGAAACTTCTTAATTATTCAAATCAAGGATAACGCCAAACTCACGCGAGCGCAGCGCGTCGTATGCGCATTCATTTGACAGTTCAATTACAAGTCGAACGCTGTCCGTATTTTTTCTTCCCAAAGAAAGGTGCACCAACTGCAAACAGAGCATGAGAAAACGGCGAGAGACGGATTGAGTGCCTTCGTTAGTTCTTTCTCTCCCCCTCTCTCTATCTCTCTCTTTCTCTTATATACATATAGTGTAGTAGAGGCGTTGCCGAGCTCATCCTCGAACATCTCGCGTCATCACCCTTTTCTACGTTAAAAGTAAATAAACAGAAATGTAGTAAAAATAAAAATTTAGAGTATGAACCATATTTTGGTAACATGAGTTATGTTTGTAAATTTTGTTCGGCAGTATATTGGAAAGAAGAAAATAATAAATCAATTTGTTGTAGTAAGGGTAAAATAATTTTGTCTCCGCTAAGTATATATGATAAAACACTAAAGAATCTATTATTATATGATAATAATTTTCAAACTTTAATCAGATATTATAATAACTTATTTTGCTTTGCTACATTTAGTGCAAACGTAAAATACGAAAAGAAAAAAGCTATTTATAATTTAAAAATTCAAAGACAAGTTTGTCATATAACGCCAAATACTTTATTACCAAAAAAAATGCAGAACCTTCGTGTGGTCAATTATATATATATATATATATATATATATATATATATATATATATATATATATATATATATATATATATATATATATATATATATATATATATATATATATATATATTCACATCTGGGACGCATTTTGAGGATTATATAAGTCATATATACCGAATTTTGAGGATTTTCGGAATTGCCGAAATCGATGTATTAACACACTATTGTGGAAACCGCTGAAAAATCCTCAAAATGCCTCTCGAGTGCTTTGGACTTTTGAGGGCCTCCTCAAAATGCCTCCAAAATCCTCAAAATTCGGTATATATGACTTATATAATCCTCAAAATGCGTCCCAGATGTGAATATATATATATATATATATATATGATGACTATACTGCAATTGAAATGAAAAGAAAGAGTCATAAAGATTTAACTCAAGAACATTTAAAATTATTGACTGAAGTTTTAAATAGTAATCCTTATGCTAAACAGTATAAATATTTACACGAAATAACTAATACAGAGAAACTTTCAAATTATAAATTATATTTTGTTCGTAAGAATAATAATCAAAAATATAATTATACTAAACCATTAACGTCGGAATGTGCAGCTATAATTATTTCCAAATCAGGAATCTCTCATAATTATGATCTATGCCTTTAACCGAAAAATAGTTCTAATGAAAAAGAATACACATATTTAAGTAAATTATCACATCATGTTGACCCAATGGTACTTCCATTATTCTTTCCTTCAGGAGATTTAGCCTGGAGTATTGGTTATACTAAAAAAACCATATGATTCAAAAGATAACCTTCTAACAATATTACAGCACTATTCTTATAGATTAGCTTACAGACCAAATTCAGAAAATTTCAATCCACATTTATTTGGAGGGAGACTAACCCAACAATTCTTTTTACATGCCTATATTATGATAGAAAACAATAGAATGAATTATTTTAGGCAGAAACAAAAAAATTATGTACTGAATGTTATCAAGGTTTGAGGGATCATGTTATAAATAGTGCATTAAATATATCAGAAAATTTAAAAAAAAAGAAAGACTAGGAAATATTTTTGTACTACCAGCAACTTATATAGGTAGTCCTAGATGTATGCAGCAACATTATCAAGATGCAATGGCAATAGCAAGAAATATTGGTCGACCTGATTTATTTATAACTATGACGTGTAATCCTAAGTGGAAAGAATTAAAAAATGTATTAACGACATTTCCTATCGGAACTATGCCCAATGATATACCAAATATTACAGTTAGATTATTTTATACAAAATTTAAGTGTTTACTTAATGATATAGAAAACCATCAAATTTGTGGAAACGCTTTAGCTTATGTGTATACTATTGAATTTCAGAAAAGAGGATTACCGCATGCTCATCTTGTAGTAACATTAGATCATAAAAATAAATTAATGACACCAGGAGCTATTAATAAACACATTTCTGCTGAGATACCTTCTAATAATGATAAAAAATAACAAAAATTAGTTATAAAACATATGTTACATGGACTACATAGTGAAAATTCTCCGTGCTACGATAAATGTAAAGACGTAGAATATGAGTAAAATATCGCACTCCCAAATTTTTTTCTAAGAAGCTAGTGAGTTAAGTCGATCTGACGGAGGCGAGGATTAGAAATCAAAAATTCAACGATTTCATTAGAAAAGGCAACGTTTCGTTGGCTTGGTCTGCCAACCTCTTCAGGCTACAATTTTGTATTAAACTGAAAAAAACAATTAATACAAAGTAATTAATAGAAACTAAAAACACTCGCGTAATACAATAATTAATACCTTAAATTATAACATGTGTTACGTAGTACACATGAAGTCGATGTTAACGCAAAACATGAGATTGGTCAGTATTTATAGTATACACAGTAAAGGGTTGGTGTCTGTGTTTACAAAACAAAACGCAGATACATATAGAAAGAAAAATCAAACGACAACAAATTTAATTTAAAAGTCTCAATAAAGGAAAATAAGACGTATTTAAAAATTTAACGTCTTCTTTCTTATTTATGTTATTACTGTTGCACTTAATGTGGATCATTTCTGACAATGTACGTTTTTTGTAATTAGCTTCCTGATCTAGAATTTTGGTATTGTCCCAGTCAAAATCATGGAGAAATTTATTCCTATGTTGTGGAACTACTGATTCTATGTTGTTATTTTTTTGATGTTCGTTAATTCTGATTTTTATTGTACGTTTAGTTTCTCCTACGTATGACGCAG